>CM022302.1:477602145-478802145 GCA_011799875.1 Thinopyrum elongatum
ATTTGCGATTATGATCGCATTTGTTGTTGCATTGAAATGGTTTAATTAGATCCTCTAAGGCTATATGTTGTTCAATGAGAACTATGTATGAACTTTAGTGTATTTATTTTTCAGTAATAACATTTGATCACTAATGTACTTGGGTTTTAATGTGATGATGAACTTCTATTAATTTGGTCACTTCTGTATTCATGATTTTCTGTAATTGTTTTTTGACACCCTTAATTATATATAATGCACGCAGATGAACCGGCAATGGATGTACGGTAACAGACGCACCTCCGAGTACATTAAGGGCGTGCATAATTTTCTCGAAGTGGCTGAGGCAAACAAGCAGAATGGTTTTAATGTGCTTTCCATGCCCTATCTGTGGGAATACGAAGTCTTACTCTGACTCGAAACCCTTCACATCCCCTTCACATCCACCTGCTTGAGAGGGTTTCATGCCACACTATAATGTTTGGACCAAGTACGGAGAAAGAGGGGTTATGATGGAAGACAGCGAAGAAGAGGGATGATGACAACTATGTGCCCCCTGAATACGGTGATGCTGCAATGGGAAGCTGAAGATCAAGAGGAACCAGATGATGTTTCCGATGATGATCTTTGCCGGGTCATTGTTGTGCAAAGAGACAATGCGAAGTCAAAAGGAAAGTTGAAGTTCGATCGCTGTTAGAGGATCACAAAAAAGGGTTGTAGCCAATTGCAAGATGGCAACCCAAAGCTCGGTACCACCTGGAATTGCTGCATGGAAGGCAGACAATGGTGTATCTGACAACGATTTGAGAAGACTAAAATATTGAAGAAGAAGCTTCCAAAGGATAACGAATTACTCGACAATATGTACGGAGCAAGAAGGTTCTATGCCCTCTAGGATTGGAGGTGCAGAGATACATGCATGCCCTAATGACTGCATCCTCTATCGCGGTGCGTACGAGGATTTGAACGCATGCCCGGTATGCGGTCATTGCATATAAGATCAGACGAGATAACCCTGGTGATGTGACGGTGAGCGCCCCAGGAAGAGGTTCCTGCCAAGGTGATGTGGTATGCTCCTATAATACCACGGTTGAAACGTCTGTTCAAAACAAGAGCATGCCAAGTTGATGCATGGCACAAAGAGACCGTAAGAAAGACGGGAAGTTGAGAGCACCCGCTGACGGGTCGCAGTGGAGAAAATTCGAGAGAAAGTGGGAGGACTTTGCAGGTGACGCAAGGAACATATGGTTTGGTTTAAGCGTGGATCTATTACTCCTTTTGGGAGCAGAGCAGCAATCATAGCACCTGGCCCGTGACTCTATGTATCTATAATCTTCCTCCTTGGCTGTGCATGAAGAGGAAGTTCATTATGATGCCATTTCTCATCCAAGGCCCTAAGCAACCCAGCAACGACATTGATGTGTACCTGGCATTGTTGAAGAACTTTACAGCTGTGAATGGAAAAGGTGTACGTGTGTGGGATGACAAGACCACAGGAATTTGACCTACATGCGTTGTTGTTTGTAACCATCAATGATTGGCCTGCTCTCAGTAATCTTTCAGGACAAACAAACAAGGGATACCATGCATGCAGCTACTGTTGATACACCGAAAGTATATATTTGGACAAATGCAGGAAGAATGTGTACCTGGGGCATCGTCGATTTCTTCCGACCAACCATCAATGTCGAAAGAAAGCAAGCATTTCAAAGGCGAGGCAGATCACCGGAGGAAGCCCGCCGTCCATACTGTGTGATCACATACTTGCTATGTCAATGATTTAAGTAATCTTTGGAAAGGGTCCTGGTGGACTATCTGTTCCGAATGACGCTGAGGGACCCACCCATGTGGAAGAAGAAATCTATATTTTGGGACCTACCCTATTGGAAAGACCTAGAGGTCCGCTCTGCAATCACGTGATGGACGTGACAAAGAATCTTTACATGAACCTGCTTGGCTTCTTGGGCGTGTATGGGAAACAAAAGATACACCGGAGGCACAGGAGGACCAGCAACGTGTGCACGAAAAAGACGACATGCCTCCAAAGCAGTATGAAGGTCCTGCCAGCTACGCTCTTACCAAAAGAGAAGGAAATCTTCTTTGATTGCCTGCTCAGTATGAAGGTCCCGTCTGGCTTCTCGTCCAATATAAAGGAATAATAGATATCCCAGAGAAAAAGTTCCGAACCTAATGTCTCATGATTGCCACGTGATTATGACGCAACTGCTTCCGGTTGCATTGAGGGGGCTTCTACTGGAAAACGTTCGACTAGCCATTGTGAAGCTATGTGCATTCCTCAATGCAATTCTCAGAAGGTGATCGATCCAGAAATCCTACCAAGGTTAAGGAGTGATTTGGCGCAATGTCTTGTCAGTTTCGAGCTGGTGTTCCCACCATCCTTCTTCAATACATGACGCATGTCCTAGTTCATCTAGTCGACGAGATTGCCATTCTGGGCCCTGTATTTCTACACAATATGTTCCTCTTTGAGAGGTTCATGGGAGTCTTAAAGAATATGTTCATAACCGTGCTAGGCCAGAAGGAGCATCTCCACGGGCCATCAAACAGAGGAGTGTCATTGGGTTTTGTGTTGACTTCATTCCTGACCTTAAGAAGATTGGTCTCCTCCCTCAATCGCGGTATGAGGGGAGACTGACTGGAAAAGGCACGCTAGGAGGGACTCAATAATATGTAGGGATGGGCATTCTTGGTCTCAAGCACACTACACAGTTCTATAGAATTCTACCTTGGTGACCCCGTATGTCAATGAACACACGATATTCTGCGCTCCAAACACCTGGAGCAGTGTGACGACTGGATTACATTGGAACACATCAGGACTTTCGGCGTTGGTTGCAAACACGTCTCATGGGTGAAAACACTGTTTCTGATGAGCTGTACTCGTTGGCAAGGGGACCATCTTCGACTGTATTAACTTACAAAGGGTACGAGATAAATGGGAATACATTTTACACGACGCCCAAGATCAAAAGAGCACCAACCAAAACAGTGGTGTCGCCTTTGATGCAGCAACCAAGAGGGGAACGGACACATATATGGTTACATAGTGGACATATGGGAACTTGACTATGGACATATTTTAAGGTCCCTTTGTTTCAGTGCAAATGGGTCAATCTGTCAGGAGGCGGGGTACAGGTAGACCCACAGTACGAATGACAACAGTGGATCTGAACAATCTTGGGTACACAGATGAACCATTCGTCCTAGCCAATGATGTGGCGCAGGTTTTCTATGTGAAGGACATGTCTACCAAACCGAGAAAAAGAAAAGATAAGGAAGCGAATACATCATACGATGAGCCAAAGCGCCACATAGTTCTTTCAGGAAAAGAGACATCGTGGGATTGGAGGGCACGCAGACATGTCTGAAGATTATGAAAAGTTTCATGAAATTCCTCCCTTTAAAGTCAAGGCTGACCCAAGCACCCTGTTAAACATGAAGATTATCCTGGTTACGGCGCAATAAGCAAAGGACACAAGCGAAGAAAAAGTGAAGACTTTCTCTCCACAACTATTATGATGATGCCTTTGATCTAGAATATCACTGCAGTTACATGTGAAGAAATGAAATGCCTTTTGTAACACATGAGTTTCCGTCCGAAACCCTGATACTTCGAAGAGGATTGTCCGTTTTGTACACGAAGTGCATCCAATTTTTGCCGTAACCCTCCACTTTTTAGCACATGCTATGGGGTGAAATGATGATACCATTCCAACTTTCAACCTTTTCACAGTTTCATTTGAAGTGCTTTTCAATTTCATGGTCATTTAGCTCAAAAAAATCAGTAAATGCATCAAAAATACCAAATGAGTCAGAAAGAGTTGAAAATTGATGATGTGGCTTTGAATGGTGCATTTTGAACACACAAAAAGTCGTTCTGTTCTTGTCATATTCCCTTTGTCTGATTTTCGTTCCCCTTACTTCGAAAGATTTTCATTTGTACACGTGCTCCATTTTTTCCATAACCCCTCTCAACTTTTTAGCACATGCTATGTGGTGAAATGATGTACCATGCCACTTTCAACCTTTTCACAGTTCATTTGAAGTGCTTTTCAATTTCAGGGTCATTTAGCTCAAAAAAATCAGTAAATGCATGAAAAATACCAAATGAAGTCAGAAAGGGTTGAAAATTGATGATGTGGTTTTAATGGTGCATTTTGAACCACAAAAAGTCTGGAGTTCAAATAAGTACAAAAAAATGAAATCCCTTTGTCAATGAGTTTTCGTTCGAAACCCTGATACTTCAAAGAGATTGTCCATTTTGTACACGAAGTGCATCCGATTTTGCCATAACCCTCTCAATTTTTTAGCACAAGCTATTTCGGTGAAATGATGATACCATGCCAACTTTCAACCTTTTCACAGTTCATTTGAAGTGCTTTTCAATTTCAGGGTCATTTAGCTCAAAAAAAATCAGTAAATGGCAAAAAATACCAAATGAACTCAGAAAGGGTTGAAAATTGATGATGTGGCTTTGAATGGTGCATTTTGAACACTCAATTAGTCTGGAGTTCAAATAAGTTCAAAAAATGGAAATCCCTTTGTAACAGACGAGTTTTCGTCCGAAACCCTGATACTTCGAAAGAGATTGTCCATTTTGTACACGAAGTGCATCCAGTTTTTGCCATAACCCTCTCAACTTTTTAGCACATGCTATGTGGGTGAAATGATGATACCATCCAACTTTCAACCTTTTCACAGTTCATTTGAAGTGCTTTTCAATTTCAGGGTCATTTAGCTCAAAAAAACAGTAAATGCATGAAAAATACCAAATGAAGTCAGAAAGGGTTGAAAATCGATGATGTGGCTTTGAATGGTGCATTTTGAACACACAAAAAGTCTGGAGTTCAAATAAGTTCAAAAAAATGAAATCCCTTTGTAACAGATGAGTTTTTCGTCCGAAACCCTGATACTTCGAAATAGATTGTCCATTTTGTACACGAAGTGCATCCAGTTTTTGCCATAACCCTCTCAACTTTTTAGCACAGTCTATTGGGTGAAATGATGATACCATGCCAACTTTCAACCTTTTCACAGTTCATTTGAAGTGCTTTTCAATTTCAGGGTCATTTAGCTCAAAAAAATCAGTAAATGCATGAAAAATACCAAATGAAGTCAGAAAGGGTTGAAATTGATGATGTGGCTTTGAATGGTGCATTTTGACCACACAAGAAGTCTGAGTTCAAATAAGTTAAAAAAAATGAAATCCCTTTGTACAGATGAGTTTCGTCTGAAACCCTGATACTTCAAAATATTGTCCATTTGTACACGAAGTGCATCTAGTTTTGCCATAACCCTCTCAACCTTTTAGCACATGCTATGTGTGTGAAATGATGATACCATGCCAACTTTCAACCTTTCATAGTTCATTTGAAGTGCTTTTCAATTTCAGGGTCATTTAGCTCAAAGAATGAACTAATAGCAAAAAGAATGAACTAGAAAACTTTTATGAAACTCTAATAGCAAAAAGACAACTAAAAAATCAATTAAAATATTCTGTATGATCAACTAAAACAAAACTATATATTCTTCAATAGCAAAAGAATCAACTAAAAGCTTTTATAAACTCTAATAGCAAAAGGAATCAACTAAAAACATTATAAAACTTCTAGTATTTTTGAAACTAAATTATCAAAAATGCATGCAACTAAAATTATCAAAGTATTTTTTGTTCAAAACATTAAGAGCAAAAGAATTATCATAAAATTTTTTTGTTAAAACTTTAATAGCAAAAAAATAGCTTTTGAACAAAAAATACTTTGATAATTTTAGTTGCATGCATTTTTTGATAATTTTAGTTTCAAAAATACTAGAAGTTTATAAAATGTTTTTAGTTGATTCCTTTTGCTATTAGAGTTTTATAAAAGCTTTTTAGTTGATTCTTTTTGCTATTGAAGAATATTATAGTTTTGTTTTAGTTGATCATAACAGAATATTTTAATTGATTTTTTTAGTTGATTCCTTTTGCTATTAGAGTTTCATAAAAGTTTTCTAGTTCATTCTTTTTGCTATTAGTTCATTCTTTGAGCTAAATGACCCTGAAATTGAAAAGCACTTCAAATGAACTATGAAAAGGTTGAAAGTTGGCATGGTATCATCATTTCACCCACATAGCATGTGCTAAAAGGTTGAGAGGGTTATGGCAAAAACTAGATGCACTTCGTGTACAAAATGGACAATATCTTTTGAAGTATCAGGGTTTCAGACGAAAACTCATCTGTTACAAAGGGATTTCATTTTTTTAACTTATTTGAACTCCAGACTTCTTGTGTGGTCAAAATGCACCATTCAAAGCCACATCATCAATTTTCAACCCTTTCTGACTTCATTTGGTATTTTTCATGCATTTACTGATTTTTTTGAGCTAAATGACCCTGAAATTGAAAAGCACTTCAAATGAACTGTGAAAAGGTTGAAAGTTGGCATGGTATCATCATTTCACCCACATAGCATGTGCTAAAAAGTTGAGAGGGTTATGGCAAAAACTGGATGCACTTCGTGTACAAAATGGACAATCTATTTCGAAGTATCAGGGTTTCGGACGAAAACTCATCTGTTACAAAGGGATTTCATTTTTTTGAACTTATTTGAACTCCAGACTTTTTGTGTTCAAAATGCACCATTCAAAGCCACATCATCATTTTCAACCCTTTCTGACTTCATTTGGTTTTTTCATGCATTTACTGATTTTTTTGAGCTAAATGACCCTGAAATTGAAAAGCACTTCAAATGAACTGTGAAAAGGTTGAAATTGGCATGGTATCATCATTTCACCCACATAGCATGTGCTAAAAAGTTGAGAGGGTTATGGCAAAAACTGGATGCACTTCGTGTACAAAATGGACAATCTCTTTCGAAGTATCGGGTTTCGGACGAAAACTCTCGTTTACAAGGGATTTCATTTTTTGAACTTATTTGAACTCCAGACTTGGTGTTCAAAATGCACCATTCAAAGCCACATCATCAATTTTCAACCCTTTCTGATTTCATTTGGTATTTTTCATGCATTTACTGATTTTTTTTGAGCTAAATGACCCTGAAATTGAAAAGCACTTCAAATGAACTGTGAAAAGGTTGAAAGTTGGCATGGTATCATCATTTCACACATAGCTTGTGCTAAAAAGTTGAGAGGGTTATGGCAAAAACTGGATGCACTTCGTGTACAAATGGACAATCTCTTTGAAGTATCAGGGTTCGAACGAAAACTCATCTGTTACAAAGGGATTTCATTTTTTTGACTTATTTGAACTCCAGACTTTGTGTGTTCAAAATGCACCATTCAAAGCCACATCATCATTTTCAACCCTTTCTGACTTCATTTGGTATTTTTCATGCATTTACTGATTTTTTTGAGCTAATGTGACCCTGAAATTGAAAAGCACTTCAAATGAACTTTGAAAAGTTTGAAAGTTGGCATGGTATCATCATTTCACCCACATAGCATGTGCTAAAAAGTTGAGAGGGTTATGGCAAAAACTGGATGCACTTCGTGTACAAAATGAACAATCTCTTTCGAAGTATCAGGGTTTCGAACGAAAACTCATCTGTTACAAAGGGAATTCATTTTTTTGAACTTATTTGAACTCCAGACTTTTTGTGTGTTCAAAATGCACCATTCAAAGCCACATCATCAATTTTCAACTCTTTCTGACTTCATTTGGTATTTTTGATGCATTTACTGATTTTTTTGAGCTAAATGACCATGAAATTGAAAAGCACTTCAAATGAACTGTGAAAAGGTTGAAAGTTGGAATGGTATCATCATTTCACCCCACATAGCATGTGCTAAAAAGTTGAGAGGGTTACGGCAAAAATTGGATGCACTTCGTGTACAAAACGGACAATCTCTTTCGAAGTATCAGGGTTTCGGACGGAAACTCATGTGTTACAAAAGGCATTTCATTTCTTCACATGTAACTGCAGTGATATTCTAGATCAAAGGCATCATCATAATAGTTGTGGAGAGAAAGTCTTCACTTTTTCTTCGCTTGTGTCCTTTGCTTATTGCGCCGTAACCATGGATAATCTTCATCGTTTAACAGGGTGCTTGGGTCAGCCTTGACTTTAAAGGGAGGAATTTCATGAAACTTTTCATAATCTTCAGACATGTCTGCGTGCCCTCCAATCCCACGATGTCTCTTTTTCCTGAAAGAACTATGTGGCGCTTTGGCTCATCGTATGATGTATTCGCTTCCTTATCTTTTCTTTTTCTCGGTTTGGTAGACATGTCCTTCACATAGAAAACCTGCGCCACATCATTGGCTAGGACGAATGGTTCATCTGTGTACCCAAGATTGTTCAGATCCACTGTTGTCATTCCGTACTGTGGGTCTACCTGTACCCCGCCTCCTGACAGATTGACCCATTTGCACTGAAACAAAGGGACCTTAAAATCATGTCCATAGTCAAGTTCCCATATGTCCACTATGTAACCATAATATGTGTCCGTTCCCCTCTTGGTTGCTGCATCAAAGCGGACACCACTGTTTTGGTTGGTGCTCTTTTGATCTTGGGCGATCGTGTAAAATGTATTCCCATTTATCTCGTACCCTTTGTAAGTTAATACAGTCGAAGATGGTCCCCTTGCCAACGAGTACAGCTCATCAGAAACAGTGTTTTCACCCATGAGACGTGTTTGCAACCAACTGCCGAAAGTCCTGATGTGTTCACATGTAATCCAGTCGTCACACTGCTCCAGGTGTTTGGAGCGCAGAATATTCGTGTGTTCATTGACATACGGGGTCACCAAGGTAGAATTCTATAGAACTGTGTAGTGTGCTTGAGACCAAGAATGCCCATCCCTACATATTATTGAGTCCCCTCCTAGCGTGCCTTTTCCAGTCAGTCTCCCCTCATACCGCGATTGAGGGAGACCAATCTTCTTAAGGTCAGGAATGAAGTCAACACAAAACCCAATGACCTCCTCTGTTTGATGGCCCGTGGAGATGCTTCCTTCTGGCCTAGCACGGTTATGAACATATTTCTTTAAGACTCCCATGAACCTCTCAAAGAGGAACATATTGTGTAGAAATACAGGGCCCAGAATGGCAATCTCGTCGACTAGATGAACTAGGACATGCGTCATGATATTGAAGAAGGATGGTGGGAACACCAGCTCGAAACTGACAAGACATTGCGCCAAATCACTCCTTAACCTTGGTAGGATTTCTGGATCGATCACCTTCTGAGAATTGCATTGAGGAATGCACATAGCTTCACAATGGCTAGTCGAACGTTTTCCAGTAGAAGCCCCCTCAATGCAACCGGAAGCAGTTGCGTCATAATCACGTGGCAATCATGAGACATTAGGTTCTGGAACTTTTTCTCTGGGATATCTATTATTCCCTTTATATTGGACGAGAAGCCAGACGGGACCTTCATACTGAGCAGGCAATCAAAGAAGATTTCCTTCTCTTCTTTGGTAAGAGCGTAGCTGGCAGGACCTTCATACTGCTTTGGAGGCATGTCGTCTTTTTCGTGCACACGTTGCTGGTCCTCCTGTGCCTCCGGTGTATCTTTTGTCTTCCCATACACGCCCAAGAAGCCAAGCAGGTTCATGTAAAGATTCTTTGTCACGTCCATCACGTCGATTGCAGAGCGGACCTCTAGGTCTTTCCAATAGGGTAGGTCCCAAAATATAGATTTCTTCTTCCACATGGGTGCGCGTCCCTCAGCGTCATTCGGAACAGATAGTCCACCAGGACCCTTTCCAAAGATTACTTGTAAATCATTGACCATAGCAAGTATGTGATCACCAGTATGGACGGCGGGCTTCCTCCGGTGATCTGCCTCGCCTTTGAAATGCTTGCCTTTCTTTCGACATTGATGGTTGGTCGGAAGAAATCGACGATGCCCCAGGTACACATTCTTCCTGCATTTGTCCAAATATATACTTTCGGTGTCATCTAAACAGTGCATGCATGCATGGTATCCCTTGTTTGTTTGTCCTGAAAGATTACTGAGAGCAGGCCAATCATTGATGGTTACAAACAACAACGCATGTAGGTCAAATTCCTGCTGGTCTTGCTCATCCCACACACGTACACCTTTTCCATTCCACAGCTGTAAAAGTTCTTCAACTAATGGCCTTAGGTACACATCAATGTCGTTGCTGGGTTGCTTAGGGCCTTGGATGAGAAATGGCATCATAATGAACTTCCTCTTCATGCACAGCCAAGGAGGAAGATTATAGATACATAGAGTCACGGGCCAGGTGCTATGATTGCTGCTCTGCTCCCCAAAAGGATTAATACGATCCACGCTTAAACCAAACCATATGTTCCTTGCGTCACCTGCAAAGTCCTCCCACTTTCTCTCGAATTTTCTCCACTGCGACCCGTCAGCGGGTGCTCTCAACTTCCCGTCTTTCTTACGGTCCTCTTTGTGCCATCGCATCAACTTGGCATGCTCTTTGTTTCTGAACAGACGTTTCAACCGTGGTATTATAGGAGCATACCACATCACCTTGGCAGGAACCCTCTTCCTGGGGCGCTCACCGTCAACATCACCAGGGTTATCTCGTCTGATCTTATATTGCAATGCACCGCATACCGGGCATGCGTTCAAATCCTCGTACGCACCGCGATAGAGGATGCAGTCATTAGGGCATGCATGTATCTTCTGCACCTCCAATCCTAGAGGGCATAGAACCTTCTTTGCTCCGTACATATTGTCGAGTAATTCGTTATCCTTTGGAAGCTTCTTCTTCAATATTTTCAGTAGCTTCTCAAATCCGTTGTCAGATACACCATTGTCTGCCTTCCACTGCAGCAATTCCAGTGTGGTACCGAGCTTTGGGTTGCCATCTTCGCAATTTGGCTACAACCCTTTTTTGTGATCCTCTAACATGCGATCGAACTTCAACTTCTCCTTTTGACTTTCGCATTGTCTCTTTGCATCAACAATGACCCGGCAAAGATCATCATCGGACACATCATCTGGTTCCTCTTGATCTTCAGCTTCCCCTATTGCAGCATCACCGTATTCAGGGGGCACATAGTTGTCATCATCCTCTTCTTCTTCGCTGTCTTCCATCATAACCCCTCTTTCTCCGTACTTGGTCCAAACATTATAGTGTGGCATGAAACCCTTCTCAAGCAGGTGGATGTGAAGGGGATGTGAAGGGTTTTCGAGTCAGAGTAAGACTTCGTATTCCCACAGATAGGGCATGGACAGCACATAAAACCATTCTGCTTGTTTGCCTCAGCCACTTCGAGAAAATTATGCACGCCCTTAATGTACTCGGAGGTGCGTCTGTTACCGTACATCCATTGCCGGTTCATCTGCGTGCATTATATATAATTAAGTGTGTCAAAAACAATTACAGAACATCATGAATACAGAAGTGACCAAATTAATAGAAGTTCATCATCACATTAAAACCAAAGTACATTAGTGATCAAATGTTATTACTGAAAAAATAAATACATAAAGTTCATACATAGTTCTCATTGAACAACATATAGCTCTCTAGAGCATCTAATTAAACCATTTCAATGCAACAACAAATGCGATCATAATCGCAACTAAGGTAACAATTGATCCAACGGCATAATAATACCAAGCCTCAGTAGGAATGGCATATTTTTTAATCTTTCTAATCTTCAAGCGCATTTTATCCATCTTGATCTTGTGATCATCGACGATATCCGCAACATGCAACTCCAATGCCATCTTATCCTCTTCAATTCTTTTCAATTTTTTCTTCAAGTAATCGTTTTCTTTTTCAACTAAATTTAACCTCTCGACAAGAGGGTCGGTTGGAATTTCCGGTTCACATACCTCCTAGATAAAACATCTATGTCACGTTGGTCGGCATAATTGTCATAAACACTAAATGAAACAAATAGCTATAAATGATAATATATACCACATCTGAATCATAGACAGGACGAGGGCCGACGGGGGCGGATACCAAAACCATCGCACTATATAATAACAAACAATAATAAAAGTAAGAAAATTATACAAGTATCAATCTAAATCATACAAGTAAGAATTTTTTTTCTTTTAGAAAGAAGATAAGAACAAGAGGCTCACCACGGTGGTGCCGGCGACGAGATCGGCGCGGGCGATCAACGGCGGTGAGGACGGGGACGGGACAGGACGGACTGCCAAACCTAGACAAATCTTGAAAAAAAATGGAGTTTGGACAAGGAGCTTCGAGAGGAGAAAGCTTAAGTGTGGCTCGGGCATTTCATCGAACACCTCATGTGCATAGGAGGTGAGCTAGAGCACCACAAAGCTCTCCCACGGCCGGCCAAAAAAACAGAGCAGTGCACTGCTCTGCTCGCGAGCAGGGGGTATATATAGGCCTCTCTTTAGTCCCGGTTGGTGGCTAAAACCGGGACTAAAGGAGCACATTTGGTCCCGGTTCCAGCCACAAACCGGGACTAAAGGTTGTGGGCCAGGAGCGAGGCCCATTGGTCCCGGTTCGTGTCTGGAACCGGGACCAAAGGGGTCAGACGAATCGGGACCAATGGCCCCCGAGGCCAGACCGGCGCCCTGGCCTCACGAACCGGGACTGATGCCCCCTTTGGTCCCGGTTCATAGGTGAACCGGGATTAATGCCCTTTTCAGGCCTGGACCAAAGCCCTGTTTTCTACTAGTGACTCTCGGCAAAGCACCTAAACCTAGAACTTTTCCCTTCTCCCTTCGTGTGCATCCTCGATAATATGTCTTATACTTTTTTTTGTTGTTTTCTTCCATGCTTGGCAAACCACCTTACCACATTATAGTAACCGTCTTGTTTTCTACTTTTCAGATGGCCCTCACCCGGTTCTACAGACCCAGCACCCATCCAGTGGCCCCGACGGTCTAGGGCGTTGACCGGCACCGAGAGGGGGTAGGCCACGGTGAACAGCTGCTTCTTCGCATTACGGCAGATCATCGTGAGATGACAGACCAAGTCTAAGCCCGTTCTGTCACAGGATCGCCAACCGAAGACTTGGTCTCGCGGACGAACGTAGCCGGTCCTCGACGTTCCCGCCCGTCTGTGTGGTTCGTGAGGCATGTGTCACGTCAAGGACGTGCGTAGGTTATTCCAACAACACACCACCCATTTGCATGCATATGCATGGGGCCTTGCGCATGCAGGTGTGGTCCCCCCTCCCCCCTCGGGCGATTTCCAGATCGAGGACCCTCCGGTGGCCCCGGAGGTCTAGGGCGTTGACCAGCACCGAGAGGGGGTAGGCCACAGTGAACAAATGCTTCTTCGTGTTACTCCAGGTCATCGCGAGATGACAAACCAAGTCTAAGCCTGTTCTGTCACAGGATCGCCCACCGAAGACTCAGTCTCGCAGACAAACGCAGCCGGTCCTCGACGTTCCCGCCCGTCTGTGTGGTTCGTGAGGCATGTGTCACGTCAAGGACGTGCGTAGGTTATTCCAACAACACACCACCCATTTGCATGCATATGCATGGGGCCTTGCGCATGCAGGTGTGGTCCCCCCTCCCCCCTCGGGTGATTTCCAGATCGAGGACCCATCCAGTGGCCCCGGTGGTCTAGGGCATTGACCAACACCGAGAGAGGGTAGCCCACGATGAATACCTGCTTCTTCGTGTTACGGCAGGTCACCGTTCTCATGTTTTTTACTTTACAGTCTTTAAAGTTGAGTTTTGTACAAATCTAGCCCAAAACATATATATAAGTCAACAAAAAGTCCTTTTCATAGAAAAAGTTCATCAAAAGTCACGGCATTTTCAAAGTTTAGTCATAAAAACATTTGAAATATCATATACAAAAAGAGAGTGCCAAACAAAAACACAAATAGAAGGAAAATAAAGAATTAGAGAAGTGGTTACCGAGGGTCGATTCTTGGCTCTCGGCAATGCCCACCTTTACCGAGAGTAACTCTCGGCAAAGCACCTAAACCTAGAACTTTTCTCTTCTCCCTTTGTGTGCATTCTCGATAATATGTCTTATACTTTTTTTTTTGTTTTCTTCCATGCTTGGCAAACCACCTTACCACATTATAGTTACCGTCTTGTTTGCTACTTTTTAGATGGCCCTCACCCGGTTCTACAGACCCAGCACCCATCAGTGGCCCCGGCGGTCTAGGGCATTGACCGGCACCGAGAGTGGGTAGGCCACGGTGAACAACTGTTTCTTCGTGTTACGGCAGATCATCGCGAGATGACAGACCAAGTCTAAGCCCGTTCTGTCCCAGGATCACCCACCGAAGACTTGGTCTCGCGGACGAACGTAGCCGGTCCTCGACGTTCCCGCCCGTCTGTGTGGTTCGTGAGGCATGTGTCACGTCAAGGACGTGCGTAGGTTATTCCAACAACACACCACCCATTTGCATGCATATGCATCGGGCCTTGCGCATGCAGGTGTGGTCCCCCTCCCCCCTTGGGTGGTCTCCAAATCAAGGAACCATCCAGTGGCCCCGGTGGTCTAGGGGGTTGACCGGCACCGAGAGGGGTTACGCCACGGTGAACAACTGCTTCTTCGTGTTACAGCAGGTCATCGCGAGATGACAGACCAAGTGTAAGCCCGTTCTGTCACAGGACCGCCCACCGAAGACTTGGTCTCGCAGACGAACACAGCCGGTCCTCAGCGTTCCCGCCCGTCTGCATGGTTCATGAGGCATGCGTCACGTCAAGGACGTGCGTAGGTTATTCCAACAACACACCACCCATTTGCATGCATATGCATGGGGCCTTGCGCATGCAGGTGTGGTCCCCCCTCCCCCCTTAGGCGGTTTCCAGATCGAGGACCCATCCGGTGGCCCCGGCAGTCTAGGGCGTTGACTGGCATCGAGAGGGGGTAGGCCACGGTGAACAACTGCTTCTTCGTGTTACGGCAGGTCATCGCGAGATGACAGACCAAGTCTAAGCCCGTTCTGTCACAGGATCGCCCACCGAAGACTCGGTCTCACGGACGAACGCAGCCGGTCCTGACGTTCCCGCCCGTCAGTGTGGTTCGTGAGGCATGTGTCACGTCAAGGACGTGCGTAGGTTATTCCAACGACACACCACCCATTTGCATGCACATGCATGGGGCCTTGCGCATGCAGGTGTGGTCCCCCCTCCCCCCTCGGGTGGTTTCCAGAATGAGGACCCTCCTGTGGCCCCGGCAGTCTAGGGCGTTGACCGGCACTGAGAGGGGGTAGGCCACGGTGAACAACTACTTCTTTGTGTTACGGCAGGTCATTGCGAGATGACAGACCAAGTCTAAGCCCGTTCTGTCACAGGATCGCCCATCGAAGACTCGGTCTCGCGGACGAACGCAGCCGGTCCTCGACGTTCCCGCCCGTCTGTGTGGTTCGTGAGGCATGTGTCACGTCAAGGACGTGCGTAGGTTATTCCAACAACACACCACCCATTTGCATGAATATGCATGGGGCCTTGCGCAAGCAGGTTTGGTCCCCCCTCGCCCCTCGGGCAGTTTACAGATCGAGGACCCATCCAGTGGCCCCGGCGGTCTAGGGCATTGACCGACATCGAGAAAGGGTAGCCCACGGTGAATACCTGCTTCTTCGTGTTACAGCAGGTCACCATTCTCATGTTTTTTACTTTACAGTCTTTAAAGTTGAGTTTCGAACAAATCTAGCCCAAAACATATATCTAAGTCATCAAAAAGTCATTTTCATAGAAAAAGTTCATCAAAAGTCATGGCATTTTCAAAGTTTAGTCATAAAAACATTTGTAATATCATATACAAAAAGAGAGTGCCAAACAAAAACACAAATAGAAGGAAAATAAAGAATTAGAGCAGTGGTTACCGGGGGTCGCTTCTTGGCTCTCGGCAATGCCCACCTTTACCGAGAGTAACTCTCGGCAAAGCACCTAAACCTAGAACTTTTCTCTTCTCCCTTTGTGTGCATTCTCGATAATATGTCTTATACTTTTTTTGTTGTTTTCTTCCATGCTTGGCAAACCACCTTACCACATTATAGTTACCATCTTGTTTTTTGCTTTTCAGATGGCCCTCACCCGGTTATACAGACCCAGCACCCATCCTGTGGCCCCGGTGGTCTAGGGCGTTGACCAACACCGAGAGGGTGTAGGCCACGATGAACAACAGCTTCTTCGTGTTACGGCAGGTCATCGCGAGATGACAGACCAAGTCTAAGCCCGTTCTATCACAGGATCGCCCACCGAAGACTTGGTCTCGAGGATGGACGCAGCCGATCCTCGACGTTCCCGCCCGTCTGTGTGGTTTGTGAGGCATGTGTCACATCAAGGACGTGTGTAGGTTATTCCAACAACACACCACCCATTTACATGCATGTGCATGGGGCCTTGCGCATGCAGGTGTGGTCCCCCTCCCCCCTCGGGTGGTTTCCAGATCAAGGAACCATCCGGTGGCCCCAGCGGTCTAAGGCGTTGACCGCCACCGAGAGGGGGTAGGCCACGGTGAACAACTGCTTCTTCGTGTTATGGCAGGTCATCGCGAGATGACAGACCAAGTCTAAGCCCATTCTGTCACAGGATCGCCCACCGAAGACTCGGTCTCATGGATGAACGCAGCCGCTCCGCGACGTTCCCTCCTGTTTGTGTGGTTCGTGAGGCATGTGTCACGTCAAGGACGTGCGTAGGTTATTCCAACAACACACCACCCATTTGCATGCATATGCATGGGGCCTTACGCATGCAGGTGTGGTTCTCCCTCCCCCCTCGAGCGGTTTCCAGATCGAGGACCCATCCGGTGGCTCCGGCGGTCTAGGGCGTTGACCGGCACCGAGAGAGGGTAGCCCACGGTGAATACCTGCTTCTTCGTGTTACGGTAGGTCACCGTTCTCATGTTATTTACTTTACAGTCTTTAAAGTTGGGTTTTGAACAAATCTAGCCCAAAACATATATATAAGTCATCAAAAAGTCGTTTTCATAGAAAAAGTTCAACAAAAGTGATGGCAGTTTCAAAGTTTAGTCATAAAAACATTTGAAATATCAGATACAAAAAGAGAGTGCCAAACAAAAACACAAATAGAAGGAAAATAAAGAATTAGAGCAGTGGTTACCGAGGGTTGTTTCTTGGCTCTCGGCAATGCCCACCTTTACCGAGAGTAACTCTCGGCAAAGCACCTAAACCTAGAACTTTTCTCTTATCCCTTTGTGTGCATTATCAATAATATGTCTTATACTTTTTTAGTTGTTTTCTTCCATGCTTGGCAAACCACCTTACCACCTAATAGTTATCGTCTTGTTTTCTGCTTTTCGGATGGCCCTCGCCCGGTTCTATAGACCGAGCACCCATCCGGTGGCCCCGGCGGTCTAGGGCGTTGACTGGCACTGAGAGGGGGTAGGCCACAGTGAACAACTGCTTCTTCCTGTTACGGCTGGTCATCGCGAGATGACAGACCAAGTCTAAGCCCGTTCTGTCACATGATCGCCCACCTAAGACTCAGTCTCACGTACGAACGAAGCCGGTCCTCGACGTTCCCGCCCGTCTGTGTGGTTCGTGAGGCATGTGTCACGTCAAGGACGTGTGTAGGTTATTCCAACAACACACCAACCATTTGCATGCATATGCATGGGGCCTTGCTCATGCAGGTGCGGTCCCCGTCCCCCCTCGGGCGGTTTCCAGATCGAGGACCCATCCGGTGGCCCCAGCGGTCTAGGGCATTGACCGGCACTGAGAGAAGGTAGGCCATGGTGAACAACTGCTTCTTCGTGTTACGGCAGGTCATCACGAGATGACAGACCAAGTCTAAGCCTGTTCTAACACAGGATCGCCCACCGAAGACTCGATCTCGCAGACGAACGCAGTCGGTCCTCGACGTTCCCGCCCGTTTGTGTGGTTCGTGAGGCATGTGTCACGTCAAGGACGTGCGTAGGTTATTCCAACAACACACCACCGATTTGCATGCATATGCATGGGGCCTTGCGCATGCATGTTTGGTCCCCCCTCCCCCCTCGGGCGGTTTCCAGATCGAGGACCCATCCGGTGGCCCCGGCGGTCTAGGGCGTTGACAGGCACCGAGAGAGGGTAGCCCACGGTGAATACCTGCTTCTTCGTGTTATGGCAGGTCACCGTTCTCATGTTTTTTACTTTACAGTCTTTAAAGTTGGGTTTTGAACAAATCTAGCCCAAAACATATATATATATATAAGTCATCAAAAAGTCCTTTTCATAGAAAAAGTTCATCAAAAGTCATGGCAGTTTCAAAGTTTAGTCATAAAAACATTTGAAATATCAGATACAAAAAGAGAGTGCCAAACAAAAACACAAATAGAAGGAAAATAAAGAATTAGAGCCGTGGTTACCGAGGGTCGTTTCTTGGCTCTTGGCAATGCCCACCTTTACCGAGATTAACTCTCGGCAAAGCACCTAAACCTAGAACTTTTCTCTTCTCCCTTTGTGTGCATTCTCAACAATATGTCTTATACTTTTTTTGTTGTTTTCTTCCATGCTTGGCAAACCACCTTACCACATTATAGTTACCGTCTTGTTTTCTGCTTTTTAGATGGCCCTCGCCCGGTTCTACACACCGAGCACCCATCCGGTGGCCCCGGCGGTCTAGGGCGTTGACCGGCATCGAGAGGGGGTAGGCCATGGTGAACAACTGCTTCTTCGTGTTACGGCAGGTCATCGCAAGATGACAGACCAAGTCTAAGCCTGTTCTGTCACAGGATCGCCCACCGAAGACTCAGTCTCGCAGACGAACGCAGCCGGTCCTCGACGTTCCCACCCGTCTGTGTGGTTCGTGAGGCATGTGTCACATCAAGGACGTCCGTAGGTTATTCCAACAACACACCACCCATTTGCATGCATATGCATGGGGCCTTGTGCATGCAGGTGTGGTCCCCCCTCCCTCCTCGGGCGGTTTCCATATCGCGGACCCATCCGGTGGCCCCGGTGGTCTAGGGCGTTGACCGGCACCGAGAGGGGGTAGGCCACGGTGAACAACTGCTTCTTCGTGTTATGGCAGGTTATCGCGAGATGACAGACCAAGTCTAAGCCCGTTATGTCACAGGATTGCCCACCAAAGACTCGGTCTCGCGGACGAATGCAGCCAGTCCTCGACGTTCCCGCCCATCTGTGTGGTTCGTGAGGCATGTGTCACGTCAAGGACGTGCGTAGGTTATTCCAACAACACACCACCCATTTGCATGCATATGCATGGGGCCTTACGCATGCAGGTGTGTTCCCCCCTCCCCGCCTCGGGTGGTTTCCAGATCGAGGACCCATCCGGTGGCCCCGACGGTCTTGGGCGTTGACCGGCACCGAGAGGGGGTAGGCCACGGTGAACAACTGCTTCTTCTTGTTATGGCAAGTCATCGCGAGATGACAGACCAAGTCTAAGCCCGTTCTGTCACAGGATCGCCCACCGAAGACTCGGTCTCGCGGACGAACGCAGCCGGTCCTCGACGTTCCCGCCCGTCTGTGTGGTTCGTGAGGCACGTGTCATGTCAAGGATGTGCGTAGGTTATTCCAACAACACACCACCCATTTGCATGCATATGCATGGGGCCTTGCGCATGCAGGTGTGGTCTTCCCTCCCCCCTTCGAGCGGTTTCTAGATCGAGGACCCATCCGGTGGCCCCAGCGGTCTGGGGCGTTGACCGGCACCGAGGGATGGTAGCCCACAGTGTTATACCTGCTTCTTCGTGTTACGGCAGGTCACCTCATGTTTTTTATTTTACAGTCTTTAAAGTTGAGTTTTGAACAAATCTAGCCCAAAACATATATATAAGTCATCAAAAAGTCCTTTTCATAGAAAAAGTTCATCAAAAGTCATGGCATTTTCAAACTTTAGTCATAAAAAACATTTGAAATATCAGATACAAAAAGGGAGTGCCAAACAAAAACAAAAATAGAAGGAAAATAAAGAATTAGAGCAGCGATTACCGAGGGTTGATTTTCGGCTCTCGGTAATGCCTGCCTTTACCGAGAGTCGCTCTCGGGAAATCACCTAAACCTAGTTCTTAGCCGATCCCCTTTCTTTCTATTCTGTCACTTCAGTCTCTTCTCCTTCTTCTCTACCCCGCCGACGGAATCGCCACTGCCACCGCCACCGCCACCGCCACCCCAACCAACTGCCGTCGCCGCCACCGCCACCAGCTGCCGCCGCCGCCCCCGCCACAAGCTGCCGCCACCGCCACCGGTTCCTCATGGCCGGCTCTAGGCGCGGCGGTTCTTCTTTGGGGCCTAACGACGGCGGCCGCGGCGGATGGCCACCGGTGGCGCGGCAGCTCGTCATGCACTTAGGTACTCCTCTCCCCTCCCCTCCCACCCCCTCTCACCTCCCACCCCACTGCCCCCCACCACCCCACCTCTCAACCCCATTCCCCTCCCCTCCGGCTCCCTCTCGCCTCCGGCTGCCTCTCCCCTCTGGCTCCCTCTCCCTCTCCCCTCTTGCTCCCTCTCCCTCTGGTTAGGTGATTTTGCTAAGGTTAATTTTAGAGTAGGTCAATTTTGCTTAGGTTAATTTTAGAGTAGGTCAATTTTTCTTAGGTTAAATTTCAATTAAGTAACTTCTGATTAGGTATACTAATTCAAAATTTTATTTGTGTGAGCTGCTGCTATTCAACTAGACATTAGAATAATTTAGATTAGCAATGGAACCAATATTTTGCTTAGGAACCAATATTTTGCTTAGGAGTCTATATTGATGGCTAGAAAAAATATTTATCATAAACTATATATGATATGAAAGCACGAAAGTGAGTAAAAACATCTATTGGAGTTGAAATTAATGTGATGCTTCTAGCTAGGATATAAACAAAAGTAGGTCAATTTTATTTTGTATTTATGTACCATTCCTATGAATTTCCAAGTCTAGGATGATGACCAAATAGCAGCATCTTAGCTCATGCTTGTTGATGACATAATATTTCCTTTTTGTTACTACTAGCTTATCACTGTGGCTGGTGTTTTGTTGCTGAAATGTAAGCTTGGCATGTAAAGAGTTAAGGGCATACATTTCTTTTTCTGATGATGTTAGCCTCAGTTAGTCATTAGTGGTATTTTTGCTAGCGAAAACAGAAAGTAGTGGTATATTGGCAAGTTGGATTTCACTAGTGGTATATTGGCAAGTTCGGTTTTCACTAGTGGTATTTTGGCTATTGTCGCTTATTTATAATTGTATTTTATTTTCAGATTTCTCTCCATTTTAGTTACTAATACATTTTATTTTGTTTTCAGATTCTGATGGGGGCTGTAATAAGTACCGGAGAGTCTCGAGTGGTCCGGCGCCCCACGTCAGCAACTCCGGCATGACCGAGTCGTCCGCCTCCCGTCAGGCCGCTACCGACGACGAGTCGTCATCGGATGGCGATGTCGGAGTGGACTTAGATGGAGCAGATCCGCTCGCTACTGAGTCGGGCGACATGGAGGCCTCGGACGGCTCGGGGTCAACCTCGAGCAACACTTTCAAGAGGAAGAAATCTGAGCGTGGTCCGGGGAAGGTCCCGGAACCAACGGCTGCCAGCGCCCGTCCTGTCATTTCCCCGACAGGAGAGGAGTAAGCAAGCATTTCATTTGCAACATATTTTGGATGCCACAGCTTTGACACTCACAGATGCTTGTCCTTTTCATCATGCAGTCATTGGGCATTTATCCCGACACAGCCTAAGGGGGCGCGCTCGCCGAACCACGTCATCGGATCCCTCTAGAGGAAGCACTTCCCTGGGTTGTCCAAGCCGGGTGATGACGAGCCACCGTCGCCAGGTTTAACCTGGGAGCATTACCAACACACCGTGGACGAGAAGAATGTCACCATGGCCACCCGGGTCATCACTGGTTTTTTTGTAAGTATCTTCACCCCGACCACTTCATTTTTCCATATCCCAATCCTTGTATTAACTGCCATATGCTTTCTTGTAGCAAACATTTGCTTGCGTGGATGCTGAGAAGCAGAAGGCGATCAAAGGCATCGTGAAATCTGCCCGGAAGATACTATCCGACTTAAAGCACACGCTGCGGTACAAAGCCGTGATGCAGTGTCGGCCGCTCGACGACAAGGGAGAGAAGATGACAAGGACGACTGCTTGCAAGACCAACTTGTCGCGATAAGAATACTTGTCAGTGGTAAGTGACTACATTAGTTGCTAGTACTTTGATTCATCCGCCTCTTGTTCCTTAATGATTCGATTTTGTCTGACTAGGTGAGGGAACCCTGGATGAAGGCCGATTGTTGGGAGGCCCTGGTTGACATGTGGTGTGACCCGGCATGGCAGGCGCAGCATGTGGAGAAGGGAAACGATCGCGCCAAAATGCCAGGACCGGCTCATGTCCAGGGGAGCCGGGACCTAACCGCTCTCAAGCAACACATGGTATGTGGATTAAGATGTTAACTTTTTTGCACGGTGCATCTTGGTTCATTAAACTTGATGGTTAATTTTGCAGGAGGCGACGGTTGGTCACCCGGTCCACATCCTGGATGCCTGGAAAGAAGGCCACAAGGGGAAGGATGGCGCCGAGTTCTGCAGCTTGTCGGCGCAGGAGAAGTACGAGACCTTCAAAGAGGTCTTCCAGGAGGTGCACGAGCAGGACGCCGAACCTACGTCCAAGCCCCTTGATCCTGAGCTTCTCGTCATTGCTGGCGAGGGGAAGGGCCATGGCTGCCACCCCCTTTGCAACGGGGCGATCGCCACCTCCTCGCATCGCAAGCTGCAAGAGATACGCGCGTCGAGCACCAGCTCAACTCCGTCCATACGGAGTCGCCCAACCGCCGCGTCACGTGAGATAAAGCGTCTCAAGGTTAGCATCCTAACCTTTCATTTATGTCCATGACTTGAAATAGCACCGTTCCAACCTATATGAGCCTAATGTCATATTACAGGATATCATGGACCAACGGGCTGCTGAAGAGGAGCAAAGGCGGCTGGCTGAGCAGGAGAGTAGAAATAAGGAGCGAGCAGACATGAACGAAAGGTTGAAGCTGCTCGAGAATCAACTACAGGTAGAACATTCTCTAAACTAGATATGAACATTCATTATATAGGGACGAACCACCCTCACGTGACTCTACTCTTATAGGTTCTTATGCAATCTCGAAGCAGTGGAAGTGATGCCCCTCCTCCTCCTCCGGAGTCTTAACCCGATGGCCCCTCCTACTCCTCAAGATGACCTATGAACTTGTGAACTTCTATGTGTCGTGCACGTGTTTTGCTAGAACTTCTATGTGACGTGCACGTGTTTTGCTAGTCAACATATATGTATGAATTTGTGAACTTGTGTGTGCTGTGTATGAATTTGTGAACTTGTGTGTGCTAGTTATGCCTATAGTAGAAGGAATAGGAAACATTTCCAAATTGCACTCCAAATTGCACTGTAGTTATGCCTGTGTATGACTACTCCAAATTGCACTGTAGTTGTTTTCATCTGCAGGGATCAGGAAAGAAATAACTCAACAACAGAAGGAATGGGAAACATTTCCGAGAGCCACACTCGGAAAACTATAGACTACCGAGAGTAACTCTCGGTAAAGGGGCCATCTGAGAACTGACAATACTGTTGTGCCACTCCTTTTCCGAGAGTGGCTCTCGGAAAAGGAGTTGCTGAGCACTTTACTTCTACAGGGCTGCCACTATTTTCTGAGGGTGGCGACACTCGGCAAACTGTCAGCTGCCATGTGGGACACCCGGTCCCACTGGTCACGAGCATTGCCGAGCGCTGCTCTCGGCAAAGACATCGTTATTTTTTTTGTAAAAATATTTAGCAAGTAATTTGAAACTTTTACTGATAAATGTGACCAGTGGAACCACATGTCAGTTAGAAAAATGTTTGTGTGACGTGTTCTTACCGAGGGTGACGTCGCAGCTCTAGGTATAGGGTGAACCAAATGACGACGCCGTCACTCCCTAATGGGTATGCCATGTGGCCTCCCTTTGCCGTTTGTGGCTCTCAGTGAATGCCCCGTTCGCCGTGAAGCCAGTTTTAGTCCATTCCCTCACAGGATTGCCCACCACCGGCTCGATCTGGGTGACGAACGCAGCTAGTCCTCGATGTTCGTGCCCGTGCATGTGTCCGGTTTGTGAGGCATGCATCTGCCACGTCAAGGATGTGCATTGGGTATTCATATGCCTTGGCCACACGCATGCATGCAGGGCCAGTTGCCGGACCCCCCCCCCTCGGGCGGCTTCCCGATCGAGCACCCAACCGATGGCCCCGGCGGTCTACGGCATTGACCGGCACCGAGAGGGGATAGGGGTTGGTGAATACCTGCTTCTCGGTGTTACGGCAGGTCACTGTTTTCATTCTTTTACTTTATATGTAGTGCTTAATTAAAAGTTGAGATTTGAAAAAATCTAACCGAAAACAGAAGTCATCAAAACTCATGGCATTTTGGATCTTTAGTCATTAAAAGTCATGAAATATCAGAAAAAAAGAGTGGCAAAGAAACACAGACGAATGGGAGGAAAATATGATGTGGCCTTTACCGAGAGTCGATAAACGGCTCTCGGTAAAGGTCCTAACCCTAGGTCTGCACATCCTCTCCATTCGTAGTCGTGCTCGGTAAATATGTGTTATTCCTTTTGTTATTGTTTACATCTCCTTTTATTTTCTTACATGCTTGGCAAAGCACCTTATCATTTTAGAAAGACATTAGCGAAATGGGGTTTTCCAGCCGTGCGCCCTTACGGAGGCCCGGACGGTCTACGATGTTGACATGCACCGAGAGGGGGTAGGGGTTGATGAATACCTGCTTCTCCGTGTTACGACAGGTCTCTGTTTTCATTCTTTTACTTTATAGTGCTTAGAAGTTGAGATTTGTAATAATCTAGCCCAAAACACAAGTCATCAAAAGTGATGTCATTTTCAAACTTGAGTCATTAAAAGACATGAAATATCAGACACAAAATGAGAGTGGCAAAGATACACACAAAAATAAAAAGGTAATATGATGTGGCTTACTCAGTACCGAGGGTCGATAACCGTTTTCGGTAATAGCTGCATGTACCGAGAGCCCTCTCGGTACAGGTCGTAACCCTAGGTCTAGGGGTCTTCACCGTTTGTAGCCGTGCTCAGTAAGAATTTTTCTCCCTATTGCAAGTATCTCTTTTTCTTTCCTGGCCTAATTGATTTACTTGCCACAAACGAACAAATTAGCCAAGGATAACTTCGTCCTAAATACGCTATAAAGGAACGGAGGTAGTAGTGCTTAGAAGTTGAGATTTGAAAAAATCTAACACAAAACATAAGTCATGGCAGTTTGAAACTTTAGTCATTAAAAGATATGAAATATCAGACGAAAACATAGAGGGCAAAAGAACACACACAAAAAAGGAAAATAGGATGTGGCGTATACTTTGCCGAGCGTCGAAAAACGACTCTCGGTAATATTGGAAGTAACTGACGGAGCCGTCTGGTGCGAACGGACATGACACGTGGCTCCTCTTTGCCGTGTGCGGCTCTCGGCGTCTGCGCCGTTTGCCGTTCGGTGCTTGTACGTCGTGAGCCAGTGACGGCAAAGTAAGCAGTTGCCGTGAGGCCAGGTTTGCCGAGAGTGGCTCTCGGCGTTGTTTAGTTTGCCGAGTGCCCGTGTTTTGGCTCTCGGCGAAGACGCCGACACCCGACGTATACGAAAATTCCAGTAGTGATCGGTGAACCTCGTTAACAAATCTCGATGTCGTGCTCGTGTGATTGCTTTGCCCTCGGATGATCAACGGTATGCCTCGGATTTATTCTAACATTCTCAGTAATTTCCCGGTTCATAACAAATAAATTTTATACAGATCATGGCTAAACGGTTAAGCATAGGAGTTCACAACTGAAGTTTAGTTTGCATAAACATGTCCGGGAGCCAAATTAAGTTTTTGTTTGACGTCCAGGACTTGTTCTGTACATGCAAGGTACAGTAGTATACGGAGTAGGACACGGCAAAATTAAGCTAATTGCTAACAAATGTTACTGAAGTTTCTGCAACTGATCCACTTTTCATGTTCAAGTTACGTAAATGAAAAAAAAAAAGAAAAGAAGAAGAAAGAAAAACGTAAAAATAAGCCAAAAACAGAAATAAAAATAAAACATAATAAGGGAAATAAAACGAAAAGAAACCTGGGCAAAGAACGAGCCCCATCACGCGCGCCAGTAAAACGTGAAATGAAAAAAAAAATTACAGGCCTGGCTGGGCCCAACCGCCGGCCCAGCGATAGTATGCTAGTATAAATAAAGGGACGCCTGCAACCTAACGCGAGCGTCGCTTTGGCGAGGTGGCTAGCGCGCGACGCCTGGTTTCACAGGTCGCACGTTCGAATCCTGTGTACAAAGTAAGGGGGTTTCTGCAAAAAAGCATGCCATGTTGGCACGTGACAGGCGGGCCTCGTTGGTCAGATACACTGTCAATACGTATTTATCCAGACTTGGTACTGACATGTAAAAATTACCAAAAGTGATATTGGTACTGAATTTTCGTAACAACCAGCCTCAGACTTGGTACTGACATATAAAAATTACAAAAAATGATATTGGTACTGACATGTAAAAATTACCAAAAGTGATACCAATCCGCAATGCCTCAATTGTGTGCAATTAACTCGGATGACCCCAGCAAGGTGGTGCGGCATTTATAATTTTCGTAACAACTAGCCTCAGACTTGGTACTGACATGTAAAAATTACCAAAAGTGATACCAATCTGCATGTAATGCCAAAAGTGGTACCAATTCGCAATGCCTCAATTGTGGTACTTTCATGCAGTTAACTCGGATGACCCCAGCAAGGTGATGCGTACAAAGTAAGGGGGTTTCTGCAAAAAAGCATGCCATGTCGGCACGTGACAGGCGGGCCTCGTCGGTCAGATACACTGTCAATACGTATTTATAATTTTCGTAACAACTAGCCCCAGACTTGGTACTGACATGTAAAAATTACCAAAAGTGATATTGGTCCTGAATTTTCGTAACAACCAGCCTCAGACTTGGTACTGACATGTAAAAATTACCAAAAATGATATTGGTACTGACATGTAAAATTTACCAAAAGTGATACCAATCCGCATGTAATGCTAAAAGTGGTACCAATCCGCAATGCCTCAATTGTGGTACTTCCATGCAATTAACTCGGATGACCCCAGCAAGGTGGTGCGGCATTTATAATTTTCGTAACAACTAGCCTCAGACTTGGTACTGACATGTAAAAATTACCAAAAGTGATACCAATCTGCATGTAATGCCAAAAGTGGTACCAATTCGCAATGCCTCAATTGTGGTACTTTCATGCAGTTAACTCGGATGACCCCAGCAAGGTGATGCGTACAAAGTAAGGGGGTTTCTGCAAAAAAGCATGCCATGTCGGCACGTGACAGGCGGGCCTCGTCGGTCAGATACACTGTCAATACGTATTTATAATTTTCGTAACAACTAGCCCCAGACTTGGTACTGACATGTAAAAATTACCAAAAGTGATATTGGTACTGAATTTTCGTAACAACCAGCCTCAGACTTGGTACTGACATGTAAAAATTACCAAAAATGATGTTGGTACTGACATGTAAAATTTACCAAAAGTGATACCAATCCGCATGTAATGCTAAAAGTGGTACCAATCCGCAATGCCTCAATTGTGGTACTTCCATGCAATTAACTCGGATGACCCCAGCAAGGTGGTGCGGCATTTATAATTTTCGTAACAACTAGCCTCAGACTTGGTACTGACATGTAAAAATTACCAAAAGTGATACCAATCCGCATGTAATGCCAAAAGTGGTACCAATTCGCAATGCCTCAATTGTGGTACTTTCATGCAATTAAATCGGATGACCCCAGCAAGGTGATGCGGAGTTGACAACATCAGGTTCACTTCCAGTATTCCACATATAGCAGGGATCATGGTGCGTGCAGCCAAAAACAACAATAGAATGAGGGGTGATGTCTCAACCTGGCAATCCGACCCATGGGCGGCCGCGCCCATGGGCACCCGATCCGAATGGGTAGGGTATGAGTCGTCATCTTCACCCATGGGTAAGCCTGATGGGTAACCCGATTAGTCATGGGTAGGGTATGGGTGCGTGTTCGTGCCCATGGGTTACCCATGGGTCGCCCGATTAATATTAATAAATATTATATATATATATATATATATATATTTATTTTACATTTACTTGTGAACAATTTTGGTGAGATTTTTTTAGAACAGCATGCACCCACGTTGCTTTGTTGTTGCTGTAGATAGACAGAAGCATGAAATAACAAAAAGCTAAGCTCAGTAGAATCAATGGAGCAACAAGTTCGGCTTGTTGGGCCTCCAAAGCTAGCCCATGTGCTGCGCTGCATGCACGTAGCAAGCAAAATACGCAGCTTGCCGGCTGCATTAGTACCACCTCGCCTAGCGAGCGCACAGGAAGCGGAGCACTGCCTATATAAGAGAACACGATGCGGTATGCCAGTAGAAATCCTTGGTTCGGAAGTGCATGGCCCCAGCAGGGAGGGAGGATAAATTAAATAATAATAAACATATTACGCCCGATGGGTGCCCGATGGGTTTGGGTTGCCCGATGGATACGGGCGTGGGTCTAATTCCACACCCATGGGTAGGGTCGTGGGTTTAGAAAGGGCCTGATTATTAATCGGGCATGGGTCTGGTAATGGTCTACCCGACCAAATCCGACCCGATTGCCAGGTTGAGTGATGTCTAGAAGGATAGCCGTATCTAGATGAGTAGATGAGCACAAATAATTAAAAAAAACATATTCCTCAGGAATGGTATCTTAGAGCATTTCTAACCGATCCTCTATATCAATTTAGTGGAATAAATTTGGTTTTTTACTCTACTAAGTTTGACCTAGCCGATCCCCTATACGACTTAGTGGAGTAAATTTTTTACTCCATCCCTAAAATTCTGACTATATTTACTCCATTCCTACGTGGCCGAGTAAAATCGGCGCCTCTCCTTCCTGCCTCCTCTTCTCCCCACCGCACCACCGCCGACGCGCACCCCGTCCTCCCCCGCCCCTCCAATGGCCGGACATGGTCCCCGCCACTGATCCGCAGCGTGGATCTGCGCCGCCACACGCGCGGGTCGTCCTCCGCGGGCTCTTTCGAGCCGTCGGCGCCGGTCGCCCGATCCGCCCACCGCCGCGTCCCTACGCCGGTTCGAGGACTTCTCCGTCCTCCCTCCGCCCCGGCCACCGTCAAGGACCTACCTTGGGGTCCGGCAGCGGCATTGGGGGACGTGGGTGGCCGAAATCACGGATCGGGACACCTACACCTGGCGGTGGCTCGGGACCTTCCACACGGCCGAGCTCGCGGCCATGGAGTATGACCGCTAGCAGGTCCGCTTCCACGGCGCGGCGGCTCGGCTCAATTTCCCCCCAGGCACATGTCCGGTCCACCTCGTCCCGCCGGAGTCGGGGATGGTGAGCTCGGCTATGGCGCGGGAGGACCGTGAGGCGAGGGAGCGCCTCGAGGCCAAGGACGTCGACGAGGCCTACATGGAAGAGCTCCACCGGGAGCACCCGGAGCTCGTGGAGGCGGAGCGGATGATCTTTTCCGACGCCGGTGGCGAGGTTATCGTTATCTCCTCCTCCGACAAGGTCCAAGGCGGCGAGGACGCCGGCGAGGTGGGCGGCGATGACGAGGAGATCGACGTCGACGAGTGGAGGAGTGTCTTCCCAGACGACCCCGACGAAGGCACCGGCCCGGACCTGGCTCGCGGCACACCGTACCTAACGAGGAAGGATTGACTCGACCGAAAGTAGTTTAGTTGCTTAGTTTAGTTTAAATTTATGTTTTATGTTCGGCTGTGCAAAGCTATCTATATTTATGTTTGAATGCATGCTACTTTCGGTTCAAATTGCTTTGAACTTGATCAAATTAAAGTTTACTCCGTTAAATTTAAGGGATTAGCTAGAAACGGCTAAAAATTAGTGAAGTATATATACTTCACTAAGGGTTTTACTCTGTTAACTTTTAAGGGATCGGTTAGAGATGGCCTTAAGGAATCTCCAACGCTGGACGCTTTGACGGGCGCCAGGATGGATTTCCCATCGATTTCCCAGCTTCAAGTGTGGCATCGGTGCAAAGGTTTGCACCGGACGCTAGGCCTCTTTTCTTCGCTCCGCAAGGCGTCCGTGGTTGTAATTAGCGTTGGAAGTTAGCGCTTAGCATTTGAGAGGGTAGGGTGCTTAGGTCTTTTTTGTTTTCTGATATTTATTTTTTCCCTTCCTAAGCGCCTCTTGAAACGTCCAGCATTGAACATGCTCTTAGTGGAATACTTACACCGTATAATATTTCTCTGCATTTTCAATTCGTTACAAGATAATTATTTGGTAGTTTTACACGCAGCTCCCGTATCATCTTAGACACTTGTTACAGCCAATATACACCGTACCGTGATAATATATCAGGTCAGCAATCCAGCGACCCACGTCTACAGATATGCATCTTCCAGTCAATCTAGGAGTTGACGACGTTGCACTTGTTCCTGATCTGGCCGCTGGCGCCGGTAAGGACGCCGATCTGGCCCATGCGCTTGATGGAGTTCTTGAAGTGGTCGAAGAAGACGCCGTTGTCCTGCAGCTTGTCGACGAGCTTGGCGGCGCGGCCGTTAGTGAGCAGCGTGGCGTCGGAGGTGAACATCCCCTGCCGCGCCTTGAGGTTGACGAAGTAGTGGCTGTCGAAGGAGGTGCTGCTGCCGGGGTCCATGGGCACCACCGTCGTGTTGTCGTTCGGGTCCTGCAGGTTACGCCTGCACTGCCCCTGCTCGCACACATAAATGTTTTGTGGTCATGCAGGTGTAAAAAGTACTTTCTCCATCCCAAAATTTTTGTCTTAGATTTGTCTAGATACGGATGTATCTAATATTAAAACGTCCGTATTTATACAAATCTAAGACAAAAATTTTGGGACAGAGGAAGTAATTGATGGTGAGGAACTAAGCATGCCTGAATGTTCTAGATGATATGATTAGTTAGGATGGTAGCTGCTGATTAGTACAGTACGTACCTGGAGGAACTTGGCGTAGGGTGGGTTGAGGGAGGGGTCAGTGTCGGTGGGGTTGTTCTTGCCGGTGAAGTTGAAGAGCCTGGGGCTGAAGAGGTTGCAGTTGCCTATTCCGATGGTGTGTCCGCCTAGTGTGGTCACATGCTCAATAAGGGTTAAATTGTGTACTGTGGTAGTATCTTTTACTAGCACTCTGAAAAGAGGAAGTAGTAAATTAATTAACTTAATCTGCTACATAAACACATCTATGCTACGTAAAACTTTTCTTCGTGTCTGAATGTGACTTTTCTACCCCATGCATCCACTAGAATTCTTTTAAGCTAATAAGATAGCCTCAAGTAGGGTGCACCATCTTTGGCATGCATGCATGCATGCATGCAGGTGATATCTGTACTGGACTTTCCGTTGATAAAAATCGACCAAGTCACAGCAACCTTCTTACTATTGATGAGCACTTCATGCTGATAGCCACACAAGGAACACCATGGTGCTTTAACACCCTATATATACTACTTGAAGTGTGGGAATCTCACGATGGCACGGTCATATTTGGAAATCCCCACAGTTACACCTCATGACGAAAATTCACGATGCCCCAACGACGTCGTCTAGCAACAGTAACACCTCTACTACTTGTCAACATAGGACTACAAATAGGGACGTGCATTGCTATCACTACACACCTGTCGTCATTAAGGAATCCGTGATTTATGCCGAGTGGCAAGCCGACGTGTCTTGCAGTTGCAATCAATCGATCAAATTTGATTGGAGAGCTACGCTGCCTGCAACACAACTGACCATCCATATGTGCAAGAGGTATGGGAGAAGGAAAAAAACACGTCCGGGAGAAACGGATCGGGCACCGACGGCTTCGTCGGCTTTCCAGTGAAGCCAGCAAGCAGTCGTTCTCAAACTGTGGTCACATTAATTAGTCGTCGTGTTGCATGCAACTGCACATGATGTGTCACGAGGCACGCCCTCTGTTTGGCACCATAACAATCTCACTAATAAACACTAAGCTTAGCACTATACGTACGCACTTTCGTGAACAACAATAAGGATGGGCAGTGTAGCAAAAGAAGAATGGTCTCAAAAGAAGTAGCAAAAGAAAAATCAATACGGGATGGGCAGTACTTGATCAGTTTCAATGTACCATTAATTTTTTCCGTTCTTTTTCGTACTATTAGTAGACGATAGAGCAAGCAAATGCATGCATGATCATTTATGGCCAGCAGCTGCATGTGCCAATGCATGGTCGTTACCTGTCCAGCAAACGCCAAATAGTATTGTACGAGTACGTACGTGTACCTCTCCAGCATAACTATACCTCCTCATTCTGTATGCACGCACGAACGCTGCATCTACGTTAACAACCATGGCATGTGGATGCATGCGGAGTAGCTAGGTATACGCACCTGAGAGGACGACGAGGTCCTGGAGGCCGAGGCCCTTGCCGGAGAAGTTGGTGAGGAGTATGTCGAAGGTGGATGTGGGCGCCGGGATCTCGTTCGACGCCTGCGTGTCGCTGGACACGGTGCCGTCCCGCCGCCCCGTCTCCACCTCCCACAGCTTCTTCCCGTACTGGAACGACACGGAGTCCCGCGCCGCGAGCGCGACGATGTCGGCGCACGAGACCACCCCCGGACACGCTCGCTCCAGCGCGGCCTTCACCTCGTCGATGACCTCGAATCCGGCCAGCGACAGGTTCGGCGGCGCGTCCTTCTCCGCCGTGTTGGTCGGCGAGTCCAGAAGCACCGAGGCGTCGCACCCCTACACCCAAAGCAACACGTAAATCGGTCGCAACGACTTGCCAAGCAAATCAGCACAGACACAGAAGAATGTGTGTACCCTGACGAAGCAGTCGTGGAAGAACATGCGGAGGAACTTGGCGGCGAGCTCGCGGTTGCCGGCGACGTGCTTCCACACCACCTTCTGCGCGATGTCCTCCGCCTGCGGGCAGCTCTTCTTGTAGAAGCCCTTCTTCAGCCCAGCCGCCTGCGCCGCCGCAATGCTGGCGCTGCCGGCGAGGACCAGTGCCACGGCCACCAGGCACACCATGCCCTTCATCATGTTATTACCTAGGCTACCTCCCAACATATGGTCTTTGGTGAGTTGACGAACGAGGCCTCTAACTAGCAAGCTGTATATATAGCCCCGCTCTCTCTAGCTAACTTTATGTCAATCGGTTTCTCAAAAAAAAAAAAAAAAAACTTTATGTCAATCGGTGAAGACGTACGCATCACACATGACTCATGCATATACCTGTATTACTTAGTATAGTACCATCGCTTATACGGCAACTACATACTTGCCTAAGATAGCAAACACACCTCATTAACGATGATTCTAGATGGTAACACGGTATGCATCTCCCATGCATCATCTGGTGAGGTTAATAAATGTGCTTGTTATGTTTGATTGGGTTTACGTTACATACTTCGGGTATGCATGGGCATGCTTTAGGTCTAAGTCTCTTCAAGGGAGAATACTGTATACGTACATACATACCTGTGTGTGCGATTGTTGAGCGTTTGACGCCCTTGTCGTGGGATTAATGTGGGCTTTATTAGTTTCTCAACCACCACCCGTTATCAGAGGCGATCATGATATGACGTGAACATTTCAACGTCGATCTCCAGCTAGCTAGTACGTGCCTACACCAGCTTCATCACTTTATTTCTCGATTACATTGCAAATTTACATCCATTTTATCACTTTTTCTTTGCTTGCCCACATTATCGGTGCCATCAATATATCCAGACAAACTTTTGTGTATAACGTGCATGTCACAAAATTGGCCGGCCGGGTTAACAAGTGATTTGTTCGAACAGTGCATGACAATCAATCATTGCCGCTTCCCAGCATGCACTGAACTTTGTAGTTAGAGGTTGTGATTGTAGTACAGAGAATAAAATAATAGTATGGTGTGATGTTACGTGGACCCGCGAGCAGCCCATGCACGAGACCTGTGTGATCACTTGTGGTTGAAGCTTAGAGGTTTCTTTCATGCATGTCCACGGCCAACCAACCGGTCGCCGTGCAGCACCTCTGGCCACAGCCCACAGCTAGCACGCGCTCGTTAGGCTTTAAGAGATAGATGGTGGATTAGCAGTGTCGGCGAGCGTACGGTCGTAGTGCACTGTTGAGATGAACAGACAGATCTGAGCAAGTGTCGTCTTGTTCGCGACGGTACATGGCTGCCTTGATCCCAAATTTCACGGGTATAGGCGTGTTGCATAATAACAGCAGTCAGCAGAAGCTGTGCATAGCGAACTAGCTCTTCACGGCTCCTACAGGTGATGGTGCAAATACTTCTGCACTTTTATCCGAACACAATCCGAGGAAACTTATTTAATGGCCACTCCTAACCCTTTTTGTCCCAAATCTTTATTGTTGCAAACGTTGGTTACATTTCTTTATGCTATTTGTATCAGTCACTGGTTTATGGACTTGATGACTCCGATGTTCCATGAATTGTATGTGGGGAATTTGCCAGCTCAACTTCAGAGTCGTCACGCTCCTTGCCAAAAAGGGAGATGCGGTAAGATTCGGCAGTACCGGTATATTTGAATTTCAAAGATTTTACTAAAATCCACGCTAATCGCATTATAGATCAACGTAGATGTTTATGCTTGGCCTCCACAGTATTGATGGGGTGGTAGGCTTGCATGAAACATACACAAGCTTCATTCAAAGAAGCTATATGAGGTTATCTCTGTGGTCAATTTCGAGAAAAGCATATGACCTTTCTTGCAGAGCCGCTGCATATTGAAAACATCGAAGATGATAGCACTACTAGGAAAAAACGTAGGAAAAAGCCTAGTAGTGGCGCGGGTTGAACGACTAGTAGTAGCGCAGGGGCCCGCACTAGTACTACCAGGCTACAGCTAACATGGTAAGAGCAAGTACAATAGGATGATGTAGGCGGGCTGTAAGCCTTTAAATATTATATTTTGGATGAGTTGGAGGAGAGAGAGGAGGAGAGAGAAGGTAAGCGGGCAACTGATTAACAGCCCGCTACAGCACGCGCTCCTAGGCATGTTGTGAGAGAGTGAGGTGGGTCATGTACCAAAAAAAGTAGTACATATTTATATGCAACTATTGTACTTGCCGGCTATAAGCTTGGCTATAGATGGTGTGGCAAAACCATATAGCCGGCAGCTGGCTATATTATTAACCATGCTCTAAGGTGCCAACCCGCGCTACTACTACTTCTGTTAGTAGTAGCGTGGGGTCCACCTGTGCTACTACTACTTAGCTGTATCGCGGGTGTGGCCCCCGCGCTACTTCTAACAGAAGTAGTAGTGCCGTGTGCCCTACGCTACTACTAGCTTACTACTATTAATTTCAATATTATTTATTTTCTGCGTATTTACGCTGTATTTATAAAACAATTATGTCGGTTTTTATACAATCTAACATATATATACACATCATTGATACTATATGATACAACAATGTCACATCATCATCATCATCATCATAGTGATACAACAATGTCTCATCATCATCGAAATAGTGATACAAGTTATTACAAGCCCCGAATACAACTACATGATCAAATACACATGTTTCATCATCGATCTAAACTATGATCACATACAACAGAAAAAGCGATTATGATGAGCAAGAAAGTGATTATGAAGTAGTTCTTCAGCCGGTTCTTCTTTTCCTCTCTCCGCTAGTGCGAACTTCGAGTAACTAGCTTCCGCTTCACTTTTACTTTCAAACCCTTTGTGGCTGCTGGCCAAGAAGTGATCCACTTGGGCCTGATACTCTAACCACTCGTCGTAGACTCCTGGAACCCTCCCTCTATACACGACATACCACTTCTTCATCTATATCCCTAACACGGGTGCGTCATAAGCAAATTTATAGATAATATGCAACATAATACTTAAGCAACACCAAGAGAAAGAGTTACTACTACTGCCTGTCCCGAGGGCACAGTAGGGTCCACTTAGTAGTAGCGTGTGCCTTCTGTACATGCGCTACTACTATGGTTTAGCTGTAGCGCAGGTCAAATAGGCGGCGCCACTACTCAGTGGTTACCTATAGGGTTTTCCCTACTAGTAGCGTTCGTGTGAAAGTTAATAGTGTTATATATCATTACTTTCAAACTTGGAAGTGTTTGCACCAGGGAGTTTTGATTCCCCAATACTCTTCAATATCTATCCTGATATGGCCATCCTTATTGCACGGGCTAAGGAGAATTCGTAAATCGGTGGTCTTATTCCACACTTGGTAGATGGAGTCTGTGCATCTTGCGATATGCCGATGATACAAGCATCTTTACGGAACATGACGTGCTTACTTCACACTTGATAGATGGGGTGTCTACATCTTACAATATGCAGATGATACGAGCATATTTATTCGATCACAATGGTTGCTCATTGTGTCAGCCTCTTCTTTCGTTTTCAAGTGGATACATGTGACATGAGGTGGAAGACTACTTATTCGGTCTGATAGGAGAAGATCTTGGCCAAGTCGGTGCATGACCTGGAGGAGTTCTTGTGATAGCCTAAGTGGCTATCTACGGAGGACCCCACACTGAACTATTTTAGAGTAATGGGTGGATCAGCTACTAAAAGATCCACTATTAAAATAATGACTAGAGCACCACTCCATATCCGAGGTGAAAACTCGTGTTCTACACTTAATTCATTGGTTGGACCCGGCAATCAAAAACTTGCAAATTTGCGTTGTCTCCTTGTTAAAGGTGTTGCCTTCATGCTGATGCTCTAACCTTCATTGGTTGGATCCGACATTGAGCAAGAAAATAATTGTCCCGCTTTCAGGCTAGACTTCACGCCGTCTGTGAAAGTGTGAACTAAATTTTTGAAGCCATTTGCTATGGTAGATTGACGAGTCAGTTATAGGTGTCTTTTGGTCACTTCTTGTGATGGGTCAACCCTTGTTACCCCCGCCGTCCCGGTGCATAGGGCATGCGCATAGTTCTAAGTCCTCGATTAGAGTACCTAAAACCGTGTTATATGTCATCAAAAGCATATCATTGGATTCATACGCAAATGGGTTTCTATACTTTTGAATTACATATAATACAAATTTAGCTAGTTAAATTGACAACCTAGAACTATGCGCATGTCATATGCACTGAGATAGAGGGAGTAGTCATTTTGTGTACTCTGTTTGTAAAGATGTTTTGACCCATTTATCAAGCATCTTATTTAATAATGGGATGATTGTTTGCATCCATGGATGTAGAGGCCGAGAGGTGTCACCTTTCATTTTCAAAAAAAAGAAAACACGGCTGAAACTCAGCAGGTCACAAGTAGAAAAAAATTCTCAAGGGACCACGTTGACAAAAAAAAAACTCAACGAGTCACATTGTATTCTCATTTTGTTATTTAGCCTTGGTTTGTTCCTGGTTTCAGTGTTCAGTTACCCTCTCAAAGGGCTGTGCTCATATTGAAACCACTTGTTAATCGGAACTAAATTGTTAACTTAATGAAAAAGATAACCGGGGAACGTCCCTGGGAGGGAGGTTCTAGGGAATGCCCTCAAAGACGTCTGATCACGATCGAACGAATGCCAATTTTTCTACGAAACGTGGCAATTTTTCAATTTTTTAAATGCGTCACACGACAATTTTTCTACGAAACGTGGCAATTTTTCAGTCATAACAATTTTAGTTGGTTTGGCATGGCTAATTGGACGTTCGCTGGAAAAAATGCTCCCAGAGAACGCTCCCCAGATATTGCCATCCTAACTTAAACGCTCCAACCAGTAGTGCCCTCTCAGTCATTCTTCACCAAATTTTGTGTAAAATTACCTTTTTTTGCTTCAACAGAAGCTACCCCAGGCCTCCTTCTTTTCAATTTACATGTCAGCATCCAAGTTTCGAGTTTTTTTATGGGGAAATTTCCCAGTAATTAACAAGTCAATTACATTTGTATCTTAGAAATCATGGTTAAATAGTAACAGTTTTGCATCCTTGTGCGAGTTTATCACCTAGATAATTTTCCAAGCAATCAATAAATATATTTCTTTTCCATTGTTGATTGTTTTTATCGAAAAAGGATTTCCCCCCGCTTTGTATTTCAAAGCAAACCACCATGTACACATCGCAATGCTGGGGCGAGCAGCACATCAAGCCCAAAAGAAAAAGAAGAGGAAACAAATGCCAACATCGGCAGCTTGACAAAGCGCGGAAGACCCGCGACCGCTGCGCCCTCCGGAAACAAACCACCGCAGCCCGAAGCTCCAATCTACCGCGTACTAAGTAGCACCTCCAAGAAGGAATGTGACGCCGACGACGCTGCTGCCCGGACGAGTCCTAGGGTTTCCCCCAGTACGCGGAGGGAGGTGGGGGATGGTTACTACCGACACCCTCCAAGAAGGAATAGTGGCACCCGCCGGTGTGACGCCCCCGCCTCAATCGTGCACTAATCATACACGCAAATGCACACGATCCAGCCTAAGGACTCACGGGAAGATATCACAACACAACTCTAAAACATAAATAAAGTCATACAAGCTTTATATTACAAGCCAGGAGCCTCGAGGGCTCGAATACATAAGCTTGCGTACAAGCGTCAGCGGAAGCATCAGATATCTGAGTACAAATATAAAAGAAAGCACAGAAAGGCCTTTAGAAATTAGGCAGGGCAAAATAAAACACTACGATCGAAAGGCGTAGGCCTCCTGCCTGGGACCCTCCGATCCTACTCCTGGTAGTCAGTCAACTCGTAGTAGTATCCACCCTCGGGGTAGTAGTAGCGATCGTCGGCGGGGGCAACTATATCCGGGGCTCCGTCATCTGGTCGCATCAAATGAATATGGGGGAAAAAGAAAGCAAAGCAACCGTGAGTACTCATCCGAAGTACTCAGCAAGCAAGGATCTACACTACATATGCAATATTATCAAAGAGAGGCTGTATATGTTGACTGGGCTGCAGAAATGCCAGAATAGAGAGAAGGCCTAGTCCTATCGAAGACTAGCATCTTCAGCGGTCTTGCAGCATTAGAAGAGAGTAGAACAGTACAATATAAGGTAGCAGTAATGATATCAACCTCACCCAGAGATCCTTTCTCGACTCCCTGCGAGAAAGCAATCCCAGAGCCATACAGTCATCAACCTCGTCCGGAGATCCCTTCTCGACTCCCTGCGAGAAGCAATCCCAGAGCCATAGTATCCAGTTCTGGCTGTATCGATCGGGATACAACTCCGAGTGTCCATTACCGAGGATCCGACTATGCATAGATTAGTTCTTCCCTGCAGGGGTGCACCAACTTACCCACCACGCTCGCTTAACTCGGGCCGGGCACACTTTTCCGGGTCATGCCCGGCCTCGGCCAAACGACACACCGCAACCCTACCTACAGCTCAGCAGAGAGGTCCCCGCCGGTCTACATCCTAAGCGCAAGAGGGTCTTGGCCATCGCCCCTCACCCTCCGGGTCGTTGCGCACAGGGTGGATACCAGCATCGCCTCGGGTGGCCGACACGATCCGACCGTGCCGCCATGCTGAACTGGACGTCTGACAGAGCTTTCGGCTGATGCTACGATGCAGAACGCCCATACTATGCCCACGTGATGGTTAGTGCTATTGGGCCAAAGGCCCACTCGAATCAAATATCCAAACCGTTAGTACCTTGGGGCTGCGATAACGAGCAGAGACTCACGAAAGATGTGACCCCATCGCCCCGTCTCAAGGACTTGCGGCAAGGTCCAAGTATGCCCGGCCACGCCTCATATTCATCACTCGGGCACCATACAGGCAACCCGTCTTCACATCACACGCGGGTACCCCTCAGGGTCGACCCGCCTTTCCAAGTAACAATAGTACAGTCCAAGTATCCGTGTGTCCATAACATCAGGGGGAATCTGAGGTATCACCCTCGTTGGATTCCTACCCGATTCACACTTGATGTGTTGCACGACAGGGTCGTATCGGAAGTGGAGAAGGAGGAATCACCCTCGATGACCACGACCGAATAGGTACTCTACAGAGTTATCATCAGAAGTGCTACAAAAGGTTTCACCCTCGGCACTCGATAGTAACGCTGCAGTGTCGTTACAACTAAGGGGGGGGGGGGTGATGTGCGGTGTCGGGGCCTGGTCTTCAATCCCGTTGATCGGGTCTTCGGATAATCCAGCGGGGCAGTCGGGACTAGCGGGGTCACTAATAGGTCTCTACCCAGCCTATACCAAGCAGTTTAGGATATGCAGGTAATTATCAACAGCAGGTTACAATAAACAGACTATGCATCAGAATAGGTAAAGCAGTAGCAGCAGCAATTCTAATGCAAGGATGAGAAATTAGAATGGGCGATATCGGGATGATCAAAGGGGGGGCTTGCCTGGCTGCTCAGCGGCAAGGGCAAGGTTGTCAATGGTGTCTTCGGGCTCCGGAGCTGCGTCGGCCTCGGGGACGACGTCGGTGTCGGGGTCTACCGAGAGAGAAGAGGGGGAAGTAACAGTAAATATAAAGCAAACAAGAGTATGACATGACAATACGCAGTGCCGGGTGTGTCCTAACGTATGGTTACACGTCACCGAGGAAGGGGGAATCCATCCGGGAATGTTTTCCCGGTTCCGGACATTTATCAGACAGATGACCGGAGGGGAACGGTTCCATCTTCGGATAGTTAGAGACATGTGGCGGACGAACGGACCGCGTATTTGGATTCGTCTCGTCGTTCTGAGTAACTTTCATGTACAAAGTTTTTCGATCTGAGCTACGGATTATTTTATATGATTTTTTAAAGATTTTAGCAATTTATTTAATCATTTAAATTCGAATTATCCAAAACAGTGTATGATGACATCATCATGACGTCAGCATGATGTCAGCAGTCAACAGGGCCGTTGACCTAGTCAAGCTGACGTGGGGGCCCCACCTGTCAGTGTCTGTTTAGTTTAATTAGGGTTTAGCTAATTAATTACTATTTAATTAAACTAACTAATTAATTAGATTAACTTAATCAGAGTTAATTAACTTAATTAATTCACTAATTAATTATTAATTTTACTAATTTTGTTTTTATTTTATTTTATTTATTTTTCTTTTAAACGTTCTGGGCGTGGGGCCCCTGTGTCATAGACACATGGGGCGGGGCCCAATAGTCAGAGGCCCATGCGGCCACAGCGGGCGCGGGCGTCGGGCGCAGGCGAGCGCCCGAACGGGCATGTGCTCGAGGGGTGCTGGGCACGCACGGCGCACGCCGGCGCCGGCGGCCAGGGCCAAGGGAGGCGGCGATGCGCGCGGGGTGGCTCGCCGCGGAGGCAGAGCGCGGCGCTGGTAGCGGATCCGGGCGGCGCCTCGGGAGGGAAGGCGGAGCAGCGGGCAGCGGGCAGCGGACGACGTGCGGGCGCGCGCACGCGTGTGGGCGCGAGCGGGAGCGGTCGGAGCGGGTGGTGAGCGCGCGCGAGCGCGGACGCAGAGCGGCCAGGGCGGCGGCCAGGGCGCGGCGCGGGCGTGGACCGGGCGGGGCGAAAAGGGGAGTGCGGCGGCGGGGAAGGCTCACATGGGGGGGGGCCGAGTCGGGGCGAGGCTGGGCGCACGGTGATGAGATGGCGGGGGGCCCGATGGAAGACGGGGGGTCGGGAGAGGAGGGGGAAGAGGAGGGAGAGGGGGGAGGGCGGGCGAGCGAAAGGAGGGGAGGTGGAGAAGCGAAGACGTCCGGGGCACGATGGAGGATAAGAGGGATGGGTGGGGGGAGAGGGAGAAGAGTGGGGGGGGGGGGGGAGGGGTAGGTTGAGGTTCGGGGGGGGGGGGGGAGTGGGGAGGCCATATAGGCCAGGCCGGCTGGCTGGGCCGTGGCCCAGTTGGGGCCAGGGGGTTTTTGCTTTTATTTTTCTGTTTATTTTCCTTTTGCCTTTCTCTTTTTATTTATTCTTATATTATGTTTGCAAATAGTTAGGCCACAAAATAATTTTTACTAAATAAGTGACCTAGTCCAAAATTTGCAGTGCATTAAACCCTAACTCCAAAAACTAGTTTGGGCAAAACATTATTTCATATTTAATTTAGATTAAATAAAAGGTTAATAAATATTGTCTTTAGTCACTGTTTGAGGATGTTTGAGTCACTTACCCAATTCCAATAATGTTGGTTTCAATTTTTGATTTGTCTTTGGATTATTTACAATATTATGAACAATTTAGTTTTCTGATTTGAGCAACTTTTATTTCCACTTTGAGTTTGAATTTTCATTTTCATTTGAATTTGAAAAGAGATATGATACTAATGATTATTAAGCACTGTTGATCCTGATGACATGGCATTATCAAAAGGGTGATCACTGTAGCTTAAAACATGGGGTGTTACAGCCGGTGTCACCACATCGGAGCCGGACGAACCGGCAAGGATTTCTCCCGCACTCCAAACCCCACCGCCCAACTGGAGCCGACCAGCCAAACCACCGCCCAACACAATGCGCCATCACGGTTGCGCCGCCACCCACGCCGTCTCACTGCGAGCACCAACACGAGGCCAAGAAGACCGAATAGAAGAGCCAAGCGAGGGGAGCAGCAGCACCAAGGCCGAGTGGGAGGGAACCACCTCCACCGCCGTCGTGCGAGAGGCCCGCGCCTCCGGCACCATCGCAGTAGCCGTCCGAACACGGCAGTGGGGCATACCAGGCCCGAAACGGGCCCGCTAAGCCCCGCCGGCCACACTGCAGCAGGCTGGCGTCGGCGCCGCCAGCACCCCGCCGTTCATCGCCGCTCCCCCTCCCTCCCGGGAGTCACGCCGCAGACCCGCCCCGCCCCGAAGGGCCCAGATCTAGGCCGAGCGCCGCTGCGCCACCCCACCGTCAACGACAGCGCCACCGCCCAGCCGCCTGCCCACGCCGCGACGGGGAACCCCGCCGCCGCCTAGGAGCACCCCCCGGTGCAGCTCCGCCCCGCGCTGGAGAGCCACCAGGAGGGGAAGGTCTGGGGGCCGCCGCCACCAGCGTCCCCGGGGCCAGGCCGGCCGCGGGCGCCAGGGACGGCGGCGGGGAGGAAGGGGGGGGGGGGGGGGGGGCTGGAGGAGGTGGAGGTCGCCCGCGGGGGTGACGCGGTCGCGAGAGGGAGGGGTCTGTCTTTCTCCTGTTGATTGTTTTTTGAGACAGCTAACCGCTCCTCATACCAAGCGGTAAATAACTTTCTTTTCCAAATAAAATTATATGTAGAAATTAGCAACTGGAATTTGACTTACACAAGCATGTGCTGCACTAAAACATTTTTGGACTGTCTCAGAATCGTTTTATGCTGACTATGTGTGTACACGATGCAGGAGCAGGACTCCCACTAATTAAGCTAGAGATCTCATTAAGCTATAGCCCCTGGTAAGTGTCACTGAAGTTTCTGCCGGGGTCCAAATTTCAAGTTCAAGTTCTGGACTCATTCAGTCATTCTTCACTGAATATTCTCGTGGATTTCCGGTAAGTTTTCCTAGTAATCTGACGACCAGGAGTTTTCCTATAAATAGGCCGGCATGCCTGCACGGTTGCACCACAGAGATACTGAGCTTGTTGTCTAGCTTAAGTGATTCCAGAGTTGTTATTTTCAGGTAGGTTCAGAGTGGTGTGATTGTACTGTTGTCTGAACTTCCGGCCAACCGTCTCTTATCCTTACCAAGTTGCTACTCTTGTTTTTCAGGATCGTCATCTTGGAGCATTTCATCCTGTGTCGCTCGGAGATCTGTTGAAGAGCATTTCAGCATGGGAAAGCGCAACCCCAACAACGTCAAGAAGAGCATCTGGCAGCTCCTCTGCGGCTGTGGGTCGCCTCAGACAAGAAACTAATTAAGATCGGAAGAGCATCTGGCAGCTCCTCTGTGGCTGTGGTTCACCATATGTGGAAGTCTTTAATATAGGTCGCCAGAAGTTGCTTGATGTTGAGTTTTAAGAAGTGTATGTGATTAGATATTGTTAAGCTGTTTGGTTGAATTGGTTTGTAGTCGTGTGGTTGTGTCAGTCTTGCTTCTTTTGCAGCAAGGAGCATGTAAACGCGTGTCATGTGATCAGATTCAGAAATAAATCTCGCAAACTTGTTTTGTTTACCTGTCATGCGTGTGAATCCCTGGGTGATTTCGAATGAACCAAACGGAGACAAAAGAAGTGAAGCTCAGCTTCTGAGGCTTTGTGTAACCAATCAAGGCAGAGAGGTTAAAGCCTCCTTTGGTTCACAGGACAAGAGTATTATGCGAATAGAAAAATAATAGAAAATTAGATGACATGTATAGCAATTTTCATAAAAGAAACGATGTTATTTGATTCATAGGATAATTTTCTTTCATTGGGTCTAGCCTAATATTTTTTTAGTTTGAAATGGGAAGAATTGGTTCCTATCCTACCTAGAATTACAAAATCATTCCTACAGATCAAAAACCAAAGGGCTCAAAAGAAAGAAAATCTATTAAATTTCTATCCTTTAGAATTTCTACAAAATTCCTGTAAACCATAGAAAACCTAAGTGTTTGGTTGCCACCCGACAGCATCCAAGGGGGAGGGATGTCTTAAGGGAACGCGTGGTGACCCTATGTCGCACCTGGCAAAGAAACTTTTCGAGTTTTGGCAGATGGGTCATCGTGGCACCTATTCATCCTTTCCCAATTGGACGCTGCAAAGGTGAACCGCGTCGGTTTAATTTGCATCAAACATTGATTTCCATTACGTGCATCATTAGCAGTAGTTGAACTTGAGCCGTTCCAAGCCTATGCGTAAACATTCCATGCTTCAGTCATGGGAGCTTCGCTAGCTTTCAACGGACAGCTACACACACGGACCATTCGGTATTTCAGTCTCCGTTTACGCGTACGATATGTGGCCTAACGAATTGTGTCGCACGGGTGCCGACCAGCGAATCGTTGAATGATCGAACATTGAAGGCATCAAATCTGGGAGCCATGTTAAAATAAGGTAGCAGTCGTGGTCATACGCTCACACTGACAGACTTTTTTTTTGGAAATGGAGGTTTGCCCCCGGCCTCTACATCATAATGATGTATGCAGCCATCTTATTAAAAGTTCATAAAGTAGCACAAAGTCATAAAAGTATTACAGCTCGCAAGTGGAGCGAAGCAAATGGAAAAAAGCAAAGTACATGCTGACAATCACAACCGGTACGGTAATATGTAGGATAAGGTTTCTAGAGTCCTATCCTGTTATGCGACCGCCATCCGAACCGGTTGAAAATAGCCCGTGCTACCATCTCCCACTGGTTGCACCCAGTAACCAAAGGCTCCCTGGAGTCCATAGGAGTGAGTAAGGACCACGTACGGATCCAAGCGGTAGCTCTGAAGATGACCTGCAAGAAAGTTAAATTGTATTGTCTGTTAAAAATAAAATCATTCCGACAGTTCCATATAGCCCATAGAAGCATCCGAATACAAGGCGCAATAGTATGTTCAACCCCAGCTAACCACGTTCCAAACAACGACTCAATGTCAACTAGAGGGTTAATGTTGAAGGCTACATGAATCGTTCTTCAAAGCAATTTGGCGAGTGGGCATTCAATGAATAAATGTTGTATTGTTTCATCATGATCACAAAAACAACAACGTGAACTACCTACCCATCGCCTCTTAATTAGGTTATCCTTGGTGAGTATTACTTGCTTGTGGACAAACCACATAAAAATTTTAATACGCAAGGGAACCTTAATCCTCCAGATATGCAACGATCTTGAGATTGGGCCAGAATTAATCAAATCCATATAAAACGATTTCACCGTAAAAACCCCATTTTTAGCTAATTTCCATTGCGTCGAATCTGGCTGGTCGGAGAGTTGAACATCTATCAATCTCCGAACCAAGTGCATCCAGGCTGTCCATCGCTCACCAACTAGCGCACGTCTGAACTGGATATTCAAGGGGATCGTTTGGAAAACTGTGCCTACGTACTCCTCCTTACGTTGCACAATGTTATAAAGGGTTGAATATTGGACGGCTAAGGGTGTCTCTCCTACCCACGTATCCTCCCAAAATCTTGTTGACATCACATTGCCAACCAAGAATTTGACCCTACGAAAAAACAAATCCTTCGTCCTCATAAACCCTTTCCAGAATGGCGAGTCAGTTGGTCTCATGGTAACCTGGGCGAGTGTTTTCGACTGCAAATATTTATTGCGCAAAATCTGTGCCCACATGCCCTCCGGCTCTGTCTCTAACCTGTAGAGTCATTTACTCATAAGACATTTATTCTTGATTTCTAAGTTCTCAATACCAAGACCACCCTGGTCTTTTGGTCGGCAAAGGATATCCCATCGCGCGAGTCGGTATTTCCTCTTGGCCTCATCTGACTGCCAGAAGAACCGGGATCTAAAGAAATCAAGTCGCTTCCGTACCCCTTTCGGAATTTCGAAGAACGATAATAGGAACATCGGCATACTAGTCAATACCGAATTAATCAGCACTAACCGACCTCCATAAGATATAAGCTTACCCTTCCAGCAGCTCAGCTTTTTCTCAATTCGATCTTCGATGCACTTTCATTCTTTGTTAGATAACTTACGGTGGTGAATCGGTATGCCCAAATAACTAAATGGTAAAGAAGCTAATTCACACCCGAACAATTGTCTATAGGTATCCTGCTCGTCTTTGGCCTTCCCAAAGCAGAACAGCTCACTCTTGTGAAAGTTTATCTTTAAACCAGACAATTATTCGAAAAGACATAATATAAGTTTCATATTACGCGCTTTAGCAATGTCATGTTCCATGAATAGGACAGTGTCGTCAGCGTATTGTAAGATGGATACTCCTCCATCAACCAGATGAGGAACTAACCCCTCCACTTGACCATGCTGCTTGGCTCTGCCAATAAGAATGGCCAACATATCGGCCACTATGTTAAACAACAGAGGAGACATGGAATCGCCCTGTCTCAGACCCTTGTGTGTCTGAAAATAATGGCCGATATCATCATTAACCTTGATTCCAACACTACCCTTCTGGACTTGAGAACCCACCTGGTTCCGCCAAGCCTCACTAAATCCTTTCATGCGCATTGCCTGCTGAAGGAAAGGCCACTTAATTTTATCATATGTCTTCTCAAAATCCACTTTGAAGATAACCCCATCTAGCTTCTTCGAATGGATTTCATGAAGCGTTTCATGCAAAACGACCACCCCTTCAAGTATGTGTCGCCCTGGCATGAACGCTGTCGCTCACACTGACTGACCGACAGCGTCACACGAAAGCGTCAGAGTTATCATAAAGGGAGAAAAAAGTAAGGTCATCCCGAGTCCTTCAGAAGTCATTTTCTGTTAGTTTTCACTTCTAACACTGGTCACTGGTCAAGTACCGGAGACAATAATAATGTAGCTAGCGGAGCAGAATATATACAGTACTTGGCAAGATTTTGCAAGCATCTTTCACTGAACATTCTATACCAAGTCCAACTTAGCTATATTTTTTTGCGTGTGATTGTTCATGTACTTTTCCAGGTACGTGCAACCCAAGTTTCTCTGGTTGTGTGGCCTGGAGTACTATTATGAGCAGAGCACTCGACATTGACTCCCCTGAATTTTCTTGTGGTTTCCCATGTTCTTTTCCTAGTAAAGTCTGTTGTAGGTACACTCCCAGACCGACATGTGGGGTAGAGGTACTAATCCTATATAGATTCATCCCCATTATCTTATTTATCTTGACATGCAACCTATCCACATCATCAATTAGGTCCATCATTTAAAAACTCTTTCCCACTAACTCTTCATGCACATGCTCCCACTAACTCTTCATGCATGCAACTTATCACAAATAACCATTTTTTTTTTGTGCACTCTCAAACAGCCACGTTATTCTAGGTTTCTCTTGCTATCCAACAGTGAGCCTCATGATTTATAAGCGACTCTTTTATATAGAAAATCAAATTATGAGTTAACTCGCATTTTTTTCTTTGCGACCAACTTTTTTTATGAATGCACATCTGTATTTGCTACATTGTTTTAGGTTTAGTCAAGGGTGGAGATGTCTCCACTGTCTCTACTCAATGTTGTTTTGTCAATAAATTAACAGAACGAAAATCACACTCATTTTTGTTTTTTCATCTAATATTCTTAAATGTTTACACTAAACAATACTTCTTTAAAAAAAATCATCAAATTATACTATGTTTCATAATTTTTCTCATGTTTTAAAACATCATCAAATTATTTATTAACAGTTCCCGCAGCAACGCGCGTGGCATCATCTAGTTAACTAAGTGCAGCTAACTGCTTGTGTCAGTGTGAGTGTGTGACTTCTATAAAGAGGCGTTTGGAGGTGCTGCTTATTCGCATCAATCAAAGGCACAAATCCTGATTTGCTTGATTGGCACTTCAAGCAGTTGCCATTCTCAGGTATGTTCCCCGCACAATACGCATATTATCTAAACATAGATAATTGACTTATTTCCACAAAAATACAATATTTGTTGGGGACATACAACTTGAAGCGATATTTGCGGATATAGAAAGCAATTTTGGATGATATTTGTTTGTGTTATAGACAACTCATGTTCTTATATTCATGAGGAAATGGTCAACTCAACATAGCAAACAATTATTCTAAAAATATATTTAAAAAAATAACATTTACATATTATTCTTTTGCATGCCTATAGTTTTCATGGAAAAGAAACACATATTACCAGGTGTGGTAAAGAAACAAATTTGGTGCACTAATAAATGATTTGCTTGGGACATTTAATTTATGTCTATTATGCAAATGTTCCGACATGAATTTTTTTGCACTAGCACAAAATACATACAATCATTAATATGTACAAAATACTTTAAAATAATATTATGTTTTACTATTTATTATAATTTCACTACTTTATGGCATGGGCATGTGATCTAGAGAGCCATTTAATTTCACATATAGAGACAGCCTACATAATCATTTTGCCGCCAAGTGTATCATTTATTTGCGGGGCATTAAGTTGCTTTATGTTAGGGTCATGTCCATGCAAGGAACTGTAGCTGGAGAATCTTGAACCTGAGATATACTCCTCCTTCCCAAAATATAAGGCGCACTTGACTTTTTCTATTCATGGCACAATTTTTACCATTTATTGTATGTCTATAAAAGTAGTGTAAATACATATCAAATAAAATTGTTTTGAAAAACATATACGATGATACAATTTATACAAGTTCAGTCATGTACTTCGGTATATATTGATGGACAAAGCCATTTATCAAAGACCATGCAAAGTCACCTTACATTTTGGGAAAGAGGGGATTTTAATTTCTTATGAATATTTTTTTTGCCTCAATTATTTCACCAAACCAATGGATAACTGAAATTAGCTCGGTGCTTAACACACATTGTCCAAAGTGTGAGCTGGTAAAAATGTTGAAAGAATAAGAAATAGGAAATTGATGAAGAAAGCAAGGTTGATCAATTAGGTAAGTAGGTTAACTAGTTCTCGAGATAAAGAAAAGATTGATTACTTAGGTCGAATAGTTGTGGTGGACATTGTCCCGTGGTGGTGGCTTGTGTCGAACTTGTACCTCCTTGCAGTGTCTTGGCCTCCTTATATATGAGTACAGAGGTGGGAGTCCTCCCTGGATGTGTATCTCATTTTTTTCTCCAAGTTGAATAGGGTATGTAGAGTACAACTCCCTCTAAGGAATCTAGGGGTGGTATGTCTAAGGTAGTTGGACGCCTACGCAGGGGGGAGGGGCGCACATACTACATAGTACGTCCGGCACAGGAATATGGTGAAACCACTTCCCCACAACAATATGCTTTCAACCTTGCAGAATAACACTCACTCACTTAGCATTCATGGTTAGTTGTCCATTCTTCATTTACACGAAAACCCACTCAGGGTTTTAGATGCCCTTGAATGAATCTCCGCACACCCATCCCAAAATGTGACATGTGGCATCACCTGTTAATGCACCCTTCTTAGAAGCCATTAATGTACCGATTACTCATTAGTTTATCCTCTCATTTTTTTAACCAATTTATCATTTTCATTGTATAATTGCATCCCATAGTGCTACTTCACCAAGTCGATCTACTCAGCAGTACACCATCCTCAACCCAATCTCAAGGTTGTCATCTAGCACACATGTATTGGCCAAGTATGAATCTTCGCCCTGGACGGTGTAATCTACACACTCTCATTGAGGCATTTCTCCTAAGACAAGATCAAGGACCTTAGGTCGTCTCCGATGATCTGACCATGTATGGCATGGGCAAGTACAAACACCTTATGTGACAACTTCATCAATTAATGTCCCATTCTCTAGAATACTCTATGCTCGCAAAACAGAGAAGAAGAAGCTTTAAGTTCATGATTTGAAGATTATTGTTTTCAACAAGAATAATCGTATCATCAACATACTGGAGTTGACTGATACCCCCAGGAATCAAGTCAGCAAGGACGCTCTAAATATGGACAACATCAGCTGCCTTAACTTAGAAGGACGAAAGCGAATCTACCACAAAATTGAAAAGAATGAGTATAGAGGATCCTCCCAGCGAAGGCCTCCGTCGTTCTAAAAATAAGGGCCAACAATCCTGTTAACGTAGAAGGCCATGTGTCCCCTGATCAAATCTTCTGGACAGGAGAACATCTTGCAGTCTTTTGGACAGGTCGCAAGAAAGTCCCACTAGTACAGAACTAGGCTTTGCAGACCGTTTTCGTACATGTGCGGCTTTCATCAGCTTGGTCACAACCGACTTTGCGGGCGGATTTAGGGACCATAAACAGAAAAATTTCCAACCGCCTCCGCTGATTTATTACACACGACTTAGACCAGCTTGGTCGGAATTGCTACTGTGGCACACTGCTAATGCCCGTTTTCTAGTAGTGTCCGACGAACACAATCATAAGCTGTCTCAGTCGAGCTTGAAAATAATAGCCTCAAGCTTGTATATTAGAGGTTCAAGGAGTGAACAGTGAAGTATCTAGTGCTCATACCTCCATAGTGACCCTTGTACTCCCGAGCCACCACACCTCCATAAATGTTTTAAAAAATTCTGAAAACATTTATGCATGACATTGCATATTTTATTTTTGGGGCAACATATCATATTTGGAATTAAGCAATGTAGGAGACTCAACTCTGCTATTAAAAGGAGTTAGTGTTTATACGTCACCAAATGTGGGTTCGTCTCCCTCTCTTGGTTTGGAATAATCTAAACCATATTGGTACTTTCTTTTCCCGGTTCTGCATTAAATCAATCAAATCTTACCAAAACCATATCCTGCATATTAACACAATCAAATCAAATCAAATCTTACCAAAACCATATCCTGCATATTAACACAATCAAATCAAATCAAATCTTACCAAAACCTCAACTAAATCAAAACTTTCCTTGCCTTCTCCTAACCATACCAAAATCAAATCTTACAAAAATCTCAATTAAACCATTTTTTTGTCTTCGCCTAACCATACTCAACCAAATCACATCTATACCAGAATATAGAATATAGTGGGTGCAACGTACATGTCAGACAAGATTGATGTTGAACAACTAAAATATATTTGCCCACATCACAACACACGGGCAATTAGCTAGTATTGTATAGTTGTCATGATATATTTTTCTGTTTTTTTCATGAGTTTTATTGAGTTTTTTCGTGTTTGGAAATACCAGGAGGACCTTTAGGGCCCCATCGATTCACAGGATAGAAGACACATAACAATAGTAAAAGGTGGCTAAACAATTTGCAAAACAGAAATAAAAACAGAAAACAGAAAAGAAGTAAAGAAATAGAAAAAGGCCTAATTGCTACTGTGCCACTGGGCCTAAGTTCAAACAGTATAGGCCCAGCCCACCAGCCGGTCGCCCTCCTCCTCGGGCAGGTGTCACCTGGCGCGCGCGCCCGAGCGCAGATCATTGTTGTGTCGTTGATCCCGCGGCTCCCCGACGCCGTTAAGTGCTCCCCGAGCCCCTCTCGCCCTCCCCCGAAACCCTAGCTACCCCAGTTTTCCCCCTCGCTCTCTCTATCGCTCCCGCTGCGAGCTCGCCCAAGAGCTCGCCACCGCCGGCGCTCGATCCCGCGCCACCGTGCCCCGATTGCCTCGTCGACGTGCCCGAACGCCTCCCCGACGTCGACTACGTCGACTATGCCGAACAGAACGAGCCGGGAAGCCTCCACGCCACCGCCATCTTCTACTCCTTCCTCGGATCGCCGCCGTCTGTCGCCGTCGATTCCGGCTACACCGCGCCTCCCCGAGCACACTGCCACTTCCCTATGGCTCCCGGTGAGCCACCGCGTCTTTCCCCTCCCTCTCTCGTACGTTTCCGCCACCGTAGCCGCCGTTGCCATCGCCGCCCGAAGCGAGCTCCGCCGTGCAGCTCGTCGCCATCGTTAGAGTCGTTGCCAAGCTCGCCCGAGCACGGGAACGTGCTCAGTGCAGCTCGCCGAGGCCGCCCGTGCCGCTTGCCCACCTCGTCGTCCCCCGTAGCGCCGTTCCCGATCGTGGCCGAACTCCGGCGAAGTTCCCGAGCTCGCTGCCGTCACCGTAGGGCCTCCCTGGCCGCGAGACCGCCGCAGATCGACGCGGTTTGGTCTCCGCTTTCGAACGCGCCCAAATGCGCGCAAAACGGTGGCCGGAGCATGATTTCCGGCCACATCCGAGGCCGCACCGCCGCAGATTTGGTCGCCGGACCGTTCTCCGGCGCCGACGTCGGCGGCATCCGACGTGGACTGACGCGTGGGCCCCCTGTGACACTGACGGGTGGGTCCCGTTGACTGGGTCAACCCCCAGACGTGGCACCCTCTGTGGCTGACATGTGGGTCCCGCGAGGGATTAAGTTAGTTTAAATTTAACTAAAAGTTAATTAGATTAAACAGTCACTGACAATGCGGGTCCACCAGATAATTAGGATTAGTTTAACTAAATTAAGTCTGTTTAATTAGCTGAGTCACTGACCAGTGGGTCCCACTGGACCCAAAGGTCAGGTTTGACTCTGGTCAGTGCGGCTATTGACTGCTGACATCATTCCCACGTCATGCTGACGTCATTTTGCTTTTCTATTCTTTTTGATAATTTAGATAATTCCAGAAAATACCAAAATATTTAGAAAATTATATCTTTTAATCCGTAGCTCAGATCGAAAATTTTTCTACATGAAAGTTGATCAGAAAAATCCCACGAACCCAACCGTGCCATCTGTTTCCGTGTCGGGACCCTCTACGGAGGTGAACCCGTAACTTTTAGCCAGTTTCCGGTAGATGAATAGTGCATACATACCGGTTAATAAATCCAACTTTAATCTTAAAATAACTAAAATGGTTTAGACATGCTTTTAGGCAACCCTGCACTGCACGTTAGCATAGCATGCTCTGTGTTGCATATGTTTGCTGTGTATTTATTTGTTTTCTCCCCCTCTTCTCTCTCGGTAGACCCCGACACCGACGTAGTCCCCGAGGCCGACACAGCTCCGGAGACGGACGACACCACTGATGACCCTGCCTTTGCCGCAGAGCAACCAGGCAAGCACCCCCCCTTTGAACATGCCTATATCGCCTATTCTTTCTCCCTCCTGCTTTCATTAGAATTTGCTACTGCTTTCAGTTATCCTATTATGATGCATAGCCTGTTTATTGTAACCTGCTATTGATACCTTACCAGCTTATCCTAAACTGCTTAGTATAGGCTGGTTAGAGACCCCACTTTGTCCAAGTTGCCCCCGCTGGATTATCAGATGACTTGATCAACGTGATCGACAACCAGGCCCCAGCACTGCACATCACCCCCCTTAGTAGTACGACACTGCAGCGTTACTATCGAGTGCCGAGGGTGATACCTCGTATAGCAATTCTGATGTTAACTCTGTAGAGTAGCTATTTGGTCGTGGTCACCGAGGGTGATTCCTCCTTCACCACTTCCGATAACGACGCTATCGTGCAACATCTCAAGTGTGAACCCATCGAGGGTGATTCCTCCGAGTTCACCTTGATGGATACATCGAGTAGGAATCCAACGAGAGTGATACGTCAGATTTCCCAGATGTTATGGACACACGGATACTTGGACTTTACAACTGTTACTTGGAAAGGCGGGTCGACCCTGAGGGGTACCCGCGAGTGTTGGGAAGTCGGGTTGACCTGGAGGGTAACCGATAGATAATTACGAGGCGTGGTCGGGCATTCTTAGCCGTTGCCGCAAGTCCTCGAGACGGGGCGACGGGGTCACAACGATCGTCAGTCTCTGCTCGTTACCGCACTACCAAAACACTAACGATTTGGATATTTGATCCGAATAGGCCTCTGGCCTGATAGCACTAACCATCACATGGGAATAGTTATGGGCACTCTGCATCGTGGCATCAGCCGAAAGCTCTGTCAGACGTCCAGTTCAGCATGGTGGGCCTGTCGGGCCAGTGCCATACATGATGAGGTGGTGCTCGTCCCGGCTCGTCGCACAACGACCCGGAGTGCACAGGGCGATGGCCCAAGACCCCTGAGCGCTTAGGATATAGACCGACGGGGACCTCTCTGCTGAGCTCTAGGTAGGGCTGCGGTGTGTCGTTTGGCCGAGGCCGGGTATGACCCAGAAAAGTGTGTCCGGCCGGAGTTAAGCGAGTGGTGGGTAAGTTGGTGCACCCCTGCAGGGAAGAACTAATCTATGCATAGCCGGATCCTCGGTAATAGACGCTCGGAGTTGTATCCTGATCGATACAACTAGAACTGGATACTTGTGATGAGAAATGGATAGTATGGCTCTGGGATTGCTTTCTCGCAGGGAGTCGAGAAAGGATCTCTGGCCGAGGTTGATACTTGGATATTAAGGCTCTGGGATTGCTTTCTCGCAGGGAGTCGAGAAAGGATCTCTGGGTGAGGTTGATGACACTACTACTACTTTATATTGTGCTAATCTACGCTCTTCTAATGCTGCAAGACCACTGAAGATGCTTGAGGATGCTGAAGATGCTAGTCTTCGATAGGACTAGGCCTTCTCTCTATTCTGGCATTTCTGCAGCCCAGTCCATATATACAACCATTCTTTGATAATGTTGCATATGTAGTGTAGATCCTTGCTTGCTAAGTACTTCGGATGAGTACTCACGGTTGCTTTGCTTCCTCTTTTTCCCCATATCAGTTTGATGTAACCAGATGACGGAGCCCCTGAAACAGCTGCCCCCACCGTCGACTACTACTACTACTACTACACCGAGGATGGCTACTACTACGAGTTGGCCGACGACCAAGAGTAGGTTCGGCGGGTCCTAGGCAGGAGGCCAGCGCCTTTTCGATCGTAGTGTTTTGTTTTGCTCCGCCTTCTTAAAGGCTTATCTGTTACTTTTTTATATCTGTACTCAGATATCTAACGCTTTCGCTGATGCTTGTCGACATTAAGCTTATGTATTCGAGCTCTTGAGGCCCTGGCTTGTAATATAATGCTTGTATGCTTATTTATGTTTTAGAGTTGTGTTGTGATTCCTTCAAGTGAGTCCTTAGGCTTGATCATATGCATTTGCGTATATGATTAGTGCACGATTAAGCCGGGGGCGTCACAAGTTGGTATCAGAGCCGACTGTCTGTAGGAACCCCCTTTCCAACTCCTTGGCCGAAGTTGAGTCTAGTCGTCCAAAACTGTTTTACTAACTTGGCTGTGTGGCTTACGAGCACACGTCGTCAATTGGGTGGTATTAGGATCTTTTATTCCTCATCTATACTCTGGGACTCTGATCTCTCTTCTTTTCGGGTTAAATGAATTTTACTAACGCCGACAATTAGGATCTCGTAAATCTCGTCTACCCGGAGAGCTGGATATCTGTGCTTATTCCTTACCATTGATGTGATTAGTCTGATAATCATTTTCCTTTCCATTGGTTTGTTTAACCTTTTCTCTCCGAGTTGTATTATAATTCTCATTGTCTTTTGACAATCCTGAATTTCCTCTGTTTCAGATGGATCGTTTGTTTCCACCACGCCCTGCGATGCAGCTTGTGCTTCGCACTTGGGCGCGTGATACCCCTGGTTTTCCAGCTGTCCTGATCGCCCTCCTGCCAGACTGGGCTACCCCTGGTACCCCGAGTACATGGTCTACGAGGATTACCGCGAGTTCAACCAGGAGCAGTACCATGCTGATGTTCGTATCTATGATCAGCATGATGACTCAGACACTGAGCTGCATCTTTTCAACGGTATCGGCGTGACGATTGAGATGGCAGTCCATGATGCCGCCTACTCTGCTGTCGCACGTCTCTGAGGAGAGCTCAACATTAGCTTGGATGACTCTGAGTTCCGATACATTCCGTATGCCCCTGCTGGAGATGCTACTGGGTACTACATAGCTAACTGTGCCCCGTACGAGCGTCGTCGTTACGACCCGCAGGTTCTGATCCAGTACACTCAGGCTCTGGATCACACTGTTCGGGCTCTTGCCGTCGAGTTGTTTGCCACTCGAGCACGTCTCTACGATGCTATGATGCAGTTGCTACCAGCTGTTCATGCAGGGATACATCTGGAGTACATCCTTTACCCGCGCATGACTCAGATGTATGCTGGTATTGATTGGCCTGCTGTTGGAGGTCACACACCTGCACGTGGGCCTCTTCTTCCAGCTCGAGACCGGATTCTGCATCAGAGTGCACATGGAGAGCAGGACTTTCCTGCGACGGCCATTCATCGTCCGCACTTGCAGTTACCCCGTTATAGAGGTTTTCCTCGACGTTGATGTAGCATGTCGCTATGTCGCGTAGTTGTATCCCTCCACCGCGTGCCTGCGTGCCGCCTAAGTTGTCTAGCTTACCTTCATGCTGTTATAACGCTGGTCTGTAACCGAACTTATGTATGGATCTGTATGTCTTAATTGGCTACTGTTAAGTATCTATTACACTGCTTAATTGTTGTCGTGACCGGTAAGATGTCACCGTTCTCCCTACTTTCGATTCACAATCCCCACAGTTCCATAGGATCGGAACCTGACTCTCCTGTACAACCTTGATTCCGAAATATTCTTTGCACTTGACTTTGTGTGTTATCACGAGCCACCCTCCGAGAGATGATCTATTCCCGATGCTCTGAACCCCGTTTCACACTCTGTTCAGGTATCGATCAGATGTCCATTCGCTTGAAACTTCTTATTGTACCTTCATACTTTGCTCTCGATGTTTCCTAAGTTTCAACTCGAGAGATATTTCTGACACACTCCTTGAATTGTCCACCAGATAATCAACCCTACAAGGGTCAGTTCTCCCGAAGTTACCCTTTACTTCGCAACTTAAATCTCAGGACAAGATTTCTTCTAGTGGAGGAGATTTGTAACATCCCCAGATGTTAACCCTGTCATTAAGCTAATTAATGTGCCATGTCATCATATTTCACTAAGTCAAAATGCCACTTGTCCCAAATCCAACTTCAAATTCATACTTGAAATAAAGTCAAATATTTATTTCTTCAAACTATAAAACTAAAATGTTCATAGTATTGCAAATAATCCCAGAACGATTATAAAAATAAAACCAACATTAAGTAATTTCCCAAGTTGACCCTAGCAACGAAAATAGTGGACCAACAGCACCTTTTCTTTCCATTTAAATTAAATTCAAATTCAAATAAAATCATTTTGGCTCCAAACCATTTTCTGGCAGTGGTAAATATTACACTATAGTTGTTGAGCTAAGTCACATATTTTTACAAAACTCAAATGGTGGCTAAACAATTTGCAAAACAGAAAAGAAGTAAAGAAATAGAAAAAGGCCTAATTGCTACTGTGTCACTGGGCCTAAGTTCAAACAGTATAGGCCCAGCCCACAAGCCGGTCTCCCTCCTCCTCGGGCAGGTGTCACCTGGCGCGCGCGACCGAGCGCAGATCATCGCCGTGTCGTTGATCCCGCGGCTCCCCGACGCCGTTAAGTGCTCCCCGAGCCCCTCTCGCCCTATCCCGAAACCCTAGCTACCCCAGTATTCCCCCCCACTCTCTCTATCGCTCCCGCTGCGAGCTCGCCTGAGAGCTCGCCGCCGCCGGCGCTCAATCCCGCGCCACCGTGCCCCGATTGCCCCGTTGACGTGCTCAAACGCCTCCCCGACATCGACTACGCCGAATGGAACGAGCCGGGAAGCCTCCACGCCGCCGACATCTTCTTCTCCTTCCTCGGATCGCCGCCGTCTGTCGCCATCGATTCCGGCTGCTCCGCACCTCCCCGAGCACACTACCACTTCCCTACGGCTCCCGGTGAGCCACCGCGTCTTTCCCCTCCCTCTCCCGTACGTTTCCGCCACCGTAGCCGCCGTTGCCATCGCCGCCCGAAGCGAGCTCCGCCGTGCAGCTCGTCGCCGTCGTTACAGTCGTTGCCATGCTCGCTCGAGCACGGGAACGTGCTCAGTGCAGCACGCCGAGGCCGCATGTGCCGCTTGCCCACCTCGTCGTCCCCCGTAGCGCCGTTCCCGATCGTGGCCAAACTCCAGCGAAGTTCCCGAGCTCGCCGCCGTCGCCGTAGGGCCTCCCTGGCCGCAAGACCGCCGCAGATCGACGCGGTTTGGTCTCCGCTTTCGAATGCGCCCAAATGCGCGCAAAACGGTGGCCAGAGCATGATTTCCGGCCACATCCGAGGCCGCGCCGCCGCAGATTTGGTCACCGGAGCGTTCTCCGGCGCCGACGCCGGCGGCATCGACATGGACTGACGCGTGGGCCCCCTGTGACACTGACGGGTGGGTCCCGTTGACTGGGTCAACACCCTGACGTGGCACCCTCTGTGGCTGACATGTGGGTCCAGCGAGAGATTAAATTAGTTTAATTTTAACTAAAAGTTAATTAGATTAAATAGTCACTGACAATGTGGGCCCACCAGATAATTAGGATTAGTTTAACTAAATTAAGTCTGTTTAATTAGCTGAGTCACTGACCAGTGGGTCCCACTGGACCCACAGGTCAGGTTTGACTCTGGTCAGTGCTGCTATTGACTGTTGATGTCATTCCCACGTCATGCTGACGTCATTTTGCTTTTCTATTATTTCTGATAATTTAGATAATTCCAGAAAATACCAAAATCTTTAGAAAATTATATCTTTTAATCCGTAGCTCAGATCGAAAAACTTTCTACATGAAAGTTGATCAGAAAAATCCCACGAACCCAACCGTGCCATCTGTTTCCTTGTCGGGACCCTCTACGGAGGTGAACCCGCAACTTTTAGCCTGTTTTCAGTAGATGAATAGTGCATACATACCGGTTAATAAATCCAACTTTAATCCTAAAATAACTAAAATGGTTTAGACATGCTTTTAGGCAACCCTACACTGCATGTTAGTATAGCATGCTCTGTGTTGCATATGTTTGCTGTGTATTTATTTTTTTCCTCCCCCTCTTCTCTCTCGGTAGACCCCGACACCGACGTAGTCCCCGAGGCTGACACAGCTCCGGAGACCGACGACACCACTGACGACCCTGCCTTTGCCGCAGAGCAACCAGGCAAGCACCCCCCCCTTTGAACATGCCTATATCGCCTATTCTTTCTCCCTCCTGCTTGCATTAGAATTTGCTACTGCTTTGAGTTATCCTATTCTGATGCATAGCCTATTTATTGTAACCTGCTATTGATACCTTACCAGCTTATCCTAAACTGCTTAGTATAGGCTGGTTAGAGACCCACTAGAGACCCCACTTTGTCCCAGTTGCCCCCGCTGGATTATCAGATGACTCGATCAACGTGATCAACAACCAGGCCCCAGCACCGCACATCACCCCCTTAGTTGTACAACACTGCAGCGTTACTATCGAGTGCCGAGGGTGATACCTCGTATAGCACTTCTGATGTTAACTCTGTAGCGTAGCTATTTGGTCGTGGTCACCGAGGGTGATTCCTCCTTCACCACTTCCGATAACGACGCTGTCGTGCAACATCTCAAGTGTGAACCCATCGAGGGTGATTCCTCCGAGTTCACCTTAACGGATACATCGAGTAGGAATCCAATGAGGGTGATACCTCGGATTCCCCAGATGTTATGGACACACGGATATTTGGACTTTACAACTATCGTGGAATAGTCACGGCAGATGTCCTAGTGGGAGGACTTAGTCGTGGAGCCATCACAATGAGGTTAGTTTAAAGGGGTTAATCAGGACAAGGGACACGGGGAGTTTATACTGGTTCGGCCCCTTGCGGTGAAGGTGAAGGCCTAATCCAGTTTGAGGTGGTATTGCTAGGGTTTCGACGACCAGGGAGTGAATACGCTTAACCTGGCTCTCGATCTGTTGTTTCCTGTCCCTAAACCGCCGCCGGGTCGTCCCTTTATATACACAGGTTGACGCCCGGCGGTTCACAGAATCCCGGCCGGCTCATAAACGTGTCCGGCTCGGTATCCACTCTTTCCTATCTTACAATACAAGTCATATACTTATGGCGGTTTACATCTATGGGCCCTAACTCGCCTTTGTGCTTTGGGCCTTCTTATTAAGTCTCCTTCGTAAGTCGCCATCTTCTATGTCTTCATGGGCTTCAATACAGGTAAATCACTATGAGCATAACCCGGCCCCTCCTGGGCGGTTTATACTCAATAGTTATATCCCCAACATTAGGCCCCAGGTTGATTTGAACTTGTTCATGTCAATCTTCAACACTTAGGAAAATTCCCTATTCATTACCTTCGCAAAATTTTGTAACTCGCCGTGACGTCATCTTCCGAGATCATGATAACCCGCCATGACGTCACCTGTCATTAATTTTATAAACATCCAGAAATCATATATGCATCTCCTTTTTAATGAACCTCCGAAAATCGAGGCGTCAGTCCTGTCACATATCCAATTTGGAGTTCCTCGATTCCCGCGCATACCACTTATCCATTCACCTTATAAATAGGGCCAGGGGTCCTTTTCACTTTCCCCCCCTCGGCCTCTTCGTCTTCCTCGTCTCATCACCTCAGAGCCCGAGCTCCGCCGCCGTCGTCAACCTTTGCCACTGCCTCAACAACGGCCGCTGCATCAACCTGAATCGACCAGAGTTCGTCCGCGCGCCTCCGCTACTCAACAGTTCTGGTGAGTCCTCTTCCTTCCTTTTCCCCTAGATCCCATTAGGGTTTCCACTAGTTCATCGGAGTTCATCCTCGTTCTTCGCTGTAGCTTGTAATTTTTGATTCAAACTTGGCACTCCTCCTGTGCGGCGGTGGACGTGATACTTAATTTTGCTTATTAGAACATCTCCTTTTGCATAAGAAATCCAATCTGAATACATGAACTGCACAGGTACTGAAACTTTTTAGGTCCAGATTTTTCATTATCTGGACTGCCGTAGATCCACAATTATAGTATCAATCTTTGAAACCTGTTTTTCCAACACTTAGCCATTTTCCAACTTCAGATCTATACTTTCAATATCCGTGTAGGCGGTTTAACCTTAGAAAATAATAACCTGCCAGGTACCATTAGTCCCCTCTTAAACCGCCAAGTGCTCGTCTTTGTGATTTGATAACGTCACAGTCCGGTTTAACATTTATGCACGCTTCAACACTTTCTGCCTGTTAAACATGAACCTTAAACCGGCACAAATCTTTTCCAGGTTATCGTATAAATGGCCAAATCCTTTTATTCCTGTAACTGCGTTCAATCCTGGGTTACAGAAGAAGAACTGAACAGGTGGGTTGCAACCGGCGCTTTAGCGAAAAAGGAAGACATCCACTGGAGAGCCCCTGGTCCAGAAAATCTTCCTGAGCCCAAGGATGGGAAAGTGATCGTTTTTGTTGATCATATGAGTCGAGGGTTCAGCCCTCCCAGATCAAAAATATTCCGTGACGTGCTTCACTTCTTCCAACTTCACCCTCAAGATATTGGGCCTAACTCCATGTCCAATATTTGCAATTTTCAAGTGTTTTGTGAAGCCTACCTGCAAGAAGAGCCCACAGTCGACCTGTTCAGAGATTTCTTCTATTTAAATCGCCGTACTGAATTTACGGATGGGCCCAATACTGAACTTGGCGGGGTTTCAATTCAGAAGAGAAAAGACGTTAGCTTCTCTCACGCTAAGCATCATAGCCATCCCAAAGATTGGAATCAAACTTGGTTCTATTGCCAAGATACATCTCCAGCTGGCGAGAATCCTCTGCCGGGTTACCGTGCTCACCGGCTTACCGATGCACATCCATTCCCCCAAAGACTCAATGCAAAGGAACGGTCCAAATATGCACCACAGCTTTCAAAGCTCAGAGCCTTTATGGCAAATGGTTTGACAGGCATTGATTTTGTCCGTTGCTGGGTATCTTGGAGCATTTTGCCTTTAAGCCGTCACCCCGGTTTAATGTGTGAGTATACAGGGGATGTGAAAGACCCTCAACGCCACACTGATATTCAGCTTACTGATGCTGAAATTACTGAATCTGTCAAGAAGATGTTGGATGAACCGGTGACCGACTGTAGCAAAACAGGACTTAGTCCTTTCTGCGCTTCAAATAAACCGCCAGCTGTAAGAATTGCCCCACTCCTGCTTTAATCCATATTCTTAATACTCCCTTATGATCTTTTCAATCTTTAAACAGGGTGATGATCCGTTCTAGAAGAAGAAACCGCAGGATAAACCGGCCAAAACACTTCGTGTCAAGACCAAGGTCAACAAGAAGCCCGCTAAGAAGAAAAACACCGAGCCTACCGAATTAAACATTGACGATGATAATCCGGAGTCAGAGGTAGAACTTGATTCACTTGGCTCTTATTTCATACATCTCATTGACGATGATTTTTATCAGGACGACGCAGAAGCTAGCCGCGTAAATGACGTAGAGGTAACTATTCTCTCATCCGGTTCAGAACCTCTGCCCACACAGAAAACCCGACAAGCAAGCCGGAAAGTAAAATTTTCTCACCCCCTAGCTTACTTGGATCCAAACTTTCTTTTGAAGAAGCAGCAACACGAAGCTCGCTGCACAACCCGGCATAGCGGCCATGTGGTCACTTCTTCCGGTTTACCGAACTCGCCAGTTCGTAAACGCCGCCCAGAGGTCTCTTCTATTTCTGGCACATCTTATCCCAAGGCGGGTTATTTCTGACAACCTCTTAATCCGTCTGATTCAAACTATCAGGGAACTTCCCTTTCATCCTCTGGCGAGTCCACAGGGACACAAATTCCAACCCTCAAAACTGTTCCTGGGTGAGCATTTTTAACTAATCCCTTATACCTTATGCTTGATCATTATACTAACCTGTTATTTGCGTCTCTGTCAGAGCCAAGGCCAGACCCAGTAAAAAGGCCAAATTGAACAAACCGGCTAATGATAGCGCGCCAACTAATCCGAAAAAGAACCCGGAATAGTTTGAACCAAATACTGAAGCTATTCTTGATGATCCGCCACCGCAAGATCATGAAACCTTTGTTGAACAGATGGAAATTGATCCGATGGGTCATGCTAATAAACCGCCAAGCCCAACTAAGGCTGCTGATGATAAAGCTGACGATGTGGTAGTTACCGGTGTCAGTTATACAGCCCCAGGCAACCCCACTGCTCTGTCAAAACATAGTGCCAAAGAAGAATTTTCTGCTGTTGACAAGGGCAAGTTGAAGGCGGACTTGGAAAGCTATGCCCACCTCAGCGCCCAAGATATTCATTCTGGGTTTTTAAACCGTTTGTACACAAGCCGTGATTATGAAGCCGGTTTACTGAACATGATGAAGGAGCGATATGAGGTAAATGCTGTTAACTCTGCATAAATATTCTTCCCTTAGCCGCCAAGTTTACTGGACATAAAAGAATAGAATGTTCTGCAAACTTTCAAGAGCCATATAGATCAACTCCACTAGCCCGCAAGGACCGGTTTATAATGTCAATATGAACCGGGACTTTAGAATAATAACTCTTCAATTTCGCCTGTGTAGCCCCCAAGGGTCGACTTAACAAATATGTTAAGTTGAGACTAATTATGCTGTAAGGCTCAAAATTCTTACTTAGGACCTTTATAATCCGGTTGACCATCAAGCTGATAGTTGTTACGTGCTTGGGACTTGTGAATTTTTTTTTGATAAGAAGCAATAGACATTATCCCCCAAGTGCCAAGTATATTACTTGTTATGTGCTTGGGACTTTGAATATGCACTGCTATGTAATTAATTACATGTCTCTTGCAGGTTGATCTTAACAAGAAGGAATCTCAAATCGCCGACCTTCAAGAAAATATCAAGTCGCAACAAGCCAAAACCTCCAAAGCCAAGGAGGAACTGACCAGTGCCTTAACGGCAATGGAAAAACTGAAGGAGAGCTTCAAGAACGAGCGGGCAGGTTGGGACACAGAAAAGTCAACTCTACTGAAGCGGGCTGAGGATGCTGAGGCTGCCCTTAATCCGGTAGATGAGGAGCTGACTGGCTTGAAACAACAAATAAATGCCATGACCGCTGCCGTATTTGGTAAATAACTTCTTCATAAGCTTTGAACATGTATTATGTAAGAGACTGCTGGCTTACCGATGTTTTTGATGATGCAGGAACTCGCATTGCTCATCTTGGCTCAGATATGCGGCAAAAACTGAAAGCCGCCTATACACTTATAGAACAATTATATACCGGCGTACAACGGGTTATCTGCACAGCTTCCCATAATAAACCGCCCCCAACCTTGACCAAGGAGACGTTGGAAAGGCTGGCGATGATGCCTGCACGGTTTGAAGAGCTAAAGAAGTCAGCTGCCAGGGCGGGTGCTCTTACTGCACTGACTCGGGCCAAAGCTTGGATATCTGATCTTGATCCAGCCAATGTGGGAAACGGCTACCCGAGCATAAAGGAGGACGGGTCAGAGTTTAATGACGATGACCTCAGAGCCTTGACAAGGGAAATGCGCCCATTGGCTAGCAAATTGGCTGAAGAAACCGATCTTTCACATTATCAGTCGATTTATGATGCCAACAACAAGAGAGTTAACGCGCCAATTTATGATGCTCCAAATCTTATTCCTCCAATTCGTAAGCATACCTATGCCCCTGATGTTGACCCCTCCACACTTATAAGTGATGAAGCTGTATTCAAGGCCTTAACTGGGATCGATTGGACCACCATTGATTTTCAGCCACTGGGTAGAGAGGAGGAAGATGAACCGGCGTTGGACGATCCGCAACCTTCAAGTCAGCCAGGCCAGGACTCGTAAACCGGGGGCCAGTTTAGCAGCTGCTTTCTTTAAGACTTGTTAAAACAATTATTCTTTTGGGCACCAAACGCCTTGTAATAGGCTAGCTTAAACTCTTGTTCTGCTATGCCATCGTGCATATTTACTTTGCATGACACTGCTCATCCACCATGTTAAGATATGCCACTTATGCTTATAATATTAACAATGTGGAATCTGCTCCTGCATGCAACGGATTAGAAGTGTCCTGGCGGTTTACCGCTGGACGGGTCATAACTCCCAATATAAAACCATGGAAACTAACATAGCTTATAACCAAGGCTGTAAGAATAACCAAATTTGAAATATATCATACCTGTGATATTTGATCACACTGTTGGTTTACCAAACCGGTGTAGTAAGGGGGAGAACCCAAACTTTGAGCACTGCTAATTATCATAGATTGCTTGGCTTATGAACAAAACCAGGCCGGGTTAATAAACACCAGATATTATCTTATCTCATACTGGCGACTTATAGTCAAAAGCCAGGCCGGGTTAATAAACACCGAATGTTACCTTATCTCTTACTGGCGACTTATAGTCAAAAACCAGGCCGGGTTAATAAACACCGGATGAATTATGATCATAAAGCATTATAATCCTTATCAAATAAACCTCAAAAAGATTGTGGAATAAAACAAACGAAAAAACGAGGCTTTTCATGGGCTGCCAGGCCGAAAATCGAGTGCTTTCACGGGCCGCACAGCCACTGAGTTAAACCTATATACAAACCTTATAAGATGGACCTCACATAACCAATCGTCGTTTTAACTTTGACAAGTTCAGGGTCTGTATAAGATTGACTTGTCAAACGTTCGGCGGGTCATCCAGGAATGCCTGGGCGGAGTGGCTTACTTAAAAAGGCAGGATATATAACCCGGGGTTTTAGGTGAATACACCTGGCTTCCAAGCCTGGCTTTTAAGCCTATTACAAGGGTTATACAAACTCTTTGTTCTTTAGAATCAAGGAGCCCCCAAGTAATATTTTTGAGCTGTGCTCAAGGGGCACCTATGTTTGAGCTATGATTTTTCAACAGACTCTCTTTGGTACCTTTAACCTGGGTAGCAAGCCCCCAAGTTTTTTTTTTCAATTGGCTTATAAGCCGGTTCAAAGGGTAATCATAACTTCGCTCATAAGCCGGAAGCCCCCAAGTAACCAAAGACTCATTAAGAAAAAACGACAGAGGCCCTACTTTAGCAGGGGTGCCAGTTTATTATATTGATCACAATATATACATTGTCAAAAATATGTACCTCAGAAGAGCCAATGGCTCAGGTGTAGTACGGCCGAAGATGAGCAATATTCCATGGCCGATGAGTCTCTTCCTTCGACGTGCGTGAGTCCTTGTGGTCTCAAACATCAATAAGGTAGTATGACCCGTTGTTCAGATTCTTGCTGACCACAAAGGGCCCTTCCCAAGGTGGGGATAACTTGTGCATATCAGTCTGATCCTGGATAAGCCGGAGCACTAAGTCGCCTTCTTGAAAGGTTCTGGTCTTGACCCGGCGGCTGTGATAATGACGTAGATCTTGCTGGTAAATCGCCGAACGAGCCGCTGCGAGATCACGCGCCTCGTCTAATAGGTCAAGTGCATCCTGACGTGCCTTTTCATTATCAGCTTCAACGTAAGCCGCTACACGGGGTGAGTCGTGACGGATGTCACTGGGGAGAATCGCCTCTGCTCCATAAACCATGAAAAAAGGCGTGTAACCTGTAGATCTGTTGGGCGTTGTGTTGATGCTCCATAGCACCGAGGGTAACTCTTCTACCCAACAATCCGGCGTCCTCTGTAAGGGAACCATAAGCCGGGGCTTGATGCCTCTTAGGATCTCTTGATTGGATCTCTCAGCTTGACCATTAGATTGGGGGTGAGCCACCGACGATACATCAAGCAGGATATGCTCACGTTGACAAAATTCTTTCATAGCACCCTTGGAGAGATTAGTGCCATTGTCTGTTACAATGCTGTGTGGAAAGCCAAAATGGAAGATCACCTTCTTCATGAATTGAACCGCCGTTGCTGCATCACACTTACTGACTGGCTCTGCCTCTACCCACTTAGTGAATTTATCAACCGCCACCAAGAGGTGGGTCTTCTTATCCTTGGATCTCTTAAAAGGTCCAACCATATCAAGCCCACAAACTGCAAACGGCCAAGTGATTGGAATCATTCTCAACTCCTGAGCCGGAACATGAGCTCGACGTGAAAACTTCTGACAACCGTCACATTTTTGACCAAGTCCTCAGCATCAGCATCAGCCGTCAGCCAATAAAAACCGCGACGAAAAGCCTTGGCTACAAGAGATTTAGAGCCGGCGTGATGACCACAATCTCCTTCATGGATCTCACGCAGAATCTCACAGCCTTCTTCAGGAGAAACACAATGCTGAAACGCCCCGGTAACACTACAATGGTGCAGCTCTCCATTGACAATTGTCATTGACTTGGACCGCCGGGTTATTTGCCTGGCCAAGGTTTCATCCTCAGGTAACTCGCCCCGGATCATATATGCCAAATATGGAACTGTCCAATTAGGAATAACATGAAGAGTCGCCACCAACTGAGCTTCCGGGTCAGGAATAGCCAAATCCTCCTCAGTAGGTAACTTGACGGACGGGTTATGCAAAACGTCAAGAAAGACATTAGGCGGCACCGGTTTACGTTGAGAACCCAACCGGCTTAAGGCATCAGCCGCTTCATTTTTCCTCCGATCAACATGTTCAACTTGATAACCCTTGAAGTGACCAGCAATAATATCCACCTCTCGGCGATAAGCCACCATGAGGGGATCCTTAGAATCGCAAGTACCAGAGACTTGTTGAGCCACCAGATCTAAGTCACCAAAGCACCTTACCTGGCTTAAGTTCATCTCCTTAGCCATCCGAAGACCATGGAGCAAGGCCTCATACTCAGCTGCATTGTTAGTGCAAGGGAACATCAAACGGAGAACATAACAAAATTTATCACCTCGAGGGGAAGCTAGCACAACTCCAGCCCCCGAGCCCTCCAATTGCCTGGACCCATCAAAGTGAATAGTCCAATATGTGTTATCTGGTTTTTCCTCATGCATCTGCAGCTCTGTCCAGTCATTGATGAAATCCACCAGTGCTTGAGACTTGATGGCCGTGCGAGGTATATACTTCAAACCATGAGGCCCAAGTTTAATGGCCCATTTGGCAACCCGGCCTGTTGCTTCCCTGTTTTGGATGATATCTCCTAAAGGAGCAGAGCTAACCACAGTAATGGGGTGACCCTGAAAATATTGCTTAAGCTTCTGGCTTGCCATGAAAACCCCATATACAAGCTTCTGTCAATGTGGGTATCTCTGCTTGGACTCAATAAGCACTTCGCTGATATAATAAACCGGCCGTTGAACCGGATATTCCTTACCTGCCTCTTTCCTTTCAACCACAGTAGCCACACTGACAGCCCGGCTATTAGCATCCACATATAACAACAGCGGCTCCTTATCAACGGGCGCAGCTAGGACCGGCGGCTCAGCCAGCTGCTTCTTAAGTGCCTCAAATGCCTCATTAGCAGCGTCACTCCAGACGAAGTCATCTGTTTTTTTCATCATCTGATACAAAGGGATTGCCTTCTCACCGAGGCGGCTTATGAACCGGCTTAGCGCCGCAATACGACCCGCCAGGCGTTGAACATCATTGATACACGCGGGTTTAGCCAGAGAAGTAATGGCTTTGATCTTCTCCGGATTAGCTTCAATGCCCCTGTTAGACACCAGAAAGCCCAAAAGCTTGCCCGCCGGCACACCAAAAACACACTTGGCCGGATTAAGCATCATCTTATAAACTCGGAGATTATCAAAGGTTTCCTTCAAGTCATCTATCAACGTCTCCTTCTTTCTGGATTTCACCACAATATCATCCACATAAGCATGAACATTGCGTCCAATCTGATTATGAAGACAATTCTGCACACATCGCTGGTAAGTCGCCTGGGCACTCTTGAGCCCAAAAGGCATAGACACATAGCAGAACGCTCCAAAGGGAGTTATGAAAGCTGTCTTCTCCTGGTCCTTAACTGCCATCTTGATCTGATGATAACCAGAATAAGCATCCAAAAAACTCAAACGCTCACAACCCGCCGTAGCATCAATAATCTGATCAATACGAGGGAGAGCAAAAGGATCAGCCGGACAAGCCTTGTTTAAATCCGTGTAGTCCACAGACATGCGCCAAGTGCCGTTCTTCTTAAGTACCAGCATCGGGTTAGCCAACCACTCAGGATGAAAAACTTCAACAATAAACCCAGCCGCCAAGAGCCGGGCTACCTCCTCACCAATGGCCTTACGCCTTTCTTCATTGAAACGACGAAGAAACTGCTTGACCGGTTTAAACTTGGGATCAATATTGGGAGTGTGCTCAGTGAGTTCCCTCGGTACACCTGGCATGTCAGAAGGTTTCCATGCAAAGATGTCCCGGTTCTCACGGATGAACTCGATGAGCGCGCTTTCCTATTTCGGATCCATATTAGCACTGATGCTGAACTGCTTGGATGAATCGCTAGGAACAAAATCAACCATCTTAGCGTCATCTGCCGATTTAAACTTCAAAACCGGATCATGCTCTGTAGTTGGCTTTTTCAAAGACGTCATATCCGCCGGATCAACATTGTCCTTGTAAAATTTTAACTCCTCCGTTGCACAAACCGACTCAGCATAAGCCGCATCACCTTCTTCATATTCCAAGGCTATCTTCCGGCTCCCATGTACTGTGATGGTCCCCTTGTAACCTGACATCTTGAGCTGCAGATAAACATAACAAGGCCGCGCCATGAACTTGGCATAAGCCGGCCGTCCAAACAGAGCGTGATACGGGCTGTGAATCTTGACTACTTCAAAGGTCAATGTCTCCGACATAGAATCATGATCATCTCCAAAGGCATCTTCCAGAGCTATCTTACCAATAGGGTACGCTGACTTACCAGGCACCACACCATGGAAAACTGTATTCGACGGTTTAAGATTTTTATCTGTCAACCCCATGCGACGGAAAGTTTCGTAATAAAGGATATTGATGCTGCTCCCTCCATCCATGAGTACCTTGGTAAACTTATACCTTCCAACCTGGGGTGCAACCACCAATGCTAGGTGACCCGGATTATCAACCCGGGGCGGGTGACCTTCCCGACTCCACACGATGGGCTGCTCAGACCAGCGCAAGTAACGGGGAACCGCCGGTTCAACGGCGTTCACTGCCCTTTTATGAAGCTTCTGATCCCGTTTGCATAAATTTGTGGTGAAGACGTGGTACTGCCCACTATTCAACTGCTTTGGGTTACTCTGATACCCAGACTGCTACTGCTGATTCCCCTGACCTGACTGTTGATGGTAGCCGCCCTGATTGCCTTGATTGCCCTGATTATCTTGGAATCCAGAACTAGAACCGCCACCGCCGTAACCCGGCCCATGAGAACCGGACCCTGAACCACCACCCGGTCCATGATTGTCTTGAAAAAGATTGGAATTTTCATACTCCTTCATGATGTAGCAATCCTTCCAGAGGTGGCCAGACGGTCTTTCTCGCGTCCCATGCCTTGGGCAAGGCTGATTTAGCATCTGCTCAAGATTAAAGCCTGACCCTCTGGCCCGTGGGGGCGGTTTACCTTTACGACGCTGGCCATTATTCTGTGCGTTGGTGTTAGCCACAAAGTCCAAACTATTATCAGCTTTGCGCTTACCATTGCCTCCCTGATTCGCCGGATTATGCTGCTGTCCTCTGGTGCTGCTGCTCTTCTTTCCCTTTCCCAGCTTATCATCATCAGACTCGGGGTCCTTGGTACCATCAGAATCAGCGTACTTAACCAGAGCCGCCATCAGCTCTCCCATGTCATTGCAGTGGCGCTTGAGCCGACCCAACTTCTGCTTAAGAGGCGTAAACCGGCAATTTTTCTCCAACATTATGACCGCTGAACCGGCATTGATGCGATCCGATGAATGTAAGATGGTCGAAACCCGGCGCACCCAATGGGTTGTGGACAAACCCTCTTCTTGGACATAGGCATCCAGATCCACAATTGACATCGGCTGCTTGCACGTATCTTTGAAATTCTGGATAAACCGGGCCTTCAACTCGGCCCATGACCCAATGGAGTTGGTAGGGAGCCCCTTCAACCAAGTGCGAGCCATTCCATCCAACATCAGGGGGAAATATTTCACACATGTCGCATCGCTAACATCTAGCAATTCCATGGCCATCTCATAACTCTCGATCCATGCTTCAGGAGGTAAATCGGCTGTATAGTTAGGCACCTTGCGAGGTCCCTTAAAATCATTGGGCAGACGCTCATTACGTATGGCCAGCACTAAACATGGCACGCCCAAATTCCTAAAGGTTACACTTGGCTCCACCGAAGCTGTCGGACGAACCAGAGAAGGTTGACGGGCCGCATACTGCGCCGCCAGCTCGGCCTCTCGACGTACTCTACCTTGATCCACCATGTTCTGAGCATCAGCACCACCACCCGCCGGGTTATGTCCACGAGGTAGGTTATGGTTCCGCCCACTGCTTGACACAGCTGGTTCATCAATATGCCTACTGTAACTCCGGCTTGGGCGAGGGGTGGAATGAATCCGGCTTTGACTGTAAGAATAAGCCTGCTGCTGAACCAATGCTGTCTGAAGGAGCTCTCTAGCCCTCCGCATCTCAACCGCCGTTAGAGACTCGCCTTCAACCGGGATAGCCGCCAATCGTGACGCCACAGCGATCATGTTATCCAAAGGGTTAGAGTAATGACCCGGTGGTGTTGGCATGTGTTGCGGCGGGATATTGTTCTGACGAGGCGGATCCGTGGTGCGCGGCTGAACCGGCGCCCCCGTCCCAGGCGCTTCAACCCGGTCCGCCACTGGCGGGTTACTGGTTCCTGCTCCTGGCGTGTTAAAGAGGTTCCTCGCCTCGTAAACCGGTGGCAGGCGAGACTGATGCCTCCTCATGACTTTGTTCGAAGCGTTCTGATCTAGCATGAGCTGGTAAGACTCCGACTGAATCCGTTGCACCTGAGCATCCAATGTAATCTGCTCCGCAGCCATCCTGGCATCTTCAGCTGCCAGGTCTTCCTTAGCTTGAGCTATCTGATCTCGCAATTTCCCGACTTCCGCGTTATGTTGATCTTGATTATCCGGGTTAACCTCCGTCATCAGCAGTGTTGCCAAGGCGTCTAGTAAACCAGACAAGACTTGAGCCAGTGGGCGCGCAGGGCCTCCTGCCCCGGCTGCCGTCGCCGCTGCTGACCCGGAAATCAATGCCGCTGCAGTTGAAGAGTGTTGCACTGGCTGCGTACCGGCCATGAAGATTGCAACCCGGTTCGACGGCTCGTAGGGGTCCGGAATACTATCGCCATCGGAACAGCCCCCAAGCCGACCGTTTTGCAGCTAGTACAATGACTCGGTTTCACCGGTGGATGACTCGCCATCAGAATAGACAATTGTCTCACCATCAAATACCGATTTTTCCTCAGATCCCGCACCATTGATGAATCCCACGAAGGCACGACTCATGGCGGGCTGAACTCGGGCGGGTTTTACACGCTGAGCCGTCTCGATGATGTCGGTGCAGGTGTCCGGCTCAGGGCCCGGTTCGCCGATCTTGCCAATGAAGACGTGAATTCCAACGAAGGGGACCCGGTACCCGTACTCAATTGAGCCGGCCTCGGGACCCCAGCCTTCGTCGTCGATGTAGAGCTTGCCGCGACGACTCTTGGTCATCCGGCCCACAGCGTATCCCTTGATCCCTTCAAAGTTGCCCTTCAAGAACTCGAAACCAACGTGCGCGTGCCCCACGGTGGGCGCCAACTGTCGTGGAATAGTCACGGCAGATGTCCTAGTGTGAGGACTTAGTCGTGGAGCCATCGCAATGAGGTTAGTTTAAAGGGGTTAATCAGGACAAGGGACACGGGGAGTTTATACTGGTTCGGCCCCTTGCAGTGAAGGTGAAGGCCTAATCCAGTTTGAGGTGGTATTGCTAGGGTTTCGACGACCAGGGAGCGAATACGCTTAACCTGGCTCTCGATCTGTTGTTTCCTGTCCCTAAACCACCGCCGGGTCGTCCCTTTATATACACAGGTTGACGCCCGGCGGTTCACAGAATCCCGGCCGGCTCATAAACGTGTCCGGCTCGGTATCCACTCTTTCCTATCTTACAATACAAGTCATATACTTATGGCGGTTTACATCTATGGGCCCTAACTCGCCTTTGCGCTTTGGGCCTTCTTATTAAGTCTCCTTCGTAAGTCGCCATCTTCTATGTCTTCATGGGCTTCAATACAGGTAAATCACTATGAGCATAACCCGGCCCCTCCTGGGCGGTTTATACTCAATAGTTATATCCCCAACAACAACTGTTACTTGGAAAGGCGGGTCGACCCTGAGGGGTACCTGTCGGTGTCGAAACCGGCTGATCTCGGGTAGGGGGTCCCGAACTGTGCGTCTGAGGATCGAAGGTAACAAGAGACAAAGGGAACACGATGTTTACCCAGGTTCGGGCCCTCTTAATGGAGGTAAAACCCTACGTCCTGCTTGATTGTATTTGATGAGTATGGGGGTTACAAGAGTTGATCTACCTCGAGATCGTGATGGCTAAACTCTAGATGTCTAGCCTATGGGAGTTTATGATGGCCCCTACGGACTAAATACCTCCGGTTTATATAGACACCCGAGGGGGCTAGGGTTGTACAGAGTCGGTTTATAGAGGAAGGAAATTACATATCCGAATGCCAATCTTGCCATCCACGCAAAGGAGAGTCCCATCCAGACACGGGGAAAGGCCTTCTATCTTATATTTTCACGGCCCATCAGTCCGGCCCATGTCACATTACCCGGACGCCCGAGGACCCCTTAATCCAGGACTCCCTCAGTAGCCCCCGAACTTGCCTTCAATGACGACGTAGTATCCGACTTATGTCTTCGGCTTTACAAGGCGGGTTCTTCATTTGTACTATGGATTGACGACAGTCCGGTTCTGACCTCGATGTGCTACCTTTATGATCCTTTTCTGTGGTCACTTCGATTTCCGCGCGTTGGGTGATTGCGAATGGTCTGTGATTTTTTGCAAATAAGCCCCTCACCATGTTCGGACGGCATCTATATAAGGAGAGCTAGATCCCCAAATGCCATCTCATATCGCGCAAAAGAAAGACCGTCAAGATTAGCTGCGAACAAAGCTTTCCAGCATGGCCAGTGCTCCAGGCTCATCTTCGCGCCCCCATGGCCCTCAAGAGGGTGATTGGCAGAGTTGTTCCGTGCCTCATCTTCAGCTGAGTCGACTCCAGACGCAGGGCTACCTTCCCCTCGCGGATCTAGTCCCCGTTCGAGCGGGATTGGCCTCAATTGGCAATGATGTGATGGCTAAGAATTTCCCCAACCCCAACAAGGATGAGAGGGTGTGCTTCATCCCCTTTCTGCTGCGGGGCCTAGGATTTCCAATCCACCCCTTTCTCAGGGGCCTATTGGAATTTTATGGCATCCAACTGCACAACCTTACCCCCGGTTCGATTCTGCACATCTCAGGTTTTGTTGCCCTCTGTGAACTGTTCTTAGGCATCGAGGCCCATTTTGAACTATGGAGGAAGTTCTTTTGCCTTATTCCCCGCCATCGGGGAGGCTCTATTTTTGAAGTGGGCGGTGCCGAAGTATGGCGTATAGCCGGATCCGGATACCTCATCGGAACTCCCAAGGAGGCATACCCACAGTGGTCTTCGGAATGGTTTTATATGGACGACGTCCCACTGCCGGACCCAGTTCGGCGCGGCCTTCCCGAATTTTCCAGTGCTCCTTTAAAGAAGCATCTCAACTGGCATCCCCGGGGTCCCAAGGAGGAAGACAGTGCAGAAATAAAAAGGTTGGTTAACAAGATTAGGCTATTAGCCCATACCAAGCTCTCGATAGTCGAGGTCATGGCTATTGCAATAAAGAGGTGCATCCAGCCTCTCCAATCCAAAGTAACTCCCTTATGGTGTTATAATGGAGAAGATGACGCTTCCCGTTACAGACGGAAGGATCCGGATACCCCTGCCGAACTGGCCACAATCCTGGCCGATCTGTATAAGGGTGAGAAAGAAGACTTCCTCCGCTTAAACTGCCGGGATGGCTATTCCATGTACAACCCCGTAGAATGGGTAAGATTTCGATTGTCTGCGCTGCCTTACTGTTGTCACAGATACTAATCAACTTTGCCCTTTGTTACCAAAAACAGTCATGGAGGAAGATGATCGAGGACGTCCGCTGTCCCGCTCCACAGCCAGAGGATCATAGCCGCGTTGGAGACCCTGTCTTTCACGAGGATCCGGACATATACATAGAGTTCGATGATGGAGTATTCTATCAAGCGAGCCTTGACGGCTTAAGAGTGGCTATCACCGCCGACTACCCCCGCCTCTATCCCTTCTGCATCGTAAGTATTCGGAGGGCTCTTGAAAGCAAACCCTTATTTGCACTTTTGCTTATTATACCGTTCCGAACTTTTAACAGGATCGGCGTTCGGCAGACCGTACTTCCTCGAGGGCGGCCCCTACAAAGGGCAGCCGTTCAAAACGAAAGGGGACCGGGAGTGCTGCAGAAACCCCACAGTCTTCCAAGAGGTATGTCCGCTTAATACATGCCTAGGCATGAGTCCGGATTGCTTAAGGTCTCCTTCTTATCTTTGATGTCAGGAGAAACACGCAGCAGACGGTGGGAAAACGCCCTGCTAGCCGGATGTCCACCAATACGGTGCCGGACTCGCCAACTAGGACGAGAACCGAGGCAATGCCAGATCCGAATCCTCATGAGGATTCGGACGACGTATCTGTCACGAATTCCGAAGTGGAGAGCGTGATGAATCACCATCGATTAAAGGAAGCCATAAGTGCACCGGCTTTTTCCGAGCCAGAGTTTACCGCACTCAGCACGGTGGATGCATATATCCGAGCCGCTCGAGACGGACTTGCCGGAGTCACTCAGTTGTTCTCAAAGGACATACAGGTAAGCGTTTATGCAATTTTGGATAGTCATATGCCAGTAGCCCCCGAGACTTGAAGCGGTGAGGCAAACCGATTTAAGGATCGATATACCCTGCAGGTCCTTAAAGAAAAGAACACTGCGCTAGCCCAGGAGCTGAAAACAAACCAAATGCAGCTGAATGCTGTGACCGCCGAACTGGCGGAGATGAAAAAGATCGCAACGAGTGCGTCCAGGGAGAAAAATCTCAAGGAGGAAAAGGACAAACAATCCAAAGAGATAGAGAGCTTGAAGGCTCAGTTATCGGCCGCTCAGAGAGAAAATGAAAAACTGAAGGGTGGCATATTCGGTATGTATTCCTCTTTTATTCAGAACCTCCCTAGGTGCTCATGTTTAATCCATAATTCGGAATATCATGACTCTGTTGCTGCAGGTCTGTTAACTGGTAGGCCGGAAGAGGAAGTATCCGGATTTCAAGGCGACGTGCTAAAGGAGCTGTCTGTGGTACATGCTCGGGCCCGGAAGGCCATGAAGGGTATGGCAAAGGCTTTATGGCATTCCGATACCCCTCCAGAGAGTATGGAGGGCTTGGCAAACCTGTTCAAAGGTGCCCGGCGCCAGTTTGAGCTATGGAAGACATTCGCCTGCCATGAGGGCGCACGAGAAGCCTGGGCCATGGTGAAAACACGCTTCACCAAGCTAGATCCAAATCATATGGCCCGAGTGGGACCACAGGGACCAGACAGGAAAGAGATTCCAGTGAGTTTGGTATATGACCAAGTAATGATAGCTGCGAAGTATTCGCAGGAAGACTGTAGGTTAGACAGTCCTATAGATGGAATAGACATGGAATAGGTATTTGATGCAAATGTATTATAGTACGTTATGATCAACCTGTGCGTTTATCCGAACATGTGAAAAGTTTTGTCATTGCAGGCTTTCGGCTTTAACCTCCGGACCAAAATGGTGGAGTGTTTCCAGACACTATTGGGAATGAAAAGAAACATTCACTATGTCTGGAAACCACGCAACCCAGTCATTGTGCTCGAACAGACAAAAAACTGTAGTTCAGGATGTATGTTATATTACATATGTAAGAAACATCTTCCAAGGAAAATAGTTCCATTAAGGGTTCCTTTCCTTGGGTTGGCAGGCAGTAATTATGCGTGCCGGGGCTTTGGTCCGTTATACGAAGAAACTATCCCACAGTATTTGGAGTGATTACAAGAATGTAACAATCTGTCGTTTGATTGCCGACCACCTATTCTCTTAAGAACGCTAGCTTTCGGCTTCACCCGTTTGAGGTACATGTCCGGTGACCCGGTTGTAACAATCGCAGAGGTGCTCCCTTTACGCCCTAGCCGAACAATCGGGAATGTAGGGCATAAACACAGGAGCAAGCCAACCCAGCTTGGCAAAAACTTAAGTCATATAGAGGTGCATATAATGGCAAAAAGGATGTATATGAGCAAATGACATTTATATTTGGAGCTCTAGGCTCGAAATAATAATAAGCTTCAGTTAAAGAAGCCCCCGGTTATGGTGGAGTATGTACATTTAAGGATGTGTACCCCTCAAGTGTTCGGCTTATCCAAACACTTCCTGGAAATCGTATAAAAACGAAAAAACAAGAAACAACAAAATAAAGAGGAGAAAAAGGGGACGAAAAAGAAGTATGGCCGAACTTTATGCGTAGAATCTTCGAAGCCGAGCAGCGTTCCATGGATTTGGCTCTAAGCGGTTATCCGATGCATTACGAAGGCGGTAAGCTCCTCCAGTGAGAACTTCATCGATAATGAAGGGACCCTCCCATTTTGGTTTGAGCTTGTCCTTTTTCTTCTCTGGGAGGCGTAAGATGAGTTCACTGACATTATAAGTCTTTGCCCGCACTTCCCTGCTTTGATATCTCTGGGCCTGTTGTTGATAGAATGCGGAACGGGCCTTTGCAACATCGCGCTCCTCCTCTAGGGCATCTAGGTCGTCCTGCCGATCGAGCTCGGCTTCTCTCTCTTCATACATCCGCACTTGAGCTGAGTCATGAATAATATCGCAAGGCAAAACAGCCTCTGCGCCATACACCATAAAAAAGGGGGTGTATCCGGTCATGCGATTGGGGGTGGTCCGCAGTCCCCAGAGTACGGAATTGAGTTCCTCGACCCAGTGCTTATCTGACTCCCGTAGGGATCGCACTAGTCTGGGTTTTATGCCGCTCATTATCAGGCCATTAGCCCGTTCGACCTGACCGTTTGTTTGAGGGTGATATACGGAGGCGTAATCGAGCTTGATGCCCAAGTTAGCACACCAAGTTTTCACCTCATCGGCTGTGAAGTTAGAGCCATTGTCAGTAATGATACTGTGAGGGACACCATAACGGTGTACAACGCCGGATATAAAGTCGATCGCCGGTCCAGCTTCAGCCATTTTTACTGGTTTGGCCTCTATCCACTTAGTGAATTTGTCCACCATAACCAGCAAATATTTCTTCTTGTGGCTTCCCCCTTTAAGGGGTCCGACCATATCCAGCCCCCAGACCGCAAAAGGCCAAGTAATGGGGATTGTTTTTAAGGCGGTGGGTGGCATGTGACTTTGATTGGTGAAAAGCTGGCATCCGACACAGCGCTGTACAAGAGCCTGTGCATCTGCTCGGGCCGTAGGCCAAAAGAAACCTGTACGGAAGGCTTTACTTACGAGGCCCGAGCGGCGACGTGATGGCCACCGAGACCAGCATGTATTTCGGCCAAGAGCTGCCGTCCCTCCTTTTCGGAGATACATCTTTGAAGAACTCCAGTAGTACTTTTCTTGTAGAGCTCTCCTTCATGAACCTTGTAGGCTTTCGAGTGTCGAACTATGCGACGGGCCTCATTCTGGTCCTCAGGGAGCTCCCGCCTATTAAGGTAGGCCAGGAAGGGTTCGGTCCATGGAGCAATGACAACCATGATTACATGGGCAGAAGGTGTCAATTCGGCGCCCGAGCCCCCGATGATATCAGAAGTTTGTTCGGCATCTGGGGGTATGATCGGCCCCGGACTAGTGTTGCCGCTCTCGTCCTGCCACACCACGGATGGCTTGAAGTGCCTTTCCACAAAGGTGCTAGGTGGGACGGGGTCACGTTTAGCGCCCATTCGAGCAAGGATGTCCGCTGCCTGATTACTGTCTCGAGCAACGTGATGAAACTCGAGCCCCTCAAACCGAGCTGACATTTTGAGTACGGCATCGCGGTATGCCATCATCTTTGGATCTTTTGCATCGAAATCTCCATTTATTTGAGATATTGCGAGGTTCGAATCCCCACGCACCTCTAGGCGTTGAATGCCCATAGAAACAGCTATCCGGAGACCGTGCAGTAGTGCCTCGTATTCGGCTGCGTTGTTGGAGTCCGTGTACATTATTTGCAATACATAGCGGACTGTGTCCCCAGTAGGGGAGGTTAAGATGACACCGGCTCCCAGCCCGGCTAACATTTTAGAGCCGTCGAAGTACATTACCCAGTTGGAGTATGTGCTGTATTCTTTAGGGAGTTCGGCTTCCGTCCATTCGGCGACGAAGTCGGCCAACACCTGAGATTTAATAGCTCGGCGTGGTTTGTATGTTATTTCAAATGGTAAGAGCTCGATGGCCCATTTGGCTATGCGGCCGGTGGCGTCCCGATTATTTATGATATCATTGAGTGGTACTTCGAATGCCACCGTGATCGGACACTCTTGAAAGTAGTGCCGCAGCTTCCGGGATGCCATGAAGACCGCATACGCTATCTTTTGGTAGTGAGGGTATCGAGATTTGCACGGTGTAAGGACCGCCAATACATAGTATACTGGTTTTTGGAGTGGGAATTTATGTCCCTCTTCCTCTTGTTCGACGACGAGCACCGCGCTCACCACCTGGTGAGTTGCAGATATGTAGAGCAACATAGGTTCGTTGATGTTTGGTGCGGCGAGGATTGGGTTGCTCGCTAACAGAGTTTTTATTTCTTCCAATCCGGCCGCTGCCGCATCCGTCCACTCGAAGTGGTCGGTTCGTCGGAGTAGGCGATAAAGTGGCAGTGCCTTTTCTCCCAATCTAGAGATAAAGCGGCTCAAAGCTGCCACGCACCCAGCTAGTTTTTGGACCTTCTTTAGGTCTGTTGGGGTTGTCAATTGTGACAAGGCTTGGATTTTGGCCGAGTTTGCTTCGACTCCTCTATTGGAAACAATGAACCTGAGTAGTTTTCCTGCTGGAACGCCGAAGACACATTTTTCCGGATTGAGCCGTATGTCATATGTTCGGAGGTTGTCGAATGTGAGGCGTAGATCGTCCACCAATGATTATACATGCTTAGTCTTGACGACTACATCATCTACGTATGCCTCCACTGTCTTGCCAATTTGTTTCTCCAGACATGTTTGAATCATGTGTTGGTAAGTGGCGCCAGCGTTTTTGAGTCCGAATGGCATGGTGTTGAAGCAAAAAGGCCCGTACAGGGTAATGAATGCCGTTGCGGGCTGGTCGGACTCCTTCATTTTAATTTGATGGTATCCGGAGTATGCATCGAGGAAACACAGTGAATCGTGTCCTGCAGTCGCGTCAATGATTTGGTCAATGCGAGGCAGCGGGAAGGGGTCCTTAGGGCAGGCTTTATTGAGGTCTTTGAAATCGACACAAAGCCACCAGGATTTATCCTTCTTCGGTACCATGACCAGGTTTGCCAGCCAGTCCGGGTGTTTGATTTTCCTGATGAACCCTGCTTCAAGAAGTTTAGTTAGATCCTCCCCCATAGCTTGTCGTTTGGGTTCGGAAAATCGCCACAACGTTTGCTTGACTGGTTTGAACCCCTTTATAATATTGAGGCTATGTTCGGCCAGTCTGCGTGGGATCTCGGGCATGTCTGAAGGGTGCCAGGCAAAGATATCCCAATTTTCGCGCAGGAACGTTCTTAGTGTGGCGTCGATCATTGGATCCAGCTGTGCTCCAATGGAGGCTGTCTTGTTGGGATCCGTCGGGTGTACTTGAAATTTTATTATTTCGTCTGCTGGTTTGAAAGAAGTGGACTTGGGCCTCTTATCGAGGATTACATCATCTTTGTCCACTATGGAACGCAGAGTGGTTAGCTCCTCGGCCGCTAGGGCCACAGATAATGCCTTGAGGGCCAAGGATGCCGTTTTGTTTTCGGCGCGGAGCGCTATATCCGGATCACTGGTGATGGTGATAACTCCGTTGGGCCCTGGCATTTTGAGCTTCATATACCCGTAATGGGGTATGGCTTGGAAGCGTGTGAAGGCGTCTCGCCCCAACAAGGCGTGATATCCGCTTTTGAAAGGTGCCACGTGGAAGAGCAACTCTTCGGACCTATAGTTCTCCGGCGTGCCGAATACTACATCAAGTTTAATTTTCCCCAAACATCGTGCTTCACGACTGGGGATAATCCCTCGAAAGGTGGTGATGCTTTGCTCGATGCGACTCTTGTCTATTTGCATTTTATTGAGCGTGTCTTCGTAGATTTAGTCCGCTGCCGCCGTCCATGAGCACCTTGGTGAGTCGAAAGCCGTCTACAATTGGGTTTAAGACCAAGGTGGCAGGTGTTCGGACTGATCTGGCCTTTGGTTCGTCGTCAGCAGTAAAAGTTATTGCCGTATCGTTCCAAGGATTTGCTGCGGTTACTTGGTTAACTTCGGCGAGGTCGCGGAGCGCCCTTTTGCGCCGATTACTCAAAGAAAAGGTCTCGAAGACCGTAAAGACGTTGAGGTTGCCATCCTCCGAAGAGTGCTTCTTCGGGGTGGTGTTGGTGAGGATGGCCTCGCCGATCTTAGACACCTGCCGGAGCACCCAACATGCCCGAAGGCTATGTGTTGGTTCGGTATTCGGCGTCGTGTGTATCCGACAGGGCTTGTCGAGTAATTCGTCCAGGACAGTTCTATGTACCGTGAAGGGTTTGATTTTCTTGTCAATGAGATGATGATCGAGTGCCCCGTAAGGGTGCATCCTTTTTGCCCGTCCAGTGGGCTGCTTAAAGGCAGGAGGTTCCCACTGAGCTGTCTGGGCTTTCCAGGCGCTTTCCATTACGCAGTACTTCCGTACTATAAGTGCCAGATCTGCAAAGTGCAGTATGCGGCGGCGGTTGAGGGCATTGAGGATTCCCTTGTCCGTACAGTTGCGGCAGAACACTGAAACCGCGTCCTCGTCGCAGCAATCTTTAATCTTGTTTTTAGCAAGGAGGAATCTGGCCCCGAAGTGATGGACCGTTTCCTGAGGTTGCTGTTGTACATACATTAGGTCACATACATCTGGAGGACCTGAATTGCTTGGGGAATATTGCTTGTGGTGGGTGGGTGGGCTGGAATCCGAGCCCTGACCCACTATTGGATCTGGAGTTTGAAGAATCTCCGAGGTCACTAGTCCAGGATTAGGAGGGTCCTGGTGGTTTTTGGGCTCAACGCCTGATTCTATGTTCGGAGGACACATGGTCTCTTCCCGAAGATGGGTATCCGGCTCACAGGGCTCGGAAATCCGAACATAGCTTGTTATCAACTTAGGGGGAGAAGTATTCTCGGCTTGTTCCTCCACAACCGCTTCCAGATGGGTGATCAGCGGGGACTTGATTTCCCTCTGATCGGGTTTAAGCCCAATCCGATCATAGTCTGTTGCGACCCCTAGGGCGGCGATGCGATCTAGCAGTTCGTTCAAGGATGAGACATCTGCCGGATCCATCTTTTCGGAGTGTTCAAGGCCGATGCGGAGATGAAGTTTGGTGATTTGGGGGGCCTCCTTTGGCTTAACGGCCGGGTGAGCGCCCATGGCAAAACCGCCGAGTTGGAGGATCTGTCCCGGAACTAGGGCTCCTCCAGAGGTGATGTTGTCATTGATGACAAGGCGAGCCATCGATCCTTCCGTCGACGACACAAAGGAACTCTCAATGAAAGCACCAATGTCGGTGTCAAAACCGGCTGATCTCGGGTAGGGGGTCCCGAACTGTGCGTCTGAGGATCGAAGGTAACAAGAGACAAAGGGAACACGATGTTTACCCAGGTTCGGGCCCTCTTAATGGAGGTAAAACCCTACGTCCTGCTTGATTGTATTTGATGAGTATGGGGGTTACAAGAGTTGATCTACCTCGAGATCGTGATGGCTAAACTCTAGATGTCTAGCCTATGGGAGTTTATGATGGCCCCTACGGACTAAATCCCTCCGGTTTATATAGACACCGGAGGAGGCTAGGGTTGTACAGAGTCGGTTTACAGAGGAAGAAAATTACATATCCGAATGCCAATCTTGCCATCCACGCAAAGGAGAGTCCCATCCAGACACGGGGAAAGGCCTTCTATCTTATATTTTCACGGCCCATCAGTCCGGCCCATGTCACATTATCCGGATGCCCGAGGACCCCTTAATCCGGGACTCCCTCAGTACCCGCGAGTGTTGGGAAGTCGGGTTGACCTGGAGGGTAACCGAGAGATAATTACGAGGCGTGGCCGGGCATTCTTAGCCCTTGACGCAAGTCCTCGAGACGGGGCGACGGGGTCACATCGATCGTGAGTCTCTGCTCGTTACCGCACTACCAAAACACTAACAATTTGGATATTTGATCCGAATAGGCCTCTGGCCTGATAGCACTAACCATCACGTGGGAATAGTTATGGGCACTCTGCATCGTGGCATCAGCCGAAAGCTCTGTCAGACGTCCACTTCAGCATGGTGGGCCTGTCGGGCCAGTGCCATCCATGATGAGGTGGTGCTCGTCCCGGCTCATCGCACAATGACCCGGAGTGCACAGGGCGATGGCCGAAGACCCCTGAGCGCTTAAGATATAGACCGACGGGGACCTCTCTGCTGAGCTCTAGGTAGGGCTGCGGTGTGTCGTTTGGCCGAGGCCGGGTATGACCTAGAAAAGTGTGTCCGGCCGGAGTTAAGCGAGCGTGGTGAGTAAGTTGGTGCACCCCTGCAGGGAAGAACTAATCTATGCATAGCCGGATCCTCGGTAACGGACGCTCGGAGTTGTATCCCGATCGATACAACTAGAACTGGATACTTGTGATGAGAAATGGATAGTATGGCTCTGGGATTGCTTTCTCGCAGGGAGTCGAGAAAGGATCTCTGGCCGAGGTTGATACTTGGATATTAGGGCTCTGGGATTGCTTTCTCGCAGGGAGTCGAGAAAGGATCTCTGGGTGAGGTTGACGACACTACTACTACTTTATATTGTGCTAATCTACGCTCTTCTAATGCTGCAAGACCGCTGAAGATGCTTGAGGATGCTTGAAGATGCTGAAGATGCTAGTCTTCGATAGGACTAGGCCTTCTCTCTATTCTGGCATTTCTGCAGCCCAGTCCACATATACAACCATTCTTTGATAATGTTGCATATGTAGTGTAGATCCTTGCTTGCTGAGTACTTCGGATGAGTGCTCACGGTTGCTTTGCTTCCTCTTTTTCCCCATATCAGTTTGATGCAATCAGATGACGGAGCCCCTGAAACAGCTGCCCCCGCCGTCGACTACTACTACTACACCGAGGATGGATGCTACTACGAGTTGGCCGACGACCAGGAGTAAGTTCGGCGGGTCCCAGGCAGGAGGTCTGCGCCTTTTCGATCGTAGTGTTTTGTTTGCTCCGCCTTCTTAAAGGCTTATCTGTTTCTCTTTTATTTCTGTACTCAGATATCTAACGCTTCCGCTGATGCTTGTTGACATCAAGCTTATGTATTCGAGCCCTCGAGGCACTGGCTTGTAATATAATGCTTGTATGCCTTTATTTATGTTTTAGAGTTGTGTTGTGATTCCTTCAAGTGAGTCCTTAGGCTTGATCGTGTGCATTTGCGTGTATGATTAGTGCATGATTAAGCCGGGGGCGTCACAATTGTGAAAACATAGGAATATGCATAATTGAGTGTTTGATTCGCAGGAATAGAACAACACAATGGTTCTAAAAAGTATGGTCAAATTAAGGTTTAAACGTATGCAAAGGTAAGATGAAGTTAATGTTATGCTACTTATGTCTTTTGACTCGCTCTTCGAGCATACTGAATGTAAAAAAGAGGTTTCAGTGGATTGTAAATTTTCTTTGTTTTTCTATGAATCTCAATTCAAAGAAAAAAAAATCTCATTTTTTCTACTCCCTCCGTTCCTAAATATAAGTCTGTCTAGAGATTTCCAATATGGACTACATATAGAGTAAAATGAGTGAATCTACACTCTAAACCACGTCTATATACATCCGTATGTAGTTTATATTGAAATCTCTAGAAAGACTTATATTTAGGAACGAAGAGAGTATGCACTATACCTTCTAATTAAATGCATGAATAGTGTCGCTGTAGGAAAAATTTCTGTTTCTATGTGTCCCTAAACTTTTGCTATGAACCAAATAGGCCAAGACGGGAGTACTATACGGAGTACTTTCAAGAATGGAATATGGAGGAAAAAAACTTGATTAGTAGTAGGTCGAACAGTTCCGGTGGCAATAGTTAAGTCCAAGTTGTTTGAAGGCTAACTGTGTTCCAGTCATGGTCAGTACGTACTTATTGTACACTACTCGCCATATTGTCTTTTTGACGAAGATTACTCGCCATGGATTTGACCACGGAATCCAGTCCCACTACCAGTAATACGCGTACGACGCTAATCGTTTATCATATATTCCATCTAAGCTTGTTGCACACGATGGAAGGGCATCAAGTTAACTATTGAACTTAAGGTCAGAAGTCTGAACGCCTTCAAAATTCACACTTGATAGTTGACAGTGCTCGTTCTGACACTGTCACAACGGGACGTGACACTTGTGAGTTCATTTACTCTTTCCAGTCACCGATCTCCCCAGTTGGAGTCTGTGCTTTATAATATAAAGGGGGGAAACCCTTTTTCGTTATCTCCCGAGTTGGACTGTCCCTTGCTAGGACCTCTTCTCAGTCCACTGAACTTTTTCCCGGTCATGCACGGATGCAATTTTTTCCTACTCCTTGCAAAGCAAGCCAGCAAGCCAGCCAGTTTCTCCATCATTGTAACGTGCGAACCAAGTAGCTAGTGGTAATATAAATTGGACATCATAGAGGCTTGCTCAGGCACCAAGCTTCCAACTCCCCCGCTTGCTCAGTTTTAGCACTTCCAGCTCCAAACATTTCTGAGATTCCATCTTAACCGTTTCACCTGTGACTGTGAAGGTGAGCTCCGACTCTCCGAGGATCGTCCATCAGAACTTAAGCATGGCTGATCACAATGGCGTGAAGAAGAGCATCCTGGAGCTCATCTGCGGTTGCTTCTCCCCATCCAGCACCAAAGATTAAATGAGACCAGCTCTGGTTGAAGTGTTTTTTCCCCTTTTCTTTTGAGGTAGATTGATGAAGTGTGGTTGGTCTGTCTATGTAATGTAGTTGACCGTCAGTCCGTCAGGTATATAGTTCGTTGATGCTTCTGCGCTCCAGTTATTTGTAGTCTTTAAGGAGTACTCTGTTTACGGTGATCTAGGGTGTGTATCGTTCTAAATGTATCATCAGTTCAGTCGGTTTTTTGGCAAAACATATCGATGTATTTTTTTCTGTGCGAGAAAACATATCGTGTATTTGAGTGACAAAGCATTAGCGTTTTATGTCCCGTACCTGTCTTTGTTTCTTGATTGAATATATCTGAATTTCTAGTTGGATACGTCAAGAATTCTGAATCGCAATTGAAATCACCATTGTTTGTTATGTGGAACAACAACTCGTGCACTAGGTTGGCTGAGGTATTTTCGAAGTTTGACCCCTGCTTCACGTTGTTTCATGACGCGCAGGAAAATGACCTTTTTTCTTGTCCTGGTGTGTTTCAGTTACGGCCTGGTTTGGATCTGCTCGATGAGGAGAGCAACCCTAGATCAGTTTTTTTTGGATAGAAAAAAGTTCGACGAGACCGGGTCCAATTCGTTGGAGAGTTAGAGCCAATAAATCTTGAATTAATTGTGAGGCGCTTCATTTTTGGTTAGCGATCAGGAACCCTAGCCGCCGCCGCCAAGAGAGCCAACCCTTCCGGCGCCGTCTTCCTCCGGTTCCCCTCCGCCGGCGACCTCTTGGTCGTCGGTAGTGAGGGGGGGGGGGGGGGGTCGTCGGATCCCTTGTGTGCGGATCGTTTTAGCTTTAGGTTCTAGGGCCCTAGTAGCTTAGGTTTTTGGATCGTTCGACGTCTTGGCTTCGTCTGTGGCGATGGCAATGCTGAATAAAGAAGCTCTGAATTCTTCTCCGGCGAGGCAATCGTCTCTATGGTCGGCGATGGATTTGGGAACCAGTCTGTTCAAGCGGGGATGTCCTGGCGGCAAAAGCATCCTTGTGGTGGACATGTGTCCTCGGGTTCCGCCGTTGCGACAGCGTCTGCTCCTACGTCGGAACGGAGCTTGGGAGGTAGTCTAGGAGCGGATGCGGATAGTGGTCTGCATCAACAACATCTGAAAGACGGAACGTCTGCAGGGTTCGTGGTTGATGGATGGCAGGTATGGTTTCGTCCTTCGGCGTCTTAGTCGTCGTGGGATGCCAGATATAGAGTTCGATGACGTGTCCGTGGTGTTGCCCCGGTCTAATATGTTCAACTGCAATGACTTTACTTTTGGTGAGCCACTTTGGAGGTATGCAAAGCTGCATATCAGCGATGGAGCCGCGTCGAGCTCGGATGAGAAGGTGATCCGCCATTTTTTTTTCTTCGATAGCTATACTATGGTGGTGTCGGAGGCAGGTGATGGGCGTTGGAGTCAAGCTCAGAGACGTTTTGATGTCCTTTTAGTTTCGTCATGTCGATCTTTACGTAACTTGTACTTTGATCTTTATGATATGAATAAGACACATATTACCATGCAAAGAAAAGATCTTTAATTAATTGGGGCAAAGAAGATGATCTAGGAAGGGTTCACAAAAGGATTTTATCTAGGCTCAAACCCTCTATTTAGCGAGATGAGCGATTACCCCTTCGGTGGATCTCCAAAGGTCACTTTTGGTGGCCTGCAAGCACGTCAAGTGGTGCGCCAAGCCACCGCTACCTGCCGCATGTCAGACGCTCACTATGGATTTTGTTTTTTTATTTATCTATACGCGGTTTGAGTTTTAGATGTTTTGGGTTTTATTTTGGCTTTTTAGTTTTTGCCTAGCTTTGCCTAGGTTTTGCGGATTATTTTTACGAAGCACACCCATGCTTCTCGAAAAACATTGTGCTTCCATGTGAAGCACTATGAAAGCACAGTCATGCTTTCACGAGAAGTAGGGAACAACAGCAGTAATTTACAAGACACTTAAGCATAAAATACAATACAGAAAACTTCCTACAAATCGGTTATAAGGGCAGAGTACAAACTTGCCATGTCTACATGGGAACAAGATTTGTGGGCCAGAAAAGTCTAGATTCGTTGTGTGCGAAAGACAGCCAGTTCTCCTTCGCTGTGTGCGAAAGGCAGCCAGTTCTCCTGCAGTTCACCTGTGTCACCATGAGTCACCCATATCAGTCACAGCTAGAATCGGTCTCTAGATCCGGATCTGGCAATGCCACTACCAAGGAAAGAAAGTGTGCCCGAACCACCCACCACTACACCCCTCATCGTCCGGACGACCAAGAATCATAGCCACTACTGCCATCATGAAGCCTGCGAGAAAAGCCACCATACGGACCGCCATCCGGGGCCGCTGCCCAACATTCATATCTTGAGTCACTTCCAACCGTCAACATCACAACACGCAGTCACAATGGGAGGAATGGAAGGCACCTCCTTCCGCTCGTAACCCGCCATCAGCCACCTGACCTGGGTGAGCGCCTCCATGATAGGAGGTCTCCATGCATGCGTCCCCAGTCAATACTTGTGGACCGAGGGGAACATGGCCTAGTAGCTGCTGACGGCCACCGCCGAGCCAGGCCTGGCACTGGTCCCTAACCTTGGCCGAAACAACTCGCACACCGCCACATCCGTGGCCATCGGTGTCGATGCGACCTACAACATAGCAGTCATAAAGGCGCCTACTCGGACTGATGCCGTATGGAGCAGGAAGGAGAGCTCTAACGCAAAGGCGTACCAACGCGGACTAGATCGACCCCCTGCACCTGCACTCTGTCGAAAGCCATCCACCACCTCAAAACAGATAAGCGTCGCCACGATGGCAAACGCCGCCCGTCGGTGACCCGGACCACCGCTGCAAGAGAGTAGAGGGCCACCCCATAGCCACCCGGAGGAGCCCAAGCAGCACCACCACACCAGGCCCCGCGCCGTCCCGCCAGGACCACGCCGCCGGCACGTACGAGCCCAGCCACCGCAACCACCCTCACATGACACCAGCCGAACCGTCGCACACCAGCGAGGATCGCCGCCCAACAGAGACCCAATCGGACCTGCATCCACCCCCCCTCCCCGCCCGCCCACGCCACGCGTCATCCCCCCATCGCCGCAGAACTGGCCAGATCTGGCTAGAGGCCACCCGCGCCCAACCACCTGAGAGGAGGACCGTGCAGCCGCCGCACCATACACGGGCACAAGGGCGGTGCCGTGCCGTCATACGACGACGTCGCCGCCACCCCACGCACCCGCCATCACGCCTCCAAGCCCTGCACCAGCCCGGCGCCTCCGTCGGTGGGCCGTCCCGCGCCAACCCAGATCCCGAGCGGAGGGGAAGAAGCAGCCCCGCGGCCGCTTGGGACGTCACGTGCTAATTAATGAAACATCACGTGCTAACTTTAAAGTCTAACAGCAAGTTTGCTTTGCAGCCTTGCGGCCGGCTGAGCATCGTGTATTGGTTAGAGTCTTCACATCTTCTGTTTCTGTAGTTGTATTAAATCCTAATCCACTCCTTTTTCTGTCAGGCAAACATATACTAGTTCAACCCTGTCTCTATGTAAAAATACTACAGTATATTATAAAATAAAAACACTATAAGGGTTCCCTAGAAAAAAAGAAAAGACAGTCCCCCCCCTTCGCCCGCGCACTCAATCGACATGGAGACCTTGTCGCCAGTACCAGCTCGTGGATGGAACTCCCTCTTTGACCGTCTCTTCGGCGGCCGCCGGCGCCCTGCTCTCCCGCTCCCTGTCCACAGTTCCGTCGATCTTTCTCTCCGGTGAGAAAAACCTTCTTCTTCCACCCGTCAAAAAGAAAAACCCATCTCCAGTTGGGTGGCTCCTATTATGTACAGGCTTTTGCTGGAGCAGTGCCGTGCTCGTGCTTTCGTCAACTTTGGCCCGAACCAACTATAAATTTGCGGATTCTTGGTTAGGTGTGATGGGGTGATCTGTGAAGAAATTGTATCAATGTGTTGGGGAATTAGTCACTATCAACGAAAAAAAATAGGGCGCTATATGCAATAGCGTCGCCCCTGAAAATATGCTATAGCGCGCTATTAGTCAGACATTGTACACTGATCAATTTAGCAAGACAATTCTCTACACGCTATAGCGCGCTATTTTTTTTTCCAGTGGTCACTATATGCAAACACATCACTTTCCTTGAGCTATCCCAAATTGATCTGGATCTGTGGTGATGAAAAATTGTGATTTTTTTTACTATATAGTACTTACAGGGATATTTACCACAAGCCCATTGGCTGTGTCATCTTGGAGGAAATTATGCAACGCACGCTGTCCTATTTGCGTAGCATTGATGAAAATTTGGAGTATTGGAGGTCCAAGAATTGTTGGGTAACACGTTCTTAAATAAATCTTTGAATTCCTTTTACACTATTAGTAATAGCATACAGATAAGTTGATCATGTTTTTTTGTTCTACTTAATTAGATTTTTATGTTTGTGAATTTATTTTAGGGTTCATCATATTCACAAACAATGTATTTCATGATATTTCAAAGAGGTCTAGGTGCTTTTGTTGAAGCAACATGCCCACATCTGACTAGACTTGGGAACAACGGAGGTCCATCGCAGAGCCTTTTCGAGTCTGCATATAATATTATCTCAACAAACATTCATGTCCTGAAGAGTATAAAGCGCTGCTTGGCTATTTTTCTTGCTGAGGTTTGTAAGTTTAGTGTTTCTTTAATGGCAAAGTACTAACATAGCTGCCATACTCTACTGATTGAAGTAGAATAATTGATGTCCTACTATAGTTAATTTTTAAACCCATCTTTATTCCTCTATTAGATATTCCTCTGTGCTACATGACCACATTATCATTATCATATACAAGAATTAAAATTCCGCCTCTCCTCTTCAACAGGTTTATCAGGAAGCAGATATAGGCAAAGAAGGATTAACTGGAAGTCATCGTGAATCCCTATGTACACTATTTATTGTTTTGAACCATGTCTTTCCCGAGTTGGAGGAATTACACAGAAAGGTGGGTGGGGTATGCGTTGTTTTTTATAAATATAATTGGATAGTTAAAGTATGCTATATTTCCTTCTTTGATGCAATAATTACTTAGTTAACTATATATTTTCAGGGCCAAACTCTTCTATTCACACATGATGGAAACCCATCTGAACTTCAATTCAAAAGATTGCCAGAAGTTGACATTAATAGTTCAGAATGGACAGATGCATTCTCAGCAAATGCTATAGGTTTGATCTATCAAAACCTCGAGCATCTAGATAATTTTGTTTCCACTTTGGTAAGTAGTTCTTTCTTCATCTGTTATACATACTGAATCAAATCAGGATACACCCACCTATTCATAGGGATGCCACTCTTAGATGGGAACAAGTAATAGTCAACTTATTCCTAGCAATTCTGTCGTGGGGTTTGTTGCTATTAGTGCACCGTATACTTGAGTTTACCGATTAGTATTTCCTGTTTCGTTGAAGGAGCATTAAGAGTTCTGTTTTATTCTTATGAAGGTTCAGTTATAAGATATTTCTGTTTATATGTGACTCGATAAATGTAACTAACACGCTGGGAGATGATTACCAAAACTGTGAGAGGTTTGAGAATTAAGCGCTTGAATCACCTACTAATAATTTGTTCAAACCCAAATATCTATGAGTAGACATGTTTGTACGAAGTAATTTTGCTCATTTTGTCTAAAACAAGTTTTTTTTGGCAATGGCAGCTTTCAAGGCATAAAAAACCAACACATATGACCTTATACTGGTTCCCCTACACATGTGGAGCAATTGGCTTCTCTTTATGCTCTTTATGGCTATTACGCCATAGTAGCTTGATGGGAAGTTCAGACGACTATAACTTCGTTCGACATGCTAAGGACTCCATTGCTAGATTCTGGAGTGATCCTATTGAACCAGTAAGATACTTAATTTGTGTATTTTTTAATCTTTTGTGTTATACTAGTGCAAGTAAACTGAAAGTAAATCAAGTATTTTAGCGGGGTACAACATTTTATTGGTCATCTACTTGTACAATATATGTCTCTGTGAGCTACTTTTTGTAGCCTGTGTTTGTTAGTTTACTTGTGCACCATGGCTCTGACCAAAATTTCTGATTCAGATAACTGAAAAGGGATGTATGCTGTTTTTGCGCATTGCTTGCAGCTTACATGTGCTTTTTGGGCACAGTATTAGTATATCTGTAGCAAACCTTGGTAGATGAGTGTATATGAGCCATCGGACTTGTTAATATGCATCTGCATAGTAGTAGTCTAAATATTGTTCATTAAAATTATATGTGAGACCATTTGGTTTTGTTTCACTGCTACTTGCTGGTTTATATAATTCCTTAACTTTGGAAATCAGTTGTGTTATTCTGCTCCCACCTTGACAGTTTTGTTCTCTCTTAACAATAATCAGATCGTTTCTGTTGGAGAGAGGCCTTTTGAGGCAATGAAGCGAACAGATAGACCTGCAATGGAAAAACAATATGCCCGACAAACTAAAGAGTCACTACGCAGGTTTTTATTCTCTGATGTTGTTTCGCAAACATGTATCGTTTTACTCGTGATTCTTTCTTGAATGAAACATACCCCCTCCATTTCAATGAATAACATGCACGCATTTTTAATTCATGGTGAAAGTTGAATTTTGAAATGCGTGTGTGCTTTATTCATTGGAATGGAGGGAATCTGCATTTTCATTGCTTACAAAGTTAGTTAGCACTGTTGCTGAATGGATATACATTTATCCTAGCTTAACTTTCACACTGTTACCCACGATGAATATAATACTGTTCCTGAATGAATATTCAGTGCAAGATTTACAAGTTCTGATTGTTGTAAGCAAACTTTTAAGTTTCTCATTCTCAAATTCATCAAAATATCATGAAAATATTTGGCACTATTTAATTCCAGTGTTTGCTTGCTGGATTTGTAGGATACTACGTTCCTTCTCTGAGAGACCTTCAAAGATAACATTGCCACAATATGCATCAGGGGAAGCGTTGATGGAGATCCAGAGGTCAGGTTGTTTGAACTTTGAATTTATACATATTGTTGGGGCATTGACATTCATATCTTAGGCCAAACATTTCAAATGCCACGCATGTGATATATTTTTTCCAGTTTCATATCGTGCCTTGTTCTAAAGAGTGGAATGCTGCATTTTCCACCTTCTTTATTTTGTCTATTAATTTCCCACAACAGATAATTGGATTGTTCTATGCAGGTCAATTCTGGAACTGGATCAGGATGCTAAGGCAAATGTACTGGATCTTCAGGAGTAAGTTGTATTGTTTTTGTCTTTCAATCTTGATTAAAACTTATAGAGAGTAAATTGCATAAAACACCAACCCTTGGGGTTGCTGGTCCGCAGAACCACATATTTAAATATCCAAAGAGCATGACTACAACTTTTGGGGTAAGCATTTGCAGCTTACCCAAATTGCTCAATTATCTTGTTTGATAATAGAGGTGTAGAACTGATCCTCCTCTTCTCTAACGCCACCCCACCGATGCTGCTGCGTATGACACAAATGGTCCTCCATAACCACTTCTTAAGGGTTGTAGTAGAACCCACTGCCGCAGCCCTGGCCTCCACGTGGATTACACTGGGTGGTGAGGTAGGCTGGAGGAACCGAGCCAAGCTAAGTGGCGCTTAGATCTGCCGAAGAGCAGAGGGGGTAAAAATGACGCCCTAGCAGATTTGGGGAATCCGCTCCCTAGGTCTTCTGTGCAGTTTATGTAATTTACTCATACAATGATGCATTTGTCTTGTCTAATACTCCCCATCTGTGGTGATTGAATTGCTCTTACACAGGGCAATACTGGGACTGGATCGGATTCTGAAAGCATCTAAGACAAGTTTTGCTCTTCTTGCATTTGGGCTTCCTCTTCTACTATTCTTTCGAGTGCTGACACTGGTAACACATGTATGTATATATGTTGATACTGAAACTATTTGTGCCGCACGCTCTGCAAATTCGCTGTGCTTAAGTCATATGTTTAATATGACACTATTACGGTAATTGTATAATAGGTCCAGAGTGCAGAGGGAATAGATAGCATTGGGGAGCTTCTTGTACTTGCACAGCGAAGGTTTTTGGAATTTAAAGAATCCAGTGTTAATGGAGAGGTAGTTTTCTAAGATCTTTATCATCACAGCATGTCTTTTCATGTACTCCATCCGCTCTTAAATATAAGTCTTTTTAGAGATTTCTATATGAATTACATACAGATGTATAAAGACGTATTTTAGACTATAGATTCACTCATTTTGCTCCGTATGTAGTCCATATTGAAATCTCTAAAAGACTTATATTTAAGAACGGGGGGAGTATTATTTTCAAGTTTTAGGTTCCACTCGTCGTCCCAATGAGGAGAATATGCACTTGTTATTTGATCTGAGCAAATCTTGTTTTTCCCCAAATATGCGATGGGCCAAAGACCCCATTGTAGGATTGGACCCCAACATTCAGCCTAGATATTTGAGTGGCCGGAATTTTTGAATTAGAAGTCTTGAGGATATTGGGATTTTGATATGCCCCCTAACAGTAATTTATCTGAGTTCCCTTGTTTACAGGAGGATGAGGTGATGTGGAAGTTCGGATTGACACTTTACTCCCTTGATAGATTGTACGAAGTTGTTGAGTTGCATGGAAATCAAACAGATGAGTGGACAAGGTCAGTTCATATGTAATTTATTTATTTTTCTTGATTATTCGTCGATGGCTTGCACACCAAACCAATTTTAATTGCAGCTTGAAGGAGTACATGATCCGTCTTGCAAAACCTGGTGTGGCCATGGAAGATAAGTTTGATGCTCTTTCCTGTCTGAAGCGCACATACAGATGCTTAAGGTTATTTTAGGACTATTTTTATAAATGTCCATGGCACCCCCTCCAAAATTGCAGAGGAGTTTACATTATATACTTAACATCAGTCATCTAACAGTTTAAGGTTATTTTAGGAGTATTCGTCAAAATTATGAAGAAATTTTGACAAATATACTATTTGTTGTGTAGTTTTCATAAATTTTGAACCAATGTACGGAAGTTATATTGACCACATTGTGTATGTAAACTGCGACAACCCCAAGGCTATGATTCTGGAATCGCCACTGGGTAATTCAGCATTACACCCAAGCGCATGCAAGTGCTCTTTAGTAAAATGTTCGGACATTTGTTTTAGTTTCACTAGTGTAGATTGGGTTATCGCACATGGTTAAAAAACCTATCACACACTGAGATGCAAACCGTCGCCTTGCAATGGTGTGCAATAGGGGGCGCATCACACACATTACAAGCAAACCGTGTGTGATAGGGTGCTATGATGCAGTTTGACAGTAGCAATCTTATGCATCGTCCAGACCTGTTGCACACAGTTTAGCTTGGCGCAACATGTGGGATTAATGTATCATCGCAGACATCTCTGCGGAACAAAACGTGTGTAATAGTTCGCCAAATGCAGACAGTTAAGAAAGATCAACTGTTTGTGAAATGTGAACTATCGCATATGGTTTGATAGAAGTAAATGTGTTTGCTGTCTCAACCATCGCACATGCTTTATCTGAACCAAACGTTCGCGTTGTGTCATACCATCGCACATGGTTCGCGTCTACTTTATGAGTGGGATTATGTTTAGCATCGGACACGGTGGCTTTGAAGCTCACATCTGGGATGAGGACTTATCGCACACGGTTGAAAACGAATGGAACGGTCTGATCCTAGGGTCTTCTCACACACGTATCATTGTTCAATAGTGTGTGCAATGATCAGTGCATCACCTACAATGCTATTCTCGTCATCTTGTGCTTTTCTAGTACATCGCACACGGTTCTGTTCTCGTTGGCGTGTGCTTTTTTTTTTCATACACGCTCATTTTTCAGAACCGTGTTCGTTATAGTTAACCAGAAGCAGAAAATATACCATATTTGAGTTAGCCCTGCAAAAAGAAAATTCAGAATATGTACTTGAACAAATATTGCCCATAGCAAGCACACTCATCATAATATTGACCGACAACACAATGCGAATAATGCATGATAGATAGCTAAATTTCACACATGTAAATACCTCGTTGCCTTCCTTGGCCCCCGCCGCTTTTTTGCCCGGCGTCGAGCCTGTTCAGCCCCCGTCGTCGTCTCCCGGATCGCGGTGAAACGCCGCCAGCGTCGCCATAGCCGATTTGTCGGATTGCTTTGAAACTTCTTCATTTGGCCGCCGCATCTCACCTTGCTTGCACATCGCTGTTGGATATTCGCACGCGTCGTCACCCTCCGGTTTGGCCTAAATGACACAGGCCGTAAGTTGGAGCCTACCACTAGTAAGACAATAGCAATGGCGGACGCTAGACTACGCCCGCTACTAATGTGAGTTCACCTATAAGCCCTTTCCCAGTAGTGCGTTACACCCTCCAGTTCACGGAAAGGTGTTGTTTTGGACAAATCGTCGATCAAACTTTAAATCTTTGAATGTTAATGTCATACTATTGAACATTTAAACTGAAAAATCTGAAAGTAACACGATGGATTTGTCACGAGTTTTTTTCCTTACAAAATGCCATGTTTTATTTGGTTTTATACTTTGTTACGATAGAAATTAGTGGTCAATTACATCTTGAAGACCGTGCAAATGTGTAAAATGTCACTTATTTGTGAACTAGAGGCTAGAAACCTACATAGAAGGTCTTTTTGTTTTCTGGTTTGCAACTGTAAACTCAAAATGAGCCGTTCCGAGCAGATGTGTAAACGCTCCATGCATGCTTCAGTCAAGGGAGCTTAGCTAGCTTTCAGTAGACAGCTAGAGAGAAGGATAGTCAATCTCCGTGTAACCGTTCCAACCGATTGTGGCCCGACCGGCAAATCGTTGAATGCTCGGATATTGAAGGCGTCAGGTCTCTCAAGGTCATACGCCCACACTGACTGACAGCGTCACACGGTCAAAAGCGTCAGAATTCTCAAAAGGAAAAGTCAGGTCATCCCAAGACATCCAAAAGTAGTCATTTTCTATTAGTTTTCACTTCTAACACTGGTCACTGGTCAAGCACCGGGGACAAGAAAGTAGCTAGCGCGTGCAGGTTGTACTTGCATTATAAAGAGGTGTTTTTTTTTTCTACCATAAAGATTTAGCAAGTATACTTCACTGAACATTCTATGATTTAGCAAGTATCCTGCACTGAAAATTCTATGACAAGCGCAACTAAGCCCACTGACATGGTCTTAATTTTTTTTTTTTGAAAAGGAGGATTACCTCCGACCTCTGCATCAGTCGATGCATGCAACCATATCTATACCTACTATTAAAGGGAATACCTACTATTAAAGGGAATAGGTATTCTTGGTTTGGTTTAGTCTTTTTCGTTTGGTTTCAGTGCACGCTAAAATTTTGTACAGTTGGCTCGTACACAGGCTAAGCGATCTGGGCCAGGTACTTGTATGTTGATGGGCCTTTCATGGGTTTCATAGAGACCGCCAAAAATAATTGGGTCATCAACATTGTTGGAATTGAACACAGGACCTCCTGTTTGGATCTTCGGTGTAACAACCAACGACCTATGCGCCATTCACATTTACTAATCTCAACTCGCTCTAAATATACGAGTGTCATTCCTCATGTTTAGGGAAAGCTAATTAAGCAAATGAGCTAATTAAAGAAAGGATTGTGGGCTTAAATAAAATATTTAAACGGATGTGGCTAATTAAAGAAAGGATTATGGGTAAACCGGCGGAATAATTAAAAGAAAGATTGTGGTCTTAATAAATAGAATATTCAAACAGACGAGGCTAATTAAAGGAAGGACATGAGGTAAAAAGGTACAGGATAATTAAAAGGAAGGATTTGTAGGCTTCAATGTGTTGGGGCTACTAAATTAGAAAAGGAACGATTCGATTTCCGACTAAAACTGGTGAGGACATCATGGTAATTAAAGAAAGGATTATACTTAAATGAAATCAGTGGGAGATTATGCCCGGCAAAGAAAATATGAACAGGGCTAAATTGCATCGTATTTTTTTATGTTCATTTTGTAGAAGGATACTGCGTTGCAGCATGTTCTTCATTGTGAATCCGGTGCTGTGGGACATTATGCTTGCACAAAATATCAATTTTTTCCGTTGCAACGCACGGGCATATGTGCTAGTTATTAGAAAACGTAGCAAAGTCTTAACATCCAAGTAAGCTCAAAATCCGAGCAAAAAAAGAGAAAACAAATCTGTAAAGCGCCACATCCGGCGATAAAGAAATAGGCTACGATGCCTACACACCTAGCCTATAATTAGCTAGCCATCCAAATCGGCTGAAGATAGCCCGTGCTACCGTCTTCCAGCGGTTGCACCCAATAACTATAAGCTCCCTGTAGTCCGCATGAGTGAGTAACGGCCACATACGGATCCAGGCTATAGCTCGGTAGATAACCTGCAAAAAGTTAGTGAATTTTATCCCATTAAAAATCATATCATTTCTAGTGTTTCATATAACCCATAATAATGCACATATCCCTATCCGAATATGTTTAGCTGTGTGTATGTCTACTCTATTCAGCCAAACGTGTTTACGCTCATTGGAGGATGAATGCCACTAGTTTCTCTGGTTATTTGACCGGGAGTACTGCTGTGAGCAGAGTACTCAGAGGCTGACTCCCCTGAATTTTCCTGTGGCTTCCCATGTTCTTTTCCTAGTAGGGTGATGGAGGAACAGACACCAAGTCAGGATTGGTGCCTTTGATTGATGCGAATAATCAGTACTACCAAATGATTATCTATATAAGCCACACACTCACACTGACACGATCGAGCAGTTAATTCGAAGATTCACAGTGCGTACTTGAGACGCGAGTCCCGGTATACGCGTACCACGCAATAGGAGAATAAATGTTACTACCACCAGATTGCTTTATCTAAAAGCTTGTTGCAGGCAATCCATCCATGGAAGGGCATAAAGTTAATTAAGGTTACAAGTCAGAACGACCTGGAGATTCACAGTGCGTAGTACTCCTTCTTCAGAGTAGACTCGAGTAGCTGCTCACACTGACACAGTCCCACTGGACATTGAGCATCAGTTCACACTTGAACTTTGGACTCAAGCTAAAGTCGTCGCCTCGTCGCCCCCGTTGAACTGCTAGCCAGGACCTTTTCCACACACTGTCAATCAAGTCACCGCGCGACCCTTTCATTTTCTGCTCCTGTCGTGAGACACCGATCGAGACGCCACTATAAATAGACAACCGTTGGAGGGCACCGAACCCACAACCTCCTCTGCTCTTCACCCAGTTTTAGCCGGCTTCTCGGCGTCAATCCCAGTCCTGCGTTTCAGCGGAGAAGATGCCTGATCACAACGGAGTGAAGAAGGGCATGTGGGACTTCCTCTGCGGCTGCTTCTCCTCCTCCGGCACCAAGGATTAGTTGAGATGATCGGCCTAGCTTAGCTGACCCTCAGTCAGGCAGCTAGGCATGGTTTGCTGATGGACGTGTTGTGTTTGTCTGTGTTCTGCAGTCGATTGGTAGGTAATCTTGTTTGTAGCCTTGCGGGTCAGCATCGTCGTGTATTGTTTAGCTAGCTTCTTCTGCTCATCTTCTGTCTGTGTCGTGTGATAACTCACTCTTTTTCCGGCAAACATTTTTTTTTTTTGAGGAAATGTCTGGATATATTAAGCAAGGAAAACACCAGAGACAACGAGAACCGGACCAGCTGTCCCCAAACTAATAGAAAAGACCCTGAAAAAGAAGAAAATAGCAAAAACACCCCTGGATCTTTTCATCGCACGATCCGCAGCCGCAATCCTCTTCGCCGCCACATCGTCGACGCCACCGGAGCCGGACGAAGAGAAGATAGCCAGCCGGTGAGCCGCCTGCTCAGTGCTATAGAGGACCCAGCCTCGTTTGGTCGCCGCAGTAAACATCCGCCGAATCGACGGGGGCAACACCCCACACCTCGCAGACTGTCGAGCCAGCCTCACCGAACCACGCCGGCAGCCAAGCCCGCGAGCACGCGAAGAAGGGGCCAGCCAGAACCGGGCTCGAAAACGCTCCTGTACAAGCTCCTCGACTCCACAACGACACCGGAGCACTCGTCGTCGTCGCATCGGCGAAGCCGGAGCACAAAAGACCACCACAAGGTCGCCACCGCCGCAGCGCCGACCTCGGCCGGAGAACGGAGCGCCAAGATCCATCAGCTGCCGCCACAGGTCGCCGCGCCAGAGGAGGATCTCGGGCCACCTTATTCACTGGATCCGCCGTCGCCATCGCCACCCACCCAAGACGAGCAGCACCGCCGGCGGCAACACCCCGAAAAGCTGAAAGCCTAGCTACCTTAGCTAGCTATATACAGGTCCACCCGGTGATTCAACCCCCTCCCCCCCTCCAACGGCACCGAGGCCGTCAGAAGGGAGGAGATCGGAAGAAATCACCGGCGGAAAACGAATCCCCTCTGCAAACATATATTGGTTCAACTCGGTCCATTTCATGATATAAAACATGTTTGTTGTATTTGCTTCGTTTCCCGTGCTAGAGCATTGCCGCTCGGTATGTGTCTCATACGCGCACTTAATTACGCGCGCGTAGCCTCTCATCACGACCTCGCAATTGTGAACACGTCAGTCTCACATGCTCGGTTAAACCATATACATTGGCGAGTTTCTTGGCAACTGGGTTATATTTCAAGATTTCTTTTTACATGAAAATATATTAATATCACGGAGATACCAATCACATCCAGCCTCTGCAACAATGCAATATCGTAAAGACATTATGGATGCACACAATCAAAAGACAATAAGAAAAAAAAAGATCCTACTACAGTGATCAATTCCTTATAGCTATAGCATGAACCACCACCTAGATGACACCTGAAGTCCAAATTCTCTAAAAACAACGTCTCCAAGAAGGAAACAGTGCACAAGCGCTGTCGTCGTCGATCATAGATCATAGATTTTCACCCTGAAGAAAGCCCACGCCCTCAAAACAATGCCTTCAAAGAGGCCATTGCTAGACATAATCAATTAAGACCAGACCTTGGATTTTCACCCTGAAAGGTAAGACCTTGAACTTTTCATGTGTTGTCGCCCCCACTTGCATGCCGCTGCTACGAGTCCCGAAACACCAAGCAAATTTCTCATCATCGCAAGGACTTGAACCACCACTACTAGTCCTCAGATCACAGCTTTCGTGACATTCTCTGCCTCTGACTTCACCATGGAACGAAAAAGACATGTCCCATGATGGCAACAAATAGCAGAGCTTCGCGCCGCTCCCTCCAGAAACCAAACGGCCGGAGTAAATTATGGGTGCACACGAGCGGCAATCATGAGGCGCCCAAGGGAGTTCGCCGGTGGAGCCTTCCAGAACTTGACACTCTGGCCAGATCAAGGAGGACAAGCATCAAGTAGATCTTCGTCTTTGTGCGAGAGGAACCCTAGGACCGCCGCCTTTATTACACAGAACGACGGCCCCCACGCCGTCGCCTGCCGGCTCCCAATAGCATGCCGGAGATCTGAGCGGACACCACCGTCACCACCTGTACCACGCGGAGATGATTGGCTTAGCCACGCCGAGTCCCCCGAACTAGGCATTGTGCCGCCCTCGCGGCCACCGCAGTCGCCAAGGTCGCCAAGAAGACGGGGCCGTCGCCCCGGCGTCCGTCTCCGCCGCATGCACCTCGACGTCCAGGGCCGACAATCTGCAGCAGCCAGACATCCCGCCACGTGGGGATAAAGGCCCGTGCCGCCACCCGCCGTGCGAGGAGATGAAGGCCCGCCACCACTGTCAGCCGCGCAGGCTTAGCCTGATGACTTCCTCCGGCGAAAGCGGGGGACGGAGGTGGAGGGGGTGGGAGCCACGGCGGCTGAGATCTGGATCGCCCGAACCACCCCCTGGAGCGAGGTGAGCGATAGATGAGATATTTCAGTATGTTTTCTCATAGCTGTCAGACAAGAGAATGGCACCTTCTTGTAGTTCACTTTTGGCGTGACTTGGATCCACCGGAAAGGCTGGAATATTCCATACACCTACCTGGTCGCCGGTGGCACTAGCTAGCTAGTTCATGTGAACTGATTGTACGGGAAATGACTCGACGGTGACCGCCACACGAGCTCGTACTCTTGCTTGCGTGTAAATTGCGTCGTAGATGCACTAGGATTCCACGGACGCCGGACGGCTGAATCTAGCCGCACAAATAGAAAATTTACTTACTGGAGGAAAATGCACGCTGCATGCACCGGAGAAGCTCGATCGATACAAAGTTTTTCGTGTTTTTTCTCCGGCTAAAAGAGTGCATGCACACACGCAGCTGTACATCGGTAAAATTGGCCGGACATTTCCTCCCGAGGGGGACACGTTCGTAAGTTGGTGCAGAAAAGGCCGAAAGCAGTGTACGCTCACGAGGAACCGAGACAAAAACCCAACGCCCGCCGCACGTACTTAGAGCAACTCCAACGCGTCGACCCAAACGGACGCGTGTTTTGTCCGCTTTTCGTCCATTTGGGTCGGCCAGGCGGATGTGCGTGTCCGCATTTTTATATGGGTCGGCTTGAGCGTCCAACGAAAGGCGGACCCAAATTTACCGGCGTAGAAAAAAAAATAGATAGCAGAAATAAACATAATTAAACATTAAAGTGGCCGATCAACCGCCGGCCAAAGTCCACTTAAACCTAATTAAACATTAATAAAAACATAAAAAAGGTTGCGCTCGCACACTGCCCTAGACGTCCTCCGCCTTGCCCTTGCCCTTGAAGTCGCCATCGCCGCTGGTGAGGTCGATGTAGACAGGAGCAGGGCCAGCCCACCCGAACACCGCTTAGTACGCTGCCAGGGCAGCCTCCTCCGGCGTCTGCTGGGGCGCCGGCATTGCGGCTCGCCGGGCGCGCTCCTTCTTCTCCTCCTCAAGCCGCAGCGCCTCCGCGTCCGGCGCAACTGCTGCTCCCAAAGCACCTGCCGCTCGCCGTCGGCCTCCTCCTGGCCGAGCCAGTGCACCTTCCAGCGCTCAAGGTGGGTCGCCTCCTCCTCCGGCGTCGCGGCGTAGTGGACCGGAGGCGCGCTCACCCACTCGCGGTACTCGCCGGTCCACGTGTAGGACTCCTCCGGCCAAGTGGGTGGAGGCGGCGAGCGCTTCCGCGTCGGCTTCGGCTCCGGCTTGGGCTCGACGATGGGCGGCGGCGGTGGCGGCGGAGGCGAGTCAAAGAGCGGGGCGTGGACGGAGTCCCCAGCCGCCGACAAGGCGAGGGCGCGCTCCATCCCATCCCATTGGGCCTCCTCCTCGATCCTGCTCGCCTCCAGCGCGTGCTGCAAGGCTAGCTCGAGAGCGGTTTGGTACGCCGCCTCTTCGTCCTGCTCGTGCGGCAGAACCTCAGGCAGCGGCGGAGGACGTCGTGATCGACGTGGACGCCCTGGCGGCGCTCCTCCTCGTGCTCTAGCGCGAACCAGCGCTCCCAGTTGGGGGAGTCTGGCGCTTAGGCACGCATCCGCTGCTGCTCCGGAGTGAGGGCCTCGCGACGCCGGCGAACCTCCTCGGCATGCGCCCGCGGCGTGCGTGGCACTGCCGGAATAGGGATCCGCTGCGGATCCAGATGCCAGCCGTGAGGCAAGTTTGACATCCGGATACTACAGTGGCCGGCGGTACTGCCAGTGCCACCGCGCCTGGTGGAGTGGTATGTACAGACGCTGCCGCTTCGGTGGCGAGCCGCGTCTTGGAGGCGGCGGCGGAAGAGCTCGCCCCGGCGAGCCGCGGGAAGAGCTCGCACCGGGGGTCAGCTTCCCCCTCCCCTTGCCACTGAAAAACCCCATGGTGGTTTGGGCTTGCTAGGGTTCCTGGTCGCCGGCGAGGGAGCACGGTGTAGCCAGATATGGACGGGTGTTGGAAGTGGATGAGGCCGGCCCCGCCGCATGCTTCCATTAAAAAGGACGGGCTCGCGGACCTTCCACACGCTGCCAGACGGGCCCCCGAGGTAGGTGCTGGCATTTAATAAGACGTGGGTGGTAGTTGGGCGGCCGACAAGTGGGACCGCGGCGGACATCGAGAGGACGCGCGGCGCGTCCGCGCCGACGCATTTCAGGTGCAATTTTGGGCCGAAAATGTGTCCGCGCGAACACGATGCGGACGGATTTTTGGAATGGTTCGCGTTGGGTTGACGTTTTTGTCTGCGCCGACCCAAACGAATGTGGACAGACGAAATGGGTCGCCCCGTATGCATTTACCAGATTTCACCCCAGAAAATGGCGTGAAAATGTCTCACCGTCGAACTCTACGACGCGGCCGCGCACCTATTTATACACGTCCTTCAGTCGAAGTGTTCATTCACCAGCATCCCCTTCCCCCTCCACACGAAGCATTCTATCTGTCTCTCCATGGAGAAGGGGCACGGCGCTGAAGATGGGAAGAAGAAGAAGCAGAGCAAGAAGCCAAGTCCGAGGCGTGGCGAAGTCATGCAGAGCATTGCCAAACTTCTCAGCTTCTGCGGTGCTTCAGCGGAAGGCCCTGGAGCTGCTGAGGCTGGCAGGCACGTACGATAGTTACGGCTCTATTTGTGCGTGTGTGTGTATACTGTGTAGCCTTCTTTTCACTATTTGTGTGTTAGTTGTTGTTGTCGAGGACCCTATGTTACATCTGGATCTGGTACTACTACTGTTATGACGGATCGTTACTGAGTTTCAAATTTTTTTTTTTCGAGCAACCGGCAGGAGCTCTGCCTTTTCATATAGAAGAAGAGATTTGACCAGTTAATAAGGAAAACTGGCCGAAAACCGATACATATGTTGCACACCCACACCAGCCCCGAGGCTGCGCCCCATTCGAGCCGACGACTTCGTCACCCAAGCGACCGGAATCGACACCCTACAACACGACCCGGAGCCGCCGCTCCGACATACAAACCTCAACAACGCACACACCGGCCCCGAGGCCGCGTCCCAAACGAGCCGACGACTCTGTCACCCCGATGACCAGAAACGACACCCTGCAAACGAAAGACACTCTCCGGAGCCGCCGCTCCGACTTCCACTCCGATCCCCAAGGCCGCGAACCCGACGAGCCAACGACTCTGCCACCCAAATGACCAGATCCGACGATCCACAACGCAAAAACGCTATCCGGAGCCACCGCCCCAGCCTCCACACCAGCCCCGAGGCCGCGAACCCACCTGGCCGATGGCGAAGATGTCGGGCCATGCCGACCATCGACACAAGGCATAGGAATGGACCTCCAAGGCGACGCCCCCAAGAAGGATGCGACGTGAACGCCGCCGCCGCCCGCTTCAGCCAAAGCCGAAGCATAGGTTTTCACCCGGAAAGCACTAGATTCAAATGCCTAAAGGAGGTGAAGGGGCTCCACGACGACGCCTCCAACGAGGGGAACGACATCCTAGGACGCCGCCGTCGCCGGCAATGACCAAGGTCACTGCAAGGCATTCACCTGGAGTTCACCATGCCCAGAGACACTTCATCAAGTCCGTCCATCTGCCTGAACCGAGAAAGTCGCATGCCCCAAGCAAATCGCCGCCGCCAACCACCACCACCACACGCTGCTCAACGGAGCCACCGCTGCGAGATCGCCTCACCCCCGTAGCCAGGGTCAGGGAGCTCGGCGCACCGGCACACAAATCCGGCCCTCACGGCCCAGATCCAGACCTGCAACGCAGCCACACGCTGCAGCCCCAAACCGTCGAAGCAGACCGCCGCAGCCCCTCCGAGACACGCATCTGAGCAGCCCCGACGCGGATCCGGGCGCGAGCCCCATGGATCTGGGCAGGACACGAGCAGTCGTGGCCACCCCCGAACGGCGGCGCGCCCAGCCGCTGCGGCGGAGCGCCCAGCCGCTGCGGCGCCGGCCCCGACCGAGGACGGCCAGATCCGCCCCATGCCGCCACGCTGCAGCCTCCCCTGGCAGCGCCACCGTCAACAGCTCGACCCTGAGCAGGTCACATCAAAGACCGCCGCGGCGAGTTCCCCTGCTCGCGCGCGCCCGCCAGCCGGCGGAAGAACATGCCCCGCCGTCGCCGGCTCCACACGGGCTTCGCCCGGCGGAGGCCACCAGCGACGGCGAGGGAGGAAGGAGATGAGGGGAGAGAGCTGGTGGTACGGCTGTGGTCGCCGCCCGTGTCGCCCCTGGGGAGGGAGCGACGCGAGGGATCGTGAAGCCCCGATTGTGTATATACTCCTTCTGCTTGCTGAGTTTCAATTTTATATACTTGGTGTCACACGTGTAATCTGAACGGCATTGGTAATATCTTAGTTGGTCATTTCCAGTAACAGGTTTGTTGTATTTATGTTGCGTCCATACTCTGTTCAGCAATTGATTGATTTGAACTGGCCCACGACGACTGGATTAAGAGTCAGCCCACGAGTGGCAGCTGAATCCATCATTTGCACCGACGCGCCTAGCTATTCATTTTTTCGCAAACCAGAAGCAAGCTGGGGGGGAAGGGTTACGTGTGTCCGGACCGCCGACACATAGGACTCTGTCACCCCCGGCCCACTCAAATTCCTCTTCATCCACTTTTCTGTCACTTCGCCCTTGCACCCCTTTATTTTGCATCCGCACCCTTACAACACCTACAGCCGGACATGGCAAATATGATCCCTTAAACGCCCGCGGACGCGCCCGATCAGTGACCGAGCGTGTCCGTTTTGAACCCCTATTTGTCTGTCCGCGCAGCAACACTCCTCATTTTTCTTCTCATATGTCCGGTCACTTGCACGTAATTGGTGGAGATGAAGAGAGAGCAATAAAAGAATAAATAAAGAAAGAGAAAAGATGGTCCGGGGTGGGGCCGCGTCCTACGTGGCGGAATGCCCGCGTCCGTGAGCCCTCATATCCTCCCCATATTTGAGATGGATATGAGGGTTCACGGACAGCCCGGGCGTATAGGGATGATATGAGGAGTTCGGTTGGGTCACATTTTTCCTTCTCTCTCTTGTCCGGTCACTGACCCGGCGCGTCCGCGGGCATATGAGGGATGGTTTGAGGCGTCCGGCTATAGATGCTCTTATCATGTGACCTTGTTGTTGTACCTCTTCAGCCGCTGCCCAGGCATCCTTGGACGTCCGATGCCCCCACGAACGCGCCTGCCCGCCTTGGGTAATGCCCCCGTCCACCCAGGATCCCTCGGCAGCCATGTACCCTCTATCCCCCTGCTGACGACATCCATGGACGACACCACGCCTGACAGGTGTTCGGCCAAAGGCCATTGAGTTTTTGTGTTGAAATTTTTGTTGTTCTCTAGAGTAATTGTTTAGTCTACCACTGATGATAACTATGCTATTAGTCAGCAATCAAGGCCATCATCCTCGACTGAAGGGGTATTACCCTTTAAAAAGAAGGAAAATAAAAAATAGCACACAATTCACATGTCAAATGCGTTTTTCAAATATACATATTTGAAAGTACCAAACTTTTGTTTCCATATACCTAAATATATGCTAACTACCTTATTTATGAGAGTAGCGTTTTGGCACATGGGAGTGCGCGCTCCTGATTTTTAAAATGTATTTTAAATATATTTTGAAATGTCAAAAAATTTCAAACAAAAACTTGGCGCATACATCTTGATATTGTACATGCTCATAAAGTCGTTTCGCGAAAAACCGACAACTTATGTGTCGCGTATGAAAAAGTTGAAATCCGGTGTTAAAAAATGCTTTTCACAAGACTTCCTTTTGTCGTTTTTACACAAGCCAAAAAAAAAGTCGGTTTTCTCCGAAACTTGACGTGCACACATATAATGTCGAGTTGTATGCGTCAATTTTTTGTTTGGAATTTTTTCACACTTTGAAATATTTTTTTCGCGTGCAGGAGCGCGCGCTCCCGGGAGCACCAACAGATTTCCGCCTTATTTAGGATCTTTCTTCCAATCGTTGGAAAATTTAAATGTATTTGCACTTCAAATTTCAATTATTTATTGAATTATAAATAAATTTATTAATAAAAATTCCAAAATATAGCAAATAATGAAACCTATAAAGTTTAAACCATTTTTCACACTAAAATCTTAAAAAACAAAAACAAAAAATACCTACAAATTGAAATAGTTGCGGGCAAGCCTTATGCGATCGTCACTTGTGAAGTAACTACGAGTGGCGGGCACATGCAAGTTGCACGCCACTGGTAATTATGGCCAAGGTCCTTGGCCCACGTTTGCAGTTGCGGGTGGTTTTAAATGCCCACCGCTGGTAAGCAAACTACAATGACATGCCTTCTTTTTTTTTTGTTTGGATTGCTTATCACATGTGTCACGTGGTAAACTACAATGACGTGCCTAGTTTAGAACCTGCCATTGGTATCTACCAGATTACCAATGGAAGGTCCATAGTCTACCCGCCACTAATGTGACCCCACTTATAAGCATTTTTCTAGCAGTGTGATCATGACATTATTTAACGGCGACATTCGACCATTGGATGTTGTCCTTGATTCTATGTGGTTTGGGTTCGTATCTATGATGTACCATGGAGGAGGCATATATCGGTCATGAGATGTGCACTTGGCACCAAGCTTGGTCATGTTTGGGTGGTTGATGTGGGGGCATGGGGTCAGGGCCTAAATGTGTTTTAGTGACCACTCGACCGCAATCTCAAGGTTAAATCTATGAATGAGAGATAGTCCACTTAATCTAGGAATGTGTACATGGTTTACCATAAAAGGCAAGTCACCTGCCAAAGTTGTTAATCTCAAGAAGCGCACACATACGCAATTGCCAAAGACAAGTCAAATTATCTATGGCATGATCCCCATTGTCGCCCCAATAGCCCCACTCCCCCGGCCCAAGGACAACCCGTCAACCTATGAAGAAGCGCCACCGCATGCGGAGGAGGCCTTTCACCGAACGGCACTAGAGGCAAGGACAACACTCTGTGAGAATTGGAAGAGAGGGCCAAATGTGTTGTAAACTAACACTGTGATGAGGACATAGCTACCTTGAATACAACCAAAAATATTGCATACATGCATATATGTGAGGTGATTTCTTATAAGAATTATGCAATAATTTATTTATGTTATCTGAAACAAAAATACTTCACCTATTTCTATTTCATGCCTAAATTCAGAATTGCTGAACACTTGTACAAACCACATGTGAAGACACAAGAAAAGGAAATGATTAGGTGTTATTCAAGAAGTCCTCTCGCATCAAAGGAAATGATTAGGTGTTGTTCAAGAAGTCCTCTCGCGTCAAAGGAAATGATTAGGTGTTGTTCAAGAAGTCCTCTCGTGTCAAAGGAAATGATTAGGTGTTGTTCAAGAAGTTCTCCCACGTCACTTTTGGCCCAAAAAAAGATAGAGACCAAGTCCCCCAGGTCCATTTCGCGTGGTGGCAAGGATGCTGGCTAGAGAAATCTCCAACTTTCTGGATGCAACAACAATTAGGCCTAGCAAAAACGATATCAATATACAAACGAAGATGTGAAGGGGTGACCTAGCAACTCACCAATAAAATCAGCAGTAAAAGAAGAATAAGCACATGTACAAGGAAATCGCGGATAGACAATTAAATCAATTTTCAGAGCAAAAATAATCTAGCAGAATCATCTAAGTGATTTCATGAAGCATCGTTCAATTTCAGTGATGTATCCAGGATTATGACCGATCGACAGGTTGGGTAGGAAAAGGGAATACACATGCTACTCCCTCAATTTGAAATATACAACGTTCCGGAAAGCACGTGGTCTCACTTCTCTATCCTTGATTACTAATTAATAGCAATAAAATATAATTTAGACTTGTTAGATGAAAATTGGATAAGATTTGTTACAAAAAATAGTTTTAAAATACACTTACATACATATTTGTGAAAAACTTAAAGGTCAAACATTAAACATTGTGCAAAGTCCACAAAAATACTACACAGTGTATGTGGTAGATAAGTGTTGCTAAAAGAAGTATGGCAATTGAGAGGGATCATGAGAATAATTACCCCGTCTCGGAACTTTTCTTTCACCTTCCACGTGAGTGATAGTTTATCCCCATAGCACATTAGCCCCTTGTTCCTACAAGTTAAATTGGTTAGAAAAGTACGTACATTATTATCAGGCATTAAGTAGGTAATACATACCAATGATGACGCGAGCAACATGTAAAGACATGGAGTATAAGGCTACATGGAGTATAAGGCATGGAGTATAAGGCTACATGGTCCTTGTTCCAGACCGCTTGTGCTACATTCATCGGTTGCTAGAGACCAACTGCTAGTATTGAGGCAGTATTGCATAAAATGTTGCTCTCGTGGATGGCGATAGACAATAGTATAGCCTACAATGGTAGGCAGTGCCTTAGAGGAGACACACAAATTGCGCCCTCCCACGAAGATGGCTTTGTCTCCGATGCTTTTTACCGGCGTGGCTAAGCCTATCTAAAACAACATCTGCAAGCTTGTAAACCGCGAGGTGTGTCAACGACATGTCTTTGTGCCCGACCACTAAGATCTCCGAGTCGCATGAAACGTGACGATCAACTTCGGTGGATCGTGCGAGTGTGCCTCCAGCTGAAAAATCTGTGATAAATTAGTATTTTCCATATTCATAGTTTCATGCACCAGGTATTGCTTGCCTCGGAACGACAACGGTCCATAATGACTTGGAAGTCTCCAATGTACTAGAAAAGTCCATTTAGTATCCTGGGAGGTAGCAACGGCCGCTACCATATGCCGAATGAAGATAACCATAACCCTCACGACTCCGGCATCAATAGAAACAGAAGCGGATTTGCGTCTCAATTGTTGTATGTTCGCATATGGATTACTCATGTGCATGTTATGAGATGCTAGTGGTGGGAGCTCAACAATATCACCGGTGAAAGGGTGGAGGAGGCGGATGGCGGTGTCCTCGTCTCGCTGGAGGAGCAGGAGGCCCTCGACCGAGTCAAGAACACAGTGATCCTCGAACAGCGGGAGCCGGACGCGAACAAAAACCCCAGAGTCAAGGTTGAAGAAGTGTGTGTGTTCACATAAGCTTTCATGGCCAGGATAAAGCCCGCGACACTCGGCGAACATCATCCAACGACGTGGGTGAAAGCGTGGATCAATGACGCCGCGGCCACACGGAGACAAGGTGGCAAACCGCCAATTGGTGCAGGCAGCACGGAAGCGAACATAGTCCGTCAGGTCGCTGGCCAGCAAGCGCCAGCCAACAAGGCGAACCATATCTTCTGGCAGCGATGCCCATGGGGACCGGCTGGGCGGCGCTAGCAAAGGTGGCATCTTACGGCTACAGATCGACGATCGGATCCTGCAAGAGACGTGTAACTTTTGTTAGTGTACAAAACAAGCACTAGATCGAGAAGGGCAACAAAAATCAATACTAATGCATGGTAGAAGAAGAGGTGCGTACGTGCTTAGGGATCTAAACTTTACGGCGAGAGTTTTATGGCCGGCGGCAGGAAGAATGTGGGATGCGCCAAAAACTTTACCTCGCGTGTAAGGAGAAGTCTTTTCTTTTTGTATAAAAGAAGCAGCTTTGCGTGGGTTTAGGGAAACAAGGTACAATACGATTCGCGTATGATCTTTTTTTTTTGAGAAAGCATACGATCTATATTTTTTTTTAGGATGAAAAAGAAAAATCCAGCGAGAACGCTGGCACCGATTTCCCTAAAAAAAAGGCAGATATCTTTTTTTTGCGAGAAGGACCACATACTATTAAAAATAAGCAGTGGTACAATACAACCTTAGAAAAATAAAAAATTACAAAAAGAACCCCAGAAAACAATCCATCCACAACTCCGGCACGAGACGAGGGCGCGCCGCTGCCGCGTCACAGCCGCTCCCTCCCGCAGCCGGCAAGGATGACATTGGGAATCTCCATCCTCGGTCCAGGAGGACCAGCACGCCGGAAAGAAGCCAAATCGGATATGCGCCACCACTAGCGCCGGTTTGTGGAACGATGCCGATGAGACGCCACCACCGAGAATCAGTAAATGATTCGGAGTCACCATACTTCTACAGAAGCTCCATGCGCCCGGGCCAATGCCGTAGCATATGTCACCACGACGGCGAGGCCAGAGCATAAAATCCACCTCGAGGTCGGCATCGCCGCCGCACCAGTCTCGATTGGTTAGACTGCTACTAGATCCGCCGACGACCGCCTCCAAACGACCCACCGGAATCGAATCTGAAACAAATTTATTCCACGCTGCTACCACCATAATGGTCAAGATAGAAACGGCGGATGGAAGAAAACCTGTCTCTAACCTAACTACTCACGCACGCACGCACGCACGCACGTAAACGCATTTTGTTAGTTTGATTGATTGAAGCACGAGCACGAGCACGTAAGCGGCAGCGAGTCAACCGAAAAACTCCTCCGGCCGCGTTTCTTGTGTTTTCGATTGATCCGATCCGATCCGGCCGTGCCCTCGCCGTCGAAGCGACGCGCGCGTGTGCATGCATGACGTACGCGTTTTATATTTAAGCAAAGGAATGGAGCTCCCTCCCTCTTCGTCCGTCTCTTCAGCGCCCTGCTCTGAACAGTTTTGATTAGTAGTAGGTCGAACAGTTCCGGTGGCAATAGTTGAGCCAAAGTTGTTTGAAGGCTGACGGTATTCCAGTCATGGTCAGTACGTACCTACTGTACACTACTCGCCATATTGTCTTTTTGACGAAGATTACTCTCCATTGATTTGACCACGGAATCCAATCCCACTACCAGTAATACGCGTAGGACACTAATAGTTTACCATATTCCATCTAAGCTTGTTGCATCTAGTTAACTGTTGAACTTAAGGTCAGAAGTCTGAACGTCTTCAAATTAAATTCACACTTGGGAGTGCTCGTTCTGACACTGTCACAACGGGACGTGACACTTGCAAGTCATTTTTTACTCTTTCCAGTCACCGATCGCCCCGGTTGGACTGTCCCTTGCTAGGACCTCTTCTCAGTCCACTGAACCTTTTCCCGGTCATGCATGGATGCAATTTTTTCCTACTCCTTGCAAAGCAAACCAGCAAGCCAGTTTTGACACTCCATCTTAATCGTTTATGCCAAGTAGCTAGTGGTAGTATAAATTGGGCATCAGAGAGGCTTGCTCAGGCCCTGAACACCCAACTCTCCGCTCGCTCAGTTTTGACACTCCATCTTAACCGTTTCACCTGTGAAGGTGATCTCCGACTCTCCGAGGATCATCTGTCAAAAGGATGGGTGACCACAACGGTGTGAAGAAGAGCATCCTCGAGCTCATCTGCGGCTGCTTCTCCTCGTCCAGCACCAAAGATTAAATGAGACCAGCTCTGGCTGAAGGTTTTTTTTTCTGTTATCTCTTGAGGTAGACTGAAATGTTGTTGGCCTGTCTATGTAATGTAGTTGACCGTCAGGTACATAGTTCGTCGATGCTTCTGCGCTCCAGTCATTTGTAGTCTTTAAGGGGTATTGTTTAGGGTGATCTAGCGTGTGTATGACTCTAAACGTATCATCTGTTCGGTGGGTTAATATTTGCAAAACATATCGATGTATTTGAGTGATAAAGCATTAGTGTTTTATATCTCGTACTTGTTCTTGCTTCTTGAATACTACAGTATATCTGGAGTTGTAGTTGGATATGTCGAGAATTCTGAATCGCAATTGAAACCACCATTGCTCGTTAGCAGATGTGGAACAACAACTCGTGCATGCAGTACGTGGGCCGAGTTTTTTCGAAGTTGACCCCTGCTGCTTCAGGTTGTTTGCTGACGCGCAAGAAGATGACCTTTTTTTTGTCCTTTTTTGTTTAAAATTACGGCCTGATTTGGATCTGCTCGATGAGGAGAGCAATGGTAGATCAGCTCTTTCTAGATGCTCTTCTTCAATCCAGTATTTTCGGTACTGATGGATGTATTGTGTTTGACTTATTGACTGTGTGGATGTACATAATTAGCTGACACATATGGTCAGGTAGGCCATGGATCGCTGATGCATCTCTGTGCTTGCAGTCGAATTAAGGTTGATTGCAGCTAGTCTTCTCATCTTCTGTTCGTGTAGTTTTTGGTAAGCTATCCCAAAAAACAGCAATATTTAGTTCAAGTCGGTCTCTATAAGAGCTCCTTAGTTGAACGCTTGCTTAGGGAAAATAAGCTCCCGTTTGTTGATGAGCGTAATGTTAAAACTATTTATGATTCTTTCCAGAAAGCAAAATGTCATCAATTGCCTTATCCAATTTCTACTAGTGTCTCTACTAAACCTCTGCAATTAATGTTTTCTGATGTCCGGGGTCCTGCCCTCAGCTCTGTTGGTAGGCACACATATTATGTTAGCTTCATTGATGACTAAAGCAAATTTTCATGGATCTATCTCCTTAAGAAAAGGTCCGAAGTGTTTCAAGTTTTTAAAAATTTCCAAGCACTTGTTGAACGCAAGTTTGACAGCCAAATAATTGCTGTCCAATCCGACTGGGGGGGGGGGGGGTGGGGGGGGGGGGGGGGGGGGGGGGGGATATGAGAAACTCAATTCGTTCTTTCAAACACTTGGCATATCCCACCATGTGTCATGCCCCCATGCTCACCAACAAAACGGGTCAGCTGAGCGCAAGCATAGACACATCGTCGAGGTGGGTTTAGCCCTTCTAGCAGGTGCCTCAATGCCACTTAAATTCTGGGATGAGGCCTTTCTCACTGCTGTATACATCATCAACATGCTCCCTAGTCGTGTCATAAATAATGAAACTCCCACCGAAAGACTTCTTCATGTCAAACCAGATTACACATCACTACGTATTTTTTGTTGCGATTGTTGGCCAAATCTCCGTCCTTACAACACTCACAAACTCATGTTTCGCTCGAAATAGTGTGTTTCTCTTGGGTATAGTGCTCAACACAAGCGAGTTAAATGTCTTGACGTCTCTACTGGTCGTGTCTACATCTCTCGTGATGTGGTATTCGATGAGACCAAGTTTCCCTTTTCTGAACTTCACCCCAATGCCGGTGCATTGCTGCGAAAAGAAATCCTTCTTTTATCACCTAGTCTCACCGGTTTTGATCAAGGGGCACATAAGTGTGATGATTCTATGATGACTAACCCTCTCACCACGTTGCATGAGCTGTGTGATGATGCAAGAGATTGTACAGAAAAAAACGGACATGAAAATCGTGAAGAAATTGGTGCTACCGAGCCTTATTTCATGTGTCCAGCATCGGGGAGCAAATCCCCCTCGGGATCGGCGCCTGCAGAAATGGCAGGCCAGTCAGCCGAATCCGCTCCGGGATCCGCACCCACCGACCGCCTGGGCCGATCCGCTCCGGAGTCCGCGCCAGCAGCTGCCTCGGGTGCGCCCGACCGCGCGGCAGAACCCGGCTTCGTGCCTGGCACGCGACAGCCTGCGGCTGGCGGCTGCGTGACTCCCGCTTCGCACCAACCCCGCTCGCCCACGTGTCAGCCACCCCCGAGCGCTCGCTTCCCGGTCCAACCGGTCTGCTACAAGCGGCGCGACCTGCGTCGCCCCGACCGGCGCGGGCTCCACGGCTGGCGCGAGGGGGGCCACCAGCGCCTGTGAGCCTGGATCTTCTGCGGCTCCCCTGCACGTCACCAATTCGTCCGCAACCACAGAAGATCCGGCGCCAGACACAGCCGCTGCACCCGCATCTTCTTTAGGATCGGTGCCTGTAGCGACTCCTGTAGACGGCACGGGATCCTCTGTGCCAGCACCATGGTGTACACGGCTGCAACAAGGGGTAATACAACCTATTGATTACAAACGTATAACAAAATATGGTATGGTCTATTCCACAGGAGAACCAGGTGAACCATACACACTTGAAGAAGCACTTGGTGATGAAAATTGGAAGGAAGCTATGAAAGAAGAATACATGGCCCTGAAAAGAAATAAAACCTGGCACTTGGTTCCTCCACAGCAAGGTAAAAATCTCATTGATTGCAAGTGGGTATTCAGGATCAAACGGAAATCTGATGGAACCATTGACCGCTACAAAGCAAGGCTTGTGGCAAAGGGTTTCAAGCAACGGTATGGTATAGACTATGAGGACACTTTTAGTCCTGTTGTAAAAGTTGTCACCATCCGTCTTGTTTTGTCTATTGCAGTTTCCAGAGGTTGGAGTCTTAGACAACTAGATGTACATAACGCGTTTCTTCATGGTGTTCTGGAAGAGGAAGTGTACATGAAACAACCACCTGGGTTTGAGAACAAGAATGCACCCTCTCATGTGTGCAAACTTGACAAAGCACTATATGGGTTGAAGCAAGCTCCTAGAGCATGGTACTCACGTCTCAGTCACAAAATGCAAGCACTTGGTTTTGTCCCTTCTAAGTCAGACACCTCACTGTTCATTTACAATAAGTGCAACACACATATATTTGTTCTTATATATGTTGATGATATTATTGTTACAAGTTCATCTGATGAGGCTATCTCAGGACTTTTGAAGGATCTCAGTGCAGAGTTTGCCCTCAAGGATCTTGGAGAGTTGCACTATTTCCTAGGGATAGAGGTGAAGAAGCATGAGGATGGCATCCATCTCTCTCAGGAAAAGTATGCAACAGATTTGGTAAAAAAAAGGCTGGCTTGCAAGGTTGTAAACCCTCACCTACTCCATTATCTAGTTCTGAAAAATTATCTCTCACAGAGGGGCAACCTTTGAGTCCAGATGACAGCACAAAGTACAGAAGTTTAGTAGGTGCACTTCAATATTTAACACTTACAAGACCTGATATTTCATTTCCTGTCAACAAAGTCTGTCAGTTCCTTCATGCACCCACTACAGTTCATTGGACTGCTGCAAAGCACATAGTAAGATATATTAAGCACACCCTCAATATTGGTCTTAATTTTAGCAAGTCATCATCCACACTTGTGAGTGCTTTCTCAGATTCTGATTGGGCAGGATGCCTGGATGATAGACGTTCGACTGGTGGTTTTGTAGTATTCTTTGGTCCTAACTTGATTTCATGGTGTGCAAGAAAACATGCCACAGTCTCCAGATCCAGTACAGAGGCAGAGTACAAAGCATTAGCAAATGCCACAGTTGAGATCATATGGGTACAATCCATACTGAAGGAACTTGGTGTAAAGAGTGTGAAAGTTCCCCGTCTATGGTGTGATAACTTGGGTGCTACATATCTGTCTGCTAATCCTGTTTTTCATGCCAGGACAAAACACATAGAAATTGACTTCCACTTTGTCAGAGAAAGAGTGGCTCAGAAACAGCTTGACATTCGCTTTGTGCATTCTAAGGATCAAGTTGCTGATGGATTCACAAAGGCTCTACCCATCAAAAGTTTTGAAGACTTCAAACATAATCTCAACTTGATGAAGTTGTGATTAAGGGAGGGTGTCAAACACATATATTCTGTCACGTGTATGAGGTTGATTGCACCCCTGGTGGCGTGTAACATTAGTAGAGATAGAGTAGGTTGTTATCTGAATATCTCATTGTGTAACCTCTCTCTTATCTCTTGTTCTCCAAGATGTAATCCTCTTATCTTCCTAGAAGATCTCCAACTACTATGTATGCGCTGTTGCCAGGGAGGTGCGCCCCTGCTCCTATAACACGTAACGCGTCCCTCACATCGAGGTAAGACGCTTCTGCCTAGTCGCACAGGAAGAAATTATGCAATGCACGCTGTCCTATATGTGTGGTATTGAGGAAGATTTGAAGTATTGGAGGTCCGAGGCTCGGGTAACACACACTTCTTACATAAATCTTGAATTCCTTTTACACTATTATCAGTGATAGCATACAGCTAATTAAGTTGGTCATGTTTGTTTTGTTCTACTTAATTAGATTTCTCTGTTTGTTGTTTTCTTTTTCAGGGTTCATATTCACAGACAATGTATTTCATGATATTTCAAAGAGGTCCAGGTGCTTTTGTTGAAGCAACATGCCCACGTCTGACTAGACTTGGGAACAACAGAGGTCCATTGCAGAGCCTTTTAATGTCTGGATATAATATGATCTCAGCAAACATTGATGTCATGAAGAGTATCAAGCGTTGGTTGGCTGTTTTTCTTGCTGAGGTTTGTAAGTTTAGTTTTTTTAATGGCAAAGTACTAACATGGCTACGGCACTCTACTGACTGACGTAGAATAATTGATGTCCTGCTATAATTAAATTTTAAACCCATCTTTTTTCCTCTTTTGATATTCCTCTGTGCTACATGACCACATTATCATTATCATTATCATATACATGAATTAAAGTTCTATACCTCTCCTCTTCAACAGGTTTATCAGCAAGCAGATATAGGCAAAGAAGGATTAACTAGAAGTCATCGTGAATCCCTTTGTATACTATTTATTGTTTTGAACCATGTCTTTGCCAAGTTGGAGGAATTACATAGAAAGGTGGGTGGGGTATGCATTGTTTTTTTAAATATATTTGGATACTTAAAGTATGTTATATTTCCTTCTTTGATGCAATAATTAATTAGTTAACTATATAATTTCAGGGGCAAACTCTTCTATCCCCACATGACGGAAACCCAACTGAACTTAAGTTCAAAAGATTGCCAGAAGTTGACATTAATAGTTCACAATGGACAAATGCATTCTCAGCAAATGCTATTGGTTTGATCGTCCAAAACCTCGAGAAGCTAGATAATTTTGTTTCCTCTTTGGTAAGTAATTCTTTCTTCATCTGTTATACATACTTAATCAAATCAGGATACAACCGTCTATTCATATCAGAATTAAGCGCTTGAATCACATACTGATAATGTGTTCAAACCCAAATATCTATGAGTAAATATGCTTATGCAAAGCAATTTTGCTCATTTTGACTAAAAAAAGCTTCTTTTTTTGTAATGGCAGCTTTCAAGGCATAAAAAACCAACACACATGACCTTATACTGGTTACCCTACACATGTGGAGCAATTGGTTTCTCTTTATGTTCTCTATGGCTATTACGCCATAGTAGCTTGATGGGAAGTTCTGATGACTATAACTTGGTTCGACATGCTAAGGGATCCATCGCTAGATTCTGGAGTGACCCTGTTGAACCAGTAAGATACTTAATTTGCGTATATACCTTTTTCATCTTGTGTGTTATGCTAGTGCATGTAAATTGAAAGTAAATCATGCTATTTTATGGGGGCACACCATTTTATTGATCATCTACTTGTACAATATATGTTTCTGTGAGCTACTTTTTGTAGCCTGTGTTTGTTAGTCTACTTTTGCTAAAATTCAGATAACTGAAAAGAGATGTATGCTTTTTTTTGCACATTGCTTGCAGCTTGCATGTGCTTTTTGGTCACAGTATTAGCATATCTGTAGCAAACTTTGTGTATATGAGCCATCGGACTTGTTAATATGAATATGCGTCATAGTAGTCTAAATATTGTTCATTAAAATTATAAGTGATATTTTATTTTGTATCACTGCTACTAGCTGATTGATATAGTTCCTTATCTTTGGAAATTAGTTGTCTTATTCTGCTCCCACCTTGACAGTTTCGTTCTCTCTTAATAATAATCAGATCGTTTATGTTGGGGAGGGGCCTTTTGAGGCAATGAAGCAAACAGATAGACCTGCAATGGAAAACCAATATGCCCGGCAAACTGAAGAGTCATTGCGCAGGTTTTTATTCTCTGGTGTTGTTTCGCAAACATGTATCGTTTTACTCGTGTTTCTTTCTTGAATAAAACATATCCCGTCCATTCCAATGAATAATGTGCACACATTTTTAATTCATGGTCAGAGTTGAATTTTCAAATGCATGCGCGCCTTATTCATTGGAATGGAGGGAGTCTACATTTTCCTTGCTTAATAATTTAGTTAGTACTATTGCTGAATGAATATACATTTGTCCTAACTTAAATTTCACAATGTTACCCACAGTGAATATAATATTGTTCCTGAATGAATATTCAGGGCAAGATTTACTAGTTCTGATTGTAACTTTTAAGTTTCTCATTCTCAAATTCATCAAAATATCATGAATTTTTTTGGCACTATTTAATTCCAGTGTTTGCTTGATGGATTTGTAGGATACTACTCTCCTTCTCTGAGAAACCATCAAACATAACATTGCCACAACATGCATATGGGGAAGCGTTGATGGAGATCCAGAGGTCAGGTGTGTTGGAACTTCGAATTTACACATATTGTTGGGGCACCGACATTCGTATCTTAGCCCAAACGTTTCAAATGCCACCTGCGATATTATTTTTCAGTTTCATATCGTGCCTTGTGCTAAAGAGCGGAACGCTGCATTTTCTACCTTCTTTATTTTGTCTATTAATTTGCCACCATAGATAATTGGATTCTTTTATGCAGGTCAATTCTGGAACTGGATCAGGTTGCCAAAGCAAATGTACTGGATCTTCAGGAGTAAGTATACCATTTTTGTCTTTCAATCTTGATTAAACGTATAGAGAGTAAATTGCATAAAACACCAACCCTTGGGGATGCTGTCCCCCAGAACCACATATCTGAATATCCAAAGAACATGACCACAACTTTTGGGGTAAGCATTTGCAGCTTATCCAAATTGCTCAATTATCCTATTTGATAATAGAGGTGTAGAACTGATCCTCCTCTTCTCCAATGCCACCCCACCGATGTTGATGCGTGTGATGCAAATGGTTGGTCTTGCATAGCCGCTTCTTAAGGGTTGCGGAACCCGGTGTTGTTGCCCTGGCCTCCACGTGGATTACACTGGGTTGTCAGGTAGGCAGGAGGAACCGAGCCAAGCTAACTGGCACTTAGATCTGCTGAAGAGCGGAGGGGAAAAATTACGCTAGGTGCCTTTGTCCATGGTCCAGTACAAGCTCCAGTTGTTGGGGCACAACGTAGTGCATGGCTCCATTCCTCCTGCTTGGTTGGCTGCGTAGATGCAGAGGCCAGTGCAGCAGCGGGTGCTTCTGGAGCCTTTATGGGGCGTCAACAACTGGGTGGCGTTGAGGGGATGTGGCCAACGTGGCTGGATGACGTGTACCGTTGGCTTGGCACATGAGCAATGACAATTGGACCCAAGCGTAAGCTCTAGCGTAGATAACTGAGTGATTTGGGTAAGCTGCAAATGCTTAAGAAAATCTAGTGATTTGGGTAAGTTAAAAATAGCCAATATGGAGGCTAGGGGGTAAAATGATGTCAGATTTGGGGAACCTGCTCCCAAGGTCTTATGTGCAGTTTATGCAATTTACTCATACAATGATGCATTTGTCTTGTCTAATACTACATCACATTTGTGCTGACTGAATTGTTCTTACACAAGGCAATACTGGGACTGGATCGAATTATCAAGGCATCTAAGACCAGTTTTTCTCTTCTTGCATTTGGGCTTCCTCTTGTACAATTCTTTCGAGTGCTGACACGGGTAACACATGTATGTATATATGTTGATACTGAACCTATTTGTGCCGCACACTCTGCATATTCGCTGTGCACAAGTCATATGTTTAATACAACACTATTAATTACTGTATAATTGTATAATAGGTCCAAAGTGCAGAGGGAAGCGGAAACATTGGGGAGCTTCCTTTTGTTGCAGAGCGAAAGCTTCTGGAATTTAAGAATTACGGTGTCAATGGGGAGGTAGTTTTCTGAGATCTTTAGCATCACAGCATGTCTTTTCATGTATTATTTTCAAGTTTTAGGTTCCACTCGCCCCCCAGCCCCCAATGAGGAGAATAATATGATAAATGCACTTGTTATTGTGCGACTAGGCAGAAGCATCTTACCTCGATGTGAGGGAAGCGTTACGTGTTATAGGAGCAGGGGCGCACCTCCCTGGCAACAGCGCATACATACTAGTTGGAGATCTTCTAGGAAGATAAGAGGATTACATCTTGGAGAACAAGAGATAAGTGAGAGGTTACACAATGAGATATTCAGATAACAACCTACTCTATCTCTCCTAATGTTACACGCCACCAGGGGTGCGATCAACTTCATACACGTGACAGAATATATGTGTTTGACACCCTCCCTTAATCACAACTTCATCAAGTTGAGATTATGTTTGAAGTCTTCAAAACTTTTGATGGGTAGAGCCTTTGTGAATCCATCGGCAACTTGATCCTTAGAATGCACAAAGCGAATGTCAAGCTGTTTCTGAGCCACTCTTTCTCTGACAAAGTGGAAGTCAATTTCTATGTGTTTTGTCCTGGCATGAAAAATAGGATTAGCAAACAGATATGTAGCACCCAAGTTATCACACCATAGACAGGGAACTTTCACACTCTTTATACCAAGTTCCTTCAGTATGGATTGTACCCATATGATCTCAGCTGTAGCATTTTGCCAATGCTTTGTATTCTGCCTTTGTACTGGATCTGGAGACTGTGGCCTGTTTTCTTGCACACCATGAAATCAAGTTAGGACCAAAGAATATTGCAAAACCACCAGTCAAACGTCTATCATCCAGGCATCCTGCCCAATCAGAATCTGAGAAAGCACTCACAAGTGTGGATGATGACTTGCTAAAATTAAGACCAATATTGAGGGTGTGCTTAATATATCTGACTATGCGCTTTGCAGCAGTCCAATGAACTGTAGTGGGTGCATGAAGGAACTGGCAGACTTTGTTGACAGCAAATGAAATATCAGGTCTTGTAAGTGTTAAATATTGAAGTGCACCTACTAAACTTCTGTACTTTGTGCTGTCATCTGGACTCAAAGGTTGCCCCTCTGTGAGAGATAATTTTTCAGAACTAGATAATGGAGTAGGTGAGGGTTTACAACCTTGCAAGCCAGCCTTTTTTACCAAATCTGTTGCATACTTTTCCTGAGAGAGATGGATGCCATCCTCATGCTTCTTCACCTCTATCCCTAGGAAATAGTGCAACTCTCCAATATCCTCGAGGGCAAACTCTGCACTGAGATCCTTCAGAAGTCCTGAGATAGCCTCATCAGATGAACTTGTAACAATAATATCATCAACATATATAAGAACAAATATATGTGTGTTGCACTTATTGTAAATGAACAGTGAGGTGTCTGACTTAGAAGGGACAAAACCAAGTGCTTGCATTTTGTGACTGAGACGTGAGTACCACGCTCTAGGAGCTTGCTTCAACCCATATAGTGCTTTGTCAAGTTTGCACACATGAGAGGGTGCATTCTTGTTCTCAAACCCAGGTGGTTGTTTCATGTACACTTCCTCTTCTAGAACACCATGAAGAAATGCGTTCTGTACATCTAGTTGTCTAAGACTCCAGTCTCTGGAAACTGCAATAGATAAAACAAGACGGATGGTGGCAGCTTTTACAACAGGACTAAAAGTGTCCTCATAGTCTATACCATACCGTTGCCTGAAACCCTTTGCCAGAAGCCTTGCTTTGTAGCGGTCAATGGTTCCATCAGATTTCCGTTTGATCCTGAATACCCACTTGCAATCAATGAGATTTTTACCTTGCTGTGGAGGAACCAAGTGCCATGTTTTATTTCTTTTCAGGGCCATGTATTCTTCTTTCATAGCTTCCTTCCAATTTTCATCACCAAGTGCTTCTTCAAGTGTGTATGGTTCACCTGGTTCTCCCGTGGAACAGACCATACCATATTTTGTTATACGTTTGTAATCAATAGGTTGTATTACCCCTTGTTGCAGCCGTGTACGCCGTGGTGCTGGCACAGAGGATCCCGTGCCATCTACAGGAGTCGCTGCAGGCGCCGATCCCAAAGAAGATGTGGGTGCAGCGGCTGTGTCTGGCGCCGGATCTTCTGTGGTTGCGGACAAATTGGTGACGTGCAGGGGAGCCGCAGAAGATCCAGGCTCACAGGCGCTAGTGGCCCCCCTCGCGCCAGCCGTGGAGCCCGCGCCGGTCTGGCAACGCAGGTCGCGCCGCTTGTAGCAGACCGGTTGGACAGGGAAGCGAGCGCTCGCGGGTGGCTTACACGTGGGCGAGCGGGGTTGGTGTGAAGCGGGAGTCACGAAGCCACCAGCCGCAGGCTATTGCGTGCCAGGCGCGGGACCGAGTTCTGCCGCGCGGTCGGGCGCACCCGAGGCAGCTGCTGGCATGGACTCCGGAGTGGATCGGCTGACTGGCCTGCCATTCCTGCAGGTACCGATCCCGAGAGGGGTTTGCTCCCCGATGCTGGACACATGAAATAAGGCTCGGTAGCACCAATTTCTTCACGATTTTCATGTCCATTTTTTTTGTACAATCTCCTGCATCATCACACAGCTCATGCAACGTGGTGAGAGGGTTAGTCATCATAGAATCATCACAGTTATGTGCCCCTTGATCAAAACCAGTGAGACTAGGTGATAAAAGAAGGATTTCTTTTCGCAGCAACGCACCGGCATTGAGGTGAAGTTCAGAAAAGGGAAACTTGGCCTCATCGAATACCACATCACGAGAGAGGTAGACACGACCAGTAGAGACTTCAAGACATTTAACTCCCTTGTGTTGAGCACTATACCCAAGAAAAACACACTGTTTCGAGCGAAACATGAGTTTGCGAGTGTTGTAAGGATGGAGATTTGGCCAACAAGCGCAACCAAAAAGATGTAGTGATGTGTAATCTGGTTTGACATGAAGAAGTCTTTCGGTGGGAGTTTCATTATTTATGACACGACTAGGGAGCATGTTGATGATGTGTACAGCAGTGAGAAAGGCCTCATCCCAGAATTTAAGTGGCATTGAGGCACCTGCTAGAAGGGCTAAACCCACCTCGACGATGTGTCTATGCTTGCGCTCAGCTGACCCGTTTTGTTGGTGAGCATGGGGGCATGACACATGGTGGGATATGCCAAGTGTTTGAAAGAACGAATTGAGTTTCTCATATCCCCCCCCCCCCAGTCGGATTGGACAGCAATTATTTGGCTGTCAAACTTGCGTTCAACAAGTGCTTGGAAATTTTTAAAAACTTGAAACACTTCGGACCTTTTCTTAAGGAGATAGATCCATGAAAATTTGCTTTAGTCATCAATGAAGCTAACATAATATGTGTGCCTACCAACAGAGCTGGGGGCAGGACCCCAGACATCAGAAAATATTAATTGCAGAGGTTTAGTAGAGACACTAGTAGAAATTGGATAAGGCAATTGATGACATTTTGCTTTCTGGCAAGAATCACAAATACTTTCAACATTATGCTCACCAACAAACGGGAGCTTATTTTTCCTAAGCAAGCGTTCAACTAAGGAAAAAGAGGCATGTCCTAAACAATCGTGCCATCGTGTGGACGAAAGCTTGATAGCACCACAAGCTTGTTTATTGAATCTTCGAAACTCCGGAATCAACGGGTAAAGTCCTCGAACGCATCTACCTCGATAGAGGGTTTTCCTCGTGGCCTGATCCTTGATCAAGAAGAAAAAAGGATGAAACTCAATGAAAACATGATTATCAATGGTGATACGATGAACAGACAGAAGATTTTTGTTGGCGCTAGGAACATGCAAAATTTTACGAAGATGAGTCTTGCGGGAAGGGTACGAATAACTGAATGACCTATGTGACGTATCCTCATACCTACACCGCTGGCGGTGTGGATCTGATCCTTCCCTTGATACTTCTCACGGAGAGTCACCTTCTCGAGCTCGCCCGTGAGATGATTGGTGGCGCCGCTGTCGAGGTACCAGTTGGTATGCACGCCATAGGATCCTTCCGCGGCTATAGCCACCTTGTCGTCCTCTTCAGAAGACGCGTCATCCTCATCGAACCTGTACCAACAGTCCTTGGCTGTATGGCCAGGCTTGCCGCAGATCTGGCAGCACACGGCTTCGGGGCGTGACTTGCCATAGCCGCCACGACGCCCCTTGGTGTTGGTGGAGTTGGGGCGCCCAGAGCGGGAGCTGGAGTTGTTGGAGTTGCCTGGGCCGCCTTGCTTGCCCTTAGGACGAGGAGGACCACGGTGGCATGAGGAGTAGCCACCACGCCCACGAGTGGCCGCATTTGCAGAAGACTTGAAGCCGCCGCTGGAGGTCTGGAATTGGGCCATGCGTTGGTCAAAATTGCTGAGCATGGCGAAGAGCTCGTCGAGGGAGACGGGCGTGGTGCGGGCGTCGAGGGCCGAGACAAGGGGCTGGTAATCCATGTCCAGCCCGTGAAGGATGTAGGAGATCAGCTCGTCGTCCTGGATGGCTTTGCCGGCCGCGGCGAGTTCATCGGCGAGGCCGCGCATGGAGGCGAAGTAGGCGGCGACAGATTGGTTGCCCTTCTGGGCATTGATGAGGGCGGTGCGGATGTTGTTGACGCGGCTCAGGGACTGCGACGAAAACATGCCCGCCAGCGCCGTCCAGAGGGCGTGCGCGGTGGTGATCGCGGTCACCGTGACGAGCACCTCTTTGGAGAGGTTGCTGAGCAGGTAGCCGAGCACCTGCTGGTCCTCCTTGACCCAGATGGGGTGGAGAGGGTTGGGCTCGAAGGTCTCCTTCCGGTCCTTGTCCTTGGTGACGAGAAGACGAGCTGGTTCCAGCATGGTGCCGTCAGCATAGCCGAAGAGACCGGCCCCTCTCAGCTGTGGCGTGATCTGTGTCCGCCATAGCACATAATTTGTGCGGGAGAGCTTCTCCGTGACCTGGCCGTTTAGGCTTGAGTGGAAGGTGTCGGAGGAAGACATGGAGGCTAGCGCTACTGGAGATCGGAACCCTAGATGAGTTTGGAAGAGGCAGCTCTGATTACCATGTGCGACTAGGCAGAAGCGTCTTACCTCGATGTGAGGAACGTGTTACGTGTTATAGGAGTAGGGGCGCACCTCCCTGGCAACAGCGCATACATAGTAGTTGGAGATCTTCTAGGAAGATAAGAGGATTACATCTTGGAGAACAAGAGATAAGAGAGAGGTTACACAATGAGATATTCAGATAACAACCTACTCTATCTCTCCTAATGTTACACGCCACCAGGGGTGCGATCAACCTCATACACGTGACAGAATATATGTGTTTGGCAGTTATTTGATCTGCACAAATCTTGTCCTTACCAAATATGAGATGGGTAGAGGTAGAGCCCCCCTTTTAGGATTGGACCCCAACTTTCACCCTGGATATTTGAGTGGCCAGAAATTTTGAATTAGAAGTCTTGAGGATGTTGAGATTCTGATATGCTCTAACGGTAATTTATCTTAATCCCCTTGTTTACAGGAGGATGAGGTGATGTGGAAGTTTGGATTGACACTTTACGCCCTTGATAGATTGTATGAAGCTATTCAATTGCATGGAAATCAAACAGACGAGGAGTGGGTAGACGAGTGGACAAGGTTAGTTCATATGGAATTTATTTATTTTCCTTGATTATTCGTTGATGGCTTGCACACCAAACCAATTTTAATTGCAGCTTGAAGGAGTACATCTTCTGTCTTGCAAAACCTGGTGTGGCCATGGCAGATAAGCTTGTTGCTCTTTCCCGTCTGAAGGACTTGTATTGGTGTTTATTTCCATCGCCATCACGAAGAGGCCATCGGGCAATGCGTCTAACTTCTTGGGGATCTTCACATGTATGATATGCAAACTGCATTGCTTTTTAGTAATACCTCCGTTACTACAAAGTTTGATACATCCATTTTAGTGCTTGATACATCCATTTGAACGACAAGTAATTTCAGAGGAGGGGGTACAACTGTACTGAATAATATGATACCTAATGTTTTTAAACCCATGTTTTGTGCATCAGAAAATATGTATGTATGTGTTTTGCAATAGAGGTTTTATCGTCTATGACATCAATTGCAAGTGTGACCTTGTGCATGACTACCTTTTCTAGAAGACAAGGTAAAGATGAATAGCCAATAGAGGTTTTGTCGTCTACCTGCGTTGTAGCCTTTTCTGGTCAGAATTTCAGCTGCCGGTAATCTCTCCTTTTTTATGTATCTTGCATTTTAAGAGAGAAAATGCATTAAAATTGCATCATATAATATGGAATATAACTTCAAAATAAGATAAACAACAGTAGGAAATCATGATGCAAAATGGACGTATTAGACACCAGCCTCACACTGGCAGCGACGAGCTCGTAGCAGCATTAGCAACTCCTTGCAGCATCGCGCCTCGCCAGTTGTAGCTCATTTAAACCAGATTAAAAGGATAAGTAAATGTGCACCGGATGATTTCATTTAAAATGGACCAAATTCAATTACATTTTTGACATATTTCAACTAAACGAAAGTGGGCGATACTTTTTCAACCAAGTGTAAATAATCGCCGGCCGGGATGAAGTCCGTGTCCCACGTCCTATGTTCTCCATGCCCGGCAAGTTCACTGTCTGTGAGCCCCGGGAAGTGAAGTGGCGGGAGGAGAAGAATAGGAGTGGCCTTCCTGGGATCCAAGTCATGGAGGCGTCCCATGTGCTACTCCTTCCTCGATGGTGCGGACGTGGACGGGATGGCCACGTGGTCGTGGCGGCGGGAGGCAAACAGTGGTCGCATGCACCTCCTCTTTGGCCACCTCCGCATCGATCTTCACAAATAGGGCGTCCATCTCCGCCCACAGGACACGCAGCCGTCATCACCTGCGGCGGATCTTACGGGCTCTTCACATGGACTTGTACAACGACCGTTGCTCATCATGTGAAGAAAAAGAGTGTAATTGTTTGCCAAACACAGACGGTGAGGCAAGAACAACCGTTTGCGAAATGTGATCTATCACACATAGTTTGATAGAGTTAAATGTGTGTGATGTCAAAACAACCGCACAAGCTTCATCTGGAAAAAATGTTTGCGTCCTATCATCACGGTTCGCTTCTAATTAACGAGTGAGATTACATTTAGCATCGGACACAGTGAAGCTCACGTGTGGGGTGAGAAGCTATTACACACGATTGAAAACGATAGAAATTACCATAGAAATTAGTGGTCAATTACATCTTGAGGACCGTGCAAATGTGAGTATTTCATTTGTGAACTAGCGGCTGGAAACCTGCATAGAAGGTCCTTTTGTTTTCTGGTTTGAAACAGTAAACTCAAATGAACCGTTCCAATTAAGCAGATGTGTAAACGTTCCATGCATGCTTCAGTCAAGGGATCATTCAGTCTCCGTTTACGCGCACTATATGTGGCCTAACAGATTGCGTTTCACGGGGGCCGACAAACAAACTGTCGAATGATTGAACATTGAATGCATCAGATCTTGTAGTGCCTGTCAAGATTGTAACCTAGCAGTCGTGGTCATACGCTCACACTAACTGACAGCGTCACACGATCAAACGCGTCAGAATTCTCAAAAGGAAAAGATCAGGTCATCCCAAGACATTCAGAAGCAGTAGCCATTTTCTAGGAGTATTAGTTTTCACTTCTTACACTGGTCACTGGTCAAGCACGGGGGACAAGAAAGTTGTTAGCGTCGTGCAGGTTGTACTTGCATTATAAAAGTATTTACAGCCGGGCGCCTCAAATCCATTCCATACGTTCGGGTGGGTCTCCCGGTCACTAGCCAGTCACGTTTTTTTTACCCATACGGCTCCCTCAAACGGCCCTCAAACGTCCGGACTGACCGGCACTCCTCATATCCAGCCCAAATATGGGGCGGATATGGGGTGCCCGGGCACGCCCGCCACGCCGGACCCGGCCCACGCTGGTCCACCCGATCCCACATAAATTCGTCCCCATCCGGTTGACGAACCAAACCCTAGCCACTTCACTTCTCTCCCCTCCACTCCCCTCCGTCACCCAAGCTTGTCTCCGGCTCCTTTCGGCCGTCTCCGGCATGGCGGGCAGCGGATCCAAGTCCTTCACCTCCAGATCCGTCGACCCCGAAGTCAACCCACGCGGCCCCGAGGAGGAGATGGCCGTTCGGCTTGCGCTCCGCCACGCCCGGGAGGAGGCCCGTGCACGGCTGCGCTTGGACTCCATCTGTCGGGAATCCATTGCGTCCGCCCAAATGGCGCATGGATCTGGCGCTAGGCTAGACGTAGCTGCCTCGCCAGAGGCCATGCGCTCCGTCTGGCGTCTGAACACGCTGGCGGACGGGCAACCCCTCCGTTGGCGCGCCGAGCATCGGGACGCACCATGGGCCTCGTCCGACGAGCCCATGGCATGGCATGCCCGCCGTGCAAGGCACCAGGTGCGGGAGGCGGCGGCAGCCCTCACGGCGGTGGACGTCGGCGAGGCGAAGTCGCATTCTCCGGCGCCCCGTATGGCGCATCTATCCGGGCGACGCTACCGCATCGTGGTGGACGTCGGCGGCTCGTCCCCGGACGGATCCTCATCGATCTGACGTCCACCGACACTCAACGGGTTCCGGGCTTCGACGAGGAAGAGTAGGGCATGGGAGACGGCGGCGCCTTGAGTCCCGTGAGCCGGCTCGTGTCCCATTCCCTACTCTACCTTGCCGGCGACCGGGCCAACATTCTGGGGAGCGCAGCTGTCCGTCGGACATGGCCACGGCAACCGGACGAACTCCGGTTAAAGATCGCTACGTTGCATGTAATAATATGGATTTGAAGTATCCGGATATGTAATGCATTTTTGAGGTGTGACCGGTCACTGTTCGCGGACGCGCCCGCGCGCATCCGCAGGCATTTGAGGGGCCGGATTTGCCAAGTCCGGCTGTAGATGCTGTAAGGAACTGTTTTTTTTTCCTCCTACTTGTAAAGATTTAGCAAGTATACTTCACTGAACATTCTATGATTTAGCAAGTATCCATCACTGAACATTCTGTGATAAGCGCAACTAAGCCCAGTGACATGGTCTAGGGTGAGCTCTTTGTGTGGGTGTGTACTTATGCAGGGACGCGCAACCCTACTTTATCTGGTTATTTGACCTGCAGTACTGCTATTAGCAGAGTACTCAGAGGACGTTGACTCCTGAATTTTCTTGTGGTTCCCCATGTTATTTTCCTAGTAAAGTCTGATGGGGGCACCAAGTAAGGATTGGTGCCTTTGATTGATGCGAATAATCAGTGCTACAAAATGATTATCTATATAAGCCACAAACTCACACTGACACGATCGAGCAGTTAACTCGAAGATTCACAGTGCGTACTTGAGACGCGAGTCCCAGTATACGCGTACCACGCAAAATGAGAATAAATGTTACCGGACCACCAAATTGCTTTATCTAAAAGCTTGTTGCAGGCAATCCATGGAAGGGCATAAAGTTAACTAAGGTTACAAGTCCAGAACGACTTGGAGATTTACAGTGCGTACTGGTGTACTTTAGAGTAGACTCGAGTAGCTGCTCACACTGACACAGTCCCACTGGACATTGAGCATCAGTTCACACTTGAACTTTGGACTCAAGCTAAAGTCGTCGCCTCGTCGCCCCCGTTAAACTGCTAGCCAGGACCTTTTCCACACACTGTCAATCAAGTCACCGCGCGACCCTTTCATTTTCTGCTCCTGTCGTGAGACACCGATCGAGACGCCAGTATAAATATACAACCGTTGGAGGGCACCGAACCCACAGCCTCTTCTGCTCTTCACCCAATTTTAGCCAGCTTTGTGCCATCGATCTGAGTCGTGCGTTTCAGCGGAGAAGAAGGAGGATGCCTGACCACAACGGAGTGAAGAAGGGCATGTGGGACTTCCTGTGCGGTTGCTTCTCCTCCTCCGGCACCAAGGATTAGTTGAGATGATCGGCCGATCGAGCTGCGCGCCGCTAGGTACTGATGGACCGTGTTGTGTTTGTCTGTGTGATTTACGTTGTTAGCTTAGCTGACCCTCAGACAGGTAGCTAGGCATATTAGCCGACACTCAGTCAGGTAGCTAGGCATGGTTTGCAGATCTATCTGTGTGTTCTCCAGTCGATTGGTAATCTGTGTGCTCTCAGCATCGTCGTGTACTGTTCAGCTAGGTTCTTCTTCTCATCTTCTGTTTGTGTCGTGTAATAATCCACTCTTTTTTCCGGCAAACATGTATTTGTTTTTGTCTCATTAAAGATCAAATCATTTCTAGTATTCCACATAGCCCAAAGTAGTGCACATATCCCTATCCGAATATGTTTTGCTGTATGTAAGTCTACTCCATTGAGCCACGTCCCAAATAACGTGTTTATACTTGTTGGTGGATGTATGTTAAAGGTTATATGAATTGATCGTCATAACAATTTTGCAAGTGGACACTCGAGAAAGAGGTGTTTAATCGTTTCATTATGATCACAAAAACAACATCTGGAATTACCAATCCAACTTCTTTTAAGCAAATTATTTTTGGTCAAAATGACTCCTTTGTGCACGAACCACATGAAAATCTTAAGTCGGAGCGGTACTTTAATCTTCCTTCCATATGTGTAAAGACCTAGACAATGGCCCAGAATCAATTAAGTTCAGATACATAGGTTTCACTGAAAAGATCCCGTTCGCAACTAACTTCCAGTGAATCGTATCCTCATGGTCCGATAGTTGAACTTCCATCAACCTGTGGACAAGGTGCAACCACACGTTCCACCTATCCCCTACTAGGGATCTCCTAAATTGGATATTAAGCGGTACAAAATTTAATACTGTGGCGACAAAATCATCCTTTCGTTGCACAATATTATATAGTGATGGATACTGAAGAGCCAGAGGCATCTCCCCTAACCATGTATCCTCCCAGAATCTAGTGGTGGTACCTTTACCTACAATGAACCTCACCCGTTGGAAGAAGGTGACCTTTGTCCTCATTAACCCTTTCCAAAAAGATGAGTCTGTAGGTCTAGCTGTAACCTGGGCCAAAGTCTTAGTGCGCAAATACTTATTTCGTAAAATTTGAGCCCACATACCCTCGGTCTCCACCGAAAGCCTGTAAAGCCATTTGCTAAGCAAGCATCTGTTCTTTACCTCTAAGTTCTCGATCCCTAACCCACCTTGGTCCTTTGGTCTGCAAATGATATCTCATCGGGCCAATCGGTATTTCTTCTTAGTCTCATCACTTTGCCAAAAGAAGCGGGATCTATAGAAGTCTAGTCTTTTCCGCACCCCTACCGGTACTTCAAAGAAGGACAGAAGGAACATCGGCAAGCTCGTCAAAACCGAATTTATCAGAACCAGCCGACCTCCGTAAGACATTAGAGAAATGATTTGATCTTTAATGGGACAAACTTCACAAATTTTTTGCAGGTAATATACAGAGCTACAGCGTGGATCCGTATGGGATCATTACTCACTCATGTGGACTCCAGGGAGCTTTTGGCTATTGGGTACAACCGCTGGGAGACGGTAGCACGGGCTATATTCAGCCGATTTGGATGGCGTGCTGATAATAGGTTAGGTGTATAGGCATCGTAGCTTGATCTGTTTCGCCGGATGTGGTATTTTTCTTTTGTTTTATTTCATTTTGCACTATGATTTTGGGCACCTAGTGACCCTAAGACTTTGTTACTTTATCGTTAATAAGATGGCTGCATGCATCGATTGATGCAGTGGCCGGGGGTTTTACCTCCTTTAAAAAAAAACTCGGTCCAAATCATGATATAAAACATGTTGTTGTACTTGCTTCGTTTCGCGTGGTTGAGCATCGCCGCTCTGTGTATGTCTCGTACGCTTATTCACGTCGGATCGCCGGTGACGGCCGGTCCCTTTGGCGAGCGACATGGATTTGCTGCGCCTGCACTGCACGCGCGTAGCCTCTGATCACGACCTCGCAAACCTGAACACGAGAGTCTCAATCAGATGCAACTGGGTTCTGTTTCGGGCTGTTTTCTCATTGCTGTCAGGCAAGAAAATGGCATCTTCTGTATTTATTTTAAACGAGGCGAAAGATTTATCATTTTTATTGATTAAGAAGAAGAGTTTTACAAACAGTAACCGCAAAGCTGGAACATTCCGTCTACCTGACAACCTGGTCGGCTGCGCCGGCGGTACTAGCTAGCTAGTTCAAGTGAACTGATTGTAAGAGAAATGACTTGCCGACGTTGACCGCCACACGAACTCGTACCCCTGCTTGCGTGTAATTTGCGCCGTAGACGCACTTTGGATTCCACCAAGGCTGGACGGCTGGAGCTAGCCGCACAAATAGAAAAGGCAAAGCACACACACGTTTACTTACCGGAGGAAAACGCTTGCTGCATACACCTGAGAAGCTCGATCGATAGAAAGCTTTTCGTGTTATTTCCCCGGCCGAAAGAGTGGATGCACACACCTTTCTATATCGATACGATTGGCCGGGCATTTCCTCCCAAAGGGGACACGTCCGTAACCGTTGGTGCAGAAAAGGCCGAAAGCAGGGGAGCGTTACATAATTGGAGGAACAGAAGACAGAAACCCAGCGCCCGCCGCGAGTACTTACTATGCATTTACCAGATTTCACCCCCAAAAATAACGTGAAAATGTCTCGCCGTCGAGCTCCACGACGCGGCCGTGCACTTATTTACACGTCCTCCAGTCGAAGTGTTCATTTGCCACGCTACGACCAGCATCCCCTTCCCCCTCCACAAAGCATTCTCTTGTTTGTCCCTCCATGGAGAAGGGGCACGGCGCTGAAGATGGGAAGAAGAAGAAGCAGAGTAAGAAGCCAAGTCCGAGGCGTCCGACTGTTCATTTTTTCGCAAACCGGAAGCAAACTGAGGAGAAGGGTCACAGGAATCCGGACCGCCGACACATAGGACTCCGACACTCCCGGACCACTCAAATCCCTCTCCCTCCACGTTTCTGCCACTCCGCCCTTGGTCCCCCTTACTTTGCATCCACACCCTCCTCGTCCTCTGCTGCCCAGGCATCCTCGGACGTCCACAGCCCCATGAACGTGCCTGCCCGCCTTGGGCAATTCCCCCGTCCCCAGGATCCCTCGGCATCCAGGTACCCTTTGTCCCCCAGTGGACGACGTCCATGGCGGACACCACGCCCAATAGGTATTCGGCTAAATACCATTGAGTTTTTGTGTTGAAATTTTTGTTGTTCTCTAGAGTAATTGTCCAGTCTACCACTGGTGACAACCATGCTATTAGTTAGCAATCAAGGGCATCATCCTCAGCCGAATGAGTATTACCCTTTAAAAATAAAAGAAAAATTAGCACACAATTCACATGACAATTGTGTTTTTTATCATATGCAAGCACAAGCATATAATAGTAGAAATTTCACAGACTTTTGAAAAAAGGAATGCGTTTATGGCATTGGTATTACCCTCAAAGAAGAAACAAAATTTAAAAAAACTATAACAAAAATAAAAAATGGAGTTTTCTGAGAAAGAATGAATTAGTGACATTGGAATTACCTTTAGGAAGAGAGAAAATAAAAAAAAAGATAAAAATTCCACATAATGTACCTAGATATTGCAATTTTTTATAATATGCAAGAGTAAGTTTATAATATGAATTTCATAAAAAAATTATAAGAAGGAATTAATTGGTGGCACTGATATTAACCTTAAGGAAGAAAGAAAATAAAATAAAAACTACAACAAAATCAAAATAGTGAGGTTTTCTAGGAAAAAAAAGAATTAGTAGCATTGGTATTACCCTTTAAGAACAACGCAAATGAGAAAAATAAAACTTGCACACAACTTTGCACTACAATTGCACTTTTTTAATATGCAAAAAATAAGCATATAATCATGCAATTTTCATGCTCACATACTGTATTGTATTTGTGTGTATACATTTCTGCTCCTCCAACATGCCAAAAATACCCATGTAAAAAATGACTAAAAATAAAAAGAAAAAAAACATATATAATAGTTCAATTAAATTTCACATGAGGATGACGATCAAAGGCGGAGGCAGCCCTATAATATGTGTAGTTTTCTAAATGAAGAAAATAAAATAAAAACTAAAACTAAATCAAAATAATGAAGTTTTCTAAAAAAGAATGAATTAGTGGCATACCCTTTAAGAAGAAGAAAAAGTAAAATGAAACAAATAATGCCATACCAGCACTGTCATGTCGCCTTGAACCCCTGTGCCTGACGACCGAGCTCTGTGTTGTCAACCCCTCCCACCCCCCCCCCCCCCCCCCCGAGCATTTCCATGTGTGCCTTTCCTCTCTGTGCCTTCGAGAAACTCCTCGTGCAGTACCGCTTTACTTCCCTCTCCACTACGCCTTAAAACTACATGAAACACATCCACCAAGCTCCACTGATGCGGCTCTACTAACATCCATGTCTCCTATAAATAGGACCCAGGAAAGAGCCTTATAGCCCTTCATTCTCAGACTTGGAGCCTCTCTATATCTAATCACATGCTTCGAGCAATTGCTGCCCACTTTGAGATCCTCCACAACATCCGACAAAGTGTGCATCACCATGGGAGCAACGTAGGCCTGATTCTTCTCTCCTTTGTCTCTATTTCATCAACATGCATCTTCCTATCGCCTATGCATGCTCGAATTTGTAGCCAGTCCGCGTCGACGGCGACAACCAAGCTCTGATGCCGCTCTATAACGCTTCTTTCGGCGCCTAAGATCTCAAGAGCAAATAATCTCCATTGCCACTCACTCCATCTCCTTCCTCTCGGTGTGCGTAACACCGTTGTTCACCGCCTAATCCCTTGTGACGTCCACAACCCTGAAGTTGAGCCATGCGCCACCCATCTCCAGTGACCTTCTGCCCTCTCTGGTGAGATTTCGACCTCATAATTCCTTATGTGTCCGATCTTCCGTCTGTGGCTAGGATAAGATCAATTAAAACCCGCAAATGGGTGTGCTCTCCTAGCCGTCGATCCTTAGATCAACGCTTCCAGTTAAACAACTTAACTAAACACGTACCGTCCAATAAGATTGTGCCACGCCTCACTGCTTATATTTCTATTTTTAGTTTTTGTTTATTTTGATATAAAAAATTGCAAACTTCAAATATTCATACTTCCATTTTGTTTGGCCAAATTTGGAAATTTTGATATCCCTGTAATCCTTGGGAAGTGTGCAATTCAAATATATCCTTTGATCACCCATTTGAACATTTCAAATAAGTCCAAACTTAAAATATGCATTTGGGTAAATTAAGCCATATCTTTTTGTCAGTAAGCCATATCTTTTTGTCAATAAGTCCTATGAAAATATTTCAAGTGATTTTATGGACACAAATCAAATTTGAACAACAGGTACATTAAAAAATGCCCAATATAGGTAAAAGCATACTATATACTCTACATGTCATTTAATGACACCATGAAAGTTTCATAGGTTTCAGACAACATTCATTTTCTCTGAAAAGTAAAAACAATCAATTTTACACAAATATATTTAAGCTCGTGTGTTTGAATTTTCAAATATACATATTTGAAAGTACCAAACTTTTGTTTCCATAGACCTAAATATATGCTAACTACCTTATTTAGGATCTTTCTTCCAATCATTGGCAAATTTTAATGTATTTGCGGTTCAAATTTCAATCATTTATTGAATTAAAAATAAATTTATTAATAAAATTTCCAAAATATAGCAAATAATGAAACCTATAAAGTTCAAACCATTTTTCACACAATACCAATAATAAGATAACACACTAAAATCTAAAAAAACAAAAAACAAAATACCTACAACTTGAAGTAGTTGCGGGCAAGCCTTATGTGATTGATGACCCACAAGTATAGGGGATTTATCGTAGTCCTTTCGATAAGTAAGAGTGTCGAACCCAACGAGGAGTAGAAGGAAATGACAAGCGGTTTTCAGCAAGATATTCTCTGCAAGCACTGAAATTATCGGTAACAGATAGTTTTGTGATAAGATAATTCGTAACGGGTAACAAGTAACAAGTGTAAATAAGGTGCAGCAAGGTGGCCCAATCCTTTTTGTAGGAAAGGACAAGCCTGGACAAACTCTTATAGAAAGCAAAGTGCTCCCGAGGACACATGGGAATGGTTGTCAAGCTAGTTTTCATCATGCTCATATGATTCGCGTTCGTTACTTTGATAATTTGTTATGTGGGTGGACCGGTGCTTGGGTTCTGTCCTTACTTGGACAAGACTCCCACTTATGATTAACCACTATTGCAAGCATCCGCAACTATGAAATAAGAATTAAGATAAATCTAATCATAGCATGAAACATAAGAATCCAAATCAGCCCCTTACGAAGCAACGCATAAACTAGGGTTTAAGCTTCTGTCACTCTAGCAACCCATCATCTACTTATTACTTCCCAATGCCTTCCCCTAGGCCCAAATCATGGTGAAGTGTCATGTAGTCGACGTTCATATAACACCACTAGAGGAAAGACAACATACATCTCATCAAAATATCGAACGAATACCAAATTCACATGATTACTTATAACAAGACTTCTCCCATGTCCTCAGGAACAAACATAACTACTCACAAAGCATATTCATGTTCATAATCAGATGAGTAATAAATATCATTAAGGATTTGAACATATGATCTTCCACCGAATAAACCAACAAGTATCAACTACAAGGAGTAATCAACACTACTAGCAACCCACAGGTACCAATATGAGGTTTTGAGACAAAGATCGGATACAAGAGATGAACTAGGGTTTGAGAGGAGATGGTGCTGGTGAAGATGTTGATGAAGATTGACCCCCTCTCTATGAGAGGATCGTTGGTGATGACGATGGCTTCGATTTCCCCCTTCGGGAGGGAAGTTTCCCTGGCAGAACAGCTCCGTCGGAGCCCTAGATTGCTTCTGCCCAGGTTCCGCCTCGAGACGGCGGCGCTTCATCCCGAAAGCTTCCTTCTGTTTTTTTCCAGGTCAAAACCCTCCATATAGCAGAAGATGGGCACCGGAGACCTGCCAGGGGGCCCACAAGCCTTAGGGTGGCGCCCAGGGGGGTAGGGCGTGCCCCCAGGCTTGTGGCCTCCTGGTGGGTCCCCTCTGGTATTTTCTTCGCCCAATATATTTTATATATTCCAAAATAATTCTCCGTAGATTTTCAGGACTTTTGGATTGTGCAGAATAGGTCTCTCAGATTTGCTCCTTTCCGGTCTGGAATTCCAGCTGTCGGCATTCTCCCTCTTCATGTAAACCTTGTAAAATAAGAGAGAAAAGGCATAAGTATTGTACCATAATGTGTAATAACAGCCCATAATGCAATAAATATCAATATAAAAGCATGATGCAAAATGGACGTATCAGCTCCCCCAATCTTAGACCTCGCTTGTCCTCAAGCGGAAGCCGAAATCGATAATCATGTCCACATGTTTAGAGATAGAGGTGTCGATAAAATAAAATACGGACATGAAGGCATCATGATCATCTTTAGAACAGCTACATATATTTTCATATAATTTCTTATGCTAAAGTAAAAATTCATTCACAAGGTAAAGTATGGAACAAGAACTTTATTGAAAACTAACAAACTATTATCTCAGTCATTGGAGCAATTGTAATTTATCATAACGTAGGAAAGAGTCAATATAAGAGCTTTTCAGCAAAGTTCACATACTCAACTATCATTTAGTCTTTCATAATTGCCACCACTCACGCGATACTTATGAGATCAAAGTTTCAATCGGACACAGAGAAAGATAGGGGCTTATGGTTTCGCCTCCCAACCTTTTACCTCAAGGGTAATTTTAACAATAATAGTTTATGAATATCTACATCCGAGTGGATATATATATCTTGATCTCCCCCCAACATATAGTGCTTGCCAAAAAGAAAAAGTGTAAAAAGAATAGGTGATGATCACCATGACTCTTGCATTAAGGTAGAGGGTAAATAAAAGATAGGCCCTTCGCAGAGGGAAGCAGAGGTTGTCATGCGCTTTCATGGTTGGATGCACAAAATCTTAATGCGAAAGAACGTCACTTTATATTGCCGCCAGTGATAAAGAACTTTATTATGCAGTCTGTCACTTTTATTTCTTCCATATCACAAGTTCGTATAAAGCTTATTTTCCTCACACTAATAGATCATACATATTTAGAGAGCAATTTTTATTACTTGCACCGATGACAACTTACTTGAAGGATCTTACTTAATCTATAGGTAGGTATGGTGGACTCTCATGGCAAAAACTGGGTTAAGGGATGTTTGGATGCACAAGTAGTATCTCTACTTGGTGCAAAAGATTTGGCTAGCAAGGGATGAGAAGCAAGCTCAACATGTTGGAGGATCCATGACAATATAACTTCTATTCTGATATAAAGAAACATAGCCCATTATGTTGTCTTCCTTGTCCAACATCAACCTTTTAGCATATAATATTTTAATGAGTGCTCACAATCACAAAAGAAGTCCAAGATAGTATATTTATATGTGAGACATCTCTTTGTTTATTACTTCCTATTAATTGCAACAATGACCAAAACTATGTTTGTCAACTTGCAACAAATTTCATGCAACATACTTCTTATATGTGAAGTTGTCACTTCCCATAAGATCATTATATAATCTTTTTATTTCTTTTATTCTTTATTTCTTTTTCTCATGATCATAGCAAGAAAGCAAAGCCCTCAACTCAAGACTAATCTTTATTATATAACTCTCGGACTCGATTACATAGAGGGAACATAAAGCAAAACTCAAAGCTAGGTCATACTAAAACTTTATTCTACTAAACCGAAATATACCCAAAAGGATCGAACTAAGAAAAACGATGAAGGTAAAGTTGTGATGGTGATACGATACCCATATATTTAGATCTCTTTCTTCGAAGGTGGTGGTGTTGGAGTTTCTGTCAACTTGATTAAACTACCCTTCAGGTCCTGCAATTCTCTGAGTACACGTTGAAGCATAATTGCATTCTTATGAATCTCCTCTAAAAGATGCTTGTTTTCAGGCCACCATGAGCTTTTCCCTGCACCACTTTCACCTGGATGGGATATATCCCAATTGGAGGGTATGGATGTACGAGGAGTATTCTCCACCCCATAGTTATGAACCAAATTATGAAAGTTGTTCTGATGTAACCTGTGTAAGGGCCTCCTAGGGGGAAGTCCTTCTTGTAACTGTTGGCCTTCATGGTTGCTTGCAGTCCCTATTGTTTGATGAGGATTGGGAATAGTGGAGATGCCAGCCAGAGTGCCTCTCTCCAAAGCCGGAGGGTGGACCTCAAGCGAATCCCCTTCATCTTCTTCCATCGTGACTCCCTCGGCCTCTGCCCTCCTGAGTTCCATCTGCATCAACCAAGCATCGTTGTCCACATTGTTGGAGGAGGAGGAAGACATGATGTCTGGCCTTGAAAACTCTGGCAAAAAACAGCTCAAAACGAAAACAGGAGATATTGTCGTGGTACGGTGGTCAAAACCTTAGGGAGATTATATAATGAATTTTTATCGACCAAAAGGAGTGTACTACAAGAAAACGGAGTCCGGAGGGCACACGAGGTGGCCACAAGCCAGGGAGGTGCGCCCAGGGGGGTAGGGCGCGCCCCCAGGGCTTGTCGCCTCCTCGTGCGCTTTTCGGACTACTTTTTATTTTTCTAACTTTTTAAATATTCCAAAACAGAGTAAAATTGCCATTGGAAAAGTTTTGGAGTTGGTTTACTTACCGTAGCACATACCTATTCCTTTTCAGAGTCTGAAACATTCTGGTAGGTTTCCCTTATGTACTCCTCCGGTGTTATGGTATTAATAATATTGGTCTCAACATTTATGGGAGTACCTGAGATATAATGTTTGTTTCTTTGCCCGTTTACCGCCTTCGGGTTGGTGCCTTCATCGTTGTTGATTTTGATGGCACCGGAATGGTAAACCTCCTCGATAATATAAGAACCTTCCCATTTAGAGAGAAGCTTTTCTGCAAAAAATCTTAACCGAGAGTTGTATAGCAAGACAAGGTCACCTATATTAGATTCACGCTTTTGTATCCTTTTGTCATGCCATCTTTTAACTTTTTCTTTAAACAACTTGGCATTCTCATAAGCTTGGGTTCTCCATTCATCAAGAGAGCTAATGTCAAATAACCTCTTTTCACCGGCAAGTTTGAAATCATAGTTGAGCTCTTTAATTGCCCAATAAGCTTTATGTTCTAGTTCGAGAGGTAAGTGACATGCTTTTCCATAAACCATTTTATATGGAGACATACCCATAGAATTTTTTATAAGCAATTCTATAAGCCCATAATGCATCATCAAGTTTCTTAGACCAATTCTTTCTAGATCTATTAACAGTCTTTTGTAAAATCAGCTTTATTTCTCGGTTACTCAATTCTACTTGACCACTAGACTGAGGATAATAAGGAGATGCAATTCTATGGTTGACATCATATTTAGCAAGCAATTTACGGAAAGCACCATGAATAAAGTGTGAACCACCATCAGTCATTAAATATCTAGGGACTCCAAACCTCAGGAAAATAACTTCTTTAAGCATTTTAATGGAAGTGTTATGATCAGCACTACTAGTTGGGATAGCTTCTACCCACTTAGTAACATAATCAACAGCAACCAAAATATGTGTATACCCATTAGAGGAAGGAAAAGGTCCCATATAATCAAATCCCCAAACATCAAATGGTTCAATAACAAGTGAATAATTCATAGGCATTTCCTGATGTCTACTAATATTACCAATCCTTTGGCATTCATCACAAGACAAGACATACTTACGAGCAACTTTGAAGAGAGTGGGCCAATAACTACCAGATTGTAATATCTCGTGTGCAGTTCTATCTCCAGCATGGTGTCCTCCATAAGCTTCGGAGTGACATTTGCGTAGGATTTGTTCATGTTCATGCTCAGGTACACAACGTCTAATAACACCATCTACTCCCTCTTTATAAAGGTGTGGGTCATCCCAAAAGTAATGTCTTAAATCATAGAAAAACTTTTTCTTTTGCTGGTATGTGAAACTAAGTGGTATAAATTTAGCAACAATGTAATTAGCATAATCAGCATACCAAGGAGCACTACGAGAAGCATTTATGACAGCTAATTGTTCATCAGGAAAACTATCATCAATAGGTAGTGGGTCATCAAGAATATTTTCTAACCTAGACAAGTTGTCTGCTACGGGGTTCTCAGCTCCCTTTCTATCAATAATATGCAAATCAAATTCTTGTAGTAAGAGAACCCATCTAATAAGTCTAGGTTTAGCATCTTTCTTTTCCATACGGTATTTAATAGCAGCATGATCGGTGTGAACAGTTACTTTGGAATCAACAATATAAGATCTGAACTTATCACAAGAAAATACAACTGCTAGAAATTCTTTTTCAGTAGTAGCATAATTTCTTTGAGCACTGTCTAGAGTTTTACTAGCATAATGAATAATATTTAATTTCTTATCAACTCTTTGTCCAAGAACAGCGCCTACAGCATAATCACTAGCGTCACACATAATTTCAAAGGGTAGGTTCCAATCAGGTGGTTGAACAATAGGTGCAGAAATCAAGGCTTTCTTAAGAATTTCAAATGCTTCTACACAATCATCATAAAAAACAAACGGAACATCTTTTTGCAAGAGATTAGTGAGAGGCCTAGAAATTTTAGAGAAGTCTTTAATAAACCTCCTGTAGAAACCAGCATGACCAAGGAAACTTCTTATACCTTTGATATCTTTAGGACACGACATTTTTTCAATAGCATCTACTTTAGCTTTATCAACTTCAATACCTCTTTCTGAAATTTTATGCCCCAAGACAATACCTTCACTAACCATAAAGTGGCACTTCTCCCAATTCAAGACAAGATTAGTTTCTTCACATCTCTGTAAAACTCGATCAAGGTTGCTTAAGCAATCATCGAAAGAAGTTCCGTAAATGGAGAAATCATCCATGAAAACCTCAACAATCTTTTCACAAAAGTCTGAGAATATAGAAGTCATACATCTTTGAAAGGTAGCAGGTGCATTGCATAAACCAAAAGGCTCTATAAGCAAAGATACCGAAAGGGCAAGTAAAAGTAGTTTTTTCTTGATCCTCTTGTGACACAGGTATTTGAGAAAAACCAGAATAACCATCTAGAAAGCAAAAGTGTGTATGTTTGGATAGTCTTTCTAGCATTTGATCAATAAAAGGTAGAGGGTAATGATCTTTCCTAGTAGCTTTGTTTAATTTTCTAAAATCAATTACCATTCTGTAACCTGTGACAATTCTTTGTGGAATCAATTCATTCTTATCATTAGGAACAACAGTGATACCTCCCTTCTTAGGGACACAATGAACAGGACTTACCCATCTACTATCAGCAATAGGATAAATTATACCTGCTTCCAGAAGCTTTAATATTTCATTTCTTTCCACTTCCTTCATCTTAGGATTTAATCGTCGTTGGTGATCAACAACTGGCTTAGCATCAGGCTCCATATTAATTTTGTGCTGACATAGAGTGGGACTAATGCCCTTAAGATCATCAAGAGTATATCCAATAGCGGCACGGTGCTTCTTCAGAGTTTTCAATAATTTCTTTTCTTCATGCTCTGAAAGGTTAGCACTAATAATAACAGGATATATCTTCTTTTCATCAAGATAAGCATATTTCAGTGTATCAGGTAATTGTTTAAGATCGAACACAGGATCACTCTTGGGTGGTAGAGGATCTCCAAGGGTTTCAACAGGCAAATTGTGTTTCAAAATAGGCATCTGTTTAAAGAAAATCTCATCTAGTTCCCTTCTTTCATTCATAAACATATCATTTTCATGGTCTAGCAAATATTGTCCTAAAGGATCAGTAGGAGGCACAGTAATAGAAGCAAGACCAATAATTTCATATTTACTAGGCAATTCTTTATCATGGGGTTGTCTACGAAATTTGGAGAAATTAAACTCATGAGACACATCCCCAAAACTTACAGTAACAGTTTCTTTCTCACAATCTATTTTGGCATTAACAGTGTTCAAGAAAGGTCTACCAAATATAATGAGACAAAAATCATCTTGTGGGGAACCAAGAACTAGAAAATCAGCAGGGTATTTTATTTTCCCACACAAGACTTCAACATCTCTAACAATCCCAATTGGTGATATAGTATCTCTATTAGCAAGCTTAATAGTGACATCAATATCTTCTATTTTAGCAGGTGCAATATCATTCATAATTTCTTGATATAAAGTGAAGGGAATTGCACTCACACTAGCACCCAAATCACATAAGCCATGATAACAATGATCTCCTATTTTAACAGAAACAACAGGCATGCCAACAACAGGTCTATGTTTATCTTTATCATCAGGTCTGGAAATTCTAGCAGCTTCATCACAGAAGTAAATAACATGCCCATCAATATTATCGACCAAGGGATCTTTAACCATAACAATACTAGATTCAACTTTAATTTGTTCAGAGGGTGTAGGTGTTCTAGTATAACTCTTACGAACCACAGTTGAAGCTTTAGCATGTTCCTTTATTCTAACAGGGAAAGGTGGTTTCTCAATATAAGCAGTAGGAACAATAGGATCAACATTATAAACAATAGTTTCTTCTTCGGCTTTAATAGGTTCTACTACTTTCACTTCAATGGGAGGATGATATTTAAACCACTTCTCCTAAGGGAGATCAACATGAGTAGCAAATGATTCACGAAAAGAAGCTACTATCTCAGAGTCAAGTCCATATTTAGTGCTAAATTCATGAAAAGCATCGGTATCCATAAAAGATTTAACACAATCAAACTTGAGGTTTATACCTGACTCCTTACCTTCATCGAGTTCCCAATCTTTAGAGTTGTGTTTAATTCTTTCCAATAAATCCCATTTGAATTCAATAGCCTTCTTCATAAAAGGACCAGTACAAGAAGTATCGAGCATCAATTGATCATTATGAGAAAGCCGAGCATAAAAGTTCTGAATAATAATTTCTCTTGAGAGCTCATGATTCGGGCATGAATATAACATTCACTTATGCCTCCCCCAAGCTTGAGCGATACTTTATCCTTCACGAGGCCAAAAATTATATATATAATTCCGATCACGATGAACTAGATGCATAGGATAAAACTTCTGATGAAATTCCAATTTCAATCGGTTGTAGTTCCAAGTCCCAATATCATCACATAGCCTATACCATGTCAATGCCTTCTCCTTCAAAGATAAAGGGAAGACCTTCTTCTTGACTTCATCCTCGGGCAATCCTGCAAGCTTAAATAACCCACAAACTTCATCCACATAGATTAGATGCATATCAGGATGTAATGTTCCATCTCCTGCATAAGGATTAGCTAGCAGTTTCTTTATCATACCCAAAGGAATTTCATAATAAATATTTTCAGTAGGTTCAGTAGGTTGAGGAGCAACTTCTTGCTCTACTGGTTGGGGTGAAGAGACCCCGAACAAGCCCCTCAAAGCATTATTTTCCATAACAACAAGTGACAGTAAATTTCAGCACACTATATAAATGTTTCCTTACCAAATTCCACTTACCAAAGGCGCTTCACTCCCCGGCAACGGCGCCAGAAAAGAGTCTTGATGACCCACAAGTATAGGGAAACTATCATAGCCCTTTCGATAAGTAAGAGTGTCGAACCCAACGAGGAGCAGAAGGAAATGACAAGCGGTTTTCAGCAAGGTATTCTCTACAAGCACTGAAATTATCGGTAACAGATAGTTTTGTGATGAGATAATTCGTAACGGGTAACAAGTGACAAGTGTAACTAAGGTGCAGCAAGGTGGCCCAATCCTTTTTGTAGCAAAGGACAAGCCTGTACAAACTTTTATATAAAGCAAAGCGCTCCCGAGGACACATGGGAATTGTTGTCGAGCTAGTTTTCATCATGCTCATATGATTCGCGTTCGTTACTTTGATAATTTGATATGTGGGTGGACCGGTGCTTGGGTGCTGTCCTTACTTGGACAACCCTCCCACTTATGATTAACCACTCTCGCAAGTATCCGCAACTACGAAAGAAGAATTAAGATAAATCTAACCATAGCATGAAACATATGGATCCAAATCAGCCCCTTACGAAGCAACGCATAAACTAGGGTTTAAGCTTCTGTCACTCTAGCAACCCATCATCTACTTATTACTTCCCAATGCCTTCCCCTAGGCCCAAATCATGGTGAAGTGTCATGTAGTCGACGTTCACATAACACCACTAAAGGAAGGACAACATACATCTCATCGAAATATTGAACAAATACCAAATTCACATGATTGCTTATAACAAGACTTCTCCCATGTCCTCGGGAACAAATGTAACTACTCACAAAGCATATTCATGTTCATAATCAGAGGAGTAATAAATATCATTAAGGATCTGAACATATGATCTTCCACTGAATAAACCAACTAGTATCAACTACAAGGAGTAATCAACACTACTAGCAACCCACAGGTACCAATATGAGGTTTTGAGACAAAGATCGGATACAAGAGATGAACTAGGGTTTGAGAGTAGATGGTGCTGGTGAAGATGTTGATGAAGATTGACCCCCTCTCGATGAGAGGATCGTTGGTTATGACGATGGCTTCGATTTCCCCCTCCGGGAGGGAAGTTTCCCCGGCAGAACAGCTCCGCCGGAGCCCTAGATTGCTTCTGCACAGGTTCTGCCTCGAGACGGCGGCGCTTCGTCCCGAAAGCTTCCTTCTGATTTTTTCCAGGTCAAAACCATCCATATAGTAGAAGATGGGCACCAGAGACCTGCCAGGGGGCCCACAAGCCCTAGGGGCGCCCCCAGGGGGTAGGGCGCGCCCCCTAGGCTTGTGGCCTCCTGGTGGGTCCCCTCTGGTATTTTCTTCGACCAATATTTTTTATATATTCCAAAATAATTCTCCGTAGATTTTCAGGACTTTTGGAGTTGTGCAGAATAGGTCTCTCAGATTTGCTCCTTTCCGGTCCGGAATTCCAGCTGCCGGCATTCTCCCTCTTCATGTAAACCTTGTAAAATAAGATAGAAAAGGCATAAGTATTGTACCATAATGTGTAATAACAGCCCATAATACAATAAATATCAATATAAAAGCATGATGCAAAATGGCGTATCAGTGATCGCCACTTGTGAAGTAACTACGAGTGGCGGGCATGTACAAGTTGCACGCCACTGATAATTATGGCCAGGCCTAACCTTGGCCCCAGTCTGCAGTTACGGGTGGTTTTAAATGTCCGCCGTTGTTAAGTAAACTACAATTACATGCCTAGTTTAGAACCCGCCACTGGTATCTACCAGATTACCAATGGAAGGGTCTCGAGTCTGCCCGCCACTAATCTGACCCCACCTATAAGCATTTTTCTAGCAGTGTGATCATGACATTATTTAACGGCGACATTCGACCATTGGATGTTGTCCTCGATTCTATGTGGTTTGGGTACATATCTATGATGTACCGTGGAGGCATATATCGGTCATGGGATGTGCACTTGGCACAAAGCTTGGTCATGTTTGGGAGATTGATACAGGGGCATAGGTTCAGGGCCTAAATGGGTTTCAGTGAGTTTGTTGACGTACCACTTGACCGCTATCTCGAAGTTAAATCCATGAATGAGAGATAGTCCACTTGATCTAGGAATGTGTACCTGGTTTACCATAAAAGACATATCAATTGCCAAGAAGAAGTGCCACCACATACAGAGGAGACCCTTCACCGAACAACACTAGGGGCAAGGAAAACACTTTGCGAGAATTGGAAAAGAGGGCCAAATGTGTTGTAAACCAACATGTGTCCGACTCCTATCCTTGCACGATCCAACACACTGACATGAAGCCCTCCGTAATAAGTGATATATATGGGGTACTAGGGGTGACGTATAATGGGGGGCCCTCTCATTCGCCCTAGTTTTAGCCCACACCATATAGAAGTTTCCCAACACATACCGATGTGATCACCACCATCGTCATAATGCGCCGAGTCTCCCTCTATATATTGTAATCCTCTATATTCCCCACATATAAAGAAAATAGAAGGCATGAAATAGGGCTTTTATCTATATTGGAGTCCTGAACCTGGGTTTATCGTGTGTAAGTGTTCTATGTCCAGGACACCCTGACTTCCTGACGTGACTTTCACTCGACTAAAAATTCCATGTACTCCCTGACGATGACATGTACCTGGGGTAGGGTAATAGGCCTGACCTAGACACCCTTCCCAAGGACATTATCTTAAAGTCATGAATATTCAAAGGACAATACCATCCACTCGACCAGAAGCATTCCACTCGGAAATCCCAATTCCATTCGACTGGAGTGTACTCACTCGACCATATCAGAAATCACTCGGAAGACAGAAGGTCTAAAGTCACTCAGAATGGCAACGGTCAGGCGTTCACTCCGTGGTCTTAATGATCATTTATTTGCCTTTATTACTGGCGTTATCAGTAACGTCCTATCTTTATGTACATTGAACCCCTTGTAACGTGGGCGGGCTGGGGTCCTGGCGCACTCTATATAAGCCACCCCCCTCCACTGGCACAAGGGTTCGCACCCCCTGTAACTTCACGCATAATCCAATCGACCGAGCCCCCGGGCACCGAGACGTAGGGCTGTTACTTCCTCCGAGAAGGGCCTGAACTCGTAAATCTTGCGTGCACAACCTCACCGTAGCTAGGATCTTGCCTCCTCATACTTACCCCCTATTCTACTGTCAGACTTAGAACCACGACAGTTGGCGCCCACCGTGGGGCAGGTGTCTTAGCGACTTTCCGATGAGGTTGCGATTTTTTCCGATTCCCATCATCATGGTTTCTGGTGGAGGTTTGGCTGAAGGCCACGAGATCCGTCTCGGCGCACTCGTCTTCATCGCCGACGACTTCGCCTGGCTCCAGGAGGCCCCCCTCGATGTCGAGACATTCCCCGTCCGCGGGGCGACGCACTTTCATGCGTGTGTCCGCGGCATCCTTCTGCGGCAGCCGTCGTCCCAATACCGGTCGGCTCCTGCGGCGTCTTCGTTCCCCGCTGTTCGCCGTCGCAAGTGATCTGGTCGATCGCGGCTTCAGTGGTGGGTGAAGCATGCGGTGGCACGTCAGTCGGCCACCCCTCAAGTCGCGGCAATCGAGCCCGATGAATCTCTCTACGGCCTGTTCGATCTATCGACTGGCTCCGTCGAGACACTGTCCGAGTGTGACAGCAGCGATCCTGCGGCGGAGGTCCTGATGGTCGACACGCCGCGTAGCCCACCTGGCATGCGTCGCAACGGAGGCGGCGACGGCGATGGCGATCCGTCACACGTTCACGAGGAATACCACCCTGAAACCCTCTCTTCGCAGCGGAGGGAGGAACTTCACCGCCGCAACGAGGAAGCACTCCACACGCCCATCGTCGGAGAGACCTCTGAGGCTCGGGCCTTGGAGGCAGCGTGCTTGGCCACTTTGGCTGAACGCACTCGACTGGAGAATCTTCAGCATGCACTCGACGAACATGCTCGGCAGCAGATTCCTGAGTCCAGTCGACGGCGGCAATTGTTCCCGCCTGAACCTCAGGTATACCACACTCCTATTCAGAATCTTACGGCTGCAGCACGTATAGCAGAGTCCATCCAGCCATCCCAGTCGGAAGCTGGACGAGGTTTGATGCAGATCCGGGCTCTGCTCCGGGCAGCAGGAGAGCAAAACACTGCAGTATCTCAGTCGTGTAACAGAATCCATAGCAGATCTGTGGTGGCTGACACAGTTCAATCGGCTCACAGCCCAAGATCGCCTCCGCGGCATGAGGGACGGAGGCGTTGCCAAGATCAGTACTTGGGTCGGAACCACGAGCAGTACAATCATCGGCTCGGCCGTAATGACCGCCGTCGAGCGCCTACGCCCCCTCCGAGAGGCGGATCATATGTGCCCCGGCATTATGATGACAGGCGCCCGTACAGCGGAGAGCGGAGGATGCCAGTCGACCCAAGAGAGCCAGGGTTTGATGCGAGGTCAATTTTGGTGCAAGGTTTGGTCGACAGGAACCGAGCACACAGAGAGGGGCAAGACAGAGATCGCCCGAGTGGAAGCAGAATACATGTTTCGGGTCCCGAGTGTTTTAGCAGAGCCATCAGAGCTGCTGAGATCCCCCCCAACTTCAGGTTGGCGACTGGGGTTAGTAAGTTCACCGGTGAGTCGAAGCCTGACACTTGGCTGGAAGATTACCGAGTGGCTGTTCAGATCGGTTGTGGAAATGATGAGGTAGCTATGAAACATCTTCCTCTCATGTTGGAAGGATCGGCCAGAGCATGGCTGAATCAGTTAGCTCCAGGCAGTATATTCAGCAGGGAAGAGTTAACCCGAGTGTTTGTCAGGACATTCGAGGGCACATGCAAACGACCTGCAGAGTTGACGGAATTGCAACATTGTGTACAGAAGCCGAATGAAACTCTGAGGGATTACATCCAAAGATGGACCACTTTATACCACACAGTAGAAAATGTATCCCAACACCAAGCAATTTGTGCCTTCAAGGAGGGCGTTCGGTATCGAGAGCTTAACCTGAAATTCGGTCGGACAGGAGATATGTCTTTGACCCGAATGATGGAAATAGCCACTCGGTACGCTAATGGCGAAGAAGAGGATCGACTCCGCAGTGGAAAGGGCAAACCAGTTGCCCAAGACACCGGAGGAGGTCGGAAGCAGAAACGCAAAGCCGAGCCAGCAGGTCCAGGTGAAGCTGCAGTTGTAACTCAAGGAAAATTCAAGGGAAAGCCCAAAGGGCCCTGGATCCCCAAGAAGGTGAAAGATCAGGCAGGGGATGATGTGTTGGACTTGCCATGTCACATTCACACCAAGAAGGATGAAGAGGGTAATCTGATTTATCCCAAACATACCACTCGACAATGTCAGCTCCTGATCCAGCAGTTCCGAGAGAAACGGCCCAATGAAAAGGAAAAAGAGTCTGACAAGGATGGTGACAAGGAAGAAGATGATGACAGTTTCCCTAACGTCAATTCCACTTTGGTGATTTTTGCTGACATTGAAAGCAAAAGTCGACTGAAAGTCATCAACAGAGAGGTAAACATGGTTGCTCCGGCAACGACGACATATTTGAAATGGTCAAAGACTCCCATTACATTCAACCAATCTGACCACCCACCGCACGTTGCCACCCCCGGGAGGCAAGCGTTGGTGGTCGACCCAGTCGTTGGGGGCACCCGACTGACCAAAGTCTTGATGGATGGTGGCAGCGGCTTGAACATTTTGTATGCTGAGACCCTTCGTGGGATGGGCATTCCGATGTCCAAACTCAGTGAGAGCAATATGCGATTCCACGGTGTCATTCCAGGAAAGAAAGCTGATTCACTCGGTCAGATCACTCTTGACGTGGTTTTTGGTGATTCCAAGAATTACCGTAAGGAGAAGTTGACATTCGAAGTTGTGGATTTTCACAGTGCCTATCATGCTATTCTGGGCAGAACTGCATATGCCCGTTTCATGGCTCGACCATGTTACGTGTACCTCAAGCTGAAGATGCCTGGCCCCAGAGGCGTGATCACAGTCACTGGCAATTGGCAACGAGCAGAAGAGTGCCTCCAGAAGGGCTCTGTGATAGCCGATGAACAGATGACAGCAGTAGAAATGGAAGAATATAAGAAGACGGCAGATCCGAGTGATTTGTTGCGTACTAAGAAGCCTGCTTCAGAGTCTGCATTTCAGTCGTCCGGTGAAACAAAGCCTGTTCACATTCACCCGACCGATCCCAATGCTGCTCCGGCTCATATCTCGACAACACTCGACAGCAAATAGGAAGAAGCGCTCATCCAGTTCCTCCGTGAGAACTGGGACATCTTCGCATGGAAGCCGTCTGACATGCCGGGTGTACCCAGGGGACTGGCTGAGCACCGTTTGTGAGTCGATCCAAAGGCAAAACCCGTTAAAGAGCATCTCTGTCGGTCCGCTGTGGAGAAGCGAAAGGCGATCGGCGAAGAGGTGGCTCGGCTTCTGGCGGCTGAGTTCATCCGCGAAATTTACCACTCCGAGTGGCTCGCCAATGTTGTCATGGTTCCCAAGAAGGACGATTCACTTCGTATGTGCATTGATTTCAAGCATATCAATCGGGTCTGCCCGAAAGATCATTTTCCTCTCCCCCGCATCGATCAGATAGTCGACTCGACTGCGGGATGTGAGCGATTGTCCTTCCTGGATGCATATTCCGGGTACCATCAGATCCGACTGTATGGACCTGATGAAATAAAAACAGCTTTTATCACTCCATTCGGGTGCTTTTGCTATGTCACCATGCCCTTTGGTATCAAGAACGCTGGTGCCACATTCATGCGTATGATACAGAAGTGCCTACTAACTCAAATCAGTCGGAATGTAGAAGCGTACATGGATGACATCGTGGTTAAGTCGCGTAAAGGTTCCGACCTGCTGATTGACCTTGCTGAAACCTTTACCAATTTGAGAAAATATGATATCAAGCTTAATCCGTCGAAGTGTACATTTGGAGTTCCAGGTGAAAAGTTACTCGGTTTCCTCGTTTCCGAACATGGGATCGATGCCAACCCAGAGAAAATTGGTGCAATCCTCCGAATGAAATGCCCTGTGCGTGTACACGACGTTCAGAAGCTTACTGGTTGTTTGGCCGCTTTGAGTCGATTCATCTCTCGTCTCGGTGAAAAGGCACTGCCTCTTTACCGACTGATGAAGAAATCTGATAAGTTCGAGTGGACTCCTGAAGCTGACGCAGCGTTTGCAGAGCTCAAAGCCCTGCTTTCCACCCGGCCAGTGCTTGCTGCTCCAATCAGCAAAGAGCCTTTACTGCTTTATGTAGCAGCCACAGGACAGGTTGTCAGTACAGTACTCACGGTCGAGCGAGAAGAAGAAGGTAAAACCTACAAGGTCCAATGCCCAGTGTACTATATTTCTGAAGTCTTAACCCCATCCAAGCAGAGATATCCACATTATCAAAAGCTTATCTATGGAATTTACTTGACCACAAAGAAGGTTGCACATTACTTCTCAGATCATTCGATTACGGTCATTAGCAACGCTCCCTTGTCAGAGATTTTGAACAACAGAGATGCAACTGGTCGAGTGGCAAAATGGGCGATTGAACTCCTTCCGCTGGATATCAGGTTTGAGGCGAAGAAAGCGATCAAGTCTCAAGCAATAGCAGATTTCCTCGTCGAGTGGATTGAACAGCAGCTACCGACTCAGATACAGTCGGAACATTGGACTATGTTCTTCGACGGGTCCAAGATGTTGAATGGTTCAGGCGCTGGGGTAGTCTTGATATCTCCACGAGGCGACAACCTCAGATATGTTCTCTAGATTCACTTTGATTCCTCCAACAATGAAGCTGAATATGAGGCGCTTCTATACGGGTTGCGTATGGCCATTTCACTCGGCGTCCGTCGCCTGATGGTTTACGGTGACTCAGATTTAGTGGTTAATCAAGTGATGAAAGAGTGGGATATCAGGAGCCCAGCAATGACTGGCTATTGCAATGCAGTGAGAAAGCTAGAAAAGAAGTTTGAAGGGCTGGAGCTCCACCATATACCCCGTCTGAAGAATCAAGCAGCGGATGACTTGGCGAAAATAGGTTCCAAGCGGGAGCCTATTCCCTACAATGTGTTTTTGGAGCATATTCACGCACCTTCAGTTCAAGAAGATCCCTTCACTGAAGAGCCCCCACAGCCTAAAAGTTCCACTGATCCGACTGAAGTTGAGATCCCAGCTGTGGTCGACTTAATCATGGAGGTTTTGATTGTTATTCCCGATTGGACAGTGCCGTATATCGCATATATTCTCAGGAAAGAGCTTCCAGAGGATGAAGAAGAGGCTCGCCAGATTGTCCGTCGATCCAAAGCCTTCACAGTAATGGGTGGACAACTCTATAGAGAGAGTGTTACTGGGGTCGTTCAGAAATGCATCACTCCAGAAGAAGGCCGAATGATCCTCAATGATATCCACTCGGGAACCTGTGGTCACCATGCGTCTTCTCGGGCCATCGTGGCCAAAGCATATCGAGCAGGGTTTTATTGGCCACAGGCAAATGAGATGGCAAAGGAAATAATCGACAAGTGTGAGGGCTGTCAGTTCTACTCCAACATGTCCCACAAACCCGCTTCAGCCTTGAAGACCATTCCACTCGTCTGGCCATTCGCTGTTTGGGGACTAGATATGGTCGGACCTCTGAGGACTGGCAGGAGTGGCTTCACCCATGTGCTTGTAGCAGTCGACAAGTTCACTAAATGGATTGAAGCTAAACCTATCAAAAGCCTAGAAGCAAGTACTGTTGTCAGCTTCATCAGAGGGTTAACGTTTAGATATGGAGTTCCGCATAGCATCATCACGGATAATGGGTCAAACTTTGATTCAGATGAGTTCCGAGCTTTCTGCGCTTCCCAAGGTACTCGGGTTGACTATGCTTCAGTCGCCCACCCTCAGTCGAATGGACAAGCAGAAAGAGCGAACGGTTTGATTCTCAAAGGGCTGAAACCTCGATTGATGCGCGACCTCAAGCATGCAGCCGGCACTTGGGTAGATGAGTTACCGTCAGTCCTTTGGGGATTAAGAACAACACCAAATCGGTCGACCGGTCGAACCCCCTTCTTCATGGTCTATTTGGCTGAGGCTGTGCTGCCGAGTGACTTGCTTCACAATGCACCCCGAGTAGAACTTTTTTCAGAAGCCGAAGCAGAACGGGCTCGAGAAGACACTGTTGATCTTCTGGAAGAAGAAAGAGAGATGGCCTTGATCCGATCGACCATTTATCAGCAAGACCTTCGTCGATTATATGCCAGAAATGTGAAGGGTCGAGCATTTTAGGAAGGGGACCTTGTGCTCCGAGTGGACCAGCAACGGCCTCACAAACTTGCCCCCGCTTGGGAAGGTCCCTTCATCGTCACCAAGGTGCTCCACAATGGAGCGTATCACCTCTACAATGTGGAGCATAATAAAGACGAGCCACGCGCTTGGAATGCGGAGCTACTCCGCCGTTTTTGTACTTAAGTGTTCAGACTGATGAGATGTAATAAGGAGTACCTGTCAGTTCGTTTATCAAAGACATGGTTTTACAGTCTCCTAAATGATTGTTGTTACTAATACACGTGTCCAAAATCCCCCAGTGGGTGGCTTAGCCGCGAATCCGATTCGCCAAAGTTTAAAAAATCCTACCGAGTGATGAGCAACCCTCTCACTCGGGGGCTTAGATGCAGTCCTGTACTCGCCTAAGTTTAAAAAAAAAATCCTACCGAGTGATGAGCAACCCTCTCACTCGGGGGCTTAGCTGCAGTCCTGTACTCACCTAAGTTTGTAAAATCCTACCGAGTGATAAGCAACCCTCTCACTCGGGGGCTTAGCTGCAGTCCTGTACTCGCCTAAGTTTGTAAAATCCTACCGAGTGATGAGCAACCCTCTCACTCGGGGGCTTAGCTGCAGTCCTGTACTCGCCTAAGTTGTAAAATCCTACCGAGTGAAGCAACCCTCTCACTCGGAGGCTTAGCTGCAGTCCTGTACTCGCCTAAGTTTAAAAATCCTACCGAGTGAGAGCAACCCTCTCACTCGAGGCTTAGCTGCAGTCCTGTATCGCCTAAGTTTAAAAATCCTACCGAGTGATGAGCAACCCTCTCACTCGGGCTAGCTGCAGTCCTGTACTCGCCTAAGTTTAAAAAATCCTACCGATGATGAGCAACCCTCTCACTCGGAGCTTAGCTGCAGTCCTGTCTCGCCTAAGTTTAAAATCCTACCGAGTGATGAGCAACCTCTCACTCGAGGCTAGCTGCAGTCCTGTACTCGCCTAAGTTTAAAAAATCCTACCGAGTGATGAGCAACCCTCTCACTCGGAGGCTTAGCTGCAGTCCTGTACTCGCCTAAGTTTAAAAATCCTACCGAGTGATGAGCAACCCTCTCACTCGGAGGCTTAGCTGCAGTCCTGTACTCGCCTAAGTTTTAAAATCCTACCGAGTGATGAGCAACCCTCTCACTCGAGGCTTAGCTGCAGTCCTGTACTCCCTAAGTTTGTAAATCCTACCGAGTAATGAGCAACCCTCTCACTCGGAGGCTTAGCTGCAGTCCTGTACTCGCCTAAGTTTAAAAAATCCTACCGAGTGGTGAGAAACCCTCTCACTCGGAGGCTTAGCTGCAGTCCTGTACTCGCCTAAGTTTGTAAAATCCTACCGATTGATGAGCAACCCTCTCACTCGGAGGCTTAGCTGCAGTCCTGTACTCGCCTAAGTTTGTAAAATCCTACCGAGTGATGAGCAACCCTCTCACTCAGAGGCTTAGCTGCAGTCCTGTACTCGCCTAAGTTTAAAAAATCCTACCGAGTGATGAGCAACCCTTTCACTCGGGGGCTTAGCTGCGGTCCTGTACTCGCCTAAGTTTAAAACACGCTCCATCCTGATCCGCAAGGACGACGAGGTGGTCTGTTGCTAGTCTAGAAGAAGGAGGTGAGGATCTACTCCCGGACTACTACATTCAGTTGCATTGATGTGTCGGTGGAGGAAACCGATGGGAAAGTTTGGAGACTAACTGGTGTGTATGGACAGCCTAGTTGGGACAACAAGGAGAGAACATACCAGCTCCTGCGTGATCTTCATGCTCAATCCACTCTCCCATGGGTGGCAATTGGCGATTTTAACGAGATCTTATATTCGTCGGAAAAAGAGGGAGGAGCCCCTCGACAGCAAGCCCGGATGCAAGCATTTCAAGACGCGCTCATGGACTGCTCTCTGGAGGATATTGGTTACAACGGGGACATGTTTACTTTTTTCAGAGGTGGATTGCGCGAATGACTGGATCGGGTTGTGTCTAATGCAGAGTGGATGGAGATGCATCCGTTGTGTGGGTTGAGTAACATGGAGATGGGCAAGTCGGATCACCGACCGATTTGCATAGATACTGATTTCTTGGCCGGAGTGGCTGTGGCGCGCCCTAGTGCCAGCCGAAAGTTTGAGGCGAGATGGCTAGCAGAAGAAGCAGTTGAAGAGATTGTTAAAACGGCATGGCTGAAGGCTGTTACTCAAGGCCTTTGCCCTACAGCCAAGGAGAAGCTAGATGTCGTTCATAAAGAGCTTCATGCGTGGGACCGTAAGGTCCTGAAGGGGCCGCGTTATAGATTAAGATCAGCTCAACAGGAGCTTGAGATGCTTATGAAACAGCCATATGATTCAGAGATAAAGGCAAAGCAGCAAGATCTCACGATGCTGATTGAAAATCTCCTGGAGCAGGAGGAGATCTACTGGGCACAACGCGGTCATGCAAATTGGCTACGTCGTGGCGATCGCAATATAAGGTTTTTTAATCAGTTTGCCTCGGCACGTAGACGCCGTAATTTAATTAAGAGATTGAAAAATAATAATAATACTTAGGTTGAGGGTAATGATAACCTCAAGCCCTTGATTCTTGAGTATTTCCAGAGTCTTTTTAACACTGATGCAGGGATAATTGATGACGGTTTACTATCCACGATGAAACCGGTGGTTACGGCGCAAATGAATACCCTGCTGGTAGCTCCTTACACCAAGGAGGAAGTGAAGAAAGCATTGTTCCAAATAGGCGACATGAAGGCCCCGGTTCCTGATGGTCTTCAGGCGATATTTTTTAAGCGCTTTTGGCACATTATAGGTGAGGAGCTTACTAAGGAAGTGCTTGATGCAATCAACAATAAAAAGATCCCAGATGGGTGGAATTCCACAAATGATGTGCTGATCCCTAAGGTGGACAGCCCTGAGATGATAACCCAGTTCAGGCCCATCAGTTTATGTAATGTGGTATATAAGGTCATCTTGAAAATGCTAGCTAATAGATTGAAGAAAATCCTTCTTGAGGTGATCTTCCCAACCCAGAGTGCATTTGTGCCAGGCAGGTTAATAACTGACAATGTGCTAGTAGCTTATGAATGTTTTCATGCAATAAAGAAGAAAACCCATGGCTCCAATGGAATATGTGCAGTTAAATTGGATATGCTAAAAGCGTATGACAGAGTAGAATGGGGCTTCTTGCAAACGATGATGGCAAGGATGGGATTTCACCCACAGTGGACTGGGCTCATCATGGAGTGTGTCTCTTCGGTGAGTTATAGAATCAGGTTTAATGATACTGAAACAGAGGAATTCATACCATCTCGGGGGTTGAGACAGGGAGACCCTTTATCCCCATATCTATTTTTGATCTGTTCTGAAGGACTCTCGAGTATGCTGTCTTTTGAGGAAGAAACTGGTGGTTTGGAAGGGGTAAAAGTTTCTAGAGATGCCCCATCTATTTCACACCTTTTGTTTGCAGATGATTGTTTGATCCTGATGAGGGCGACAAATCAGAATGCAAATATTTTGAAGAGGATTCTTGACACGTATTGTGCAAGCTCAGGCCAACGTGTAAGTACCCCAAAATCTAGTATCTTCTTCAGCCCTAATACTAGAGTTAATGATAGGGAAAGTGTTTGTGCTACATTGGATATCTTAACTGAAGCTTTGTCAGACAAATATCTCGGCCTACCAACAATGGTTGGTGTTGATCGGAGTGACTGTTTCCAACACTTAGTGGACAGAGTATGTAAGAGGTTAAAGGGTTGGAAAGAAAAGATCCTCTCCATACAAGGTAAAGAGATTCTGATTAAAGCAGTAGCGCTAGTTTTCCATCATATGCTATGTCTGTGTTCAAGCTGCCAAAAGGAATCTGTAAATCAATTACCGATGAAATTTCGGGTTTTTGGTGGGGTGATGGAGATGACAAGAAAAAAATGCATTGGTTTGCATGGTGGAAAATGTGTGTACCAAAGAAAAGGGGTGGCATGGGGTTTAGAGACCTTCACAGCTTTAATCTTGCTATGTTAGCAAAGCAGTGTTGGCGACTACTCCAAAACCCTAATTCATTGTGTGCACGAGTTTTGAGTGCAAAATATTACCCCGATGGAGATATCTTGAAAGCTGGTCCAAAGAAAGGAGCTTCGTTTAATTGGCAAAGTATTGTAGCAGGAATTCAAACTTTTAAGAGGGGTTGTATCAGGCGTGTAGGATCCGGTGCACATATCAATTTGTGGGAAGATCCATGGATATCCTCAAGTGCAACCAGGAAGCTAATTACACCTAGAGGTGGCATCATGTTAACAAGAGTAGAGGAGATAATTGATCCCCATACGGGACACTGGGATGAGGAACTTATTCGGAACGTACTCTCACCTGTCGATGCACATAGAATACTGCAAATCCCTCTTAATGTGGAAGCAGTGGAAGACTTTGTAGCTTGGTACCATACAAGGTCCGGAACCTTTTCAGTGCGATCGGCATATCATATCGAATTTGAGCATCAGTTCGGACACCACTTAAATCCAAACAGTCCAGGTAGTGCTATTGCAAATGGAGTATGGAAAGATCTATGGAAGCTTCGGCAACCAGGGAAAGTTAAGCATTTTGGCTGGAAAGTTTTGAAGGGTGTTTTGCCTTGCTATGGGGCTTTGGCTAGTAGACATATACCTTTGGTCCCGCAATGTCCTCTTTGTCGTATTGGAATTGAGGACATTCAGCATTGCTTGCTTACATGTTCTCGAGCTTATGCAATCTGGAAGGAGTTGGGATTATCGACAGAGATAGATAAAGCGGTCTGTCAGGATCGCTCTGGCTCGATTAATCTAGATTTCCTGTTCCAGGTACACTCGACGGTGCATAACATCCCTACACCCAAGTTCATCTTGGTGGCCATGTAGTTCATTTGGTGGCAGAGGAGACTATATACGAAAGGGGAAACTGTCATGTCGATAGAACAAGCAGCAATGTCAATCCGGGTTCTTGCTACAAATTTCGTACGAGCAAACACTCCAAACCAAGCTGTTCGGAAGAGGAATCACGTATGGAAGGAAGTGGGAGTGGTAAAAATAAATGTTGATGCATCCTTTCATGCGGACAATTTCTCAGGTTCATGCGGTGTCATAGCCCGTAATGATCAAGGACAATTTATAGGCGCAGCAACTCAGTTGATACCCCATGTGGCTACCATAGAAGAAGCAGAACTGATAGCTATCCGGTGTGGACTGAACTTAGCAGCAAATTTGGGTTGCACAAAGCTGGTAATTGAATCTGACAGTAGAAGTGCGTTGGATGCAATATCTGATCCTTATGCTTATATGGGAACAACAATGCCTATCATAGCGGAGTGCTCCCTCTTGACAATGGAATTTGCTCATATATCTTTTGATCACTGTAGCAGAGAGGCGAACTCAGCAGCGGATGCTTTAGCAAAACATTGTATTAGCATGAGAAAGTCTGAAGTGTGGGAAATCATCCCTGACTTTATTCTTCATCTTTTTGTAAACGACCTGGCTATCATTTGATGTATAAAGTTATTATGCTAAAAAAAACTTTTCTTAAAAAACCACAAACACATGGATCACACGAACACAATGGAGCGAGCCTGTGTAACTCGTACCATCTTCCATGATGTTACCGCCGTGTATAGCCATGCTGCAGCATGACAGAATTGAGGGAATAGTTGTTGCATGTTTTTTTGGAAAAGGAGGTTAAGACCCCGGCATCTGCATCAATCGATGCATACGGCCATCTTTATTTATTATTCAGTAAAGGTCTAACAAGAACATACGTCAAGCCACCCGAAGCCATCACTCACACCTACAAAACTCGATAATGTGGAGTGCTCTCACTCCCCATATCTAAACCCGGTGTCGTCGCCGATCCATTCACATAACGTATCGGAACCAACAGTCGGTGCAGCAGACCTAAAGCGTACACCACTTGCATACGTTCTAGACGCCACCATCTTCATCGGACCGCTGACCCATCTTCAGGAGAGAGATCCGCATCATCCTTGCCAGTCCGTCCATCCGTCGACGCCACCACGGCGTCCAACGGCGCCACCGCCCCGCGCTCGTCCATCCAGACGCGAAGATTCTGGAAGTTCGGTCGTGCGTAGCACCTGCCGACCAGGCATGACACAACGTAGCACCTGTCTGCCAGGCATGACTTGACATCTCCACCGAAAGCTCCGTGCAAGACGAAGCCGCTCCACCTCATGCCTCTGTCTTCCAGCGTTGCTCCACAAACGATGCTCCCAAGAGAGAAAACGACACCGTAGTACCGCCATTGTCTGATCTAGAAGACCATATCCTAGGGTTTCCCCCGGAGCAGCACGAGTGGGTCGACAGTAGTTACACGACGCTGCCTTCATCAAGGTAACGACGCAGAACGCCGCCATCGCCTGCCATCAGCTTGGTTTTCACTCGCAACTATGTCTTTCCGACTCACAGTCGGAGCTAGATGACGGACCTCGAGATCTGACCATCCAGCGTCAGGCCGACCACCTCCGACAGAGAAGATGGCCACCACCGCCGGCTGCACCGGCCAGATCAGATCTGACCGGAGGCGCCGCCGACCAGTCCACCATGGCCTCCACGCCGTCGCCGCCGATTCGACGCCTGATGGCGCGCCGACCGCAGCCGCCGCCCTTCCCGGTACAGGGCCGTGCCGCGCCTGCCGCCGGCCGAGATAAGGCCGACCACCACGCCGTCACAGCCATCGCCGCCACGCCGTAAAGATTGGATCGGTCGCCGAGCTCGCATCCTAGACGTCGTCGCCGCGCCGCACACGACGCCGCCAAGAGTTGCCACCCGACGCCTCCTCGCGATCTGGTCGTCCTGCGCCGGCCGTGATGCTCGAAGGGTGAAGAAGCCCCGCCGCCGCCCTGCCGGCCCGGCTTTGCCTGGCGGCGCTGCGGACGGCGGCGAGGAGATGGGAGGGACGGGTGTGGTCGAGTGGCGGCGGCTAGGGTTTACCCCCGGGTCGCCCACGGGACGACACGGGGTTCGTTCATCCAGCATGTGTGGAAGAGCCTTATTTAGTTGTTGCATGTGCTCTCAATAATTTGAGAGAAACCACCTTGACTTTCTTTGCGCATGAGCTTTGCCGTTAAAGCGACCAGATTTATTTAGCTCTTCCTGTTGGGCGACATTTTTCTGGCCTACTAAGGCTAGCCCTCAAAAGTCATTTTATTTGGCAATACCAAGCACTTGGCCGGGTTTGGTCTCATTAGGTTCTTCTTCGATACGTGCACTCTTTTAGTTAGATATATGAATTAATAAAGCGAAACATATAACAATTTTGTAGACCAATAATGAAGTATTCTTGTCAAATCTTTACAAAGTGCAGAACTGATATGGTAGTAATAGCACTCCACAACTCACAACAAGGAAATGACGACAACGCATGCCCATATTTTTCCGCTCCATTTTATGTGGTGGCAAGGATGTAGGCGAGAGAAATCTCCAACTTTCTGGATGCAACAGCAATTAGGCCTAGCAAAAATGACATCAATACAAACGAAGTTGTAAAGGGGTGACCATAGCAACTGGCCAATAAAATCAGCAGTAAAAGAAGAATAAGCACATGTACAAGGAAATCACGGATCGACAACTAAATCAATTTTCGGAGCAAGATTAATCTAGCAGAATCATCTAAGTCATTTCATGAAGCATTGTTCAATTTTAGAGATGTAACTAGGATTATGACCGATCGATTGGTTGGGTAGGAAAAAGGAATACACATGCTACTCCCTCCATTTGAAATATACAACTTTCCGGAAAGCATGTGGTCTCACTTCTCTATCTTTGATTACTAATTAATAGTAATAAAATAAAAATTTGGCCTTGTTAGATGAAAATTGGATAAGATTTGTTGCAAACATAGTTGTAAAATAAACTTTAAAATTTACTTGCTTACATATTTGTGAAAAACATAAAGGTCAAACATTAAACATTGTGCAAAGTCCACACCTCAGAAAATACTATACAGTGTATGTGGTAGATAAGTGTCGCTAAAAGAAGTACGGCAATTGAGAGGGATCATGAGAATAATTACCTCGTCTCGGAACTTTTCTTTCACCTTCCATGTGAGTGATAGTTTATCCCAATAGCACATTAGCCCCTTGTTCCTACAAGTTAAATTGGTTAGAAAAGTACATACATTATTATCAGGCATTAAGTAGGTAATACATACCAGTGATCACGCGAGCAACATGTAAAGACATGGAGTATAAGGCTACATGGTCCTTGTTCCAGACCGCTTGTGCTGCATTCATCGGTTGCTAGAGACCAACTGCTAGTATTGAGGCAGTATTGCATAAAATGTTGCTCTCGTGGATGGCGATAGACAATAGTATCACCTACAATGGTAGGCAGTGCCTTAGAGGAGACACACAAATTGCGCCCTCCCACGAAGATGGCTTTGTCTCCGATGCTTTTTACCGGGATAAACCTATCTAAAACAACATCTGCAAGCTTGTAAACTGCGAGGTGTGTCAACGAAATGTCGTTGTGCCCGACCACTAAGATCTCTGAGTCGCATTCTACTAAATAGACAGGGTAGCATAGTTTCTCCGTTGGAAACGTGACGATCAACTTCGGTGGATCGTGCGAGTGTGCCTCCAGCTGAAAAATCTGTGATAAATCAGTATTTTCCATATTCATAGTTTCATGCACCAGGTATTGCTTGCCTCGGAACGACAACGGTCCATAATGACTTGGAAGTCTCCAATGCAGTAGAAAAGTCCATTTAGTATCCTGGGAGGTAGCAACAGCCGCTACCATCTGCTGAATGAAGATAACCATAACCCTCACGACTCCGGCATCAATAGAAATAGAAGCGGATATGCGTCTCAACTGTTGCAGGTTCGCATATGGATGACTCATGTGCAAGTTATGAGACGCTAGTGGTGGGAGCTCAACAATATCACCGGTGAAAGGGTGGAGGAGGTGGATGGCGGTGTCCTCGTCTCGCTGGATAAACAGGAGGCCCTCGACCAAGTCAAGAACACAGTGGTCCTCGAACAGCGGGAGCCGGACGCGAACAAAAACCCCAGAGTCAAGGTTGAAGAAGCGTGTGTGTTCACAGAGCCTTTCATGGCCAGGATAAAGCCCGTGGCCCTCAGCGAACATCATCCAGCGGCGTGGGTGAAAGCGTGGATCAGTGACACCATGGCCACACGGAGACATGGTGGCAGACCACCAATTGGTGCAAACAGCACGGAAGCGAACATAGTCCATCAGGTCGCCGGTCAGCAAGCGCCGGCCAACAAGGCGAACCATATCTTCTGGCAGCGATGCCCATGGGGACCGGCTGGCCGGCGCTAGCAAAGGTGGCATCTTACAGCTACAGATCGACAATCCGGTCCTGCAAGAGACGAGACGTGCAACTTAGTGTAAAAAACAAGCACTAGATAGAGAAGGGCAACAAAAATCAATACTACTAGAATGCATGGCAGAAGAAGACGTGCCTACGTGCTTAGGGATCTAAACTTTACGGCGAGAGTTTCACGGCCGGCGGCAGGAAGAATGTGGGATGCAGCAAAAACTTTACCTCGCGTGTAAGAGGAAATCTTTTCTTTTGTATAAGAAGCAGCAGCTTTGCGTGGGTTCAGGGAAACAAGCTACCAATACGATTCGCGTACGATCTACTCCTATAGGATGAAAAAAAGTCCAGCGCGAACGCTCGCGCGCCACCGATTTCCCTAGGCCCATCCAGTGCGTGGCCCAATCAGACAGCCAGTGTTTGCTACAGCTACGGGCAGTTTCTACGGAAAGTGCTTACGGAGATGAGCTGGAAAGTGGAGAGTGGAGAACTAGGATTCATCACGATTTGAGTCCCACAGCTAATTTTGTTGGGAGAAAATCAATGAGATTAGGCCATGCAATCCCATAACTTGCAGGAGATATCATCCCGTCGTGTGTACTATAGATATGCTCCAGCACTAAAACTACGCAAAGTATTTTGAAACAAAGAAAGTACATAGGTACACAACTTGAAATTATTATTTTTTTGGAAAAAAAATTTCCAGGCACCATTTTATTAAACGAGGCAACCAAAACACATTATACTGTTCCCAACTCTTGAGTCAAGCTAAAGTAGCAGAGCCAGAATAACAAGTACTCCCTCCGATACTTTTTTTGATCAGAAAGAGTACTTAAATTAATATGAATCCGAATTTTGTGCGACATTAATCATGTAACTATATTACTATAAAGGATGCTGGAGTACCAGCCTTTCGGGGCTTTGTCGGGCGAGAGTGCCTTCCACACTATCCGTTTCGCGTGCGCCTCGTGCCGATGGCTCCCTGGCGCGCTCTACAACGTCCAATCTCCACGAGCGCTCGGCACCTAACTGTTATTCCTCGGGGATCCATGATGGGTGAGTCACGGGCGCGCGCGGGGCCACTTTCATGTGGTATTTTTCACTGCTTCCGCATGCGCCAACTCGTGCGTTGCGTCGCATGCGCTGAGTAAGGCCGGGTCCGCCTGTCACCGTCCTGTGCCGTCTGCAACATTGATTGGCTCGCGCGAGACTGGCATGCACATGTGTTTACGTATTTTGTTCTACTGTTTATTCTTACATGATATTGATTTTGCATAGCAGACAAAACCACAAACATTATTATCTGGAAAAAATTGATAACCTATTCTACATAAATAAGTAGGTGATATCCACTAACATATTTATATCAACATGTAATTATGCCACCTTCACCTGCACTTATGCATGGAAAAAGGCTCACATTGATCAACTTGCAACCATGCTTGCAAACTGGCTCAAATATTGTAATTATACTATGCTACTTATATTAAATAAACAATTGTACAATATCCATATGTATTTTTAGTTTAAAATTTTATATTATTAGTCGAATATTTATATTCATATAACCAAATATTACTCAAATTTATTGCAAACAATTTCCGCATCAATTCATGGGGAATCACATGTAGTATATTTAAATAGTTGATCCCCACTAACTCTATCTCAATATGCAACTATGTCAACTCATCATGTCAATATGGATGAACTACAATAAATTATATGTATTTAAGTATCAACCACCTGTTTTACAAATGTCGATACACGATGCGGGTTTGGCGAATGGTGAAGGAGTGGTTGGGATTAGGAGCACTCGAGATTAATAGGTGGGCGGCGGAGCGGAACACAAAGAATTGGTGGACCAATATGTCGAAGCCCAATACTGCGCACCGGAAGGGCATGACTTCCCCTCACTATTCTTGTCCGTTGGGTTGTTTAGAAGGAGAGAAATGCTAGAGTGTTTAGAAAGAAGTCCACGCCTCCCTTCTACATTCTCAAGCTCATCCAGGACGAGGCCAAACTATGGATCGCTGCAGGGGCTAGGCATCTGAGTGTCATCATGCCGCGAGAGTAGTCCTACTTTTTTTTTGGAGGTGTTGAATCTTCTCTGACGAGCTATGTTGTGGAGCTGATGTATTGCACTATAAACTCTCTTTCTCTCTTCATTAATCAATGAGGCAAATCTTTTGCCTCGGTTTAAAAAAAAGTATCAATTATCATACTCTTAATCTAAATATTAATGTCTCATACAACCAAAATCATTGAAATCACTGCAACTGATTGCCATAGCAACTTAAAACGCGCGAGGTGTCATCTACGGTTTCAACTATTTATTGTGATTTTACTATTTATTCTAGAAGCATGTCATCTAGGAGTCATTTTGCCTACAGAAATATCCTACTTGATCATTTCGCCACCAAGTGGCCCAGTAATTATTTGCGGGGCACTGAGTTGCTTGGTGCGAGTGACTCATATTCAAGGAACTGCCGCTGCTTTAGAATCTCAGAGTTGAGATGGACATATGTAAGTACTATAATCCGTTCTTTATTCCGAGATTAGTCTCTTGCGAATATATTTTTACAGCTAAGACCAGGCCCAGGTGAGCCGCACGCGTTCTTTGGCACACAATTCTTCACATGGTGCCATTGTTTGCGCGTAGAAACACACAGAAATGCTCTTATTTCACCACACGTGGGCGCTCTTTTTCACCAAACCAAACGTGTCACTGTAATTAGATTGGTGGTTGAGGTAGCACCACGCACGCACACGAATAGATCAACGGTCGTGGATTAATCGGGTTGGTACGTGCTTGCACACACTATCCAAAGTGTGAGGAGAAGGGTGTGGGTTGATCAGGAGTAATCCGTCTATGTGTAGGGTGGAGTTGGGAGTTTATCCCCGCATGTACATATTGTAAACCAGTGGATCATTTGGGAGTCTTCCTCCCCTTCTTCTATAATGAATGATACGCACGCTCGTGCGTATTCGAGAAAAAAATCCAAAGTGTGACCCGATAAAAAATGTCTAAGCAGCTTCAAGAAATGTGAAATTGATACATAGCCAAGCTTGCTTGGTCATTTACGAAGTAGGTTAATTAGTTGTTGAGACAGAGAAAAGCTTGCTTAATTAGGCCGAATATAGTTGTGGCGACAAGATGACTGAGTTGTTCAAAGGCTAGCGGATCACTGCACATTACTCGCCATCTTTTCTTTTTGACCGTCGAGAAGCGAGTCCCAGTATACGCGTACTGTGCAAAAGGAGAATAAGAATAAAAATGTTACCACCAAATTGCTTTATCTAAAAGCTTGTTGCGCACAATCCATGGAAGGGCATAAAATTAACTAAGGTTACAAGTCAGAACGACTTCAAGATTCGCAGTGCGTACTTGAGACTCGAGTGAGTGATCATACTGACACAGTCACACGGGACGCTAGGCATCAGTTCACACTTTAATTTGGATGTCGTCGCCCCCGCTGGAAGCTAGGACCTGTTCCACTTCCACACACTGTTAAGTCAGTCACCGCGCGAGCATTTCTGTGGTCTCCGATGGATGCGCTTTCATTTTCAGTGAACTCTGTCCTCTGCTTGCTGTTGTGAGACACCGATCGATATGCCAGTTTGTGCTAGTATTATAAATACAGGACCCGTTGGATGGAGGGGCACCAAACGCACAACTTCTCCTGCTCCTTGCTCAGTTTTACCTAGCTTTCAAATACTTGCCACTTCGAACCTTTTGCCATCGATCTCGTTGTGTTTTCAGCGGAGGAGAATGGCTGACCACAACAGGGTGAAGAAGAGCATGTGGGACTTCTTCTGCGGCTGCTTCTCCTCCTCCGGCACCAAGGATTGATTGAGATCGGTCCATCGAGCTGCGCGACGTTAGGTACTGATGGACGTGTTGTGTTTGTCTGTGTGATGTATACAATGTTAGCTTAGCTGGCTGTCAGTCAGGTAGCTAGGCATGGTTTGCTGATGCAACTGTGTGTTTCCTGTTGGTTAGCAGGTAGGTGTGTTGTTTAGCTAGGTAATTCTTCTCATCTTCTGTTTGTCTCATGTATTAGTTCACTCTTTCTGGCAAATCTTATGTATTAGTTCAACTCGGTCCATATAATGTAAAACATGTTGCTTGGCTAGGGGAGACGCCTCTAGCCAGACAGTACCGGAGACAAATGGTTACCACGTGAGACATGTGATAAGCAATCCAAACAATTCAAAAAATATATTCAAAAAGGAGACAAATGGTCTCCTTTTTTAGGAATACAAACGGTTGGATTGATTACATCATGTTAATAGTTTGATGATAGTCAACCGATCTCAGGAGCCAGACAGCTTCCGTCGAGAGAAGCTCACCATTTCTGGGGTTATTTCAGTTGTACACGGACCTCATTAATGATGACCGGCCTTTCCAACATAGGTTTATTTTGAAATCAAAAGTCAGGCTAAAAAGCAAAATTTTCATGTGGTAGTTTGATTGAAAGGTGATCCGAACCAAAAACAACATGAAAAAAGGATAGATGGCAGGATTGTGCAAAGTGTTGTTTTTGTGATATCAAGGAACATATATCTCTTCCTAGAATATTCACTCGCCATGCTTTTGTGGTGCACCATGCATGTAGATTTTAATTTTCGACTGCAATGAGCAGTATGAATATGTTCAAAAATTGGTTGGCCGGGATGCGTCCTAAGTTAAAAGCCTAAATTTGCATAGGCGTTCGTGTTTTACTATGAACTATACTGATTTATCGCAATAATTGTGTGTTTAACAGTCAGAAAGTTTTAAAAAAATTGCAAGTTATTTTCGCAATGATATGTGGTCCTTTCTTTTCCAGAAAAAGGGTTCGACTTCTTTGGTTTATTAGTGCAACCTGTGGGAGATGGTCACTTGGGAGTTGGGATTCATTGAACCGGTATGGGTGGCTGCCTACTAATAAGATATGTGAAACATTTCTTGTGTCTTGTCTGTTGGCTTCATATTTCTTGTTTCTTGTCTGTTGTCCTTTGTGTGGCTGCCATATTGAGCCCCTCTATTTTTATTACCTTAATTCATATTTGGATCATATAAATGTCGCAATAATTTAAGGTTATCTCCCTTTTTGAAAAAAATATAACATGTTGTATTTACTTTTTTTTTCGTTTGCTATAGCATTCTGGCTTTGTGTCTCCTCTCAGCATTCTTGTTTCTGAAGAAATGTCTCAAAATGGGTAATAATAAGAGAGATAAAAATGAACGGCGGAAAAAGCCCCTCTTGATATCTAAAAAGTAACAAAGAATAAAATACCAAAATGTTGCTATAGTATATATAATCTTTGGAATAACATATCCCGATAGAAAATTTAAGAAAAGGATAAAAATACCAAAAATCTACTATAGTAGACAGAACTCATGAATAATATTACCATCATAAAAATATAAAACTAAAAAAATATAACATGTTGTATTTGCTTTTTTTCATTTGCTATAGCATTCTGGCTTTGTGTCTCCTCTAAGCATTCTTGTTTCTGAAGAAATGACTCGAAATGGGTAATAATAAGAGAGATAATGAGCGGCGGAAAAAGGCCCTCTTGATATTTAAAAATAAACAAAGAATATAATACAGTTGCTATGGTATATAATCTTTGGAATAATATTTCCCGATAGAAAATTAAACAAAAAGATAAAAAAATACTAAAATTCTACTATAGTAGTCCGAATTTATGGAATAATGTTACACTAATAAAAACAATAAACAGAGCCACAATAAAAAATGCAATATTCAGAACTTGCACACAAGTTATACAAAACTTGCATTATTCCATTTTATGCAAGAACACTTCTAAAGTAATGCATTTTGAGAATGGATACGAGTTAAGGAGACCACCCGACATATGTGATTAGTTGTGTCGCATGATCTTTAGGTTACAACCTCTGCTTTTTTGGCACCTCTCTCTCTCAAAAAAAATCAAGCATGAATTCCACTTTTGTTTGCAAACAAGCAAATAACATTGTCAGGGGCTTGATCCATCACACTCATGCCGCACGAATCAATGAGAAAATTGGAGGGACAAAAAAATGTGATAAAAATAAACAAGTGCCAAGAAATAGCAAAGGTGATAAAAAATAAACAAAAAACCAAAATATATATGAATATTATAGATTGAACTTTTGCTTGGAGTTACCTGATAGAAAGAAAACAAACATTTAGGAATAAAAAGAAGTAAAAGAACCCAAGTTAAAAAAATTACACACATATTATATAGAACTTGCATTATTCCCCAATGTTTTTTTCTCGAAATGGAGCATTGTTCCGTAATGTGCAAGGACAAGTAAAAGGTAGTGCAACTCTAAGACATCAATATAATGTTATGCGAGTAAGTCTATTATTTATAACCAATGCAATAAGAAATAAAAAATCATGTTGGAGATTAATATTTGATTGATATATCAAAAATGAATCGGCGGAATTGTGCCTCACATGGATGGTACTACACAAAACTCAAGTTAAGTGTATAAATAGCTAAGTACTCTATCTGGAAATATAAATGGATTTTAGAAAGATGTTGCCTTAGCCTTGAACAAATCATAACGTAAGAAAAAACAATTCTTTTGGAAGGAAAAAAAACTTGTCAAGTTACATTATGGAAGATTCTAGAACCAGTAAGAAGTGATTACTTTTTGTGCACACTGTGCATAGTAAATAAAAAATTAAAAGGAATGACAATTCTATTTGTTTTGAGGTTTGTGCATGGTTTTTATGGTCAGGCGTGGAATCTTCTAGATATTACACGTGATAGAATCCAATGTAATACAGAGAATATCCAATGGCCAACGCTACTCGGATTTGCCATCTCACAACCGTTGGATCAGCTTCATCCGGCGGATAATATTTTGTACACTATATAGTGGTATAGATGCAGGATGTCCAAGAAAGCTGCATACAGAATACATACATTTGCCATATTCAACGGGAACAAGCTGCTCGATCAATCTCATCTACGCGGAGTCAAGCAGGAACCAACTTTTCATGCAACTGAAGATTAGCAAAAGCCCTTAACCAAACCAATGCGAATGAATTACCTTGCAACTGATCAAGCCCTGTTTCAGGTTGTTTTCTCTTTTTTTTTCGAACCATTGGTTGTTTTCTCTTTTGAAGCCACGCCGGAAAATGACGTCCTTCTGTCCACTTGTTCACTTTCGGCGTGACTTGGATCCACCCAAAAAGATGGAACATTCCATACACCTACCTGGTCGCAGGCGGCACTATCTCGCTAGTTGCAGTCAAGTGATTGTACGCGAAATGATCGGCAGACGGTGACCGAAAATGGACGTTGATGCAACTGGACGGACATTTTCTTCCGCAGGGGACACGGGGGCACGCCCGTACGTTTTTGGAGAAAAAGGCCGAAAGGATTTAGAGAAAGCAACGGCGGTGCAACTGGGGACGTACATCAGCGTGAAGTTACAGAGCTGGAGGAACAGATAAACCCAGCGCCCAGTCACACGTATTTACTATGCATTTACCTGATTTACCCGCGAAACAGGCGTGAAAATGTCTGGCCGTGCAGTTCTTCCAAGAGAACATGGGTGTATTTATACGTCCCCGCTGCCGAGTGTTGGTGCCGTGAAGTGTTTATTGGCTACGCTACCACCAATCCTCCTCGACACAGCATTCTGTCCAGTAATAGTTGTTGGCTCTCCGTCTCCATGGAGGGCGGGCACGGCGTCCGCGCTGACGAAGGGGAGAAGAAGCAGAGCAAGCCGACGGCGAGGCGTGGCGGAGTCATGAGAAGCATTGTCAAACTCCTCTGCTTTTGCGGTGCCCCTGTGGAAGGTTAGAAGGCCTTGGAGCTGCTGAAGTTGGCGAGTATACTGTTTCTTTGTGTGTGTGTGCGCGCGCGCGCGTGTGTGTTTAAGTGTATTTGTGTGTACGTCTGTACGACGACGAAAGTGTTCTTCTGCTCCCGAGATTAAATGAGCTCAGGTGAATAGTAAAATAGAAAGAAAATGAGAAACAATTCAAAAAATTCTCAATTTTCTTTGTGATAACCTCTAACAAATGTTTTCTATGCATGAAAATTTTCATCACCAAATGATATTCGTGGAAGTCATGGCAAAAAAAAAAATCAATACTCCAAAATGCTTTCAAAAATAGCATTTTTGGAGTATCGATTTTGTTTTGTTTTGCCACAACTTCCAGGGATGTTCATTCATGATAAATGTTTGCAAGCACATAGTACATTTGTCAAAGGTTACCACAAAAAAGATTCAATTTTTTTTATTTTTTTACTATTTTCCCTGATTTTACTGTTCACCAGGAGCATTTAAGCTCGATGCACATATTTACTCTTGTATAGATTGAATGCTCCTTGTGAGTTTCAAAATATTCATGAAAATATCCAGAATAATTAGCATACGCACCAAAATATCCAAATAAGTACTTTTGGTGCGTATCGAGCAGTTCAGGCATATGGATCAAGTTTGCTAATTAGAGTGCTAATCATGCTAATTATGGTGTGTATGCTGATTATGCTAATTATCCTGGGTAATATCGCTTATCATATTAGAAACGGCCACTTGACCTTATCATATGCCTTCTTAAAATTCACTTTGAAGATCACTCCATCTAGTTTCTTCGAATGGATTTCATGTAGAGTTTCATGTAAGACAACAACCCTTTCTAGGATATGTCTCTCAGGCATGAAGGCAGTCTGACTCGGTTGCACCACCGAATGGGTGATCCGTGTCAATCTATTGGTGCCCACTTTCGTGAATATTTTGAAACTCACATTCAAAAGACAAATTGGCCTGAACTGCTCGATATGCACCAAAAGCACTTCTGGGAAATTTTGAAACTCACCAGGATAATTATCACAACACATACGCATCAAGTCCATATGCTAATTATTCTGGGAAATTTTTAATTTTTTTAGCCACTCCGATTAAAAATTACAAGGAAAATACCAATTCAGCCCTAGTTGGCATGCCCAATCAGCGTTGACTTCGGTCAAAAACAGTTGACTTGGTCCAAACTGAGACCAGGGTTGTTTTTTAAACCTTTTAGAAAGTTAAGCGTGCATTTCGACCGGTTTCAAAGATGAGGGTTATAAATCAAAATGAGTGGTTAGTTATGGGTTGAAATGTGGACTTTTCTCTTTTTGCTATGGATAAAGGTGAATGCATATGTGTTGTGATGAAAGATGATGTCAAGGTCGATACTATTCTTATACATTACCGATCATCTGGGGGACTCAAACCTGATATTGTCGGGTATGTATTCTTTATCTCTCTCTCCAGTCTGTATACGCCTGCACCTCAAGTGGTTGTGGTTATTACACCAAACAAGTCAAAGCATGTCGGTTGTGGTTATCATACCAAACAAGTCAAATCATGCCTTTTTTTATTGGCTGATCGTGTTTGTATTGGTGGTATTTTGGGGTTGATGATTTGTGTTTCCTTTTAGACTAAGAAAAAGATGTCAGTCTCGTTAATGCATGGAATAAGACATTAATGAACAACACCTAGTTTTTGTCTTTATTACACGTTACACCTATAAATGTGATTTAGGAATATGTTACTTACCTAGGCATTGATGATTACATCTATTCTTTTGTTTACAACTATAAATGTGGTTTATGAAAAGAGCCAGTCCAAATCACTTTTAGACCAGGACGGTATAAAACAATAATTGGCTCCTCAAAAAACCAATAATTTATTCATACTAAACTTGTATAGTTATTTTACTTTAATTGTACCATGTTACAATTTTAATTAGTATATTTATTACTACCTATCTATCATAGTTAGCCACACAACAATGTTTCTAAACAATAGTTATACTATTCTTTGTTGTACAATTCTAATTTATATCACTGGAAATTTTTCTTCCACGAAATTTAAATTGTTTCATGTAACAAAAATTCTCTTTTTGTTTCAAAAAATCCTTTGCATTGAATTTTTATTGCATAAAATATATGTTGTATACACTTATATTAACATGACTATGCATGTGTTCGTATATCGTTTAATATTATTGAATATCATGGTAGAGATTTTTTAATCATACACCCTAACAAATATCTTAATAAAAATTTCTAGTGTATATTAGGCAGGCATATTCATAGAAACTTAGCTGCAAGTTGGGATCAATACTTGTATGTAAATTAGCATCATTATTATAATCAATGAAAAACACAAAATGTTCTCGATTATACTTTTGCATATATTTCGATTATCTGGCATGCTTGGTTTGATTTGGTGCATACCCGTTTCTTAAATGAAAAATTGTATCTGGTATAAACTATTAGTATGTGGTGTGAACTTGCGCTCCTACAAATTGATGATCTCACTACTAGGGAAAAGCCTAGCAGTAGCGCGGATAAAGGCCTAGCAGTAGCGTGGGTGGCCGCGCTACTGCTATGGCGCTACAGCTAACTTTTAGCAGTAGCGCGTGTTGGCGCGCGCTACTACTATCTATAGTTAGCGGTAGCGTGTTTTATAAAAACCGCGTTGCTGCTAATAGCTGTAGCGCCTCAGTTTAAAACTCGCTACTGCTAAGTACTCGCTGCTGCTAAAAACATACCCCATGCTACTGTTATTAGTTTCTGAATTTTTTTTCTACTGCATATTTCCTTTGTATTTGTACAGGTTCTATACAATAGTCTCTAGCACATCATACACATACAAATCTAATCATATCATACACATACAAATAGTCTAATCAAATCATGTCATCATCATAATCATCATCCAACACAAATAATGTCTATCGTCATCATCTCGAAATAGCGATACAAGTTATGACATGTCTTGAATACTTGCAACTACATCGTCATCCATCTAAACAATGATATAGAAGAGAAGAGCTATCACTATGAGTGAGAGCGGAACTATGCAGTACATGAGGCGGCGGTTCTGATTCCTCTCTCGCACTAGCGTGAACCTCAAGTAACTAGCTTCTGCTTCTTTTCTGCTATCGAACCCTTTATGGCTGGCGCCCGAGAACCGCTCCACTTGAGCCTGACACTCGGGCCACTCGTCTACACTCCCGGAACCTTCCCTATGTACCCCCACATAGCACTTCTTCGCCATCAAGGATCTACATACCTGTTAGAGATGCATCTTCATCAAGGGAATCCACAAAAATATGCAACATAATATACTTGAGCAACACAAAAAGAAAGGGTGTTAGCAAATAGATGCAACATATAGTAAACATAATTAATCAACGCAGGTTCATCGTACCCAAACTAATTAACTAGAGGTACGCAGGTCATCGTACCCAAACTAACAAACTAGCGTTACGCAAGTTCAGCGGGGACCGTTGACATCACAAAGTTTCATCGCTACAGAAAGTATAATTAAGTTCAACCGACGCATCATCATCGGCATCGTCAATCATGGGAAGTTCCATCCATCCAGATCATCGAGGATGCACCCTAGCTTCTTGAATGGAGTCACATCCTGACGTTGTAGGCCTATGCGAGTTCGGACATTAGCTCGCGATATAGGGCCGTGGTGGAACATCCCCTTCTTTTTGACGACTTCTTTCATGATGATCGTTGCAATGTCCGTCTGGATGCGAAAGAAGTCATTTCCGAGTTTATAATCCGGTTCTTATCCTAGGGATTCTGCCCATTTACGGATATGATCATCGTTTCTGGTTGTCATGAGAAGTTGTTGGTGATCCCTTCTGAACTCCGTCATGAAATGGAGGAGGTAGAATCCATCGTTTTTGCTTGCTGTCGGTTGATGGATGCTGCAGAAGCTAGTTTTATGCGAGAAAGCCTGCCTGCTCTTCCTTTGTTTCCTGATCTTGAGGTGGCCACCCCTCATGCTGAAGCCGTGGAGAGCATCATCCAGAATATCCATTATGTGGGTGTAGTCCTTCTTCTCGTAGTTTCTTGACGAGTCGAAATACACAGTGTGGGAGACTCGCTGGAAAAGAACGATAAGGACGGCGCGCCCGTTGCTGCGTGATACGTCTGCAATGTATCTATAATTTTTTATTGTTCCATGCTATTATATTATCTATTTTGGATGTTTTATATGCATTAATATGCTATTTTATATTATTTTTTAGACTAACCTGTTAACCCAGAGCCCAGTGCCAGTTTCTGTTTTTTTCTTGTTTTTGAGTTTTACAGAAAAGGAATATCAAATGGAATAAAACTTTACGATGATTTTTCTTGGACCAGAAAATATCCACGGAGCTTGGAGAGGGGGTCAGAAGATGCCCAAGGAGGCCACAAGCCTGCCAGGCGCGCCCCTTGGGGGGGGCGCCCTGAGGGCTTGTGGGCCCCTCGAGAGTCCTCCAACCCTAATTCTTGCACTATAAATTCTCAAATATTTCCAAACCACCAGAGGCGTCCACCAAAATACTTTTCCACCGCCGCAAGCCTCTGTTCCCGTGAGATCCCATCTTGGGGCCTTTTCCGGCGATCTGCCGGAGGGGGATTCGATCATGGAGGGCATCTATATCAATCTTGCTGCCCTTCTGATGATACATGAGTAGTTTACCACAGACCTACGGGTCCATAGCTAGTAGCTAGATGGCTTCTTCTCTCTCTTTGATCTTCAATACAATGTTCACCTCGATGTTCTTGGAGATCTATTCGATGTAATACTTTTTTGCGGTGTGTTTGTTGAGATCCGATGAATTGTGTATTTATGATCAGATTATTTATGAAAATTATTTGAGTCTTCTCTGAACTCTTTTATGTATGATTAAGATATCTTTTGTAACACCCATGTGTAATAAGCACTGTGACATAATGATAATCATGCCAAGTCATACCCATTTGCAATGCTAGATCACAGTGGTTAAACACTTCATTTCAAATTCTTCTCTGAAATAAATTCAAATTCAAAATGAAAATAAAAGTTGTTCCAAAGTGGAAACTAAAATGTTCATCATCTTGCAAATATTCCATAACATTTACTCGTTAAGGAACACAACATCACCATCAAATTGAAATGGGCCAGAACAAATTAAACAGAGCCAAAGCAGCAAGTTAAATGCCTTTTTCATTTTTAGAAAAATCCAAATGATCTCCAAAAATGTCCAAACTTTTTTTGGCAGTGCTGGATATTGCAATGTAATCATGTGACCTAGTTTCACACTTTTACTAATTCATTTGGTGGCTAGAAATAATGCAAACCTGCTGCTGTTTGTTTAAAACCGAAAAGAAAAAGGAAAGAGGCACTGTGCACTGGGCCTAAGTGCACAGTGCCCCGGCCCAGCCCACCAGGGCCTCTGCTTACCTGCTCCCCTCCCCGTGTCGTCGTCGCCGTGGTCGCGCGCGCGCGCTCCGGCGAGGAGCCGACACCGCGACGCCCGTGGCCAGGCGAGGGGGATAAGGTTGGCCCCCTCGGCCTTACCTCCATCCTCGTCCACTCGTCCCCTCTTCTGCCTCTCCCTCGCTCGCCTCGCTCTTCCCCCACCCTCGTCCGTCGCCGCCATGATCGAACCTCGCTAGAACTCGCGGCCATAGTCACCCCCGTGCCTCGCCGCCACGTCCACGGGCTCCGCCTCGCTTCTCCACGCCGTCAGGTGTCGCTCGTTGGAGCCGGGACCCCCTGCAATGAACGCCTCCTCTTCGTCTTCGTCCTTGGGCAGTGGGGATCGCCGCCGTCGATTCGCCACCGTCCGGTCCTCCCCGAGCTCGCCGACCCGCCCATCGTGACCACTGTGAGCCCGCGGCCCTTCCCCCTAGCCCCGTACTCTCTTTCTCGCCGTAGTCGTCGCCCTCGTCGATCCCGAGCTCCGGCCACCGCCTAACTCGCCGCCGACGCCTCCTCCGTTCACCCCCGCCCTTGCCGCTTGCTCCATTGGATGCGCCGCATCGCCAGCTACCCTTAGCCGCAAACCGCGTTCGATTCGGTACCCTGTAGCACCCGCGCGGTGGACTCCCGCCGTCGGTTTGGTCGTCGCCGGCGCAACTCCGGCGAGGCCGACGTGGCTACGTCATTAAGGGCCCTAATCACCGGTTTAATTAACCCTGTCTCTATGACAGGCAGGCCCCAGGCTTTTAATTAGAAAATGTTTTAGTTAAAATAATTAAACACTGTGTCACTTACATGTGGGGCCCGCGACACTATTTGTTTGGATAAGATGTGCATAGTCAGCTGCTGACTGGACCCTCGGACCCACCTATCATTCTAATGGGCTGGCACACTCAGAGTGTAAAAAGAATTATGTCACTGTTTTGGATAATTCGAATTAAACAAAACCAGAAATTCCAGGAAATGATTAAATCTTTAGAAAATCATAGAAAATAAACCGTAGCTCGGATGGAAAAACTTTATACATGAAAGTTGCTCAGAACGACAAGACGAAGCCGGATACGCAGTCCGTTCGTCCGCCACACGTTCCGAACTATCCGAACATGGAACCGATCCCCTCCGGTCATTTGTCTGACAAATGTCCGGAACCGGGAAAACATTCCCGGATGGATTCCTCCTTCCTTGGTGATGTGCAACCTTACATTAGGACACACCCGGCACTGCACATTGTCATGTCGTACTTTGTGTTGCTCATGTTTGCTCTATATTTATACTGTTTCCTCCCCCTCTTCTCTCTCGATAGCCCCCGACCCCGACGTCGTCCCCGAGACCGACGCAGCTCCGGAGACCGAAGACACCATTGACGACCTTTCCCTTGCCGCCAAGCAACCAGGCAAGCCCCCCCTTTGATCATCCCGATATCGCCCATTCTATTTCTCATGCTTGCATTAGAATTGCTGCTGCTGCTGCTTTACCTATTCTGATGCATAGCCTGTTTGTTGTAACCTGCTGTTAATAATTACCTGCATATCCTAAACTGCTTAGTATAGGCTGGGTAGAGACCTAACAGTGACCCCACTTATCCCGATTGCCCCGCTGGATTATCAGAAGACCCGATCAACGGGATTGAAGACCAGGCCCCGACACCGCACATCACCCCCTTTAGTTGTAACGACACTGCAGCGTTACTATCGACTGCCGAGGGTGAAACCTCTTGTAGCACTTCTGATGTTAACTCTGTAGAGTAGCTATTCGGTCGTGGTCATCGAGGGTGATTCCTCCTTCACCACTTCCGGTAACGACGCTGTCGTACAACACCTCAAGTGTGAACCCAGCGAGGGTGATTCCTCCGAGTTCACCTTGACGGATACATCGAGTGGGAAATCAAACGAGGGTGATACCTCAGATTCCCCTGATGTTATGGACACACGGATACTTGGACTGTACTGTTGATTACTTGGAAAGGCGGGTCGACCCTGAGGGGTACCCGCGTGCGCCTAAGTGGCGAGTGTTGTGAAGACGGGTTGCCTGTATGGTGCCCGAGTGCTGAATACGAGGCGCGGCCGGACATTCTTAACCCTTGCAGCAAGTCCTCGAGATGGGGCGACGGGGTCACATCTTTCGTGAGTCTCTGCTCGTTACCGCAAGCCCCTAGTCCTAACGATTTGGATATTTGATCCGAGCAGGCCTCTGGTCTGATAGCACTAACCATCACGTGGGCATAGTATGGGCGTTCTGCATCGTAGCATTAGCCGAAAGCTTTGTCAGACGTCCAGTTCAGCATTGTGGCCGGGTCGGATCGTGCCGTTGGCGCTGGTATCCACCCTGCTCACAATGACCCGGAGGGCGAGGGGCGATGGCCAAGACCCCCTTGCGCTTAGGATGTAGACCGGCGGGGACCTCTCTGCTGAGCTCTAGGTAGGGTTGCGATGTGTCGTTTGGCCGAGGCCGGGCATGACCCAGGAAAGTGTGTCCGGCCGGAGTTAATCGAGCGTGTTGGGTAAGTTGGTGCACCCCTGCAGGGAAGAAAACTTCTATCGATAGCCTGTCCTACGGTAAAGGACACTCGGAGTTGTATCCTGATTGATACAATTTTAGAACTGGATACTTGGATACTATGGCTCTGGGATTGCTTCTCGCAGGGAGTCGAGAAGGGATCTCCGGACGAGGTTGATGACTGTATGGCTCTGGGATTGCTTTCTCGCAAGGAGTCGAGAAAGGATCTCTGGGTGAGGTTGAGACCTAATGATACTGCTACATTATATTGTACTGTTCTACTCTCTTCTAATGCTGCAAGACCGCTGAAGATGCTAGTCTTCGATAGGACTAGGCCTTCTCTCTATTCTGGCATTTCTGCAGCCCAGTCCACATATACAGCCTCCCCTTGAAATTGTTGCATATGTAGTGTAGATCCTTGCTTGCTGAGTACTTCTGAGTACTCACGGTTGCTTTGTTTACCTTTTCTCCCCATATCAGTTTGACGTGACCAAGATGACGGAGCCCCTGAGACAGATGCCCCGTCGATCGTCTACTACTACTACCCAGAGGATGGATTCTACTACGAGTTGACTGACGACCAGGAGTAGGATCGGAGGGTCCCAGGCAGGAGGCCTACGCCTTTCAATCGTAGTGTTTTATTTTGCCCCGCCTTTCTAAAGGCCTTTCTATTTCTCTTTTAATATCTGTACTCAGATATCTGATGCTTCCGCTGACGCTTGTACGCAAGCTTATGTATTCGAGCCCTCGAGGCCCCTGGCTTGTAATATAAAGCTTGTATGACTTTATTTATGTTTTAGAGTTGTGTTGTGATATCTTCCCGTGAGTCCTTAGGCTTGATCGTGTGCATTTGCGTGTATGATTAGTGCACGATTGGGCTGGGGGCGTCACATCTTTGTATTTCTCTTCGAACTATTGGTTTGGTTTGGCCAACTAGATTGGTTTTTCTTGCAATGGAAGAGGTGCTTAGTTTTGGGTTCAATCTTGCGGTGTCCTCACCCAGTGACAGAAGGGGTAGTGAGGCACGTATTGTATTGTTGCCATCGAGGATAAAAAGATGGGGTTTTCATCATATTGCTTGAGTTTATCCCTCTACATCATGTCATCTTGCTTAAAGCGTTGCTCTGTTCTTATGAACTTAATACTCTAGATGCAGGCAGGAGTCGGTCGATGTGTGGAGTAATAGTAGTAGATGCAGAATCGTTTCGGTCTACTTGTCACGGACGTGATGCCTATATTCATGATCATTGTCTTAGATATCGTCATAACTTTACGTTTTTCTATCAATTGCTCAACGGTAATTTGTTCACCCACCGTATGCTATCTTCAAGAGAGAAGCCTCTAGTGAAACCTATGGCCCCCGGGTCTATTTTCCATCATATATTTTCAGATCTATAAACCAAAAAACCCAAAAATACCTTGCTGCAATTTATTTAGATTTATTTTAGTTTGCCTTTTTATTTATCTTTTATACCTATCTCTATTAAATCTCACTCTTGTTCGAGACCGTGAAGGGATTGACAACCCCTTTTTCGCGTTGAGTGCAAGTGTTTGTTAGTTTGTGCAGGTGCATAGATTGGAGACTTGCTTGTGCCTCCTACTGGATTGATACCTTGGTTCTTAACTGAGGGAAATACTTATCTCTACTTTGATGCATCACCCTTTCCTCTTCAAGGGAAAAATCAACGCAAACTCAAGAAGTAGCACTACGAAAAAAAAACACCTCAAATTATTCTCCATATGAGCGAGAAGGAATGATTGAAATGTAGAAAAGGATTGTCCAGCAATGACTTACATTGGATGATAAGGCAGGAGAGCCGTTTCCTTGTCCTTATTCTTATCATGAAGTTTTCGATGTACTCCCTAGCAGCTTTACGATCAAAGTCGTCGAGACTCAAGAAGGACTCGTACACGTGAGGTCCTCATAGCCGTAGCATGTTTGTGCGGAGCCGCGCTACTGTTAAGGAGGTAGCAGTAGCGCCTTTGGTTTCCCCGCGCTACTGTAAGGTGGCAGTAGCGCCTTGAAAAGAGCCGCGCTACTGATAAGCCTCCACATATAAGGTTTTCCCTAGTAGTGTCTCTTTTATGTATTAAAAAATAATTGGATGTATTGTGCATTTGTATAGTGGTTACTTCTATAATTTGTATCCGGGCCCCTCCCCATTAATCTGAGGCCTAGGGCGGCTGCCCCTTTGGCCCAGCCTATGTGGGCTGGCCCTGTTTATGAATATGTTACTTAGGAATAAACTTACAACATTACAAGCATAGTTCGGTGGAATGATTGCATTTATTCTTGTGTTTGTGTGTGAATATTTTTATGTATCATTACTAAATGTAAGTAACAAAATGGATGTCAAAAATAGAAAATGATGATGGGATGTGGCAGGAAGCTTAGAAGCTTTTGAAATTTCTCCGTAAGGCATAAATGCTAGTTTTAGTAAGGGTTTCTATTGTGATATGGTTACTCTGGAAAGCCAAAAACGACCCATATTTCAATGGCATCTACCCATATGACCCCATTTGGTACAATCTTTAAGGTTGCTTCTGCTTGTTTTGATTTACAGATGCGCAGGCAGCGGAGCAAAGCTCATTCCAAGGGAGAAGATCATTCCAAAAATGGCGTGCAGAGTCAAGAAAGGGGCTATGCTAGCTTAACCTACTGTGTGAGCAGGATTGTAATGTTCCTTCTTAAGTAATGGAAGTGTTTTATTCGCAAAAAAAAAGGGGCTCTGCTTGTATTGGTTATTTGTTGGTAGAAGCCTTTCCTTTTCTATGTAATATATTGAGGCATACTCTATAAAAAAATTGCGAGGGCGTTACTCTATAATCTACCTATGGCTTTTGGTACCAGATTTGTGGCTGGTCATTGGAGTTTACCATGACTGGAACCTCGGGGTTAGGCTCCCCTTGAAAACTCGGTGATGCTCCTTTTCTTGAGAAAGGAAATATTATATCATGCTGTTGTTGAATAGGAACTAGTTATATGTATTTTTTACTTGAACCTTTCAGCACATCTGAATTTGGAAGGAAAGGCTCCTATATATCTTTGTAAGTTTATGTTCTGGTTCCTTCTTTCGTACTCGGCTTTTCTTTAGTGTTTCAGTGCTATGGACAGAATGATAGAAAAAAAATGGTTATGCTTCATGTGTCAATTTCTTTGGTTACTCTAGATGATTATTGGTTAATAGTCTAAAGAGGATTTTAGTATATTTTTTGTATTCAGGAATCATCATAACAATCCCTGGCGCAGCAAGAACTGAACAACGAAGGAATGCTCTACAGAAAACCACAATTACTCAAATCAATATAGGGGCAGATATTGTTTTTGAATGACGCCATATTATGAATATTAAGTTCTAAAACTCAATGTCAATCACAATATCAAGGCGGTACATATATCTTGAGTATCACTCTGATAAAATACTAAATTAGCAATACTACTACTGAGCTTGGGACTCCCAAAACTAAAAAGCGAAGTTTGACAAATTATTTCTAAAGTAAAGATATGTTGGGGGAGTAGGGGGAGGCCATTCTTTCAAGGGATTCCTTCAATACTTGTCCTTGCACCTCTTTCCTTGAAGAAGAGTCATAACTGTAGCAACCGCTTCTCCTATGTTGTGCAGCAGAATGGTAGTCTATTCCCGAAGAGGTTTGGCATCTCTACTGGCTAACCAGTCTCTGCCCTTATTTCAAATGGACTACCCATTCCTCCATAGCCTCCGGAATCATGGTTGGTTGAGCGCCATTCTAGTTCTGAGATACAAACGCATGGATCGGATGGAACCGATAGGCTTCACAAATCATCAAAATGAGGGAACCACTGACTTATGGAGAAGGTTGAGACCTCCTTTGGTTTGGAGGAATTTCATAGGAATTCTATAGTATAGGATTATTATAGGGATTTTTCCTTTAGAGCCCTTTGGTTCATAGGAATGGATTCCTATCCCTACATAGGATTTGTTCTTATCCACCACATTTCAAAGGAAAATAAACATTAACCTAAACTCAACGAAAAAAATATCCTATGATGTGAACCGAATGACAGCTCTTTTCCTATTCCTACTCATAGGATTTGAGATACATGTCATCTCATTTCCTACAAGTTTCCTATTCCTATGATAATCCTATCCTATGAACTAAAGGAGGCCTGAGGGCTGCCACTTGAGGATCATATGTTGACAACACTGAAATAGCATTTAATGTTTCCCTCAAGTTCATCCATAATACATCAAAGATTGGTCAAGTCAGGTGCGAGATTGCTTAATTCTGGAAGGAAATCTGCGGTTAGTTCATGTGAAGGATTTGCATGTCTTTACTGCAATAGTTGTAGAGAAATCCCTCAATCACAGGAAGGGCTTTCCCTGCTCCTACATTAACTAGATTTATCCATCCTCCTATAACTAGGGGAATCGTGTATATACTATCAAATCCGAGTGGTATAGAATTGGGGATGAACTTTTCTTGTCCCAGAAATGTATAATAATCACTGGTACCGGAAGTGAGAAACACCATGAGATAGAGATTGCCGGATCTCAAGACAAGGATTGTGTACTCATATTCTCCTTCAGGTCGACTCGGTGTAACCATATTGTGTACGACCATGTATACATAGCATTATCCAGAAGGTTGGCTGAACCTTGTCATCTTGCGGCCCAAGAACCCGGTTCCAATTATCTATATAATATACCACAGTCTTATTGACCCATTCGTCCAACCAATCCATTATGACATCATGGTTCTGGTTTCCGAGGTTGAATTCTTCATAAATACCCTGGGACGGACCAATGTTGTCTGCAGAGGGAATTATTTAGTTAGGAAGCAAATGGGATATATATAGCTGATTGAATAATAAGGGCATCTCCAATGCTGACCCGCAAATGGACACCGCAAGTGTCCATTTTTATGTGCGGGCGTGATCCATGGACATAATGCGGGAGCTGGGCATCCAATGCTATTTACAAATTAATCCGGTTGGGAGTAGAGAGAGTAGAGGGGGGACCATGTATGTGGTGTGATATTGTGGTGTGGTGCCCGACTGAGAGGGGAGAGGGGTACCATGCATGGGAAGAAAAAGAAAAGAGAGGAGGACCACTCGAAGGCTTTGTGTTGGTGAAATGCATGTCCAGACTCCTGCATAGCTCCCCCACTTTGTCACTGGTTTACCGGAAAATGGTCGTCCAGACCGCTCCACTAACTGATAATGGTCTCCCATTGAATGACAAATATTAACAGAAGTGGTCCGGACAATATATACCCGAGCTTTGCAGGTCTCCTTTGCAGATGCCCTAAGTCGATGTTTATTGGCATACCCATCAAAAGAGGTGATCATTGGAAACGGGAGTATAACTACAATGAAAGCCATGCCAAACTGCAATGTAGAGGAGTCATCATCATTAGTACATTATATGATTCGATATAGGAAAAACTAGCACGGTGAAATTTCAATAGAATGCAACAAACTCTACTTGTTCAGAAAATACTACTCCATACCAAGTCTACTACAGAAGTCTACTGCAAAAAGTAACTTATAACTTAAAAAAAAGGAACTTACTTCTAAGAAATTTCAATACAATCTTCTTTTTGTGTGGGAATCCACTACAAGATATCTCAGTTACCTTTTTTATGTGAAAATCTCAGTTACCTACCACACATGCAAGTGCTACTAGCTAGGAGTACTGTCTATTATTGCAATATTTTTCATAGGATTAACTAGATAATCGCCGCCACGACTCTACGTATTTGAAAAAACGCCACTACCACTGCAATAGTAACTTGTGGAAAACCATCTCGAAAACCGGCTAGAATAAGAACTTGTGGAGAAGGCCTCTACAGACCAAACTCTCAAATCAATATCATAGGAGAAAGAGACACACTCTAAAACTACAAAGAAGAGCGCAGCTATATCGACTACAATGGGAAAAAATAGAACACATCGGTTTAGAAGATAGAAAAAAATGAAACGTCTATTACCAATAGTTTGTTTCGGGCTACGACGTCTATCGTCGTGGGTCCTATCAGATTGCTCTGCCTTCTCCATAATTTCTTGAGCAACCGGTGTCCTTCTCCATTGGTTCTTGAGCAACTAGTGTGTGTGTGTGTGTGTGTGAGAGAGAGAGAGAGTTGTTACGCCTCTGCTTCTCTTAGGTACTACTCCTAGTTGAGGCATGAATGTTGTGGTCTACCGGTCCTACCAATTTCATTTTGTGACATGCTAATAATCACTCTAGGGTCATGTCTTTATCGCTGTCAACAAGCACTATTCCCCGTGCAGTAGCATCGAAGAGGCCGAGTGCCTTGCTGTGCTGAATGGTCTGGAGGCTCTAAGTTCTGTGTTGAATGGTCACCCGATCCCTGAGATGGACTGTGTGCATTGCAAACAAGTTGTCAACCTTTGCACCCTACAGCATATCCACAATCGGCACTAGCTCATGACTTGGCCGCTAGAGCTAGACACAAGGAAGACCAGCCGTGGATTGCTGATGTACCTCGGGATTTCTGATCCCTGATGTTGGGTGATTGTTCTTTCTAGGGCACGTTATACAGGTACAAGGACAAATTAAAATAAATATAATTTATATGAAACTTTTATATTTCTGAATAACTTATATACATCATGCTACAATTTAATGATCATTTATTTTTATTGTATACAAATAAACATCTTGCTTTTTGCCTCCTCCCCTTCTCGTATTGGTTCTACCCCATGCTATGTGGTATCGATGTTACTAAAGGGAGGGGAGCGGGGAACGCCGAAGACCCGAAAGGAAAAAGAAAGAAGAAACGGAACAAAACCAGGGGGGGGCCGGGCCGGGAGAGATGAGAGAAGAGAGAGAGAGAAGAGAGAGAGATATATTATATAGATATATTATATATATATATATATATATAGTAGATATATATATATATAAATTGACAATTGCATGAAGTGTATGGAGTATATTTATATCCATGTGTTGTATATTATATTATATATATAACATGCATATCTCACAAATATCTTAATAGTGATTTGTGATGAATGATATGTATTTGATCGTACCATTCTATCATCAGATTAAAGACACATTTACCCCGCAAAAAAAAGATTAAAGACACATTTGACTTATCTCAAATGTTCAGACGTTCACTAACATGGACCGACTACTAAGGATGTTCTTGGAATATCTAAAATGTCCAAACGTTCACTAAACATGTAAACGTGGGTTGACTACTAGGAATTTTAGGTCAAATTGGAGCATTCTTGATAGTTACAGTATGTTAAGTGAGTGACTAGCAGGCAGAAGGCGCGGCGGCACGCCGCGCCCGTCATGAAGCTGGTGTGCGTGGCTATGTTGCTTTTAATGGAAAAGAAAGATGGCAATGGTAAGTGAGCTGGTAGTTGGTAATGTGCAAGCCACTTTTACATAGATACGTACTGAAAGATACCAAAAATCAGTTCACCCATGGTTACAAACACTTAGCTATATATCTTAAATGTTTCAGTCAAAGCTGTTTAACAAAATAGCCATAGTTTGAAATCGTCTCTACAACCAAAAGTTGTACAAAATGAAGCTTCCTTCAAACCAAAGGAAAATTGCTCCAGTACACATGTTAAAGATCGCATTTTACGGATAGTACCCATTCTGCAAAAGATGAAAACTTGTATTAGTGAACGAAGCAAGATGTGTCCATGGTAACCTTAACCAAATAAAATGATGGGCAAAGTCAAATGTGTCAAATGATCTGAATAGTTGCTGAGCATATGAACTTTGTCTCCATATATCTGATAAGGTGTTTTAAAAATATTACTCGTATTTGAGTTTAATACACAAACAAAAACTAAAATGATACTAGCGGATGGCTGAAAAAAGAAGGATCCACCAGGGCACGCCAGAGGCCCCTGGCACGCCCTGGTGCCTAGTGAGCCCCACGAGCCTCTTCTCATGGCCTCCAGAAGCTTCTAGGGTCTCTTCTTGCCAGAAAAAAATCTCCAAAATATTTCGTGGCATATGGACTTTGTTTGGTATTGATATTCTGCAAAGTAAAAAATAGCAACTGGCACTGGGCACTAAGTTAATAGGTTAGTCCCAAAAATGATATAAAGTTGCTAGTAAATGTATATAAAACATCCAAGATTGATAATATAACAGCATGGAACAATAAAAAATTATAGATACGTTGGAGACGTATCAGCTAACCATGTGAAAGTATGGAGGTTCAAACCGCTGCTAATGATACTGCCAACACGAATAGAACCAGTCAAGACAATGACTTTTTGGACGAAGAATACAGTGACTTCATGCAAGGTACTAACTTGATTCATGGGGACTGCTACCATATGGCCACAGTGTTCTCCAAGATTTCTTTTGAAGATTGAACAATTCCCTTGGGAAGCAAATGTTGTCCCATGAGCGGTAATCTTGTTCTGGATCCCACCAAACGTGGTTCCTTCAATTAAAATAATCCCTTCTTATTCCTCGAGGCATTTGGGGGACCGGTTGCTTTAAGGCCAGGTTTTGAAGCGTCACCCTTGCTTTATTTAACAAGTATACGACACAAAGCTGTCGCGAAAACACGCATTCCAGTCCTTCCCCCGCTTCACAAAATCTTCCTCTAAAAGTTTAGCTTCGAGAGCTTCAATCATGGCGAACGACGCGGGCTCGTGGACGCGCCCCCACGGCCCCCTCAAAGGAGACTGGGGGAGCTGCTCCATCACCCGTCTCCAATTGGACCGGATTGCCACTCAAGGTTACTTGCCGGACTCAGATCTAACTTACCCACCCAAGCTTAATATCCATAAATGGGCAGGCGCATGCGGATAGCCATCCTATCCCGCACGGGGAGGAGAGAGTTTGCTCCATCCCCTTCTTGCTGAGGGGTCTTGGATTTACCATCCATCCATTCCTCCGGGGTTTGCTTGAGTTCTACGGGATCCAACTTCACCATCTCACGCCCAACTCTATTTTATATATCGCGGGGTTCGTTGCCCTCTGCGAGATGTACCTCGGATGTGAGGCGCACTTCGGGCTATGGAGGAAATATTTCTGCCTGATACCTTACTCCCGAGGTGGGAAACTTTATGAGGTGGGTGATAAACCACAAGTATAGGGGATCGTGACAGCCTTCGAGGATAGTATTTTAACCCAAATTTGTTGATTCGACACAAGGAGAGCCAAAGAATATTTATGAGTCGTAGCAGTTGAATTGTCAATTCAACCACACCTGGGATATAATATCTCTACAGCAAAGTATTTAGTAGCATAGTAGTTTGATAGTTTTGATAGTTTTAGTAATAGTGGCAATAGTAACAGAAACAGTAACAAAAGCAGTTTGTGATGATGGTAACAACAACAACAGTAGTAACTTAGCAAAGATCAATATGAGAAAAACGTAGACATTGGATCAGCGATGGATATTTGAGTTGGATGACATTCACCATGTAGCAATCACAACCTAGAGCGATACACAATAGCTCCAATTCATCAATGTAATGTAGACATGTATTCCGTATATAGTCATACGTGCTTATAATAAGAACTTGCATGACATATTTTGTCCTACCCTACCGTGGCAGCGGAGCCCATAAAGAAACTAAAGGATATTAAGGCCTCTTTTTAATAGAGAACCGGAACAAAGCATTAATACATGATGAAAACATGTGGTGGTTTCTTGTGCTCTGACACAAATGTGGTACCAAGCTATTATCTTAGCCCCAACTGTGATTATTTTTGTAAATAACTCTATTATTTCACTAAATCCACTGCGTCACTGTAACTAGATTGGCACTAGCTTGAGATCGCACCACGCGCGCGCACGGACAAATCAACCGGCATGGATCGGTACGTGCTTGCGCACACTGTCCAAACTCCGAAGTGTGAGGTCAAATGTAAACAGTTCCAAGATATGCGATAGTTTTGGTGACGAAATGACTGGGTTGTACTCCCTCCGTTCCGATTTACTCGTCGTGGTTTTAGTTCAAATTGCACGGCGCATCTTCTTTTTGACGGATCACTACACATTGCACGGCGCCTCTTCTTTTTGACGGATTACTCGCCGTCCAGGAGCGGGTCCCGGCCGCGAAGCACCCAAAAGGAAAAAAGATAGCAGAAATTTGCTTTGGCACATGGGAGCGCAGACTCCTGCCACCGGAACAAATATTTTAAAGTGTGAAAAAAATTCCAAATAAAAATTTGACGCATACATCTCGACATTATATGTTAGCACGTTAAGCTTTGAAGAAAATCGGCATTTTTTGTGGTTTGTGTAAAAAAGACAAATAGATGTCTTGTGAAAAGCACTTTTTAACATCAGATTTTGTCCTTTTCACACGCGCACATAACTTGTCGGTTTTTCGCGAAACAACTTTGTGAGCATGTACAATATCGAAATGTACGCATCAAATTTTTGTTTGAATTTTTTTGATATTTCAAAATACGTTTAAAACACATTTTAAAAACCAGAAGCGCGCGCTCCCGTGTGCCAAAACGCCACTCTAAAAAATAGTCACTACCATTGCTTTATCTAAGCTTGTTGAACACATTCGATGGAAGGGCATCAGATTAGTTAAGGTCACAACTCAGAACTCCAACTTTTTAGGGGAGAGAGACAGAGGAGAGGCTTCTAGATTTACAGTTTGTACTTGAGACTCACACTAGACACTAGGCATCGGTTCTTCCAAATGCTCTTCTTCACCCTGTTGTGGTCAGCCATCCTTCTTCTCTCCCGAACGGCTGGGATCGACCGAAAAAAGGTTCCGACTTTTCGAGTATCGAAAGCTGGCTAAAATTGAGCAACGAGCAGAGGAAGTTGTGGATTTGGTGCCCCTCCAACTGTTCTAGTATATTTATAGTAAGTATAGGAAACAATTGACTGAAAATGAAAGCACATCGGGAGACCACGGTAAGGCTCGGTGACTTGACAAGGTCCTAGCTAGCACGGAGCAGTTCAACGCCAATGGGGGCGACGACTTGAAAGAGTAAAACATGACTCATCTGCGGCTGCTTCTCCTCCTCCAGCACCAAAGATTAATTGAGATGGCTGCGAGCCATTAGGATCTGATGGGCGTCTTGTGTTTGTCTGTGTGGTGTACGTAGTTAGCTTAGCTGAGCGTCAGGTACTCAGGTAGGCATGGTTTGCTGATGCGTGTGTGTTTTCCAGTCGATTGGTAGTCTTGCTTGCAGCCTTGAAGTGGTCTTGTTTCAAAGTCATCGCCCTAAGAAAAAACGAATATGCAAAAGAAACACCAATTGGATTTTCAGTTTAAAATATATAATAGATTCAAATTTGTAATTCAAGAGAAAAAGTATGTGAGATGAGGTAGGTGGGGCATGCAGCTTCTCGAAAAAGTTGCATGCATAGACCCTGTCTAAGGTAATTAAGACCTAAACATATGCAGAGGACCAACCATGTTTCAGAATTTTGATGCAATCGTCCATCCATAATGCATGGAAAAAATGTGTGCCCCGCATTTGCTTGCCACAAATCATGTCCCATAAATTACCCTATAGTTGTCTTCTTGTGAGATTTTTTTCTTCAATTATGATTTTGTGAAGGGACGGCGATCAGCGTCTTATCGGTCACCACGCACGGTGGATGCGTGGCCACGCGCAGGGAGTGGGGGGGAGGGGGGGGCACCTCTTCTCATTCGTGGCCGGTGAGTCGCCTCCCATCCTATACTTCCCTCTCAGGCCGTCAGCGCACAAGGTTGGGTGGGAGTGAGTTGCATAGCCGAGGTGCACTCGTTACCAATGATGCCATGGCCGCTTCCTGCTGCCTCCTCCACCCCCTCCCCGTTGCCGGGCACGACACGGAGCCAAAGCCCAACGTCAATGTTGCGACCTGCAACACTGTAAGTTGCGACAGGTTTGCGGCGGTGCTCGGGACGAGGTGCATAGCGCGCCCTTGATGATGTGACCGGCGACATCAAAAGCTGCAGCGGAGGCACATCCGTGCTACAACAGGGCGCGTGACGGCCTGAGATGCTGCGATCGGCTGGAATGGTGCTACAACCCGCGTGCAGTGTGTGGCGTGCAGCGACATCGGGATCTACATCGGCAACGGCAGACTGAGGGATGTTACTATCAGCGCGTCGTGCTACAAGCGCAAGGATGTCGAGTTGCACTCGACCATGTCGGGAGCTGCAACGGAGCACGACGACCTGAGTTTTGCTGGAAGTCAGACGATGGAACAAAGGACTGTGTGTGAGGAAGGCGGGAGAGATGATAGGGAGACGATCGTGTGGGGGGGGGGGGGGGGGTCGGGGATCGAATGGCTCAAGAGGGCACCAAACCCTTCGGCGTCACCTAGGTTTCACCATAGCCTCAATATGGATTTTTTTTATATATATTTGATCTGAATATATTCAGTCGCTGATAACGGTTGGTCCGTTCCCTAGATTTGTTGCACCTGCATGTCGTGTGGTGAGTATGTGCGCAGCCTCTGATCATTTGCTCGCTATCATGACTAGTAAGCATGCACATGCAACGCACGTTCGAATCAAAGCAACCTATGAAATTCATGTGGATATTGAATTCTGAATTCATATTGAAATTAGTTAACTTCCATGTTACGGAAACTCTCCTGGATGAAATGAAACTTACTGTATACTACTCCCTTCATTCAAAAATATAAAATGTTTTGGATATTTCAATATAGACTATATACAAACTAAAATGAGTGAACAAACACACTAAAACATGTCTATATATATACATTCAATCCATACAAAAGTTAGAATATCTTATATTTGTGAATGGAGGGACTGCTAAGCGTGTACGTATGTTGTCTTGATCAACGCATTCTGAATTCATATTCCAGAAATTTGGTGAGGGGTGGTGGTGGGGTTAGAATATATGTAGTGTCTGATGATCCCCATGTCTCTCATGAAGTTTAATACAAACCCCATGACTTATCTTTTGATGATGTCATGTAAAGTTCTAGTAGACAAGGAAATCCCAAACCAAGAAATCATAGTCATATAGTAAAGCATGCAGCATGTCTAATTTCTTGTGTGAACTTGAAAGGACGTATAATAGGTATAGTCATTGTCCAAGTGCACATGACAGAGATGCAAACTTTGAATAAAGATATTAAAAAAGTAGTTGTAATTTGTTCTCTCTTGGGTTCAGCCTAGTGGCGGAGACACGGGGGACCAGCAGGGGTCCTGGCCCTCCTAAGATCACTGATTTGCTGGTAATCGGTAGATGAACAGTGTGCAATTTATACAAAAATACATGTAATAGTATTATTTGGCCCCTGTTATCAAGAGTTTGAGTCATTTGGCCCCCTTAATCCTTAATTCCTGGCTCCGCCACTGGTTCAACCTACATGTTATCTTCATAAGTTGAATTGCTGGACTCGAATAGAACGCCGTCTGAGAGAGTCGGTGAAATAGAAGAGTTCGGCAGTGGTCAAGACCATTTTGCCCCATCCTGAGTTTCTCGCATCACCTGTAGTGCAACATTTGTTTCAAAAAATGAAGGGAGTTTAACATTTGTGTATGACATACATAATATGCAAAATTAGTTCTGTGAAGATTAAACACAAATTAAACTTGTCATATCAACATCTCAACTGTGGAGAACTGATGATGGGCATATCTTTCCCTGATTGACAGGTTCGAATTGTTGTCAGTGATAGGACCAAATGCATAGGCAAATTCATGTAAAAAATGTAAATAAAAAAAAGAGAAAAACAGACTCACCTGATTGAGCAACGTGCGACCAAGAATACAACTGCAAAGGCGGTGCCGGGACTGTGGGGGCAAGAGTACATTACTCGATTAGTATGAAAATACATTAGACATGCATACAATAAACAAGGCTCTGTCATAGTTCTTCACAACATACTGCATACATAAGATGAAGGGGTTTCTTAAAAAAAAGCAGCATGCTGTACTTTGTCACTCCTGAGTGGCAAGCACGTTGTTGAAGTAGGATAATCACAATCAGCATCCTTGAATGAGCTATCACTGGCTTCAAGTACAACTTGTACAAAGTTTGTTACTTTGTCTAGCTTTTTTGCCCTGAATCATGGGTGCTCCCAATACATGTACCTCTGAAAAATAGAGAGCACCCATATAAGCTTAAATTGCTTGGCCGAGGTAGGATAGAAAAAACAGACTTGTTCCTTGTTGTTATAGAAATACATGGCATGAGCTGCAGTTATTTTATACTCCCTCCGTCCCGAAATTCTTGTCTTAAATTTGTCTAGATACGGATGTATCAAGTCACGTTTTAGTATTAGATACATCCGTATCTAGACAAATCTAAGACAAGAATTTTGGGACGGAGGGAGTATCTTCTATTTTGGATTCCAGAGTTCATGTTCCCCTCCAACCTGCATTAGCAAAATATGTAGGCCTCATCGGTATAGTGGACAACTCTAGAGTTAATGTAACTGCATAACCTCCATATATCTGCATCAGTCTTTGCTTATCAACTACTCGGTAGAAGTTGAAACCGAGCTCAACATAATGAAAAAAAAATCAGGAAATACATCGCGCCCTTGTCGACAGTATGCAAGAATCATACCTGAACAATACATGCAGACATGTAGACCACAAAACAGCTAGTCATTCCTACTGTATAGATTTGTAAGTCTTAGGATGTGGTAAAATTATAGGTAAGCAGGTTAGCCCAGTCACTTGGATCAAGATGGTTGTTATACATCTCTGACCTCCTCCTCAGTCCATCAGTTAAATAGCAAATCATGTAAGGCTTTATTTATAAGCAAGGCACATACCTACTTGACACCAGCATGTCAACTGCTCACGTACATGTTAAAAATGAGCACATAAGCTTTATTGCCATTGCACCTACTGAAGAGGCTAGGCTGTACTATCCCCGCAAACACCAGTACTGGGCATCAGGCAACAGAACAGAACATGCATATAATTAATTTCCCTGCATGTAAAAAGAAAAATCAGCCTGGGCAGCGTGGTGCCAGTATCGGTAGGGCGTCAAAATCATGCCTGAAGGATAGTCACGGAGTGGAGGGCAGAAGCGTCGGCTGAGGGGTGTGGCGAATACGTCCATGGGACAGCAGCCGAGCGTCGAAGCCGCGGATGGCGATGGCGACCTACGCTCCAGGAGTGGCCAGCGAGTAGCAGCTGTCGATGCCAACTGAATTGCCTCATTTGTGTAGAAAAAGAAAAGGAAAAACTGCATGCTTCACCATCCCCTGCGAGTAACAGCAAGAGGCGGCGGCCTTGACAGGGACCTTCTTGTTTACGGGCTGCAGGGCTGCCCGCGCTGCTGGAGGAACAGCTACGCCGTTCTGCAAACCTCCAGAGCAATTTAGAATTCATCATCAAGAAATTGCTTTAGAAGGCATGCAAGAAGAAAGGGGATGGTATCCGTGCCTTGGATGGATCGACCTGGGCCTTCTTCAAGAGTTGAGCGCCGAACCTCTTGATGATTGGACGACTGATCCCTGTCGGTAGCTGGATCTTTGTTGTTGGAGCGAACAAGACGGGATTCAGTTCAGCACGAAGAATGGACAAAGAAGGGAAGAAAGTAAAACAGGATGGGCATTCGATCCTTGTGTTGATTTTCTTACCCGTCGAGGACATGGCGTGGACGACGCTGCCAATGTCCCCAAGGCCCGAGCACGTGCATGTTTCCTCCCGCACCGGGGCGGCCGACGTTGACAGCGGCGGCCTTGAGCTTCCCTGCTGGTACTGCGACACCTGAACATCACCAAGAGAAACATGAGTAAAGATCAAGGAGTTGCTTGTTTGACACACGAATCCGGCAAGAAACTCGCTCGCATCAGACTGTGCTGGTTGGATGCGTAGATAAAATCCGATCTTGGCAAATTATTAGTCGTATAAACAACAGACTGAGGGAGAAACCCAACGGCGCAGGCGTGACCAAATCGAGAGCCACTACAGCGGTGTTCTCGACGCGGCACGGTGAGAAAGACAGAGTCGACGGCTAGGCGGATGTGTGGCCGCCGGCTACGGAGCGGCCATTGGTGCCTGTTGTTTCGGCTCCTGAACGGAACATGGCGGAGCGACGACCTCCGATTCCTCCGATCCAGGCGGCATCGCGTGGGCGTGGAGAGCGAGAGGAGCGGAGGAGTGGTTGGTGATGACTCCGGGCGGCGGCGTGCATGCCTCCTGTGGGATGGAAGATTTTTGGTAGGGAAGGAATTAACGGAGGGATTAGCGTGATTGGTGGGATTAGTGGGAGACGGTACGTGGAATATTCCTATGCGGGTGGAGTATTCCTATGCGGGTGGAGTACGGTCAGTCATTCTAAATTGCTAACTACACACTTGCCTCGGGATTAAGTTAATCATAACCATTAGATTTTATTCAGTGGGTTTAATCTAGCGGTGCTAATCAATCTGGGTACAATTGTTGCGTGGCTTTAAGAAAGAAATAGTTCGATTGTTTAATAATAGTATAGATAACAAGATTCTCAGAGGCTTAGTTAAAGGACCGCAATATCTGGGAGCGTTATTCAAAGCGAACACCAAAACTTGCCATGCCAAACCCACTAAAGTTGTCATGGCAGTTTTGTAGGATTTATCATAATCAAAGGCAAAATTTTCCATGTAGCGCAAAAAACAAACAGAAAAACTGCAATTCGTTCGATTGTGATTAGACAGCTTTGAGGGCGTTTGTTGGGTGGCCCGAAAGATCTAATGTTTGCCAGTTATCATTCCCGTAATTTAAAGCGAGTTCCCTTGCAACCAATGGAGCCCTGTTTAAGGCTGTTTTTCTTTAGTTGTTTGCACAAGTAAAGCTACACTTACCGGAGTTTTCCGGTATGAGCAAGAAATATGCCTTGTGACATTTTTAAGTTAATGATTAAAGGGGTAACAGAAATTGTGTTAAACTCTTTTCAAGTCATGTTGGAAAGTGACGCCTTCTGTGAAGTGCATTTCTTCACTTTGGGCATGAGTTGGAACCACCGCAATGTTCGAAAAGAAAAAAGAGTCATGCCTCACGTCGATGGTGCCGCTTCCCCTGTCCCAGGCACACACAGCAATACAAGACAACCGCGCACACGCATACAGACAGATGGCCATCTGGTGCGCGCTCATAAACTGTATGCCCAAGAAAACTAAATCATCAACGCGAACAAGCCGCTCGATCAGTCCCATACACGCGGAGTCAAGCAGGAACCAAGTTTTCAGGCAGGCAACTGGAGATTAGCAAAGGCGCTTATCATGCGAGTTCTTGCAACTGACCAAGCCCTGTTTCAGGTTGTTTTCTCTTTTGAAGCCACGCCGGAAAATGATGTCCTCCTGTGCACTTGTTCAGTTTCGGCGTGACTTGGATCAACCTAAAAGGCTGGAACATTCCGTATACCTACCTGGTCGCCGGCGGGCGGCCGTACTAGCTAGCTAGTTCAAGTGAGCTGATTGTACACGAAATGATGAGCAGCCGCCACCCACACATGCCTTTTCCTTGCGTGGAGACAAGGGACAGGCCGGCCAGCGAAGGTCACGTAAATTGCGTCGTAGATGCACTGGGATTCTACCATCACACTAAGTCACAAACACGTTCTCCGGGAGGAAAATGTGCACTGTCCTTGTCTCCTTTGTTCTTCCCGGCTCGGGCTCGAAGAGTGCATGCAAATGCACATACGTTCAACTGGACGGACATTTTCTTCCGCAGGGTACACGCCCGTACGTTTTTTTGGAGAAAAAGACCGAAATGGTTTACAGAGAAAGCAACGGCAGTGCAACTGGGGACATCAGCATGAAGTAACAGAGCCGGGCATCAACTGTGGACAAAGAAACCTAGCGCCCAATCACAGGTACTTCCTATGTATTTACCTGATTTTACCCCCGAAAATGGCGTGAAAATGTCTCACCGTTTCTTCGAAGTGAAAGTGTGTGTTGTGTATTTATACACCCCCCTCTGTCAAGTGTTGGCGCCGTCAAGTGTTCATTGGCTACGCTACCACCAATCCTTCTCCTCGACAGAGCATTCTGTGTGTGTAGTGCCAGTTCTTGGCTGGCTCTGTCCATGGAAAAGGAGCGCGGCGCTGAAGAAAGGGAGATGAAGCAGAGCAAGCCGCCGCCGAGGCGTGGCGGAGTCATGAGGAGCATCGTCAAACTCCTCTGCTTTTGCGGTGCTCCCGCGGAAGGTTAGAATAGAAGGCTTGGAGCTGCTTAAGCTGGCGCGTACTATAATACAATCGTTGTCTCTGTGTGTGCGACTGGATGTGTATGTGTATCTGGGCTTCTTTTTCTGTCTAAACGTCTGTGTGAATTAGTTAATGTTCTTGAGGACTGTGGATTACGTAACTGTTACTACTACTGTTTATGATGGGTTGTCATTGTGTTTGATTTTTTTTTTTTTCGAAACGGATTGTGTTTGAATTTTATGTACTTCGTGTCACACATGTAAACCGAACGGCATTGGTAATGTATATTTTTCGTAACATATTAGTTGTGCTTATGTTGATGTTCACTCTGTTTAGCAATCAATTGATCTGAGCTGGCCAGTTGCAGCGGCAATGAAGCATGGTATTAATAGATCACCTATGGCGGCTTTGATCGGTGAAATCAAGCGTTTACTTCAAGGAGACAGAGAGTTTAAAATTGTATGCTATTTCTCGTGATCAAAACATTGTTAGCCAGACTTGCCCAGTTGAGGCGTTCTTCTCCACATGCAGTTGTCTGGTTGCGCTCAGATCCTGATAAGATTGTAAGCCTCTATGGCCAAACCATTCATTAATATAACATGTTTTACCCACACACACAAAATCGATCAGAGCTGGCCCACAATCGGGTTACTATATTCAGGCTTTTTTGTTAAACCACTGGATTATGAGCCAGTCGACCACTGGCACCTGTAACACAACACTTTCAGATAAGACATTAACCAATCGTGTCCATCCATGGCTAGCCGCCAGCCCTGATTCGACCTATTTTGTTGCCAGACGGACATGAAAAGATAAAAAGAGCTAGAGAAACTTTCAGTATATATTCCCAGACTCTCCGGTCTCAAGGACCAAAATGCATGTGCGTCGATGTGGACCAACGTGAGAAGTATTTGGTTGTTTGGTTAGTGCCCAAGGCAACCCTGCCAAATCAGGTTGTACCAATTTTTTGGCGCTGTGGCCGGTGGAGAGCCAACGCATGGGCATAAAAACTGAACAAGTTGTGAACTAGTGACCAAAAAATTGACATCAGAAGGAAAAGCTAGCACCAATCCAAACACCTTCCAAGGTTGGTGGTGAACTCCAAAGTTTGGCGTGGCAGCTCCGGGCTCCCATCCAAACAGACCCTATGTTCCTCGATCGTCAACCATGATTGGTCAAGCCCAACCAGTTATCGTACATAAACTATCAACCTACATAATTTTTACAGATCTTTCCAAATAAATCCCCCCCCCCCCCACCCCACACACACACACATAGAGAGAGAGAGACCGACACACACAAAAAAAGTGTCAGCCCTTCATCTTTGGATGTCGCACTCTCCTGATTTTATTCTCGAATCATGCCTGGAGGAGACGTGCGCATGTGCATGGACTGCCTAACTATTTCGGCCAGCACACTATCGATCGACCTTGCAACTCTTCATAACACGTTACACTCGCCCGTTTTCAGAATGTAACCAAAGCGTTTGGGGTGTCACTTATTATCCTGATCAGCTCCTCTTGATCAATGTAGCACTTTGTTTCACTGATATTGATAGCCTCTTCATGAAGAAAGGGAGCTGCTACAACGACGAGAAGACAAAGAAACCTAGCAAGTCGCTGAGGCGCGACGGAGTTCTCGGGAGCATCGTGAAACTCATCTGCTTTTGCAGTGCTTTTGTGGAAGGTTTGCTCTCTTTTTTCTTCTCTTTTGATGAAACAAAGTCATCGTGGTGGTTCGGGGGGGGGGGGGGGGGTCTTGGATGCCGGGGGTGGCAGCCTCGGTGGTGGTAGTCGCATTGCTTGTGGGCGGGGTGCGCGGCTCAGGTGTGGGCTGGTCGTTATGGTCGTCCGGGCGGCGTGGCGGCCGGTGCTTCGGCGAGTGGTGCGGTTTCGAAGGTGGAGCGTGCGTGCCAGGGGAGATCCCCTACTCGGCTTCGGTCGGGCCGACGTCGGCGGCGTCCGTGGGCGTCGTCTCCTTCCTGAAGGCGTCGTCGTGGCTACTGCCCCACTTCGGATGATCTAGGTGAAAACCCTGATCCTTTGGATCCGGCGACGACGGCACTCCGCTGTTGTTCCCCTTCTTGAAGGCGCCATCTTGGAGGCCTACATTCGCCGAGCTCAGCTTCGTCTCTCCGTGACAGTTTTGTCATAGTGGACTACTCTGACTACTTCAAGCACCGCCCTCATTGCTCATTTGCCGTTTGCTTGGGGTGTTGGGGTCGTGTGGTTGTTCCTTTACCTATTGTATCCAGCCTTGGGTGTGTTGTGTGGTGGTGTGGTGTGGTGTTGAGTTGTTTGCGATGATTGTAATCAGTAATGGTTGCTTTATAATATAAAGCGGTGGAAAACCTTTTTCGGTAAACAATAGTTACATGGTAATTTTCATTTAAAAAGGATAAAACATGTAGAAACAAGCTACAAGATTACAAAAGGAGAAATAAAATGTCTATTTGATTCCTATTTTTTCTGACGTGATAAAAGTTAACGGGGATATGTAAAGTGAGACTGCCTCCTCTTAAATCCAGGAAATATGTTGATCATGCATGTATCTTGATTACTTTTATTCATTATCTACCTATAGGATATTAATTATCCAATTGTTCAAAGAGTCAGCTTTACTCTGCTTTAATCTGTATATCACTATTGTGAGGGCTTCATGAAAATTATACCTTCCGCTTTGAACATAAGTTGGTGTGTTTCTAAATATCTTGTCTGCTTTTTATATCCAATGTTCTAGCATCTCGTTATGATGATATCCATAGCAATGTCCTTAGGTAGCAACTTAATAAAACTTCATCAAAAAAGGAAATACCTCTTCTTTAAGTGGTACCACTGAGTGCCAGCATTGGATAGCAAATGAATCCCATGGTAGACGAAGCAATGTTTCTTCAGCTTCGTCTGAACATAAGGAGCAATTCAAGTGGTCGTGTGGAAGGTTATCTAGCTCCTTGTAGTTCTCCTTCAAGGATTGCTTGATTCACAGAATTGTAAAAACAAAACAATAGAACAAAAAAAATTGATAGCACTTCAACTTGATTTATACATGATTAAAAATATTTTTAAAATCTAATAAGAGGTTTCAATTGATAAAAAATCATAAGAAAAACATGCAAACAAATTCTAAATGGCTTAATCCTATAGACCAACAACACACTTGGAAAGAACATTCTTAAGAATTTCACCTCCAAAGAGTCCTTCTCTAAAATATCAACTTTAATATAAGCCTCTCTTTCAAACCCTTCGTGCCCCCTCCCCGGGGAACACTAGCACAGCCACATCCACACTACTTCTAGTAGCTCACTTGATGTCGTTGTCACAACCACTAGCTCGGTGGTGGTGGCCCTAACATCAAAGCTTGTTGGGGCTTCACTTACGGCATCGAATGGTTGTCGGACCATTGCTTAAGTTGGGTGAGCGGATCTAGCACCCATATGAGCGGATATGGCCCTTGGTGGGAGTTGCGATGACAGAAACTTGTTGTGGCGGTGGTAGTGAGGTCAGGTAGGTGGTGAGCGAGGTGTCTATCTTGGATTTGGCACGTGATGTCTGGGTTTTTTGTTGACCAGCGTTGGAAGTCTAATGTAGTGCGGTGGATGCCGGGGTGGTGGCCTCATCTTGAGTCTCAGAGACTATCGGATGTCACGTATGGCACGGAATTTGGAGGCACGCCTTTACCTTCACCAATTTGGGGTGAACCAGGATTGCTCTTCTCTTAGTAGTTTTGGTCTCTCCGTACTAGCGGCGGTGGCAGTGTCTGTGGAGTGGTGGTATTGCTGATTCGAACTTTTGTAAATTTTCTTTCTGTTTGTGCTTTCATCGAGTCATCTCGTATGATACTTTCAAGAGCTTGTTGATGTATTTTTGCCTCCCAGTGGATATATCAATTATGGATTGTCTAGTGGGTTGGAACGATATAGAAGAGGTCTTCTTCGGCGATGGTTTGGGTTGGAGCTTCTGTGTTTGTTGAGTCTCACTAGTCTAGTCTGTTTTGTAGAGCGCGAATTTTGGGTGTAAGTTTGTGGCCTCTGCATAAGGATCTAACTTGGCTTTCACTTATTTACCCGACGACTTTATTTCCACTTATTGAAAAGGTAGATCTCCTCTTCATTGTCGGAAAAATATCATAAAGAATTCTTTTTTTCATTCTTTTGGTTAGGACCTCTCAATTCCATCTTCTTAGTGTGACCACTGAATTTCATAAGAAGGATTCGAGCCAACAAATTGTGGCGCCCCCGGCTCAATCGTACACTAATCATGCACGCAAACGTGTACGATCAAGATCAGGGACTCACGGGAAGATATCACAACACAACTCTAAAACATAAATAAGTCATACAAGCATCATAATACAAGCCAGGGGCCACGAGGGCTCGAATACAAATGCTCGATCATAGACGAGTCAGCGGAAGCAACAATATCTGAGTACAGACATAGGTTAAACAAGGTGCCATAAGATGGCTAGCACAAACAGGGATACAACAGATCGAACAGGCGCAGGGCCTCCTGCCTGGGATCCTCCTAACTACTCCTGGTCGTCGGCGTCCTGGACGTAGTAGTAGGCTCCGTCCTGGTGGTAGTAGTCGTCGTAGGTGGCGTCTGGCTCCTGGGCTCCAACATCTGGTTGCGACAACCAGCAAGAAGGGAAAGGGGGAAAGCAACCGTGAGTACTCATCCAAAGTACTCGCAAGCAAGGATCTATACTACATATGCATGGTATATGTGTAAAGAGGCAATATCGGTGGACTGAACTGCAGAATGCCAGAATAAGAGGGGGATAGCTAGTCCTGTCGAAGACTACGCTTCTGGCAGCCTCCATCTTGAAGCAATAGAAGAGATTAGTTGGAAGTTAACCAAACAACAACGTATAGCATAATCCTACCCGTCGATCCTCTCGTCGCCACCATGCGAGAGAGCGACCACCGGGTTATATCTGTCACTTGTAAGGGTGTGTTTTATTAAGTATCCATTTCTAGTTGTCATGAGGTCAGAATACAACTCCGGGTCGTCCTTTTACCGAGGGACACGGCTATTCGAATAGATAAACTTCCCTGCAGGGGTGCACCACATATTCCCCAACACGCTCGATCCCCTTTGGCCGGACACAGTTTCCTGGGTCATGCCCGGCCTCGGAAGATCCACACGTCGCAGCCCCACCTAGGCTCAACAGAGAGGTCAGCACGCCGGACTAATCCTAGGCACTCTGGGGTCTGGGCCCATCGCCCAGTGCGCTCCTGCACGTTGCGTATGCGGCCGCGAGCAGACCTAGCAACCCACACGATCACGGCGGTTACGTTAGCGCGGTCCAACACGGCGCGCGCCGCTCAGTCGCTGACGTCAAGAAGGCTTCAGCTGATACCACGACGCCGGGATACCCATAACTACTCCCGCGTAGTTGGTTAGTGCGTATAGGCCAGTGGCCAGACTCAGATCAAATATCCAATCTCGTTAAGCATGTTATTATGAAGTAAACGCGAACGCCGACCAGGGCCTGGCCCACCTGTCTCCTAGGTGGTCTCAACCTGCCCTGTCGCTCCGCCACAAAGATCCACTCAAAGGGCCGTTGGGACAAAGGTCCTTTCAACCCCCAATCCGTGAATCACTCGCGGGTACTCTTCGAGCCGACCCGACTTTAGTCACCATTTGTATAGTATGTATATATGTATAGTATACACCCGTGATCACCTCCCGAGTGATCACGGCCCGATAGTATAGCAAGGCAGACTGACAAGAATGCAGGGCCAATGATGACAAACTAGCATCCTACACTAGGCATTTAGGATTGCAGGTAAGGTATCAACAACAGTAGCAACAATGACAGGCTATGCAGCAGAATAGGATTAACCGAAAGCAGTAACATGCTACACTACTCTAATGCAAGCAGTATAGAGGAGAATAGGCGATATCTGGTGATCAAGGGGGGGGCTTGCCTGGTTGCTCTGGCAAGTAGGGGTCGTCAACAACGTAGTCGGTCGGGGCACCAGCAGCTGCGTCGGTCTCGTAGTCTACCGAAGAGAAGAGGGGGAAGAAACAGTAAACACACGGCAATAATGCAACAGGGATGCATGACATGTCTAAACGCAGGGCCAGGGTGATATACAGCCTAACTAAGCGATTTAGTTAATTTAGGAATTTATTCAGATTTATTTAATTAAGGTTGGACACTATTCATTTATCGAAATCGGTCTAATTGTTCAACGTTCTTATAGCTGCGGGCATCTGACGGAGATACCGAGGGCGTATCCGGGTTCGTATCGTCGTTCTGAGCAAGTTTCATGTATAAAATATTTTCATCGGAGTTACGGTTTAAAAGATATGATTTTTCAAAGTTTAAATCAATTTCTGGAATTATTTAATTAATTAAATTCGAATTATCCAAAACAGTGCGAGGATGACGTCATCGCGACGTGCTGCTGACGTCAGCAGTCAACAGCGGCTGACCGAAGTCAAACCTGACAGGTGGGACCCACCTGTCAGCCTCACAGTAGGTTAATTAGGCTTAAATTAAACTAATTAGGATTAGTCAGGGGGTGGGCCCCATTAGTCAGAGGCTAATTAGTCAGCTAATTAACTAATTATTTTAATTAACAGTTTTAATTAGTATTCTTATTTATCTTAAAACGTTTAATGGGCGGGGCCCACACGTCAGCGACCCGGGCGGGCCACGTCGGCGTGGACTGGGTCAACGGGACCCAGTGGGGCCCAGGGTCAGTGGCACGGGCGGTGGGGCCCGCGGGCCACGTCGGCGCTGAGTCAGCGCGGCCACCGGAGTGCGCCGGCGAGCTCAGGCGCGGCCGAGAGCTCCGGTGAGCGCGGGTTTCGCCCACAGGGCACCCCAGGGGCTGGGGCCGGGCGCGTTGGAACGTGCGGAGCACGCCGCACGCGATGGGGACGGTGGTTGGCTCGGGGGTGGCCGGAGAGAGGCCGGCGTCGACCCGAGGCGGAGCACAGCTCCGGTGAGCGGTCGGGGACGGGACTAGGAGGGTTCGGCGCGGGGGTTTTTGGCGCCGTTCGAAAGAGCCGGATGCCCCGCGTCGAGCAGTGGCACAGGTGTCGCCAGGGATGACTGAAAACGACGGCGGCGCCCAACTACGCGGCAACCGGAGCACGGCAGCTACGGTGGCTAGTTGTAGTGCGCGAGGGGACGAACGGGGAGGAGCAGGAGGTAGGGAAGGAGCTCACGGTGATGGTCGCCGTTCAAATGTGCTCGACGGGGAGGCGGAGCAGACGGGGCGATGGAGATCGCCGGCGGGGATCCGAGAAGGGGGACGACCCAGGGAAGCAGCTGGGGGGGCCCCCGGCGTCGGTTCCTCGGCGTAGTCGAAGCAGCGGCCGCCGGCGAAGCTTGGGGACACGTCGTGGAGACGAGAGGTGGGCGGTGGTCGCGAGGTTCAACCGAGGCCGTCCATGGCTGCGCTCGGAAGCGATGGCCCGAGGGGGAGAGAGGGGGAGAGTGGGCGAGGGGGAGCCAGGGGGGGTCCGGGGCGCTGCCCTTGTACGAGGCAGTCGCGGCGAGCGCTGTGGCGGGAGAGAGGGGGGGCCAGGCGTGGCGCGCGTGTGCGCACCAGGCGCTGACAGCGGCACGGGGGGGGGGGGGGGTGAGCAGTGCGGGGGGGTAGGGGATGGGGCTAGTTGGGCCGGGCACTGTGGCCACTCAGGCCCAGTGGCCGTGGGCCTTTTTCCCCTTTTCTTTTTCTTTTCTGTTTCTCTTTCCTTTTCTTTATTCTCTTTTCTCCACTGTTAAATGTTTAGGCCCCAAATGGTTTTTTGTAAAAAGTGTGACCTATTTCATAAATACCAGTGCATTATTCCTTAACACCTAAAATTAGTTTGGACAAAACATAATTCCATATTTATTTCAGATTTAATAAATGGTTATTAAATATTATCTTTATCCACTGTTTGAGGTTGTTCGAGTCACTTATCCAATTCCAATGATGTTGGTTTCAATTTTAGAATAGCCTCTGGAATATTTGTTATTTATGTGACATTTTAGTTTCTATGTTGGACAACTTTTATATTCCACTTTCATTTAAATTTGAACTTGGCTTAGGAGTTGAAATGCAATATGATGCTAATGATGATTATGCACTATTAACCATGATGACATGGCCTCATCAAAAGGGTGATCTCTGTAGCTTAATACAGGGGGTGTTACACAAATCCTAGTTGGCGTCAACTATCGGGTGCCACGCCCGCACGCGAGCAACTTGGGCAGGCCCGGGCTACCGTTTGATGTCGTAGCTTTTTTTGTTTTTGTTTCTTTTTTCTATTGTACATTTGTTCCTTTTTATTCATGTCTTTATTCCTTTTTTTTTTCTTCTTATTAGGTTTTTCTTTTGGTTTTATGTTTGGGTTTTTTAAGTTTCTTTTCCAAAGAAAAGTTCCCTCTTTTATAAAATGTTTGGAATTCCATTGTTTTCCTTAATTTTCCATAAAATTATGTTTCAAAAATATGCGGAAAATTAATATAATATTGATGCTTCAAATTTTGTTCAGAATTAAAAAACATTTCATAAATTATTAAAAATTACAAAACATGTCCCCGCTTTCAAGATTTGGTCACAAATTAAAATACGTTTGCTTTTAAAAAATCCAGAATTTTTCATAAAACGCTCGGATTTTTATTTTTATTTTTATATTTTTATACTCGATGAACAATTCTTTAATAAACAACGGACATTTTTAGTACAACCTGAACGTTCTTGTAATACACATTGAAGATTTTTTTTAAACACACTGAACTTTTTTAGAATATAGTCAACTTTTGTTATTATATGATGAACATATTTTTTTGGTATAAGTAGTGATTTTTTTATTATACAATGACAATATTTTTTGGTATATGCTAAACATTTTTCAAAATTGTTAGTATTTCTGGAAAATTGGAACATTTTTTTTGAAGTGTAAAACATTTCTTCAAATTTGTTAATTTTATCTTTTTAAATTTTGAACAATTTTTAAAATTCAAGTACATTTGAAAATATTATGAAGATTTTCCTGAAGCACATTTTTTAAAATACTAAACATTTTTCCAAAATAAAATAAACAGAAATAGGAAACAACAAACTCACGGATAAGTTGGGCCGGCCATTGACCCTCGCTTCAGCGTCGTCTTGACTTTTCGAGCCGTAGAGGGCATTAATTGTGGAATCATGCAGGGCTGGCCTATTGTTTATGGCCCATCAAACTCGTGTTGAGGCTTTGTTAAGGTGAAGGCCCATAAGTAACCATGCGCCCGCTTGGTCCGAAAGACCAATCAGTAAAAAATATGCATGTAACAGAGGGGGCCTCCTATATGACGTAATTTGCGGACATTTTTTTAAATTACGAAAAATAAATATGAAACATGATTTTTAAGAAAATTTTGAACATTTTCTAGAACATCTACAATTTTCAGAAAAATTAAATAAATTACAAATACGAATAGTTTTTGAAATTTGGAGCATCTAAAAACATTGTGAATATCTGTACATTTTTTGAACATGTTGAATTTTTTAATTATGTGATCTTAAAAATGGCGGTAGTTGAAGCTGCTAAATGGGTCGGTTCAGATCCCTGCCTGCTATGCGAATCGCGCCCTATTTGATACAGAACGCGTCAAACAGGGAGTTTCAAACATTATTTGTAATTCAGTACATTTTTTAAATCTGACACAGTTTTTCAAATATGTGAATAGTTTTTTTTAAATGGAACAATTTTGACAATCGAAGTACTGTTTTTAATTCATGAACGTTTTCTTTTGAATCCTAAACATATAAAATTTAGAACATTTTTCCACAGTGAAAAAAAACCTGTGCTTAATTGGGCCGAGACATTGGGACTTACTTCAGCGTCGCCTTGACTTTTAGACCCATAGAGGGCATTAATTGCGGATTCTTGTACGGGTGACCTATTATTTATTGCCCATGAAGCTCCTCTTGCTGCTTAGTTAAGGTGGAAGGCGCATAAGTAAATGTGTACCCTTCTTTCTAAAAAAAAAGTAAATGTGTACTCGGTCGGCCCGGAAGACCAAACCGTGAGTCCACCTGTTTAGCGAAATCACTAACTGAGGGTTACCCCTTGTAAATGTTACTCCCACCTTCCCAGATTGCGACAAGTGCACCACTTGTTATCACCTGCGAGTTTATCCTTTTTTTCGTAGGTTCTTTTCTTTAAAACATTTTATCTCTTAAACCGTGTGTCCAAATTTCAAATCGTTTTCACCTTTTAATTTCTCGCATCGATATCTTCGAAAATAGATCCCATGTTAATAGGTTTTAAAGAAAACACGAAAAAAACCAAGAAAATTTGAACAAAAGATCCGAGTCGGAAGCACGGTTTTTTCTCCTCTTTTTTCCCTTTCCAAAGAGGTACAATTGTACCTCTTGCAAAACAAATATGTGCATCCATGAGAAGCAAATATGTACATCTCGCGAAAGCAAATAGACACGTTTTTTTTTTCATTTTCGAGATGCACGGACGTGCTTCTCGTGGCAGCAAACTTGTGTCTCCATGAGAAGCAAAAAAAGTCTTTTTCCTTTGTGAGATATCTCTCGTGGAAGCAAACTTATGCCTCCACGAGAAGAAAATATGTGCCTCCCGTGGGAAACTAAAATCGTGCCTCTCGCGGAAGCAAAAATAATAATTTACACGCAAAAAAAATGTGATTTTTTTAGTTCAAAACCGAGGGAAAATCAGGCAAAACCCGAAAAATAAACCATCTAAAACCCGAAAACGCGTACAGAAAAATTAAAACTAAATCTCGAGGGAGTGCCCAACACGCGACACGTGGCGGCGACTGAGAGCGCGCCAACTGACGCGCTCTTAGTCCATCACAAATGACCCTTGCGGGGCTCCCGCACGGGTTACCCCTTGGTTAGTTGCTCTACCTACTTAGTGATCTGCGGAGGGGACAGCGCACAAACATGCAGCCCCTCACCTGTGGAAGATTATAGAAGATTCCAAAAACCCGTGGGAAACAAACAGGAAACGGTTGGGGGAGGGCATGTGTTAGCTGACTATCCACCGACCTACGCGATAATTAGGATCCGTCATAAGAGAGCAATTCCCCGTCCGCTTACCGGCACAAATATTGTGTATCGCTCATTGCGGGCGTTAAGGAAGATGGGCCCGACCATTATAACCGAAGCATGCAATCGTGACAACTGGTTTTAAGAACCAAGTCCTGGTGCTCGCATTATTTCTGGATTTATTTCAAGATTTCCGGCGATGCGCTTTCAGTGGGAGGAATCGTTCCCGTCGACGACGAGGCACCTACGGTGACTTCGTAAATCTCAAGATGATATGTCGGCTCAGTCTCTCGAAGGTGCTCATAAGGGTAGGGTGCGCGTGTGTGCGTTCATATGAGTGAGTGTATGCACGTATGTATGAGCGCTTGCACTTGTACTGTGTTAAAAAAAAGGAACCAAGGTTCCTGGCTGGTTTTGGTAACGCTCTAGAAGGTTCCTCAACGTTTTTGTTTTCCTGGTTTTTTTTTCTTTCCTTTCCTTTCTTTCCTTTCTTTCACAAACCGCAAATTAAAAAAAGGTTTTCGGAATTTGTTCACATATTGAGAGGGATTTACCAAAAAAAGTCCGGAATTTTAAAAAAACTATTCTTATTTTTCAAATTTTGTTCACATATTCAAATATTATTCTTAATTTAAACAATTATTCATTTTGAAAAATTTACACATTCAAAAATTATTGGAATAATTTTCAAAAATAAAATGTTTGGGGAATTTAAAAAATCATATTTTTCAAAACTTGTTCCAAATTTCAAAAAACGTTCTCATTTTCAAAATTTGCTCACATTTTCAAAAAATGTTCTAGAATTTTTTAAAAATGTTCACATTTTCAAAAATATTGGAAATTTCATAAAATATGTTTCATTTTTTAGGAATTGTTCACAAATTCCAAAAATGTTCAAGAATTTTTAAAAATTGTTCATGTTTAAAAAGAATTTTTTTTCAACATTTTTTAATTCATTCTTCAATATAATGAACATTTTTTAGATTAATAAACCTTTTTAGTTCATGATTTTTTAAAATTCGTGAAATTTTTTCAAATTTGTAAACTTTTCAAAATCATAAATCATTCATCAAATTTTTTAGTTTGTGAGAAAAAGAAGGAAAAAAACCTAAACATTTTTTAGAGGAAAAAAACTCATATTAGTAGGTGAGCGACTGCAGCCGGTAGCCGGAGTGGGGCGCCCTAATGGGCTGGCCCACCATGCTAGAGATCTAGTGGGGTCTTTAGGTGACGCGAGTTGTATTGCTCGCAACAAGCAATACTTAGCAGGACCCTCTCACCAGTACGAGCCTGCGGTCGGGGTGGTATTTCGCCTTGTCAAACCTACGAGCCTGCGAACCCAGTCTACCGGTTATATAACCCACTCTAGGTGTTGGAGTAGGTTTTCTCTTGTTGACCGTACGTGGTGACATGCATTAACGTTTTGCTGGTCAAATATATGGTCAAAGTTTGACTCAAAATACGAAGGAGGCTAATAGTACTCTGCATATCCAAATGAGGCTTTCGCAATGCATAATATCGGCTTGGAGGCTTCCTCGCGAAGCCAGTCACGGGCCATAACTAGCCTTTGACGGGCCAAAGATTTTCTAGGGATCTTTCAACAATTCATAGTAAATCCAGCAGAGCCCTCTATCCACTTACCTTTTTATTATGAGGTTCATCGCTGAGTTAGATCAGATTAGAGAAACTACACAACAACCAGCTTCATCTTCTGTTGTTAAAAGGAATAGATGGGTCCCTCCTCTGATGGATTTTGTTAAATTGAATGTTGATGCGGGTGTATCAATAGATCATAACAGAGACACCGCGGCGGCCATTTGTCGAGACAGAGACGGTTCTTGCCTGGGCTCTTCAGTGCTTGTGATCTAAGGGATGCTTGATGCGGCTACTTTAGAAGCAATAGCATGCAAGGATGCTTTGTCACTTGCAGAAACCTCGGGTTGCAGCATCTTCATATTGCATCTGACTGCAAGGCAGTGTTAAATGGAATTCGGGATGGTGCTGGCGGTGCCTTTGGAGGGATCATTAGGGAAATAAAACAAAGAGAAAGATATTTTTTTTCATGTAATTTTGTGCATGAATTTCGAGCAACTAATTATGAAGCTCATAAGATAGCTAGGCTTGGTACTGCCCTACCCCAGGGGAGACATATTTGGTTGGGTATACCCCACGATGCTTTTCTAATACCTGTAAACGTTGACACAAATCAATAAAGCCTGGTTGTCTTTGCTAAAAAAACAATTGATAGTTGCTATGTCTCAAAAAAAAAAAACAATTCATAGTTGCTTCGGATGCAAAACAAGTGGTGGAGGACTTAAGAAAGGGCAGTCCAGGGAATATACGATGCCATTATTCAAGAGATTAAACTAAGATCTTTTGTTTTTACTATAATTTTACTTTTGAGAGTCGTAATGTTAATGTTGAAGCATATAGTTTAGCTAGATTTTCTCTTTCTCTAGCGGCTGAGCGTCATATGTGTGGGTTGACCAACCCTGTGACATAAACTGTATCGCACTCCATGTGACTTTTGATGAATAAAGTTGGTCTTAACCTAAAAAAAATACAAACCATTCATCCATTCCTCCCGTTTTCCGAAAACAAGTCGCCAACCGATGGCATGAAGTATCTACCATGTCTGTAGGGTAAAAGCCCCATTAGATTTGATCATTTGAACGGCGGGAGCAAACAGCCGGGTTCAGGCTCCAAAGCTCAGCTCGGATGCTTCGATTGGTGTACTCACTCAGTCACTCGCCGTGCTTTTCGTCTCACGTCTCCGTCCTCAAGCGTCTGAATCTTGGCGCCAAATCGGTCGGTTCGCCGTGGCCATGCATCGCGACTCGGCATGGTGTTCTGGTCCGCGACTCGGCATGGTGTTCTGGTCCACGACTCCCACCAGCCTCACACTCGCACGTGCCACGGCTCAGTCCGCATGCAGAAGCCCGCGCAGGCTCGGTTTTCACCGCGATCGTCCACCCGCGCAAGACAAGCTGACAGGTGAACCGCGCGCGATTTCACCCTGCCGAGCGCCGATGATCGCCCTCCAGCAGCAGCCGGCAGCCGCGGCGGCAACGTGCGTGCGTCGTACTACCACCACTGTGCCTGCACCGTCGCCGTCGATCGCCTTTGGCGTCAATGCGGAGCTCGCGCCCCACGCGGTTGACCGGTGTGCAGTGCGGCTGGGGGCTGGGGCAGCCCGGTGCCAAAAAGGAAACCGAGGATGGGGCTCATGTGTCGCCCCCTCGCCGTGCAGCGTCCTCTGTTGCGTGATATGCCACTGTGGAGTGTCGAGAGGGGCCAATCATTGTAAGGACGTCAATGGCGACCAGCAGTAGCATTCGAAACCTCTGCCTTTTCGTGATGTGGTGGAAGGACGGGGAAGGGACCCCGGCGGGTGGCCCTGGAAATTCAATCCTCGGTGCTGTGGCTTCAGCGCTTGCCAACAGTTGACCTGGAATGATACGATGCGATGCGGTAGCCGACATGTTTTGAAATTTGTCCGACCAGAAGTGTTTTGGCTGCTGGTCGAGCTCAAATAGAGCCGGAGTCCGAGTCCTCTTCACGAATTTTACAAGCTTGTGGTAACTCTAATTTTTGAAGCATGCCATTTCGACTTGCTGTCATCTGTCCCATGCACATTCTCAGCATCTAAGATGAGCAGCATCATGCCAAAGAACAGATTACTTGTGCTGTAAACGAACAGCGAGCTCATCGTCGGGCAGCTATACAACAGCACAGTGGAGTTGGTGAGAACCAGAGGCTTAGGCCGTTAAGGGGACACTGTTCTTCGGCCAGAGTGCTGTGGCTGTGTCAATGTCAAAAAGGCAGCGCGTTATACTGCTCATGGGAGGTGAAAGTGCTCGCACACGAACACACCAATAATTTATCACACTGGAATGTGCGAATATCTAGGCAAAATAACCCTATTGCACTCCCTCGCTGGCGCTGATGTGTTTTGAATTGGGATCTCTGAATTTCTGACTCTCCGGCTTGCCACCTCGAGCTTCGGATCAGTTCGAGGAGAGAGCCATACAGACGCCTGTAATGTGCTCGTCGGCCACCATGGAGGAGCTGCTCTCCCCACATGGATCAACGATTGTGTGGTGATCAAAGCAACGGTTCATTTTTAGGTGACTCATATATGCCCCACTATTTTCTTTAGAAAAAAATTAATCTATTCATCAAACATCATGATAGTACAAAAAACAATAGAAGTAACCGAAATTACACAAGGTTCATAAATCATCCAGCGACGACCACAGGCACTGGAGCAAGCCAAAGACGTGTCACCGTCATCGCCCCACCCTCATCGAAGCCGGGCAATTCTGGATGTATGTTGTAGTAACAGTCGGAAAATCGTCGTGCTAAGACCCCAAATGACCATCGCGCACGAATAGCAACCGTCGCCGATGATGATAAGCGTAGATCGCAAGAACCCAACCTGTAGGCACACAAGCACAAACGAACGAATACGGAATCCATATAGACCCACCAAAGACAAACACCGGCGAGTCCCGCCGGAGGCACACCTCCATACGCCCTCCGACTACGCTAAACACACCGCATGGCAAGGGCTAGGCGGGAAGAACCTTATTCCATCTTCAGGGAGCCCCCACCGCCTCGGCCTCCGAGCAGGACATAAACCCTAAACATACTCAAGAAAAACACCTAAAAACGGAGCTGGAGCCCTCCCACCGGCGAGGGTTCGGATCCACCGACTACCACGCCTCCATGGCCCTAAGGCTGAAGGAAGCGAGGAAGATCGGTGGCAGCGTCGTCGGGAGGTGTGGAAACCATAGTTGCTAGAGTCGCTCGTGGGGAGAAGGAAAATGATTCGTGAGACGCCCCAATATTTACAGAGGTATCATACATTATTACTTAAAATTATTTCTTTTTAGAAACCTTGAATACAAGTGCATATTTCGTTGTTAATACATCCTCCTTTCGAAAAAAAATTGAATTTCTAGATTTATCCTAAGTCACACTCTATTTGCTTTGATAAGTTTGTAGAAAAACATACCAATATCCACAACATCATATGTGAAAGCAATTTGGGTTGTATATGTTGGTATATTCTTTTATAGACTTGGCCAAACCTAAATAAATTAACTTAAGACAAACCTAGAACTTTAATTATTTGGAACGGAAGAAGAATTTAGCAAAGGATAAGAACTAATATTTTTGAAAAAATGTTGGCGCCCAGCTTTAAATTAAAGAAGCCCTTACAACTAACAGTACAGCACAACACTATCGTAATAAAGAAAGAAAATCATTGACATGATATAAGGGTTCTCAGGAGCAATGGGAAATCCTAAAAGACACAAACAAAGAGTCATTGAGGCCTTCCAACATGATCGGAGGACCGATGCAGAGAAGGAGGCCAACTCGAGGATACTGGCCATCAATGGAGGCCATGCCTTTGCCATCGCCTGGGCGTTCGACACAACATTACCATCCAGTTCCATCGCTGAAGGGACCCCCTCTGTGTAACACCCCTGTACTGATGAGCTACAGTAACCCCTGGGGTTAAGCTAATTATTTTTGCTAAACAGTGCATGATCATCTTTACTTCTATCTCATTTTAATTTCCGGTCAAATTCAAATTTAAATACTAAGTGAAATCCAAAAGTTCACAAACATGAAAACTAAAATGTTGGTCATGTGACAAATATTCACTTCTTAATATTGGTGGTGAACCAATATTTTAGCAAAGTGTTTAAATGCCCTAAACTAAATAAAAACAGTGGCTAAGATAACAATTTAATCGCTTTTTAAATTATAAAATATTTAACTAACTTATTTTGGGTCCAAACCAGGTTTGGCAGTGGCCTATATTAATGATACTAATTTAGGTGCTAACTTGATATTTTATAAAACTAAAATAAATGAAACTATAATAGAAAGCAGAGAAGAGAAATAAAAAAAGAAAAAAAAGGGGGAGAAGCACCCCACTGGTCCAACTGGCCCAGTGTGACGACCCCGGCTTAATCGTGCACTAATCATACACGCAAATGCGCACGATCAAGCCTAAGGACTCACTTGAAGATATCACAACACAACTCTAAAACATAAATAAAGTCATACAAGCTTAATATTACAAGCCGGGGCCTCGAGGGCTCAAATACATAGCTCGATGGCATACAAGCGTCAGCGGAAGCATCAGATATCTGAGTACAGATATATTACAGAGAGAGAAATAGGCCTTCACAAAGGCGGGGTAAAATAAAAGCTACGATCGAAAGGCGTAGGCCTCCTGCCCTGGACCCTCCAATCCTACTCCTGGTCGTCAGTCGGCTCCTCGTAGTAGTAGTACTCGCCAGGCGGGTAGTAGTACTGGTCGTCGGCTGGGACGTCTGGCTCAGGGGCTCCATCGTCTGGTGGCATCAATTGGAATATGGGGGAAAAGAAAATAAAGCAAACGTGAGTACTCATCCGAAGTACTCAGCAAGCAAGGATCTACACTACATATGCATCATTTTCAAAGGGGGCTGTATATGTGGACTGGGCTGCAGAAATGCCAGAATAGAGGGGGAAGCCTAGTCCTATCGAAGACTAGCTTCTTCAACAGTCTTCGACAGTCTTGCAGCAATAGAAGAGATCAGATGAACTTAATGTAAAGTAGTAGTAGTAGTATCATCAACCTCGACCTGAGATCCTTTCTCGACTCCCTGCGAGAAAGTAATCCCAGAGCCGTACTATCCAGTTCTCATCACATGTTCTAGTTGTACCGATCGGGATACAACTCCGAGTGTCCGTTATCGTAGGACAGGCTATCGATAGAAGTTTCTTCCCTGCAGGGGTGCACCAACTTACCCACCACGTTCGCTTAACTCCGGCCGGACACACTTTTCTGGGTCATGCCCGGCCTCGGCTAAGCAACACGCCGCAACCCGACCGAATACCTAAGAGAGAGGCCAGCACGCCGGACTAACCTATGCCCCCAGGGGTCTTGGGCCATCGCCCCGGGAACTCCTGCACGTTACGTGCACCGCCGGTGAGCAGACCTAGCAACCCCTTATACAAGCGCGGTTGCGTTCCCAGTCCAACCCAGCGTGTGCCGCATCAGTCGCTGACGTCCATTAAGCTCCGGCTGAAGTATACGACGCAGAACGCCCATACTATGCCCACGTGATGGTTAGTGCTATCGGGCCAGAGGCCCCTCGGATCAAATATCCAAATTGTAGTGGATTAGGAGCGCGCGGAAACGAGCAGAGACTCACGATCGATGTGACCCCGTCGCCCCGTCTCGAGGACTTGCGGCAAGGGCTAAGAATGCCCGGCCACGCCTCGTAGTTATCTCGCGGGCACCATCCAGGTCAACCCGACTCCACATCACTTCGCGTTAAGCTCGCGCGGGTACCCCTCAGGGCCGACCCGTCTTTAGTAACATAGTTTAGTGCAAGTCACAAAATCCAAGGTAACTGTGTGTCTGACACCGAAGGGAACCCTGAGGAGTCACCCTCGATGGAATTCCCGCTCGATGTTATCATCAAGGTGAACGAAGGAGGAATCACCCTCGAGGTCCACCTTGAGGAGTTGCGCGACGACGTCGTTATCGGGGGTGGTGTAGGAGGAATCACCCTCGCTTACCACGACCGAGTAACTAACCTACAAGGTTAGCATCAGAAGTGCTGACGAGGTATCACCCTCGGCACTCATTGTTAACCCAGCAGTGTCGGCAACTAAGGGGAAGTGATGTGCGGTGCCAGGGTCTGGTCTTCAATCCCGAAGTTCGGGTCTTCTGATGTCCAGCAGGGCAGTCGGGATCATGTGGGGGTCTCTGTCGTGTCTCTACCCAGCCTATACTAAGCAGTCTAGGATAACCAGTAAGGTAACAAGGCAGGGTACAATAATCAGGCTATGCAGCAGATATAGGAAAACAGTAGCAGTAGCAGTTCTAATGCAAGCATAAGAGAGAAAGGAATAGGCGATATAGGCATGCTCAAAATGGGGGTGCTTGCCTGTTTGCTCGGGGGCAAGGGCAAGGTCTTCAGTAGTATCGTCGGGGACGTAGTCGTACTCCTGTGCGGCGTCTGCCTCGGGAGCTACGTCAACGTCGGGGTCTACCGAGAGAGAAGAGGGGGAAGAAACAGGTAAAGATAATGCAAACAAATGCAATACGGTGCGTGTGATGCTATGATGCAGTGCAGGGTTGCCTAATTATGCATCTAAGTCATTTTAGTTATTTTTAGAATCAATCTGGGATTTATTATCCGATGGGTGTGCACTATTCATCTGCCGGATTCGGGTCCGGAGTTACGAGTTCTTCTACGTAGGGGGTTTCGATGGAGAAACAGACGACACGATCAGACTCGTCTCGTCGTTCTGAGCAACTTTCATGTTTTAACTTTTTCGATCCGAGCTACGGTTTAAAAGTTATTAATTTTTAAAGATTATATGAATTTCTGGAATTATTTTATTTATCAGAAAATGAATTATGACGTCAGCAGGTCAACTGCGGTTCACCAGGGTCAAACCTGACATGTGGGTCCAGTGGGACCCACATGTCAGTCTCTGTTTAGTCTAATAGTGGATTAACTTAAACCACAGGGTTAATTAGGGGGCGGGCCCCACTTGTCAGTGAGACATTAGGTTAATCTAATTAATTTTATTTACTTAACTATTCAATTAGTCTAATTAATCGCGGGGGCCCACATGTCAGTGAGAGGGGATGAACAGTAACCACGGTTGACCGTGGTCAACGTGGTCAAAATGGCCAGGGGGCCCACTGGTCAGCGTCACTGGGCGGGCCCCACGCCTTGCCAGGTCAGCGGAGTCACCGGAGTAGCTCCGGCGAGCCTCCCACGGCGGCGAACTCGCCGGAGGGCGTCGGATTTCCTCTAGGAGGCACCAAATCGCGCGCGGTTTGCGGTGTTCGAACGGGCGCTCTGAGCCGCGTCGAGTGGTGGCATTTGCTCGGCCTAAAACGGCGTAAATTGACGGCGGCGAGCTACGCGGCGGCCGCCGGAGTTCGGCCGTAGTTGGAAACGGAGTAGCAGCGCGCTACGGGGCAAAAGGCAAGGCTGGGAAGGAGCTGCGCGACGCGACGAGTGCAACAGGCCCGTCCCCGTGACCATTTGGTCATCGGAACGGCGCCGGCGACGAGCGCGAGCGGCAGCGCAATCTGGCGCTCGTCGGGAACGCAGCTAGAGGGCGTGGAATAGCTCGCATGCGGGCGCGTTCGGTTGCTGGGAGCACCAGGAGCACGATGCCGTGCTCAGGCAGGCATGGCAGAGGTCAGGACCACGGCGACGAGGCGCTCAGCGGCGGTGAGCTCACGGCATCGACGCCAGCTAGCTGTAGGCGTCGACGGGCAGCGCAAGGCATCAGGGAGGGAGAAGGGAAGCTCACCGAGTGGTCACGAAAGACCGTTGTCAGGTTAGTAGCAGCAGGGCTCGTCGGAGAGGAAGGGGATCGCTGGAGTCCGAGGAGGAAGACGACGCCGAACGGCAGCTGCAGGGCCTCCTCGCTCCAGCTGAAGGCACCAGAGGAAGTGGCCGACCGCAGCGGGGCTGGCGGACACGGTCGGCAGGCACGGGACCGCCTGTGGCCACGACAAACGGCGAAGTGCGGCGACGACGACGCTCGGTGGCCGGATCTGGGAGGGAGCGAGGGGCGGAGCGAGCGAGGGGTGAGAGGGGAGAGTGAACGAGAGAAGTGGATAGGAACGGAGAGGAGGTGGATCGAGCTCCTCCTTATCCTCTGGCTGTCGGTGGCGTCGGCGCCATCGCCGTGTCGCCGCCCGGCTGGCGCGGGCACACGCGGCCAGGGGCGCGCCGACACGCACGAGGAGGGAGGTGAGGTGGGCCGCTGTTGGACTGGGCCGCACACTGTGCACTTAGGCCCAGCCAACAGTAGCGTTTTCCTTTTTTCTTATTTCTCTTCTCCCTTTTCTTTTATTCTTTTTCCGTTTCAAAATGATTAGGCCACTTGTGCTCTTTTGTAAAATGTGGAAGTTGGCCCAAATATTGCAATGCAATATTATCTCTCACCAAAAAGTGGTTTGGGCAGATTTGGAATTCATTTGAAACATGAAAAGAATTTAAATGGATTTGAATATTCCGTTTTGGTGTTGTTTCATCTTGTTAGAGTCACTTATCTAACTCCAATTTCAATGATGATGATTTTACAAATGTTCCTGGATTATTTGCCATTCAATGAACATTTTTCCAGCAGTGTTTGATCAACTTCATATTTCACTTTTGAATTTGAGTTGATTTTCAGATGTGAATTTGAATTGGATCATTAACCCTTATGACTTGGCACTGCAAATGATCATGACTTGGCAGTTTTAACAGGGTATCACAGAGCTTATTACAAGGGGGTGTTACAAGTTCTCCTCCTCTAAAAGGAATTCTCGTCCCGAGAATTTAGGAGGTAGAAGGAAAGAGTCCGGGATATTCTTCCCGAAGATGATCCTCGCGTTCCCAAGTGGCTTCGTCTTCAGTGTGATTCAACCACTGCACTTTTAGGAACTTGGTCGTCTTCTGACGAGTACGACGCTCAGCTTCGTCGAGGATGCGGATCGGATGCTCCTTATAGGAAAGATCATCTTGTAGTTCAAGCATCTCATGATCCACTGCACGGTGCGGGGATTCCTTGAAGCACTTTCGGAGTTGCGACACGTGGAAGACATCATGAATATGGGAGAATTGCGGTGGCAATTCCAATTGATATGCCACCTGTCCACGTCTAGCCACGATGCGGAAAGGACCAATATAGCGAGGAGCTAGCTTGCCCTTGATTCCGAAACGACGGGTGCCCTTCATTGGAGTGACACGAAGATAGGCTTGATCACCATGTTGATAGATCACACCCCATCGCTTGCGATCATAATTACTCTTCTGACGGTCTTGAGCTGCTTTGAGATTCTCCCGGACAATTCGGACTTGTTCTTCGGCATGTTGAATAATGTCCGGTCCAACAAGAGGTCGTTCCCCAGTTTCTGACCAATTCAGAGGGGTTCGACATTTACGTCCATAAAGAACCTCAAAGGGTGCCATTTTTAAGCTGGCTTGATAGCTGTTGTTGTAAGAGAACTCGGCACACGGAAGAGATTCCTCCCATTTCTTACCGAAAGATATAACACAGGCTCGAAGCATGTCTTCAAGCACTTGATTAACGCGCTCAACTTGGCCTTGGGATTGGGGATGATAAGCTGAACTCCAGGTAATATGAGTTCCCATTGCTTTCTGGAAACTTTCCCAGAAATGGCCAGTGAAAATGCTGCCACGGTCTGAACTGATTTCCTTGGGAATACCATGGAGTGAAACAATTCTGGAGATATATAGCTCTGCTAACTGACTAGCAGTAATAGTCTCCTTAACTGGCAGAAAGTGTGCAACCTTGGAAAGTTGGTCAACGACGACAAGAATAGCATCGTGACCCTTCTGAGACTTGGGAAGACAAGTGATGAAGTCCATTTGCACTTTATCCCACTTCCATAGAGGAATAGGGAGCGGTTGCAGAATTCCAGCAGGTTTTTGATGTTCTGCCTTCACGCGACGACAAACGTCACATTCGGCAACATAACGAGCAATATCTTGCTTCATTCTAGACCACCAGTACCTTTGACGAAGATCTCGATACATTTTGGTACTACCCGGATGGATAGATAGCGGTGTATCATGGGCCTCCTTCATGACTTTGTCAGTCATCAGTTCGAAGCGAGGTACTACAATGCGGTCTCGGAAGTACAAGGTTCCATCTTCAGCAATCGAGAAATCCCTGTACTTTTGAAGGTGAAGCTCTTTCTTCATTAGATCAATTTCAGCATCCTTAGATTGCGCAATCTTGACAGCTTTCTCAAGATCTGACTGTATCATAAGGTTATTAAGAGAACCTTGCGGAATAATGCACAGATTCAGCTTGCGCAATTCTTCATATAGCTGGGGTTGAGCTTGTTTTACCATGAGGTTACTACAGTATGACTTGCGGCTCAAAGCATCAGCCATCACATTAGCTTTGCCAGGAGTGTATGAAATTCCACAGTCATAATCGGTGATTGTTTCCAACCAACGCTGCTGACGAAGATTAAGTTCCGGTTGAGTGAATAAGTACTTCAAGCTCTGATGATCGGTGTAAATCTCACACCGATTACCAAGGAGGTAATGACGCCACTGCTTCAAACCATAAATGACAGCAGCAAGTTCGAGGTCATGCACTGGGTAATTCTCTTCATGTGGACGCAGTTGTCGCGAAGCATAAGCAATAACTCTTCGCTCTTGCATTAGGACACAACCTAGTCCTTGGCGAGATGCGTCGCAGAAGATCACGAAATCTTTGCGGGAGTCTGGAGGAGCAAGGACTGGAGCAGAAGTCAGCTTGTCCTTGAGGGTCTGGAAGCTTTCCTGACATTTGTCTGTCCACTCAAACTTAACGCCTTTGTGGAGTAGATTAGTCAGGGGCTTGGCAATCTTGGAGAAATTTTCGATGAATCGGCGACAATAACTTGCAAGCCCGAGGAAACTTCTGACTTGTTTGACATTCTTCGGAGGGGTCCAGTCAAGAATAGCCTGAACTCGCTCCGGGTTAACTGCAATACCATCCTTGGAGATGACATGTCCAAGGTAGTTTACCTCGGAAAGCCAGAATTCGCACTTGGAATACTTGGCATATAATTGGTGCTCTCGAAGTCTCTCCAGAACTAGGCGAAGATGCTCAGCATGTTCTTCTTTGTTCTTCGAATAAACCAGAATATCATCCAGATATACCACGACAAATTTGTCGAGGTAATCCATGAATATGTAATTCATTAGGCGGGAGAATGTGGCTGGAGCGTTTGTTAAGCCAAACGACATGACTGTGTACTCGTAAGAGCCATAACGAGTAACGAATGCAGTCTTCGGAATATCCTCTTCGTGGACACGGATCTGGTGATAACCCAACCTCAAGTCGAGTTTAGAAAACACCGAAGATCCTGCGAGTTGGTCATATAAATCGTTGATCCGGGGAAGTGGATATTTATTCTGAATGGTTGCCTGGTTGATAGGACGATAATCTTGGACCAACCTATTCGTTCCATCTTTCTTCTTGACGAAAAGAGACGGTGCTCCCCATGCAGAGGAACTGGGGCGAATGAAACCCTTCCTTAAGGATTTATCAATTTCCTCCTTAAGCTCGATGAGGTGGTGCGGAGGCATCTTGTAGGGACGCTTCGCAATAGGAGTGGTGCCAGGCTTCAAGTCGATGACGAACTCGACAGCTCTAGCAGGGGGTATTCCTGGAAGTTCTTCTGGAAAAACATCCGGGAAGTCACAGACCACTGGGATATTCTCGATCCCATCAAGTGGAGAAGCATTCAACGCGTTCAAGGCATAAATTTGAGCCTCAGCGTTCTGGGTAAGGTGAGCTTGATAGTTCACTATCTCGTTCGAGGGATGTAGAAGGTGTACCACTTTAGTGGCACAGTTGATTGAGGCGTAGTGGGCCTTCAACCAATCCATTCCCAAAATAAGATCAATACCAGAGGAGTTGAGAATAATGGGGGATGCTCGGAACTCTAACCCTTCGATATTAATCACAACATCAGGGCTAACCAAGGAGGTTTGACAGTGTCCCGCGGGAGTATTTACTCGTATCTTTTGGGGTAGCATATCACATTTAACTTCATGCATGAGTGCGAATTTATCCGACATAAATGAATGCGATGCTCCTGAATCAAATAAAACGGATGCAGGTACTGAATTAACGAGAAGTGTACCCATCACAGTATCTGGTTGATTTGGAGCTTCAGACATGTTGACGTGGTAGTACTGCCCATGACCATAAGAAGGTCTGGCATTATAGTTGCGCTGTTGGGGAATACCACGGCCAATACCACGGCCAGCAGAAGGGAGAGCCAGTTGATTCTGATTCTGAGAACAATCTCTAGCACGGTGACCTGGCTTGCCACACTTGAAGCATAGTCCGCTGTCAGGACGAGGTGCTAGAGCTCGAGGTGCTGGAGTTGGCAGAGGCTGTCTCGGTGGTGGAGGTGGCAGGCGTGGTGCAGCATAAGAGGGCCTGTTTGCAGGGGCTGCTGAACGGAACATGCCTTGGGGAAACCAGATGCGTCGCTTCTGGGAAGACGAGCCCGAAGATGAGCCCGACTCACGGGTGCGTCTGGACGCTTCCTTGTGCTTCTTAAGTCCAGTTTCAACCATGATGGCCCTTATTCACCAAGGTGGCAAAATTAGGGTAATCTTGAACAAGAAGGGCTAACTGAATGTCATGGTGCAGTCCTTCACGAAACTTCTCCTGTCTGCGTTCATCAGTAGGAATGTCCTCTTCAGCGTAACGAGATAAGTCTAGAAACTCGCGCTGATAGACTTCCACAGTCTTGTTTCCTTGGACAAGGCTACGGAACTCAGCCTTCTTCCTAGCTATGACAGCTACAGGAATGTAGCGGGCACGGAAAGCAATCTTGAACTCTGCCCAAGTGACGACAGTACGAAGCGGCAGAGTCTGTCGGTGAGTGGCCCACCATTGGGCTGCGGGACCCTTAAGAAGATATCTCGCAAAAGTGACATAGTTACTTTCGGCGACGCCAGCAGACTCCATCTCATGAGAGATATCACGCAGCCAGTCATCTGCATCCAGTGGGTTGACTGTGTTGCGGAAAAACGATGGACTGAGCCTCATGAACTCTGGTAAGGTAATGGATGGTTGCTGCTGATTAGCATCAGGACGAGGGAATTGCTGCATAATCCCCGTCATAAACTGGCGGTTGAGTTCAAACTGTTGCATCATCGCTGCCATGTAATCAGGTGGTGGCGGCGGTGGCGGGTTGTTGTCAGCCATCCTGCTATTCCAACAGGGGTATTTCAGCGATAGCTTATGCAAGTGTTGAACAATAAACATGAGATAACTCGACATTATTGAAAGAGTGCAATAGATGCTTAAAGTAGTCATTAAGACATACAGATCCATACACAGTCGGTTAAAATCGGGCAGCATAACGGCGCAAATTGAAAAACTAGAGACACACTAGGCGGCACGCAGGCACGCGGTAAGGAAGTACACAACGTGACATAGCAAAGGCTACATCAGCGTCGGAGAAAACCACGGAAACGGGGTAACTGCAAGTGCGGACGACGAATGTTCGTCGCGGCAGGATCCTGTGCTCCATGTGCACTCTGATGCAGAACCCGGTCTCGAACTGTAAGAAGAGGTCCACGTGCAGGCGTGTGACCTCCCACTGCAGGCCAATCAATACCCGGCGGCATCTCGGTCCTGCGTGGGTAAAGAATATCCTCCGGATGTATCCCTGCACGAACAGCTGGTAGCAACTGTGTCATTGCCTCGTAGTAGCGTGCTCGAGTGGCGAACAACTCGATGGCCAGAGCCCGAACAGTGCGATCCAGAGCCTGAGTGCACTGAATCAGAACCTGCGGGTCGTAGCGTTGAGACTCGTACGGGGCACAGATAGCTGTGTAAAATCCAGTAGCATCTCCAACAGGTGCATACGGAATGTACCGAAACACATTATCATCCAAGTTAGCATTGTGCTCTCCTCGGAGACGTGCGACAGTAGAGTAGGCGGCATCATGTACTGCCATCTCAATCGTCACGCCTAATCCATGAAAAAGGTGTAGCTCGGTGTCTGAGTTGTTCTGCTGATCATAAATCCGAACTTCAGCATAGTACTGTTCCTAGTTGAACTCGCGGTAAACCTCATAGACCATGTACTCGGGATACCAGCGGTAACCCAGTCTACTCAGGAGGGCGATCAGAACAGCTGGAAATCCAGGGGCATCACGAGCCCAAGTGCGACGCACAAGCTGGGTCGTAGGCCGCGGTGGAAACAGTCGATCCATCTGAAACAGAGAAGTTCAGGGTTGTCATAAGACAATGAGAAGCATAACCGATCCCGGAAGGAAAGGTTAAACAAAACAATGGAAAGGAAAATGATTATCAGACTAATCAGATCAACGTCAGGGAAATCGCACTGAATCCAGCTCTCCGGGTGGATAGAATTAACGAGATCCTAAATGTCGGTGTTAGTAAATTTTATTAAACCCGAATAGATGAGAGATTAGAATCCCAGAGTAAAGACGAGGAATAAAAGATCCTAATTCCACCCAGTTGGCGACGTGGGCCCGTAAGCCACACAGCCAAGTTAGTAAAATCAGTTTTTGACTTCTATACTCAACTTCGGCCAAGGAATTGGGAAGGGGGATACCTAGAGGCAGTCGGCTCTGATACCAACCTGTGACGACCCCGGCTTAATCGTGCACTAATCATACACGCAAATGCGCACGATCAAGCCTAAGGACTCACTTGAAGATATCACAACACAACTCTAAAACATAAATAAAGTCATACAAGCTTAATATTACAAGCCGGGGCCTCGAGGGCTCGAATACATAGCTCGATGGCATACAAGCGTCAGCGGAATCATCAGATATCTGAGTACAGATATATTACAGAGAGAGAAATAGGCCTTCACAAAGGCGGGGTAAAATAAAAGCTACGATCGAAAGGCGTAGGCCTCCTGCCCTGGACCCTCCAATCCTACTCCTGGTCGTCAGTCGGCTCCTCGTAGTAGTAGTACTCGCCAGGCGGGTAGTAGTACTGGTCGTCGGCTGGGACGTCTGGCTCAGGGGCTCCGTCGTCTGGTGGCATCAATTGGAATATGGGGGAAAAAGAAAATAAAGCAAACGTGAGTACTCATCCGAAGTACTCAGCAAGCAAGGATCTACACTACATATGCATCATTTTCAAAGGGGGCTGTATATGTGGACTGGGCTGCAGAAATGCCAGAATAGAGGGGGAAGCCTAGTCCTATCGAAGACTAGCATCTTCAACAGTCTTCGACAGTCTTGCAGCAATAGAAGAGATCAGATGAACTTAATGTAAAGTAGTAGTAGTAGTATCATCAACCTCGACCTGAGATCCTTTCTCGACTCCCTGCGAGAAAGCAATCCCAGAGCCGTACTATCCAGTTCTCATCACATGTTCTAGTTGTACCGATCGGGATACAACTCGGAGTGTCCGTTACCGTAGGACAGGCTATCGATAGAAGTTTCTTCCCTGCAGGGGTGCACCAACTTACCCACCACGCTCGCTTAACTCCGGCCGGACACACTTTTCTGGGTCATGCCCGGCCTCGGCTAAGCAACACGCCGCAACCCGACCGAATACCTAACAGAGAGGCCAGCACGCCGGACTAACCTATGCCCCCAGGGGTCTTGGGCCATTGCCCCGGGAACTCCTGCACGTTACGTGCACCGCCGGTGAGCAGACCTAGCAACCCCTTATACAAGCGCGGTTGCGTTCCCAGTCCAACCCAGCGTGTGCCGCATCAGTCGCTGACGTCCATTAAGCTCCGGCTGAAGTATACGACGCAGAACGCCCATACTATGCCCACGTGATGGTTAGTGCTATCGGGCCAGAGGCCCCTCGGATCAAATATCCAAATCGTAGTGGATTAGGAGCGCGCGGAAACGAGCAGAGACTCACGATCGATGTGACCCCGTCGCCCCGTCTCGAGGACTTGCGGCAAGGGCTAAGAATGCCCGGCCACGCCTCGTAGTTATCTCGCGGGCACCATCCAGGTCAACCCGACTCCACATCACTTCGCGTTAAGCTCGCGCGGGTACCCCTCAGGGCCGACCCGTCTTTAGTAACATAGTTTAGTGCAAGTCACAAAATCCAAGGTAAATGTGTGTCTGGCACCGAAGGGAACCCTAAGGAGTCACCCTCGATGGAATTCCCGCTCGATGTTATCATCAAGGTGAACGAAGGAGGAATCACCCTCTAGGTCCACCTTGAGGAGTTGCGCGACGACGTCGTTATCGGGGGTGGTGTAGGAGGAATCACCCTCGCTTACCACGACCGAGTAACTAACCTACAAGGTTAGCATCAGAAGTGCTGACGAGGTATCACCCTCGGCACTCATTGTTAACCCAGCAGTGTCGGCAACTAAGGGGAAGTGATGTGCGGTGCCAGGGTCTGGTCTTCAATCCCGAAGTTCGGGTCTTCTGATGTCCAGCAGGGCAGTCGGGATCATGTGGGGGTCTCTGTCATGTCTCTACCCAGCCTATACTAAGCAGTCTAGGATAACCAGTAAGGTAACAAGGCAGGGTACAATAATCAGGCTATGTAGTAGATATAGGAAAACAATAGCAGTAGTAGTTCTAATGCAAGCATAAGAGAGAAAGGAATAGGCGATATAGGCATGCTCAAAATGGGGGTGCTTGCCTGTTTGCTCGAGGGCAAGGGCAAGGTCTTCAGTAGTATCGTCGGGGACGTAGTCGTACTCCAATGCGGCGTCTGCCTCGGGAGCTACGTCAACGTCGGGGTCTACCGAGAGAGAAGAGGGGGAAGAAACAGGTAAACATAATGCAAACAAATGCAATACGGTGCGTGTGATGCTATGATGCAGTGCAGGGTTGCCTAATTATGCATCTAAGTCATTTTAGTTATTTTTAGAATCAATCTGGGATTTATTATCCGATGGGTGTGCACTATTCATCTGCCGGATTCGGGTCCAGAGTTACGAGTTCTTCTACGTAGGGGGTTCCGATGGAGAAACAGACGGCACGATCAGACTCGTCTCGTCGTTCTGAGCAACTTTCATGTTTTAACTTTTTCGATCCGAGCTACGGTTTAAAAGTTATTAATTTTTAAAGATTATATGAATTTCTGGAATTATTTTATTTATCAGAAAATGAATTATGACGTCAGCATTGCGTCATAGTGACGTCAGCAGGTCAACTGCGGTTGACGAGGGTCAAACCTGACATGTGGGTCCAGTGGGACCCACATGTCAGTCTCTGTTTAGTCTAAAAGTGGATTAACTTAAACCACAGGGTTAATTAGGGGGCGGGCCCCACTTGTCAGTGAGACATTAGGTTAATCTAATTAATTTTATTTACTTAACTATTCAATTAGTCTAATTAATCGTGGGGGCCCACATGTCAGTGAGAGGGGATGAACAGTAACCACGGTTGACCATGGTCAACGTGGTCAAAATGGCCAGGGGGCCCACTGGTCAGCGTCACTGGGCGGGCCCCACGCCTTGCCAGGTCAGCGGAGTCGCCGGAGGAGCTCCGGCGAGCCTCCCGCGGCGGCGAACTCGCCGGAGGGCGTCGGATTTCCTCTAGGAGGCACCAAATCGCGCGGGGTTTGCGGTGTTCGAACGGGCGCTCTGAGCCGCGTCGAGTGGTGGCATTTGCTCGGCCTAAAACGGCGTAAATTGACGGCGGCGAGCTACGCGGCGGCCGCCGGAGTTCGGCCGTAGTTGGAAACGGAGTAGTAGCGCGCTACGGGGCAAAAGGCAAGGCTGGGAAGGAGCTGCGCGACGCGACGAGTGCAACAGGCCCGTCACCGTGACCATTTGGTCATCGGAACGGCGCCGGCGACGAGCGCGAGCGGCGGCGCAATCTGGCGCTCGTCGGGAACGCAGCTAGAGGGCGTGGAATAGCTCGCATGCGGGCGCGTTCGGTTGCTGGGAGCACCAGGAGCACGATGCCGTGCTCAGGCAGGCATGGCAGAGGTCAGGACCACGGCGACGAGGCGCTCAGCGGCGGCGAGCTCACGGCATCGACGCCAGCTAGCTGTAGGCGTCGACGGGCAGCGCAAGGCATCGGGGAGGGAGAAGGGAAGCTCACCGAGTGGTCACGAAAGACCGTTGTCAGGTTAGTAGCAGCCGGGCTCGTCGGAGAGGAAGGGGATCGCCGGAGTCCGAGGAGGAAGACGACGCCGAACGGCAGCTGCAGGGCCTCCCCGCTCCAGCTGAAGGCACCAGAGGAAGTGGCCGACCGCAGCGGGGCTGGCGGACACGGTCGGCAGGCACGGGACCGCCTGTGGCCACGACAAACGGCGAAGTGCGGCGACGACGGCGCTCGGTGGCCGGATCTGGGAGGGAGCGAGGGGCGGAGCGAGCGAGGGGTGAGAGGGGAGAGTGAACGAGAGAAGTGGATAGGAACGGAGAGGAGGTGGATCGAGCTCCTCCTTATCCTCTGGCTGTCGGTGGCGTCGGCGCCATCGCCGTGTCGCCGCCCGGCTGGCGCGGGCGCACGCGGCCAGGGGCGCGCCGACACGCACGAGGAGGGAGGTGAGGTGGGCCGCTGTTGGACTGGGCCGCACACTGTGCACTTAGGCCCAGCCAACAGTAGCGTTTTCCTTTTTTCTTATTTCTCTTCTCCCTTTTCTTTTATTCTTTTTCCGTTTCAAAATGATTAGGCCACTTGTGCTCTTTTGTAAAATGTGGAAGTTGGCCCAAATATTGCAATGCAATATTATCTCTCACCAAAAAGTGGTTTGGGCAGATTTGGAATTCATTTGAAACATGAAAAGAATTTAAATGGATTTGAATATTCCGTTTTGGTGCTGTTTCATCTTGTTAGAGTCACTTATCTAACTCCAATTTCAATGATGATGATTTTACAAATGTTCCTAGATTATTTGCCATTCAATGAACATTTTTCCAGCAGTGTTTCATCAACTTCATATTTCACTTTTGAATTTGAGTTGATTTTCAGATGTGAATTTGAATTGGATCATTAACCCTTATGACTTGGCACTGCAAATGATCATGACTTGGCAGTTTTAACAGGGTATCACAGAGCTTATTACAAGGGGGTGTTACACCCAGGTGGCCAACGGCCCACCTGGCCCAGCCGGCCTCCCCCACTGCCCCGCTTAACCCCTCCTCCCCCCACCGAGCCGAACCCTAGCCCACTCCCCACTCGCCCCCACGTCTCTCTCTCTCTCTCTCTCCTTCCCCCCCTCTCTCGCTGGATCTGGATCGGGAGGGCCCGATCCCGTCCCACACGCCGCCGCCTGGACCTCGCCGGAGCTGCCCCGCCGTCGTCCCCGTCCTCCTCCTCGACACCCGCTGCCATTCTTCCTGCAACCACCGGTGAGGCGCCGCGCCTCCCCTTTTCCCCCGTGCCTCCACCGCCGCGTCGGCCTTGCGCCGTTCGCGCCCGCGCCGCGCGCCCGTTGGCCGTCCACCGCGCCCACACGCATGCGCACCGCCCCACCGCGCTCGTCCGCGCTCGCTGGTGCCATCCCGCGCCCGAGGACGCGCTCGCGTGGCCTCGCGCGCGCCTGTCCGTCGCCTCTCCTGCTGCCGCCCGCACATGGCCGCGCCCTGCCTATATCCCCGCATCGCCACCGCGCGCGCCGCGCCAGTGCGTCGGGCTCACCGCGGTGCCGCGCTCGTCGCCCCGTCCACCGCGCCTCCCTTGCTCGTCGCCTTGCTGCGCCCCTGCTGTCGCTGTCGCGACGCGCCACCACCTCCAGCCGACGCTGCGCCGCCCTGCTCCGCCCCACCACCAGCTCGCCGGGCCGCCGCCCCCTCGCCGCGCCGCTCCGGCGCCCTGCTGTCGCCGTCGCCCCCCCTGTTGGCCTGGGCGGGCGCCCATTCTGGCTGGCGCCCGTCGCCCGATTCGCTAGGCCCCGATGGGCCTATGAACAGGGGGCCCCACGCCCCAGAAGTTAATTAAAAAAAGAATTTTAAAAAATAAAAATAAAAATATTAATTAATTAAAGAATTAATTAACTTAAATAATTTTGTTAAATTAACCTAATCATTTAACTAAACTAATTAAGCCTGTTTAGTTAGTCTTAGACAATGACAATGGGTCCCACACGTCAGTTTGACTAAGTCAACGGACGGTTGACTGATGACATCACCCTGACATCATGCTGACATCATAATTACATTTTATAATTAAATAAATTCTATTAATTCTAAACATAGATTAAATATTTATAAATTAATATAAAATAATCCGTAGCTCGAATGAAAAAACTTTGTACATGAAAGTTACTCAGAACGGCGAGACGAATCCGAATACGCAATCCGTTCGTTCACCACACGTCCCTAGCATAGCGAACATGCAACAATCCACCTCTGGTTCATCTGTCCGGATATGTCAAACACAGGGAATACTTTCCCGAATGTTTCCCCCCTTCGCCAGTATCACCTACCACCGCGTTAGGGCACTCCTAGCACCGTTATATGTCATGTCATGCATCGTCATGCATATGTTTGCCGTGTAATTATTTGTTTCCTCCCCCCTCTTCTCTCTCGGTAGACCCTGACACCGACGTCGTCCCCGAGATAGACCCAGGTCAGGAGCCCGACGACACCGTTGACGACCTTGCCTTTGCCGTCGAGCAACCAGGCAAGCACCCCCTCTTTGAGCATACCGATATCGCCTATTCTTTCTCTCTTGTGCTTGCATTAGAAATGCTGCTGCTACTGCTTTACCTATTCTGATGCATAGCCTGTTTATTGTAACCTGCTATTGATACCTTGCCTGCTTATCCTAAACTCCTTAGTATAGGATGGATAGAGACCCCAGTGACCCAACTTGTCCCGGTTGCCCCGCTGGATGATCGGAAGACTCGACAACCAGGCCCCAGCACCGCACATCACCCCCTTAGTTGTACGACACTGCAGCGATACCATCGAGTGCCGAGGGTGATACCTCGTATAGCACTTCTGATGTTAACTCTATAGAGTAGCTATTTGGTCGTGGTCATCGAGGGCGATTCCTCCTTCTCCACTTCCGATACGACCCTGTCGAGCAACACTTCAAGTGTGAACCTCGAGGGTGATTCCTCCGAGTTCACCTTGACGGATACATCGAGTAGGAATCCAATGAGGGTGATACCTCGGATTCCCTTGATGTTAGGGACACACGGACACTTCGACTGTACTACTGATACTTGGAAAGGCGGGACGACCCTGAGGGGTACCCGTGAGTGATGTGGAGACGGGTTGACCTGGATGGTGCCCGAGTGATGAATACGAGGCGTGGCCGGGCATTCTTGGCCCTTGTCGTAAGTCCTCGAGACGGGGCGACGGGGTCACATCGATCGTGAGTCTCTGCTCGTTACCGCACCCCCAATGTACTAACGATTTGGACATTTGATCCGAGTGGGCCTCTGGCCCGATAGCACTAACCATCACGTGGGATCAGTTATGGGCACTCTGCATTGTAGCATCAGCCGAAAGCTCTGTGAGACGTCCAGTTCATCAGTGCGGCATGGAGTGATTGGCGTCATTCACGACAGAGGTGGTGCTTGGATCTGAGCCATGTGCGCAACGACCCGGAGGGCGAGGGGCGATGGCCCAAGACCCCCGAGCGCTTAGGATGTAGACCGACGGGGACCTCTCTGCTGAGCTCTAGGTAGGGTTGCGGTGTGTCGTTTGGCCGAGGCCGGGCATGACCCAGAAAAGTGTGTCCGGCCGGAGTTAAGCGAGCGTGGTGGGTAAGTTGGTGCACCCCTGCAGGGAAGAACTAATCTATGCATAGCCGGATCCTCGGCAACGGACGCTCGGAGTTGTATCCCGATAGATACAACTAGAACTGGATACTTGTGATGAGAAATGGAAAGTATGGCTCTGGGATTGCTTTCTCGCAAGGAGTCGAGAAAGCATCTCTGGCCGAGGTTGATGACAGTATGGCTCTGGGATTGCTTTCTCGCAGGGAGTCGAGGAAGGATCTCTGGGTGAGGTTGAGACTCAATGATACTACTACTCTATACTGTACTGATCTACACTCTTCGAATGCTGCAAGACCGTTGAAGATGCTAGTCTTTGATAGGACTAGGCTTTCCCCTCTATTCTAGCATTTCTGCAGCCTAGTCCACATATACAGCCTTCCTTTGATAATGTTGCATATGTAGTGTAGATCCTTGCTTGCTGAGTACTTCGGATGAGTACTCACGGTTGCTTTGCTTTCTTTTTCCCCATATATCCTTTTGATGCAACCAAATGACGGAGTCCCCTGAGACAGCTGCTCCTGCCGTCGACCGCTACTACTTCCCCGAGGAAGGCTACTACTACGAGTTGGTTGACGACCAGGAGTAGGTTCGGAGGGTCCCAGGCAGGAGGCCTGCGCCTTTCGATCGTAGCTTTTGTTTTGCCCCGCCTTTCTAAAGGTTTATCTGTTTCTGTTTCATATCTGTACTCAGATATCTGATGCTTCCGCTGACGCTTGTATGCGAGCTTATGTATTCGAGCCCTCGAGGCCCCTGGCTTGTAAAATAAAGCTTGTATGACTTTATCTATGTTTTAGAGTTGTGTTGTGATATCTTCAAGTGACTCCTTAGGCTTGATCGTGTGCATTTGCGTGTATGGTTAGTGCACGATTGAGCCGGGGCGTCACAGGTTGGTATCAGAGCCGACTGCCTCTAGGAACCCCCTTTCCAACTCCTTGGCCGAAGTTGAGTCTACTGGTCCAAAACTAATTTACTAACTTGGCTGTGTGGCTTACGGGCCCACGTCGCCAATTGGGTGGTATTAGGATCTTTTATTTCTCGTCTATACTCTGGGACTCTGATCTCTCTTCTATTCGAGTTAAAATTTTACTAACTCCAACATTAGGTTCTCGTGATCATATCCACCCGGAGGTCTGAAAATATCCCCCCTTGCTCCAAGATTGTGGGCCAGGTTCTGCTTACATGATCCTTTTATCGAGGGCACCCTGTGTTGTCACTTGCAGATTCCTCGCTCCAACAGTTTTCTCCGACGTTGATGTAGCCTTTGCTATGCCGCGTTGTGTACTTCCTTACCGCGTGCCTGCGCGCCGCCTAGTTTGTCTAGCCGCGTGCATTTCCGAACTCCTACCGCCATTTGTGTCCAATTCCGTGCATCGTTCTGTATGTCTTTAATGACTACTAATATGCACCTAATGCCTTCTTGTTCATCACTCATGTTACATCGTGAATGACCTCTTACACATGAAGTTTTTCTTGCTAAACTGCCCCTGTTAATTTGGCAGGATGGCTGACGATCCTCCACCTCCACCCTATATTGCCGCAATGATGCAGCAGTTTGAACTCAACCGTCAGCAGTTTGAACTCAACCTTCAGTTTATGATCGGAGTATTGGCCCAGTTCCCAACTCAGAATGCTTAGCAACAGACTGCGCCAATAACTCTGCCAGAATTTGTGCGCCTCAATCCATCTGTTTTCCACAACTCCACCAATCCTATGGATGCTGATGATTGGCTTCGTGACATCCTGTTTGAAATGGAGTCAGCTAATGTTGCTCCTGACAGTTACGTCACCTTTACGACATTCCACTTGAAAGGTCCAGCTGCTCAATGCTGGGAAAGCCACAAGGGTATGTTGCCTGCAGAGACTGTAACCACTTGGCAGGAATTTCAGTCATCCTTTCATGCAAGGTACATCCCTCTAGGTCTGATCGACCAGAAGAGGCAGGAGTTCCGCAAACTCTCATAGGGCACAATGACTGTGGATGAATATCAGAGGAAATTCCTTGAATTATCCCGCTATGCTGCGGATGACGTCGACACTGACGCTCGCAAGCAGGAGAAATTCCGTGAAGGACTGCATACTGATATAAACCTCGCACTTGTTGCCCTTGATTGTGAGGACTTTGCGACGCTTGTCAGTCAAGCCTTTCGAGCTGAAATTGGTCTGGCTAAGTACCAGTAGTCGCTCAAGCGCACTCGTGATGTTGGCTCATCCTCGGGTCAGCCTGTTCAGAAATGTCGAGTCTGGATCCCACACAATGTTCATCATCAACCTGCCCCTGTACCCAGGCCATCTTATGCCGCACCTCGTCTGCCTCCACCACCAAGACAACTGAACATTGCAAGTGGACAGCCCAATGTTGATGTTTCTTCCATAATGATGGTTTGTGCCACCAGTGTGGACAGCCAGGGTTCCGTACTATCAACTGCCGTCAGAGTCAGCCTCAACATGCATCACGTCCTTCTGTTGGTTGCAGGAAGAGCCGTCGAAAATATCCTTCCAGGAACGTTGAAACCAGACCACCTGCTAATCAGCTTGTTCATGTCAACCAAGTCAACATTGAAGAAGCTCGACAGGACCCCAAAATTGTGATGGTCACCCTTCTAGTGAATTCAATCCCAGCTTCAGTCCTCTTTGATTCTGGAGCATCGCACTCCTTCATGTCCGAAAGTTTTGCGCGAAGCCATGATATACCTTTCGAGGAGATGTCCACTCCATTAGTAATCCAGTCACCTTGGGCTAATTGGCAAACTACCATGGTAAGCCACGGTAACCACATTGTGATTGGAGGATTGATGTTCCCCGTTTCCCTCATTGCTCTCAAGACCTCCAACATAGACATTATTCTGGGTATGGACTAGTTGAAACCTCATAAAGCTTTGATTGACTATGCCACTGAATCAGTCCGCATCACACACCCTTCCGGCCAAACCGTCAGATACTCAGCTCGAACAGTTCAGAACGCCGAAGCTCAGATTGATGCTCTGAATGCTTTGAACGCCTCACCTCTTGAAGGCATCGAGAACGTTCCAGTTGTTCATGATTTTCAAGATGCCTTTCCAGAAGAACTTCCAGGAATACCCCCTGCTAGAGCTGTCGAGTTTGTCATCGACTTGAAACCTGGCACTACCCCTATTGCGAAGCGTCCTTATAAGATGCCTCCGCACCACCTTCTTGAACTTAAGGAGGAAATCGACAAATCACTTAAAAAGGGTTTCATCCGCCCCAGTTCCTCTGCTTGGGGAGCACCTTCACTCTTCGTTAAGAAGAAGGATGGAACTAACCGATTGGTTTAGGATTATCGGCCCATTAACCAAGCCACAATCCAGAACAAGTATCCGCTTCCCAGAATCAACGATCTGTATGATCAACTTGCTGGTTCCTCAATATTCTCTAAGCTTGATTTGAGATTGGGATACCATGAGACCCGTGTCCGTGAAGAGGATATTCCAAAGACTGCATTTGTTACTCGCTATGGTTCTTATGAGTACACTGTCATGTCATTTGGCTTAACAAATGCTCCAGCCACATTCTCCCGTCTGATGAATTACATCTTCACGGATTACCTCAACAAGTTCGTCATGGTGTATCTAGATGATATTCTGGTTTATTCAAAGAATAAGGAAGAACATGCTGAACACCTTCGTCTTGTTCTAGAAAGGCTTCGAGAACACCAGCTCTATGCCAAGTATTCCAAATGCGAATTCTGGCTTTCTGAAGTAACCTACCTTGGTCATGTGATTTCCAAGGATGGAATTACTGTTAACCCAGAACGAGTTTAGGCTATTCTTGACTGGACTCCTCCGAAGAACGTCAAGCAAGTGAGAAGTTTTCTCGGCCTTGCAAGCTATTGCAGTCGCTTTGTCGAGAATTTCTCAAAGATTGCTAAGCCTTTGACTGATCTGCTTCACAAGGGCGTTAAGTTTGAATGTACAGAAAAATGTCAGGAAAGTTTTCAAACACTCAAAGACAAGCTAACATCTGCCCCAGTACTTGCTCCTCCAGATTCTCGCAAAGACTTTGTGATTTATTGTGACGCATCCCATGAAGGTTTGGGCTGTGTCCTAATGCAAGAGCGTAAAGTGATTGCTTATGGCTCTCGACAGTTGCGCCCGCATGAAGAGAACTATCTAGTACATGATCTAGAACTAGCTGCTGTCATCTATGCATTGAAGTTATGGCGACATTACCTCCTCGGTAATCGTTGCGAGATCTACCCGGATCATAAAAGTCTGAAGTACTTGTTCACTCAGCCATCTCTGAACCTCCGTCAACAAAGATGGATGGAGGCCATTACGGACTATGATTTGGGTATTTCTTATACCCTTGGCAAGGCTAACGTGATGGTTGATGCCTTAAGCCGCAAGTCCTATTGCGACAACCTCATGGTTAGGCGAGCTCAACCTCGTCTTTTTGAAGAACTGTGCAAGTTGAATCTGTGTATTGTTCCACAGGGTTCACTTAATAACCTTGTGATACAACCAGATATTGAGAAAGCTGTTAAGAATACGCAAGCTAAAGATTCTGAAATTGATCTGATGAAGAAAGATCTTCACCGGGAAAAGTACAGGGATTTCTCGCTGTCTGAAGATGGAACTTTGTATTTCAGAGACCGCATTGTCGTACCTCGCTTCGAGCTTATGACTGACAAGGTCATGAAGGAGGCACATGATACACCGGTGTCTATTCATCCGGGTAGCACCAAGATGTATCGTGATCTCCGTCAAAGGTACTGGTGGTCTAGAATGAAGCAGGATATTGCTCGATATGTTGCTGAATGTTATGTTTGCCGTAGCGTTAAAGCAGAACATCAGAAGCCTGCTAGAATTCTGCAACCCCTTCCTATTCCTCTATGGAAATGGGATAAGGTTCAGATGGATTTCATTACTGGCCTTCCCAAGTCACAGAAGGGTCACGATGCTATTCTTGTCGTCGTTGACCAACTCTCTAAGGTTGCACACTTTCTGCCTGTCAAGGAGACTATCACCGCTAGTCAGTTAGCAGAGTTGTATATCTCCAGAATTGTTTCACTCCACGGCATTCCTAAGGAGATCAGTTCGGACCGTGGCGGTCTTTTCACTTCAAAATTCTGGGAAAGTTTCCAAGAAGCTATGGGAACTCATATCACCTGGTGTTCAGCATATCACCCCCAGTCCCAAGGCCAAGTCAAACGAGTAAATCAAGTGCTTGAAGACATGCTGCGAGCTTGTGTTATTTCTTTCGGCAAGAAGTGGGAAGAATCGCTCCTGTATGCCGAGTTCTCTTATAACAACAGCTATCAAGCCAGCTTGAAAATGGCCCCCTTTGAAGTACTCTATGGACATAAGTGTCGAACCCCTCTGAATTGGTCAGAAACTGGGGAATGACCGCTCGTGGGTCCGGATATTATTCAACAAGCCGAAGAGCAAGTCCGTATCATTCGAGAAAACCTCAAGGCGGCTCAAGACCGCCAGAAGAGCAACTATGATCGCAAGCGATGGGGTTTGACTTATCAACCTGGTGAACAAGCTTATCTCCGTGTCACTCCTATGAAGGGCACTCACCGCTTTGGAATCAAGGGCAAGTTAGCTCCATGCTACATTGGTCCTTTCCGCATTGTTGCAAGATGTGGTCAGGTGACGTAAAAATTGGAGTTGCCGCCGTAATTCTCTCATATCCACGACGTCTTCCATGTGTCGCAACTTCGATGTTGCTTCAAGGAATCTCCACACCGCGCAGTGGATCACGAGATGCTCGAATTGCATGATGATCTTTCTTATAAGGAGCATCCGATCCGCATCCTCGATGAAGCTGAACGTCGAACCCGTCAGAAGGTTACCAAGTTCCTCAAAGTGCAGTGGTCAAATCATACTGAAGATGGAGCCACTTGGGAATGCGAGGATAACCTCCGTGCTGAATACCCCGATCTTTTCCCTTCTACCTCTTAATTCTCAGGATGAGAATTTCTTTTAGAGGAGGAGAGTTGTAACACCCCTGTACTGATGAGCTACAGTAACCCCTGGGGTTAAGCTAATTATTTTTGCTAAACAGTGCATGATCATCTTTACTTCTATCTCATTTCAATTTCCGGTCAAATTCAAATTTAAATACTAAGTGAAATTCAAAAGTTCACAAACATGAAAACTAAAATGTTGGTCATGTGACAAATATTCACTTCTTAATATTGGTGGTGAACCAATATTTTTGCAAAGTGTTTAAATGCCCCAAACTAAATAAAAACAGTGGCTAAGATAACAATTTAATCGCTTTTTAAATTATAAAATATTTAACTAACTTATTTTGGGTCCAAACCAGGTTTGGCAGTGGCCTATATTAATGATACTAATTTAGGTGCTAACTTGATATTTTATAAAACTAAAATAAATGAAACTATAATAGAAAGCAGAGAAGAGAAATAAATAGAAACAAAGAAAAAAAAGGGGGATAAGCACCCCACTGGTCCAACTGGCCCAGGTGGCCAACGGCCCACCTGGCCCAGCCGGCCTCCCCCACTGCCCCGCTTAACCCTCCCCCCCCCCCACCGAGCCGAACCCTAGCCCACTCCCCACTCGCCCCCACGTCTCTCTCTCTCTCTCTCGTTCCCCTCCTCCTCTCTCGCTGGATCTGGATCGGGAGGGCCCGATCCCGTCCCCGACGCCGCCGCCTGGACCTCGCCGGAGCTGCCCTGCCGTCGTCCCCGTCCTCCTCCTCGACACCCACTGCCATTCTCCCTGCAACCGCCGGTGAGGCGCCGTGCATCCCCTTTTCCCCCGTGCCTCCACCGTCGCGTCGGCCTTGTGCCGTTCGCGCCCGCGCCGCGCACCCGTTGGCCGTCCACCGCACCCGCACGCACGCGCACCGCCCAACCGCGCTCGTCCGCGCTCGCTGGTGCCATCCCGCGCCCGAGCACACGCTCGCGTGGCCTCGCGCGCGCCCGTCCGTCGCCTCTCCGGCGCTGCTGCCGCCCGCACCTGGCCGCGCCCTGCCTATGTTCCCGCATCGCCACCGCGCGCGCCGCGCCAGTGCCTCAGGCTCACCGCGGTGCCGCGCTCGTCGCCCCGTCCACCGCGCCTCCCCTGCTCGTCGCCTTGTTGCGCCCCTGCTGTCGCCGTCGCACCGCGCCACCACCTCCAGCCGACGCCGCGCCGCCCTGCTCCGCCCCACCACCAGCTCGCCGGGCCGCCGCCCCCTCGCCGCGCCGCTCCGACGCCCTGCTGTCGCCGTCGCCCCTCCCCCCCCCCTGTTGGCCTGGGCGGGCGCCCATTCGGGCTGGCGCCCGTCGCCCGCACGCCCGATTTGCTTGGCCCCGATGGGCCTATGACCAGGGAGCCCCACGCCCCAGAAGTTAATTAAAAAAAGAATTTTAAAAAACAAAAATAAAAATATTAATTAATTAATTAATTAAAGAATTGATTAACTTAATTAATTTTGCTTAATTAACCTAATCATTTAACTAAACTAATTAAGCCTGTTTAGTTAGTCTTAGACAATGACAGTGGGTCCCACATGTCATTTGACTAAGTCAACGGACGGTTGACTGATGACATCACCCTGACATCATGCTGACATCATAATTACATTTTCTAATTAAATTAATTCTGTTAATTCTAAAAATGGATTAAATATTTATAAATTAATGTAAAATAATCTGTAGCTCGGATGAAAAAACTTTGTACATGAAAGTTGCTCAGAACGGCGAGACGAATCCGAATACGCAGTCCGTTCGTTCACCACACGTCCCTAGCATAGCGAACATGCAACAATCCACTTCCGGTTCATCTGTCCGGAAACGTCAAACACAGGGAATACTTTCCCGGATGTTTCCCCCCTTCGCCAGTATCACCTACCACCATGTTAGGGCACTCCTAGCACTGTTATATGTCATGTCATGCATCGTCATGCATATGTTTGCCATGTATTTATTTGTTTCCTCCCCCCTATTCTCTCTCGGTAGACCCCGACACCGACGTCGTCCCCAAGACCGACGCAACTCAGGAGCCCGACGACACCATTGACGACATTGCCTTTGCCGCCGAGCAACCAGGCAAGCACCCCCTCTTTGAGCATACCGATATCGCCTATTCTTTCTCTCTTGTGCTTGCATTAGAAATGCTGCTGCTACTGCTTTACCTATTCTGATGCATAGCCTGTTTATTGTAACCTGCTATTGATACCTTACCTGCTTATCCTAAACTGCTTAGTATAGGCTGGATAGAGACCCCAGTGACCCCACTTGTCCCGGTTGCCCCGCTGGATGATCGGAAGACTCGACGACCAGGCCCCAGCACCGCACATCACCCCCTTAATTGTACGACACTGCAGCGATACCATTGAGTGCCGAGGGTGATACCTCGTATAGCACTTCTGATGTTAACTCTGTAGAGTAGCTATTTGGTCATGGTCATCGAGGGTCATTCCTCCTTCTCCACTTCCGATACGACCCTGTCGCGCAACACTTCAAGTGTGAACCTCGAGGGTGATTTCTCCGAGTTCACCTTGACGGATACATCGAGTAGGAATCCAACGAGGGTGATACCTCGGATTCCCTCGATGTTATGGACACACGGACACTTGGACTGTACTACTGATACTTGGAAAGGCGGGTCGACCCTGAGGGGTACCCGCGAGTGATGTGGAGACGGGTTGACCTGGATGGTGCCCAAGTGATGAATACGAGGCATGGCCGGGCATTCTTGGCCCTTGCCGCAAGTCCTCGAGACGGGGCGACGGGGTCACATCGATCGTGAGTCTCTGCTCGTTACCGCACCCCCAATGTACTAACGATTTGGATATTTGATCCGAGTGGGCCTCTGGCCCGATAGCACTAACCATCACGTGGGATCAGTTATGGGCACTCTGCATCGTAGCATCAGCCGAAAGCTCTGTCAGACATCTAGTTCATCAGTGCGGCATGGAGTGATTGGCGTCATTCACGACAGAGGTGGTGCTTGGATCTGAGCCATGTGCGCAATGACCCGGAGGGCGAGGGGCGATGGCCCAAGACCCCCGAGCGCTTAGGATGTAGACCGACGGGGACCTCTCTGCTGAGCTCTAGGTAGGGTTGCGGTGTGTCGTTTCGCCGAGGCTGGGCATGTCCCAGAAAAGTGTGTCCGGCCGGAGTTAAGCGAGCGTGGTGGGTAAGTTGGTGCACCCCTGCAGGGAAGAACTAATCTATGCATAGTCGGATCCTCGGTAACGGACGCTCGGAGTTGTATCCCGATCGATACAACTAGAACTGGATACTTGTGATGAGAAATGGAAAGTATGGCTCTGGGATTGCTTTCTCGCAGGGAGTCGAGAAAGGATCTCTGGCCGAGGTTGATGACAGTATGGCTCTAGGATTGCTTTCTCGTAGGGAGTCGAGGAAGGATCTCTGGGTGAGGTTGAGACTTAATGATACTACTACTCTATACTGTACTGATCTACACTCTTCTAATGCTGCAAGACCGTTGAAGATGCTAGTCTTCGATAGGACTAGGCTTTCCCCTCTATTCTGGCATTTCTGCAGCCCAGTCCACATATACAACCTTCCTTTGATAATGTTGCATATGTAGTGTAGATCCTTGCTTGCTGAGTACTTCGGATGAGTACTCACGGTTGCTTTGCTTTCTTTTTCCCCATATATCCTTTTGATGCAACCAGATGACGGAGCCCCCTGAGACAGCTGCTCCTGCTGTCGACCGCTACTACTTCCCCGAGGAAGGCTACTACTACGACTTGGTTGACGACCAGGAGTAGGTTCGGAGGTTCCCAGGCAGGAGGCCTGCGCCTTTCGATCGTAGCTTTTGTTTTGCCCCGCCTTTCTAAAGGTTTATCTGTTTCTGTTTCATATCTGTACTCAGATATCTGATGCTTCCGCTGACGCTTGTATGCGAGCTTATGTATTCCAGCCCTCGAGGCCCCTGGCTTGTAAAATAAAGCTTGTATTACTTTATCTATGTTTTAGAGTTGTGTTGTGATATCTTCAAGTGAGTCCTTGGGCTTAATCGTGTGCATTTGCGTGTATGGTTAGTGCACGATTGAGCCGGGGCGTCACACTCTGCTCCCTCTCCATGGCTCGAAGGGTAGTGCACCGTCAAACAATGGGAAGGCTCACCCTAGAGCCTAGATGGACACCGATGCCAAGACCCGATGGGAGGCATCCGAACATAACCAATGATCTAGCATAACATGTAAAACAATGATGAATAGTGGTCAAGCCACAAATATCATGTCAGCTCTATATGATCATGCAAAGCAAATGACAATGAAAGCATAAGTCATGTAAAGTAAAAAATGGAAGTTGCATGGCAACATATCTCGGAATAGCTATGGAAATGTTATAATGGGTAGGCGGGCCAGTATCCCATGCATGTATAGCATGTACGGCTACACAGGCCCCCCACGGGATTGGGGCCCCACTTTTATTAGTTCAGCTAACACTACTCTGTAGTACTCCCTCCGTCCCACAATATAAGACGTTTTTGCAAGGTGTTTTTGCAAGCTATGTTAGCTTGCAAAAACGTCTTTGTTGGAAAACATAGTAGAAAACAAAAAAAATTGCCCTACGATCACGATCCCAAGAACACTATGAAGATGCATTAGAGGATTAGATCAGGTCATTGCCAACTTTGAGTTGAAGTAGAAGAAGAATTGGTGTAGATCGTTGATGAAGTCCCTCGAACCGTTCACGAACAATCCCTCGAATCAAGACCGAAAGCACGGCCTCTCTACGAATTGCAGGCATACGGGCTTCATGATCCGGAGCTAATCATCGCCAAAAAATTTAGAGGGGAAAGAAAAGAACCACACGGGGCTTCTCTATTATGAGGATTGGAGAGAACTAGGTCTAGCTCTAATTCAGATCAACTCTAAATTAGAATTAGAACTAGAGAACTAGAGGAGGATCCAAAACTTGTACTCCCTCCGTCCCAAAATAGGTGACTTGACTTTGTACTAAAGTTAGAACAAAGTTAAGTCACTTATTTTAGGACGGAGGGAGTATGTCTCAATGGGCAAAATCCTCTAGTATATATAGGTGTAGGGAGAGAGGAAGGGGCGCCACCTCACGGAAGAGGACTCCCCTCCTTGATGCGCTCGCCTAGGGGAGGAGGAGTCCTCCTGCCTCTCCAATTCGGCCCCCTCTAGCTTGTCATACTAGCTAGGGGGCGCCTCCACTTGTTATTGGGCCCTAAGGCCCAATAACTCTTCGCCACTAGGCCTTTTAGTATTTTCTTTTAGCCCGTTGATATTAAATATATTCTAAAATCCACCTAATCAATATTAGAACCTTTTAGTATTTTCTTTAGCCCCTTGCATAGAAGATCGCAACCCGCAACTCAAAACACTTTCCTAATACTTTATAGTCTACAGCGGGCTTACCATGAGACCGATTAGCATCTAAGGGAAGTGTTTTGCCAAGCCAAAGCCCGTTGCGCATTCCCGAACTATACTACGTGAGCAGTTACTTACAATGTCCTTCAATTTAGACCCCTTACAACTAGTTCCACTAAAATGAATAAAGAGTATTGACGTGTATGACCTTCCAACACCGCTTCACTAATCTACTCAAGTACTTCTATCGACACATTCATTAATTACTCGCATGTTATTGGTACGTCCCAAATGTAACTACTTTTCCAAACACTTTTGCTCTTGTTTTGGACTCTAATTTTCATTATTTGAATGGAACTAACCCGGACTAAAGTTGTTTTCAGCAGAATTGCCATGGTGTTATTTTTGTACAGAAATAGAATATCTTGGATTGAGCTAAAAATTTACGGAGTATTTCCAGAATATATAAAAAATATTGGCGAATAGAACTACTAGAGGGGGTCCACCCAGTAGCCACAAGGTCAGGGGGGCGCGCCCTATGAGCTTATGGGCCCCACGATCCTCCATTTTCCCTAAGTCCAACTCCATAAGTACCATCTCGCGGAGAAAGAAAATCAAAGAGAAAGAATCATCATGTTTTACAAGACGGAGCCGCCGCCACCTCATGTTCTTCATCGGCAGGGCTGATCTGGAGTCTATTCGGGGCTCCGAAGAGGGGGGGGGGGGGGTTCAAAGTCGTCGTCATCATCAACCAGCCTCCATAAAAAAATCCATGATGCTCACCACCGGGGGTAAGTAATTCCTTCGTAGGCTTGCTGACGGTGACGGGTTGGATGAGATTTGTCATGTAATCAAGTCAATTTGTTAGGGCTTGATCCCTAGTATCCACTATGTTCTGAGATTGATGTTGCTATGACTTTGCTATGCTTAATGCTTGTCACTAGGGCCCGAGTGCCATGATTTCATATCTGAACCCTTTATATTTTTATGAATATATTTGAGTTCTTGATCCTATCTTGCAAGTTGTATGCACCTATTATGTGTTATGATCCGCATACCCCAAGGTGATAATAATTGGGATTCTTTCTGGTGATTACCGTAGTATGACGAGTTCATGTATTCACTATGTATTAATGCTTTGTTCTGGTTGTCTATTAAAAAGATGCCTTAATATCCCTTAGATTTCCTTATGGACCGCGCTGCCACGGGAGGTTAGGACAAAATATGTCATGTAAGTTCTTATTATAAGCACGTATGACTATATACAGAATACATGCCTACATTACATTGATGAATTGGAGCTATTGTGTATCGCTCTAGGTTGTGGCTGTTACATGATGAACGTCATCCAACACAAATATCCATCACTGATCCAATGCCTACGCTTTTCTCATATTGATCTTTGCTAAGTTACTACTGTTGTTGTTCCCCTTACATTGCTACTGTTATCGCTACTATCAAAACTGTCATACTACTGTGCTACTAAACACTTTGTTGCAGAAATATAATTTCCCAGGTGTGGTTGAATTGACAACTCAATTGCTAATACTCATAAATATTATTTGGATCCCTTTGTGTCGAATCAATAAATTTGGGTAAAATATTACCGTCGAAGAATGTCGCGATCCCCTATACTTGTCGGTTATCAAGACCTTTTTCTGGCGCTGTTGCTGGGGAGCATAGATCTATTTATTGAGTTCACTTGGGATTTTACACTATGAAGAATCTGAAAGACGCTAAGACTAAGATCGTACCCTCTAAAATGAGAGGAGGTAAGGAAGTGCCATCTAGCTCCGCACTTGATTCAACTTCTTTTTTGAGTCACTATTGCAGGATGCTGCTAATGCGACACTACAATCGGAAACCCTTCGATGAAACTGTGTGCGATGCATTAATCGCAAACGGTGATGTAAAAAAACCATCAAAAAAGATGCAAAACATTTGCGATGGCGGACACATCAAACACGGTTCAGATTTTAGTTGCGTGTGCGTTGCGGGGCATACGGTTCAGTTCAATGAACTGTTTGTGATGAGGCAGAACAAAAGAAACATGCAGCCAGATGGAGGCGTGTCCGATATACGGCATACAGTTCACTCGGATAAACTGTTTGTGATGAGGCGAAACAATAGAAACGGGCAGCCAGATAAAGGTGTGTGCGATATACGGCATACAGTTCACTCGGATGAACTGTTTGTGATTAGGCAACACAAAAGAAACGGTAAGCGAGATCAAGGTGTGTGTGTGATATACGGCATACGGTTCACTCGGATGAACTATTTTTGATTAGGCAATGCAACAGAAACGGTTCAGCCAGATCAAGGTGTGTGTGCAATGGAGGGCATACACTTCATTCCGATAAACTGTTTATGTTGAGCCAAGAGAACAGAAACGTTTCACATAAACAAGATGTGTGTGATACGCGGCAAACATCCAATTACATAGGTGGCCAGTACACACATGACATTTCCACACATCAAAGTAAACTATTACATGCATAATTAACTAGGATAAACGATCATCTGATCATCATCTACTTCTTGTGATGCTTGCCGCCACTGCTCTACTAGGATATACGGAACAGTATTCTTTACCGTGAATAGTGTGCTCTGTTGGGCACACAAGTATATGGATCATAGCCTTGGGCGAGCAATGTGCCCACACGCGTCGTGCTAGCTCGATGTTCCTTCTATGATAAAGTTTCCATTAATTGATGGCGTTTTATGAACACGCCACTGTTTCCCGCCATTTCCTCACCGGTTTCCCACCGCCACCCAGCGATATTGCCCATAAACCTAGGCGGCGCGCGATGCACGGAGGCAACAAGCGTAGCCTGTAGCACATCCACCTTTTTCAAGCATGCCAACCCACCAAAGCACCGCCTCTGCCATCAACCTCCTCGACAAGGAAAACGAGAAGGCGCCACGGCCCGTCGAGGCCGAGGCGCTCCCCGGCAACGCGATGGACAACGTCGTGATGCGCGTCATCGCCAGGGTTGAGCAAACCCTTGGCGCATGGTGCTTCAGCGCCGCGGATCGAGATAGGTATGTCAGCGCCGAGAGGCTGCAGCTCGCCGCACAACATGATCGATGGCACGCCGCAGAGAAGCTAGGCGCATCCGCGCCGATAGGCTATAGCTTGCTGCACAACGAGACCGTTGGAGCGCCGCAGAGCGAGAGGCGCGGCGCGCCACACAGCAAGAGCGGATCCATCGGTGCTTGCCTGCTGTCGACAGGGTGTCGCAACTGGGTACACGTCCCGTCAGTATCCCCATTCCTCGCCAGGAGTGGGCAGAGGCCGTCTGCGCCGTACTTGCACCAGAGGCCGGGCGCGCCGTACTTGCACCGGACGCCCGCCGTGCCGTTCGCATGGGTCGCTTCGTTCGCCTTGTCCATGGTCCGCTCGATGCCAATGCGCTAGTCGCTAGGCTCGACCGCCTCCTTGGCCCAGGTGTCCACCTGGGCGCAGTAGAGGAACATGGCCGTCGCATCCTCGAGCTGGTGATCTCCGATGAAATAGCCAACTTGGAGCTCGAGATCGCGCTCCAGATGTACCGCGAGCGTGTCGACCGCTTGGACGAACGCCTGCACGAGTTCAGGCAGGGCCAAGAGCTACCGTAGGCAAGGGCTGCTAGTCATGGTCTCATGGACGCATTTTATTTTGTTGAGTCGTTTCGACTTGGATCGCTATGTATTCACAACAATCATAATATTGCTCTGTTTATTGCTCTATTTGAATGTGTGTACTGTGTTTTCCGTTCTTATATGTTCTGTTTCAATGTGTGTATATATGCTTTCCATTCTGTATATGTGTATGATAACAGCCAGATACAAATTAGTATACGAAAATAGATAGAAAATGGAATTCATAATATATATTAATTGTTCATTAGTTCATCATAGAATATATATAATATCATCACATATACGTGATGATACTTAACTACTAGGTACAATGCATAAAGTTAAAAATGAACAATACTAAAACTAATAATCCCTCCTAGGGGCAGTATTCTGGCAGCCCCTCGCCAGCAGCTCCCTGGTGCGCGGCTTCTTCCCAGCATGGAGGCAGTACTCCGCCTCCTCTGCCTCACAGCGCTTGACGTACCGATCTGCCTCTTGCTGGCGGACGAGCGCGAACGATCTTGCCATTTCGTTGGGCGCCCACCGGAGCTCCTCGTCGATGGCACGCTGGAGCTTATCGGCCCACCTCCACGCAGTGATGAGGCGCCTAGCGCCTTTGACCTTCCTCGCAAAGTACCTGTCTTCGTACACCTCCTCCGTACGATGACGCGCCCGCCCCCAAAGCTCCACCGCCTCCTTTTTCCAGGCGGCATCACGGGCTTCACAGACCGCCTGGTACCTGGCTTCCTCCTCCGCCATCTCCTTCTTGAACACCACTTGCTTGGCTTTCTCAGCCGGCGGCAGTGACTTCCACAGACAAAGATTGTACTGGCCCCAAAACCACTCCAAAGTTGGGGGGTCCGGTGCAACCTCGTCCGGCGGCGCGTAGGGGTCCTCCTCGTCACTGCTCTTCGATTATGCGTCCTCGGGGGGCGGCGCCTCCTCGTCGGCACGTGGGCAGATTGGCGGCACCATGGCAGAGATTTGAGAGAGAGAGAGAGAGAGAGATTGAGAGCGAGCGAGTGAGGGGAGGATGCATATGAGAATGCAGGCGGGATGACGTGAGCAATGTAGTATTTATTGGCGGCCGGAATCTAGACCGACGGAAACAGTACACACGCCGGTCGCCGAAATTTACGAGTACTATAGTTTTAATTACACATGATTCCCGCAGCAAAAGCCGTGTGTGAACTTAATAGCTGACGGTTTCCAATAAAGAACCGTGTCTGATTAATAACCCGCGCCACTCATCTTCCAAACCTCGAGGCGCGAAATAGAGTGCCAATCATGTGGGGCCCGGTTGTCTTGCCAGATATTTACATTTTCTTTTTTGAACGCCAGATATTTACATCGTCTGATCATTTTTTATTTTTTTGGAATTTAAATGCCATGGCACTCCATGCATGTGTCCAAGCCGTGACACAAATATGTTTGAAAATTCGTTCCAATTTACTGCACATGGAATTAACTCGCACACAAGTACACAAATATTTTTTTTCAAACCGTTATGTTTAGCCGCTGCATGTAAATTTAGTTCAAATTTGGATTACGCTCATTAAATGGCTAGAAAATCACTTAAATGTCTTAAAAAGGTCAAATGACCCTTGAAATTTTTCAAAATTTGACATGACAGTTGTATTAGTGCACGTTAACTGTAGAAATATTTTGAAGCCCATAAAAGGAAGCTATCGTTGATTCGTCATCAAACATGCATTGTTTTCTCTCGAAACCACGAGCCTTCTAGTGAGTTGCTCCGGTTTGTGAGGAGTGTGTGTCCAAACTTTCGTCAAATAGGCCAAACTTTTTAGCACATCATCTTGGTGGCGTAACATTACGTCAAGCAAGGTTTCATGTGTTTCTGATCTTTTTTTTAACTTTTTAGAATTTAAATGGCATGGCACTTCATGCATGTGTCCAGGCCGTGACACCAATATGTTTGAAAATTCCTTCCAATTTACTGCACATGAAATTAACTCGCACACTAGTACACAAAAATATGATTTTTCAAACTGTTATGGTTAGCCGTTGCATATAGATGTAGTTCAAATTTGAATTACGGTCATTAAATGGATAGAAAATCACTTAAATGTATTTAAAAGGTCAAATGACCCCTAGAATTTTCCAATTTTTCACATGACAGTTGTATTAGTGCACGTTAAATGTAGAAAAAAATTGAAGGCCGTAAGAGGAAGCTATCTCCCGTTCGTCATCAAACATGCATTGTTCCCTTTCGGAACCACGAGCCTTCTAATGAGTTGCTGCGGTTTGTGAGGGGTGTGTGTCCAAACTTTCGTCAAACATGCCAATTTTTTTACCACATCATCTTGGCGGCATCACATTACATCAAGCAAGGTTTCATGTCTTTCTGAATTTTTTTAATTTTTTGGAATTTAAATGCCATGGCACTCCATGCATGTGTCCAGGCCGTGACACCAATATATTTGAAAATTCCTTCCAATTTACTGCACATGGAATTAATCCACACACAAGTACAAAAATATGATTTTTCAAACCGTTATGGTTAGCCGTTGCATGTAGATGTAGTTCAAATTTGAATTACGGTCATTAAATGGCTAGAAAATCACTTAAATGTATTTAAAAGGTCAAATGACCCCTAGAATTTTCCAATTTTTCACATGACAGTTGTATTAATGCACGTTAAATGTAGAAAAAAAATTAAAGGCCGTAAGAGGAAGCTATCTCCCGTTTGTCATCAAACATGCATTGTTCCCTCTCGGAACCATGAGCCTTCTAGTGAGTTGCTCCGGGTTTGTGAGGGGTGTGTGTCCAAACTTTCGTCAAACATGCCAAATTTGTAACCACATCATCTTGGTGGCATGACATTACATCAAGCAAGGTTTCATGTGTTTCTGATCTTTTTTTAATTTTTTGGAATTTAAATGCCATGGCACTCCATGCATGTGTCCAGGCCGTGACACACCAATATGTTTGAAAATTCCTTCTAATTTACTGCACATAGAATTTACTCGCACACAAGTACAAAAATATGATTTTTCAAACCGTTATGGTTAGCCGTTGCATGTAGATGTAGTTCAAATTTTAATTACGGTCATTAAATGGCTAGAAAATCACTTAAATGTCTTAACAAGGTCAAATGACCCCAAGAATTTTCCAAATTTTCACATGACAGTTGTATTAGTGCACGTTAAATGTAGAAAAAATTTGAAGCCCGTAAGAGGAAGCTATCTCCCGTTCGTCATCAAACATGCATTGTTCCCTCTCGGAACCATGAGCCTTCTAGTGAGTTGCTCCGGTTTTGTGAGGGGTGTGTGTCCAAACTTTCGTCAAACATGCCAAAAAATTTACCACATCATCTTGGTGGCATGACATTACAGGTTTCATGTGTTTCTGATTTTTTTTTGGAATTTAAATGCCATGAAACTCCATGCATGTGTCATAGCCGTGAGACCAATATGTTTGAAAATTCCTTTCAATTTACTGCACATGGAATTAACTCGCACACAAGTACACAAATATGATTTTTCAAACCGTTATGGTTAGCCATTGCATGTAGATGTAGTTCAAATTTGAATTATGGTCATTAAATGGCTAGAAAATCACTTAAAATGTCTTAAAAAGGTCAAATGACCCCTGAAATTTTCCAAAATTTGACATGACAGTTGTATTAGTACTACAAATTTTCTCGTACATTTAAAACACCATCTGTTGCCACTTTACTCCAAATTCGTGTTTCACAGCTAATAAAAAATATCAACAACATCACGCACAGTTGTTTTGTAGGAACCGTTTGCAATGAAAATTCGTGGGTCTATTTAAGTCTTCCTCCTTAAGCTTCGCCGGCTCATCTGCTCCAGTGCCGGCAACCCCCGAATCCACGAATCCCAATCCCCATTCCCGCAACCCCTTCTTGCAAAGATGACGCCGTGGAAACGCTTCATGAGGGCCCGTACGGTGGCCGCGTCCTCCCCGAGTGCCGCCGCCTGCGCCGAGAGCGCCGCCGCCTACGCCGAGAGTGCCGCCGCATCCGCATTGAGCGCGGCCGCATCCGCCGAGAGGGCGTCTGCGGCAGCTGACAGGGCAGCTGCAGCAGCTGAGACGGCTGCAGCAGCTGCTGCGACGATGGCTGCAAACGCCGAGAGTGCTCGAGCTGCCGTTCGTGCCACCGATGTCGCCCTGGCCCGGGTCGAGGCCATCCATGCCAAGATCGAGGACGCACACGCCAAGATATTCCAGGCCACCTCGGAATCCAGCATGCAACCCACGTCCAAAAAGGCGGCGGTGGCCATGGAGCACTTGCTTCCTCATGAGATCACCGAGCAGGAGCTGGAGATGCAGGAGGCGGCGGAGATCAAGGAGCGCCGGGAGGAGGAGTTGCGCGTGGCCGAGGTCGAGGAAGAGAAGAGTCTGTCCGCCGAGGAATCGGCGGTGGAGTACCAACGCGAGCTCTGGCGCAGCCACTACTACGAGTACTACAACCTTGAGGGCGGTGCTGAGGACGAGGATGAGGACACGGTCGACTTCATCAGGGGGGATGCGGAGTCCACCAACGGCGGCATGTCACCAGGACAAGTCATCGATGTCTCAACTCACACCAGCGATGCATAGGCCGGCGCCGCGGCGGCTTTGTTAAAATTATGCGTACTTAGGCTTTGTTTTTAATGCTGATCTTTTGTTAGAGCAATGTTCAGGTCAACTGGCTCTGTTTAATTACTAAAATTGCTCGATTCAGTAAGTGTGGTCTTTGTGTTGTACGCTCTTTTGTGTGCCCAAATTAGCAAGCGATGTTAAATTATGCAATGACGTGGATGAGGACAGTACCCAGGGAAATTGCCACCAAAATTTGAATTATCAAACTCATCCCATGCGCGTAAAGTAGAAGAATCGTTTGTGATGCACACAATCGTTCAAAGTGAATGGTGTCCAGCGGCACCGCGTGCAAAGTTTCCCTCCACATTTTGAAATTTTTGGCCTACTGCCGAAATATCTACCCCCGCCCCCCTTCCCCACCCCCTTTTCTCCCCGACCACAAGTCACATTTCCCCTGTTTCCTCATTCCTTCCTTCCGAAGCTATAGCCGCTTCCTCGCTTGCTTCCTCGCTCTCGCCGTCTCGCATCCTACCGCCGGGGTCGCCATGGTCTTCTTCAATGACCTCTCCAGCGGTTCCTCCTCCGACGACGAATTTTTTAGCACCCGGGTATGCCTCACTTCTCTCTCTCGAGTTATGACTTGGAAAGAAGGATTTTAACCCGGCGGTCGATTTGAGTCATTTCTTCCTCTTGTAGATCCCTAGGACCATTAGTTGCAACGAATGGAGCGGGGTGGCTGAAGACCTGCCTGCCCGTTGTCACCATCAATCTCCATGTGTGAAGCTAGTTGCGTTTGAATCTATGGACAGTGGGAGGAAGTTTCTGGCATGTGCAGAGAAGGTTAGCCCCACTTTCGTTGTTACAAATCATTTGTTAAATGTGATTCAGACACTGTCACTGTGCTATGTTATTCTAGATGTTAAGACAGTGTCACAGTTTGTACCTAGTATCTAAAAATGTTGCCATCTCATCAGCGATGCCATTAGAAAATTATTTGGCACCGCTTCAACAGTTTGTGCAGCCAACTTTGGTCCACACATCCGAGCAGCCAAGCAGTAAAATACTAAATCTTTATGGAACGAAGGAACTGGACATCGGAGCAACTAGGTGCTCCAGAGTCCGGGTCCCTGAGTCAGCGTACGGTGAGGCCACGGCCTCCGTCGCCCCTCCCCCCTTCTCTCCCCTCGGTCACCGCGGCCACTACCGCCGCACGCTCGCGCTCACCGCGCCCCGTGCGCCCTATGCGCCGTGCACCCGCGCCCGAGTCGACCTCGCCGCGCGCCCGCCTCTGCGTGGCCGCGCCCGTCGACGCCACTGCCGCCAGCCGCTTGCGGCCACCGCCAATGCCCGCGCCCGCTCACTCTGCCTCGCGCGCGCCCGCGCCTCCCGCCTCTGGCCGCGCTCGCCTGCTTCCGCGCGTGGCCTCACCTCGCCGTTCCCCGCGCCGGCGCGCACGCCCGCGCCTAGCGCTGGGCTCGCCCCTGGCCGCGCCGCACCCGCGCGCTCGCTGTGGCCTCCTGGGCCACTGCCCAGTGGGGCCCAAAGCCCCTGTGCCACTGACTAGGGGGCCCCACGCCCCAGGACGTTTTAAAAAACAGAATAAATGAAAATGAAAATGAAAATTAATAATTAATTAATTAGCGAATTAATTAAGTTAATTAACTCTGATTAAGTTAATCTAATTAATTAGTTAGTTTAATTAAACAGTAATTAATTAGCTAAACCCTAATTAACCAAACAATGTATGATAGGTGGGACCCACATGTCAGGTTGACCCAGTCAACGCACTGTTGACTGCTGACGTCATCAGTTACTGTTTCGGATAATACTGAATTTAAATAATTAATTAAATTCTAGAAATTAATAAAAGCTTTAGAAATTCGTATTAAATAAACCGTAACTCCGATGAAAATACTTTATACATGAAAGTTGCTCAGAATTTCGATACGAACCCGAATACGCCTCCGTATTCCTGTCAGATGCCCCTAGCTATATGAACATTGAACTTTTAGACCGATTTCAATAAATGAATAGTACCCAATGTTGGTTAAATAAATCCAAATAAATTCCTAAATTAACTAAATCATTTAGTTAGGCAGTAGAACACCCCGGCATATCATTTAGACATGTCATGCATATTGTTTTCATTTTGCCATGAATTTATTGTTTCTCTCCCCCTCCTTCTCTCTCGATAGACGCCGAGACCGACGCCGACGCAGTTGAGTACGACTACGCTCCAGACGAGCAGCTCGTTGACGATCCCTCTCTCTTGCCAGAGCAACCAGGCAAGCCCCCCCCCCCCCTTGAGCATCCAGATATCGCCCATTCCATTTCTCCTTCTTGCATTAGATTTTGCTACTGTTAATGTATGCTCCTATTCTGATGCATAGCCTGCTGTTGTAACCTGTTCATTGTTACTTTACCTGCCTATGATAAACTGTTTAGTATAGGTTGGTATTGAACCATCAGTGACCCCACCACCTTACCCTTGATGCCCCTGCTTGATCATCGACGACTCGATCAGTGTGATCGTCGACCAGAGACCGACACATCACTTCACCCCCCTTAGTTGTATGACTCTGCATAGTAACTATCGAGTGTCGAGGGTGATACCTCGTAACGCACTCCTGATGAACAATCTGCAGTGTAGCTGTTCGGTCGTGGTCATCGAGGGTGATTCCTCCTTCTCCACTTCTGATACGATTCTGTCGTGCAACCCCTCAGTGTGAACCTCGAGGGTGATGCCTCATACGTTCACCCTGATGATTTCATCGAGTGGAATCCATCGAGGGTGATTCCTCGTGGTTTCCCCCTTGATGTTGTGACCACACGGTTACTTTGACCTTGTTACAGGCGGGTCGACCTTGGTGGGTACCCGCAGGGGATCTATGGTGTCGGGTGTGCCGAAAGGGCACTTGAGTGTGATATTGTGGCGGAACATCAGAGACTCCGATTGTCTTCGCGTGATACTAATTGAGCCTATTGGATTTGGGTTTGTGATCTGAGTGGGTCGACATGCCCTATACGCACTACCACCACGCGGGATAATGGTTATGGGGCCCTCTGCGATGTATGTTTCTCCCGAAAGCTCATCAGACGTCACGATTCACCATGCGGGCTGATCGCCGGGACTGGGCTGGATACTTCACTGCCGAGTTCAGTGTCGCGCCTGCACCCCGGCCAGCCACGCAACGCGCAGGGTGCCCAGGGCGATGGCCCAAGACCTCTGGGTGCATAGGTTAGTCCGGCGTGCTGACCTCTCTGCTGAGCCTAGGTAGGGCGCTGCTTCGTGTTGATCTTCCAAGGCCGGGCATTACCCAGCAAGTGTGTCCGACCGGAGTTGACCGAGCGTGTTGGGTAACAGTAGTGCACCCCTGTAGGGATGAATGATCTATCGATAGCCGGTACTACGGTAAAGGACGCTTAGTTTGTGTATCCCGATCTACTACTTGAACTGGATACTTGTTACTTAATTGAAGCTTCAGGATCGCTTTCTCGCTGGGAGTCGAGGAAGGATCTCTAGGCTTTGCTTCAACATGTTTGCTTAATAAAATGCTACTCTACTCTCTTCTACTGCTGCAAGATGATGGCTTCGTGAAGATGTTTGAAGATGCTAGTCTTCGATAGGACTAGGTCTTCTCTCTATTCTGGCATTTCTGCAGCCCAGTCCACATATACAGCCTTTCTCCATTGATAATGTTGCATATGTAGTATAGATCCTTGCTTGCTGAGTACTTCGGATGAGTACTCATGGTTGCTTTACTTTCTCTTTTCCCCATACCCCACCTTGATGATACACCAGGCGATGGAGTCCAGGAGCCAGATGCCACCGCAGGAGCTTACTACCAGGAGGGTCCTGAGGGCACGTACTACTGGATCGAGCCAGCCAACCAGGAGTAGGATTGGAGGCTCCCAGGCAGGAGGCCAACGCCTTTCGATCTAGTGTCGTTGTTTGTGCTAGCCTTCTTAAGGCAAAACTTGTCTAACTATGTCTGTACTCAGATAATATTTGTATGACTGACTTATGTATTCGGATCTTCGGATCCCTGGTCTGTAATATTGTGGATCTCCGTTTAAATTGTGTTAGAGTTGTGTTGTGATATCTTCCCGTGAGTCCCTGTGCTTGATCGTGCATGTTTGCGTGTATGGTTAGTGCATGATTGAGTCGGGGGCGCCACATAACCTATTAACCTAGAGCCCAGTGCCAATTTCTGTTTTTTCCTTGTTTTTGAGTTTTACAGAAAAGGAATATCAAACGGACTCCAAACGGAATAAAACTTTTGCGATGATTTTTCTTGGACCAGAAAACACCTACGAGACTTGGAGAGGAGGTCAGAAGACCTACAAGGAGACGGCAAGCCGTAGGGGCGCGCCCCCTGGCTTGTGGTCCCCCTGGAGATCCTCTAACCCTAATCTTTGGCCTATAAATTCCCAAATATTCCCGAACCAACAGAAGCGTCCACCAAAATACTTTTCCACCGCTGCAAGCCTCTGTTCCCGTGAGATCCCATCTTGGGGCCTTTTTCGGCGATCTGCCGGAGGGGGATTCGATCACAGAGGGCATCTACATCAACTCTATTGCCCCTCCGATGATGCGTGAGTATTTTACCACAGACCTACGGGTCCATAGCTAGATGGCTTCTTCTCTCTCTTTGATCTTCAATACAATGTTCTCCTTGATGTTCTTGGAGTTCTATCCGACGTAATACTTTTTTGCGGTGTGTTTGTCGAGATCCGATGAGTTGTGGATTTATGATCAGATTATCTATGAATATTATTTGAATCTTCTCTGAATTCTTATATGCATGATTTAATATCTTTGTATTTCTCTTCGAATTATCGGTTTGGTTTGGCCAACTAGATTGGTATTTCTTGCAATGGGAGAGGTGCTTAGTTTTGGGTTCAATCTTGCGGTGTCCTCACCCAGTGAAATAGTAGGGGTAGCGAGGCACGTGTTGTATTGTTGCTATCAAGGATAAAAAGATGGGGTTTTCATCATATGGCTTGAGTTTATCCCTCTACATCATGTCATCTTACTTAAGGCGTTACTCTGTTCTTATGAACTTAATACTCTAGATGCATGCTGGATAGCGGTCGATGTGTGGAGTAATAGTAGTAGATGCAGGCAGGAGTCGGTCTACTTGATACGGACGTGATGCCTATATTCATAATCATTGCCTTGGATATCATCATAACTTTGTGCTTTTCTATCAATTGCTCGACAGTAATTTGTTGACCCACTGTGTTATTTTCTTTCAAGAGAGAAGCCTCTAGTGAAAACTATGGCCCCCGGGTCTATTTTCCATCATATATTTTCAGATCTATAAACCAAAAAACCCAAAAATACCTTGCTGCAATTTATTTATTTTTATTTTGTTTTACGTTTTAGTAACCTTTTATATCTATCTCTATCAGATCTCATCCTTGCAATTGACCGTGAAGGGATTGACAACCCCTTTATCGCGTTGGGTGCAAGTGTTTGATTGTTTGTGCAGGTGCATAGATTGGAGACTTGCTTGTACCTCCTACTGGATTGATACCTTGGTTCTCTAACTGAGGGAAATACTTATCTCTACTTTGCTGCATCACCCTTTCCTCTTCAAGGTCAAAACAAACGCAAGCTCAAGAAGTAGCAGGAAGAAGTTCTGGCTGAAAGTGCGTTATATCGACTAGAGGGGGGGTGAATAGGCGATTTTTACAAATTCATCACTGAGGAATTTCAAGGTGAGGAAATTCCTAAGCGACAAACCACTTAGCAGCGGAATAAGTACTCAGATGCAAACATAACAGAGCAGTAGCACTGTCATCATGATGAAATGAAAACAAGCACAGAGTACAAGTAGCGTAAACACAGGATAAGCAGGCAGAAGACAAACTGAGCAGCCAACCAGCTAGTGGTTGAAGGGGGTGGCTATTTATAGCCTAGGGAGCAGCCCGACATGATAAGACATAAATGCCCTTCAATGATATAACCGGTAGGTGGGTAGGATATTTGGACAGCTGGCGCGCAGCACAGCAACGGTCGGATATTTGAGTATCAAATTCCTCAGGGCTATCATGTTCCTCACTTGTAGGCAATCCGCACTGGTGAATTCCTAACTCCTCAGTCAGAACAAATTCCTCAGAGAACAGAAGAACTTCGTCTCTATCACTGAAGAACTTGACTAAACTGTATGAGATTTCCAATGGCTTTACTAGAAAGGATTGGGTAGGTGTAGGATTTTGAGTTGAGCATTACTTGGAAACTTTTCCTTAGTTTTACCTCGACCCCCTTTAACAGTACGGTGTTTCCTATGACTCAAGAAGAAGAAAATGAAACTACAAAAACAAGAGTCTTCACGCTTCATAATCTTCGCATGAATATCAAGTCTTCAGGGTCACACCAATTTCTTCACTTTCAATGTCTTCAAGAAAACCAAAGTCTTCAGTTGAAGACATTCATTTTTAGGGGTCGACATTCATCGTAAATAACAAACTCCTCATAGACTTATAGACCTGTGTACACTCACAAACGCATTAGTCCCTTAACCTATAAGTCTTCAATACACCAAAATCACTAAGGGGCACTAGATGCACTTACAATCTCCCCCTTTTTGGTGATTGATGACAATATAGGTTAAGTTTTCAACGGGGATAAACATGTGAAGTGTAAATACTGAAATTGAGGAATTTGATTGCAAGATATAGAAGAACTCCCCCTGAAGATGTGCATATTTGAGGAATTTGCTTTGAAATAGCAAATGCACATTGTTGAGTAATATCATGGAGATCTCCCACTATATCTTGAAATTCATACATGCATTTAACATATGATATGAAGAATTTGAAATGCATGATGAGATATGGTGTCTGACGAAATTCAGCATGCGTGCATTAAGGTACTTGAGGAAATAAGCATGCAGAAAGCAGTTCAAAAGTATCAGACCACCATAGGACTTAAGTTTACAACTCATCAGAGCAAACACCACAGAAAAGCAAGAGTTGTAACTTAACAGAAATATAGCCCATATATAAGACCCGCTTGAAGACTAACTCAAATTTCTCCCCCTTTGTCATCGAATGACCAAAAGGGACGAAAAATGAGGACTAACGCCCCTGAAGAATATCATCATGATGTTGATGGAGGAGCGCCAGCATTGTTGGGGTCGTCCGTTGAGGTAGGGCCTGCCGCAGTGTCGTTCAAGTCTTCAGCTTCATCCATCTCGCGCGATGAAGAATATGAACTGGCAACAAGCTGAGGAACTTTGACTTTCTTGAATTTCTTCGAAGGTGGCTGAGACCAGTCAAAGTCCTGTTGGAAGCCCATCTCCTAGAGTTCTTCAGCACTATGAAGATTAGACAGAATCGCCCAAGTGCGGTCAAAGAATTCATGCAAGTAGTAGTGATTCTTCTTCACACTATTTTGAGTGACTGTCATGTTCTAAAGAATTGCACCAAACTGACGCTTGACCCACTTGTGATTTCGATCAACTTTCTGATGAAGACTAGGGAGAAGTTCACGATCAGTCATCACACGCGGAGCTGTGGCTTGAGGATGATGTTCTGAAGCTTTGGCGGCAGAATCTTGAGTTGCAGAGTCATCATTGGTGGAATAGAAAGTAGCTTTGCGAAACTGTCCATCCAATGGACGAGTACCTTCATCAATAACAGCAGCCTTGCCCTTCTCATCAGCTGAGGAAATAGTTCGTTTGAGGACTTCAATAGGGGGCAAATAGCTGAGATGATTTTGAAAGTCAGCCTTATAATGAATTGAAGACCTTGATCTGATGAACTTCATGATCCAGGGAGCATAAGGCTTCAACTCAAAAGGTGACAGAGCAGCATTGGCCAAAGTCCTCATGAAGAAATCGTGGTAGTTGATAGGAATACCATGAATGATATTGAATAGCAGATTCTTCATAATGCCAACAACCTCTTCATCATCAGAGTTGTGGCCCTTGATTGGACTGAGGGTTTTGGTCAATATGCGATAAACTGTCCTTGGTACATAGAGCAATTCCTTGACGAGGAATTTGGTCCTTGGAGCTTGGCCTGACTTCAAAGGCTTCATCATCACTTGCATCAGATGATCAGACAGTTCAGGTTCAATATAGAGAAGCCTTGCACCTTCAGTGGGAGGACTGACTGGGATGGCATGAAGCAATTCAGAGGCCGGTGCTTTGAAATGAGTATTATCGGTCATCCAGTCCAATACCCATGAATTGACATCATCAACATTTCCAGTAATGTGCAGCGTGGCGAAGAATTGAAGAATGAGTTCTTCATTCCAATCGCAGATGTCGGTGCAGAAATTGAGTAACCCAGCGTCATGAAGAACACTGAGGACTGGGGTGAAGCAGGGCAGCGATTCCATATCTACATGAGGAATTTGCTCATGTTCAAAGATCTTATCCTTATCAAACAACAATGAGGAATAGAAGTTCATCTGGCTTGCAGTCCAGAAGCGCTTGCGACGAAGTCGAGCAGAGTCATAGGGATTGTAGTCAGTGAAGAATATGTGCTCATTGAAGAAATCCTCAGCATTAAACTTCTGCTTCTTGGAGTGAGGGTTCTGTGGCTTGGGCTGAAGATTAACAGTTGAAGTCTTCATAGCCTCTTGAGGTATAGCCACTGGAGCCACAGGCTGAGGAATTTCAGCAGCAGCCTTGGCCTCCATTTCTTCAGACATATGTACATCAGCGCTAGTGACTGGAACTTCTTCAGGAATAGAATGAAGTGAAGCTTGACGTTCATCAGAGCCCGTATGAATTTCTTCAGTTGGCACAGGGGGCTGAGGAACATGATGTAGCGGGGTTGTCAAAGGTGAATTGGGGTGATGACTTTCCCAAAAGTCATCATTCAGAATAGGTGTTGTAGACCCAATATCCACATCCTCATCTTCTTCAAATTCTTCGACGCCTGCCTCTTCAGCTGTGAACTGAGGCATGGGCGATGATACCAGTGGGGTTGAAGGGAAAGTATCCACTTCAATTTCTTCATCCAACTGCTCTGTCGAAGCAGCAGAAGGATCTTCTTCATCAGATTTACTTGGAATTTCATATTCCTCACCAAAGGGAATGATCTCCTTTGATGGCATGCTTGATATTGGAATAGCATCAATTGGTTTTTCAGATGAACTCGTCAAAGTCTTCACTTTCTTAGGAGCTGAAGACTCTGAGGAGGCAGATGCTTTCCTTTTCTTCACAGCTGCTCGCTCCGCAGCCTTGGTTTTCTTCGCTTCTGATGCAGAAGGAAGGTTGATGCTTGTCATTTATGCAGGAGGAGCAGAGGAAATTGGTTGAATTTCTTCAGGCACAACTGATGCAGTTGCCCTGGCTTGTTCAGATTCCTCAGGCGCAGTAGCAGATGTATTAACTGGCCTGGATTGCTCTTCAGGCGCAATATTGGAGGTTGCCCTGGCATTTTCTTCAGAGACTGGAATTTCTTCATCAGCTCTGGCGCTTTCATTTTCTTCAGCAGACTGAACAGATGTTCCAGTCTGAGGAAATTTGGGTTGCGATGAAGCTACAACACTTGAAGTAAATCCTTTTGCCATTCTGATGAATCTGACTTTGGCACCTAGCCAATCTGCATGGTATGCATGAAATTCATCACTGAGAGCATTTATCTCAGCCTGCATAGTCACAAGTTCTTCAGGAGACATTTTTACAACATTGTTCTTCAGAAAATGCTCCTTCTTGTACTGAGCCTTCTTCACCTACCTGGCCTTTTCAAATTTCCATTTCTCTTCATTTATGAAGGCCGTCAACATGTGACTTTGACCAGGAGTGAGGTTTAATTTAGGCAAAGGTGTATTTGGATCCTTGTGCCATAGATCGATGAAATCAAGGATCTTCCTTGGATCCAGCATGAGGGGCACAGCACTGCCTTTGGCTCTAGAGGCCCTTTGTTGTCGATCTCTGATGATCTCAGCTAATTCTTCATCATCAGCTTCGTCTTCGCTTGACGGAACCTGAAAGGCGACCTGCTTCTTGTGAGGACTTGGCCTTGTGCCTCGTCCAGCAGTGGCCTTTTTCTTCAGCAAGGTTGGAGTTGTTGAAGACTGAGGTGGAGCTGAAGAACTTGCAGAGACTCCTGAAGCAATTGAGATTCCAGTAGTCCTTTGGCATGTGGCAAGATGCACAAGTGTTGAGGACTTTACAGGAGCAGCTGATGATTTTGCAACTGAGGGAGTTGGAGCTGCTTTTGAGGAATTTGCTTGAGGATCAGGCCGTGAGGGCCTTGAAGAGCTTGGCCGTGAGGGCATTGCAGCTGAGGAACTTGTCTTGACAGCTGATTTCTTCAGCATAGCCTTCTTAGGCTTGATAGCAGAGGCCTCAGCGGCGGCAGCAACAGAATCTTCATTGAATTTCTTCACTGCCTCTTTAGCCACTTTGGCCAGCTTGGCTTGACGCTTAGCCCACTCCTTGGGAAATTCCTCACCTCTTCTGATGCTAGTGGGATCAGCTTCTTGGCCAGGAGCCAATGGAGGTCTTGGACATGGAGGGTTAACAGCGAATTTCTTCATGTATTTGGGAGTGACATAGCGATATTCCCTCCATTCTCTTGCCCATCTCCTCTCAATCTTCTGAATGCGCACTTTGCGCTGATTTTTGCTCTCCTTGCCATGAGTTGCTTCATCAGGAGTACAATATTCATCATAGATGTCATCAGGGATCTCAAAAGCAGTATTTGTTTCTGGCCTCTTTCCTCCCTTCTGAGGTCTTTTACCATCAGCCATTTTCTTCACTTGAGGATTTTGAACAATCGAATTTTCTGATGAGGTATGCAATTTTTCTTCAAGGAACGCTGCAAATGAGTTAAGTTGATGAGAACCTAGAGATTCAGCAGCGGACATGTGTACCTGTGAACAGAATATAGGTGCGAAGAGTTTTGGAGAGGTCATATGCGTTCTCAGAAGTTTTTCAACAGCATCAAGTTTGAGGAATTTGACTAGGGGTGTCTTGAGGAATTTCACTAAGCATTTTGACTTAGGTTCCAGAGTTGTGTAGATTGAAAATCCACACAATTGAGGAATCTTGAAGAAAAACGTTGCTTAGAGAAACTGATCAAGGACAGAAGCAAGTTGGTGTTTAAGAACATGAAAGTTGAAGAATAAACACCTTTTAAAGATTTTGTGGAAATCATCAGAATCAACAAGAGCAGTAAAAATAAATTTTATTTACCCTTGTCGAAGAACACGACGAACTGAGAGTAGCAGTGGAGATGTTCGTCCGTTCAGATCTTCCACGCCCTAACTTGGCGATGGAAAACAGCTACGGCGGCGGCGGAGTGAAGATTTCCGCGGCCGGCGTGAGTACGACGGCGACAAGGTCGAGGCAGTGAAGCTCTTCCTCACCGGCGAGGATGGAGTGTAGCGGCGGCGCTAGGTCTAAGAGCTCGAGCAAGGGAGTAAGATCGGGCGGAGTAAATGAGATCTGAGGAGGGCGAGGGGTATTTATAGCAGAGGTGAAAAACCGCTCGTCCGAAGAAGATGGACGAACATGCCCCTGACCCTTCTTATCCTAACGACATGTGTCACCCACGTACTGTGAAGTGGAGATCGTGTTAGATCGTGAGTGAATAGATAAATCTTATCGAGAGATATGGAACGGTTTGAGCGGCAAAAGCCGAAAATTTAGATAAGAATATTTTAATGTTTCGTTCGCAAGTTCTTCAGCTGTCAAGTACACAGTGAAGACTTTGAACAGGTTTCAAATAGAACGCACATGAAGAATTTGTGAACGGACTGGATTGAGTTTAGCACAGAGGGGGAACGGGTCCGATCACATTCACTTAGAAGAAAAACAACTTGAAGAATTAGCAATAAGTGAATGCTGTAGAGGACAGAAAACTCAAATATATATAGTCAATAAAGAACACAGTCGGAAAGAGTGAAGATTTTGCAAAGTTGAAGAATTTGAAAATTTGAAGAATTTGCACAATGATGAAAAACTCAAATTTTGAAGATTTTCAACTTTTTGTGGTGGCGTGACCCACCGTGTAGGAATGATGATTTCAGACACTGCGTACAATTGTCGTAGGGCTCTGAGAATCAAATTCTTCATTAATTTCTTCACACTTAGAGGGTTAGTCTTCATTGATTGAAGAAAAACGTTTCTTCGTGTGTTGCACATCTAAGTCATCAATTTGCATAAGTGTTAGGATGTGTGTCCTTTTCAAAGGACATTCGAAGATTCTAAGATATTTAGCTCACACCGCAATTTGCTAAATCTCTTCTCATCCAAGGGCTTTGTGAAGATATCCGCTAGCTGTTCTTCAGACTTCACGGGATCAATAGAGATGTCACCCTTCAACACATGATCTCGAAGAAAATGATGACGAATCTCGATGTGCTTTGTCTTCGAGTGCTGAACTGGGTTATGAGCAATTTTGATGGCACTCTCGTTGTCGCAGTAGAGTGGCACATTCTTCACATTGATGCCGTAGTCCTTGAGGGTTTGCTTCATCCATAGCAATTGAGCACAGCAAGAACCAGCAGCAATATACTCAGCTTCAGCAGTAGAGAGTGATACGCAGTTCTGCTTCTTCGAGGACCAACATACTAAGGATCGTCCGAGGAAATGGCATGTGCCTGATGTTGACTTGCGGTCCACACGATCACCAGCATAGTCAGAGTCAGAATATCCAATGAGATCAAAAGCCGAGCCCTTGGGATACCATAATCCAAGTGTTGGAATGTGAGCTAGATATCGAAGAATATGTTTCACAGCCTTATGGTGTGATTCCTTCGGTGTAGCTTGAAAACGGGCACACATGCAAACACTAAGCATAATATCTGGCCTAGATGCACATAGGTACAATAAAGAGCAAATCATGGAGCGGTATACCTTTTGATCGAAGTCTATTCCATTTTCATCAGTGCATAGATGGCCATTTGTGGGCATAGGGATTTTGACGCCTTTGCATTCTTGCATACCGAATTTCCTCAGAACGTCCTTGAGGTATTTCTCTTGAGAAATGAAGATGCCATTGCATTGTTGACGAATTTGAAGACCTAAGAAGAATTTCAATTCTCCCATCATGGACATTTGATATTCCTCACTCATCATGTAAGCAAATTCGTCACTGTAATGTTGGTTAGTACAGCCAAAGATAATATCATCAACATATATTTGGCACACGAATAATTCATCATCATAGGTTTTGGTGAAAAGAGTTGGGTCGAGTGAACAGGGTTTGAAGCCTTTCTTCATGAGGAATTCCTTCAAAGTATCATACCACACCCGAGGGGCCTGCTTGAGGCCATAGAGGGCCTTATTGAGTCTGAAGACTTTGTCAGGATGCTTAGGATCTTCAAAACCTGGGGGTTGAGCAACATATACTTCTTCCTCAAGCTTACCATTGAGGAATGCACTTTTCACATCCATTTGATATAAGATGATATTATGATGGTTAGCATAAGCAAGCAATATGCGAATAGCCTTAAGTCTAGCAACAGGTGCAAAAGTTTCATCGAAATCAATTCCTTCAACCTGTGTGTAGCCTTGAGCCACAAGATGAGCCTTGTTCCTCACCACTAGGCCATTTTCATCTTGCTTGTTACGGTAGATCCATTTTGTACCGATGATATTGTGCTTGCATGGGTCCGGTCGCTTGACAAGCTCCCACACATTGTTCAGCTTGAATTGATGTAATTCCTCTTGCATTGCTTGAATCCATTCAGGCTCCAGAAATGCCTCATCAACTTTGGTGGGCTCTGTGATAGAGACGAAAGCAAAATGCCCACAAAAGTTAGACAAATGTGAAGCTTTTGAGCGAGTCAGAGGACCTGGTGCGTTGATGTCGTTGATGATTCTCTCAATCTGTACTTCATTTGCAACGCGAGGATGAGCAGGTTGACGACTTTGATTTTGCTTAGTATTTTCTTCAGAGCCATTTTCTTCAGGTGCGCCAGCATGCTGTCCTTCATGTTCTGGAATGATTTCTTCAGCAGATTCTTCAGTAGGAATGATGTCCTCAGTAGCTTTGAACTTGATGGTTTCCTCAGGCGTCTTTTCATCTAGCACAGGAGGTAGGTGCTCTCTTTGCGAGCCGTTAGTCTCATCGAACCGCACATCTACAGTTTCAACAACCTTGTTCTGATAGGTGTTGAAGACCCTGTAGGTGTGCGAGTCCTTTCCGTAACCAAGCATAAAACCTTCATGTGCTTTCGGTGCAAATTTAGAATTGTGATGAGGATCTCTAATCCAGCATTTAGCACCGAAGACTTTGAAATAACTCACATTGGGTTTCTTGTCAGTGAGGAGTTCATATGAGGTCTTCTTGAAGAATTTGTGAAGATATACCCTGTTGATGATGTGGCATGCAGTATCAATTGCCTCAGGCCAGAAGTGACGAGGTGTCTTGTATTCATCAAGCATGGTGCGAGCCATCTCAACAAGAGTCCTGTTCTTGCGCTCCACAACGCCATTCTGCTGAGGTGTGTATGGGGCAGATAGCTCATGAGTAATACCAAGTTCATCGAGATAGTCATCAAGACCAGTATTCTTGAACTCGGTCCCATTGTCACTACGTATATGCTTGATCTTCACACCGAAATTCGTCGAAGCCCTTGAGGAAAATCGTCTGAAGACTTCCTGCACTTCAGTTTTGTAAGTAATGACATGCACCCATGTGTAACGAGAATAGTCATCAACAATGACAAAGCCATATAGAGATGCTGCATTTGTTAGTGTGGCATAATGAGTAGGGCCAAAGAGATCCATATGAAGCAATTCAAAAGGACGAGAAGTAGTCATGATAGTCTTCGAGGGGTGCTTGGCTCTGGTCATCTTTCCAGCCTCACAAGCCCCACAAAGATGATTTTTGAGGAATTTGACACCCTCGATGCCAATGACGTGCTTTTTCTTCACGAGCGTGTGTAAGTTCCTCATGCCAGCATGACCCAGTCGTCGATGCCATAGCCAGCCTTCTGAAGCTTTAGCAAGTAGACAAGTGGCAGGCTGTGGTCCTGCAGAGAAATCAACAATATACAAGTCTCCTCTCCTAAAGCCTTCGAAGACTTTGGAATTGTCAGATTCCATGAGCACTAAGCAACGATATTTGCCAAAGACAACAACCATATCAAGATCACAAAGCATTGAGACAGACATGAGGTTGAATCCGAGGGACTCGACAAGCATGACTTTATCCATGTGTCGATCCTTTGAGATTGCAACCCTACCTAGACCCAATACCTTGCTTTTGCCTTTGTCAGCGTAGGTGATATGCTTCAAGTGTGATGGAGATAAAGGAGTGTTCATCAGTAAGCTCTTGTCACCGGTCATGTGATTTGTACATCCACTATCGAGGACCCACTCAGTAGCTTTGGGTAAATCATCCTGCAGACGAATTAGTGCATCTTACGAACTCATATACTTCAGAGTGAAGAATATGACATCAAATTCATTAGACATATTTCATCAATTAAAGCAACATATGTATATATATAGCAATGTGAGGACGTGAGAAATGAATAAATCATTTCTTCATGATTAGCTTGCGTCCTTTCAAGCATTTCAGGTCTCCAGCAAATTCTTCAGACGATTTAGTTCGTCTGGTGACCTGACCCTGCATAAGAGATTAGTTCTTTTTCTTCACCACCCACATCTGGAGGGGTGGCAAAGAGTTCATCATTCTGCGAGCTCCATAAGAGAAAGGTGGCATTGAAGCCAGAGTGCTTCGTTTCACAGCAGAGGGATTAGCATAGACATATGAGTAAGCAGAGAAATTCTTCGAGGTCCTATGAATATAATGATTTGAAGAATAATGCACATAATCAGAACTCTTAGATTTTCCCTACGAAACAGAAGCGTTAGCATGATGATGATCATGTGAGGACTTGGATCCATGTGAGGATTTTGATCCATAAGAGGACTTGGATCCATATGAAGACTTTGGTCCATATGAAGAATTTGATCTGGGGTTCTTATTCTTCACAGGTGGTGTCATGAGGACATTCACCTGAAGACTTTCAAGGCACCTTTTGGGAACCCAGATTTTCTTCATAGGGGGGCCATTCCTGCAGTTAGATCCAACATATCTAGCAAATACTTCACCATTCTGATTTTTGAACAGTTTATAGTTGGAGTCAAATGAATCATCAGATGAATATGAGGATTCACAAGTAAAGCCAGATAAAGTGGATGGATCTACGGGAGGTCCCTTCATAGCAACCCATGAGGTTTTGGGATACTGCTCAGGTTTCCAGTAGGTTCCATCAGCATTGAGTTTCCTCTCAAAGGCAATACCCTCTTTCCTAGGGTTCCTGTTCAAGATCTGCTTTTTGAGCACATCACAAAGAGTCTGATGCCCTTTGAGGCTTTTGTACATGCCTGTCACATACAATTCCTTCAACCCTGCATTTTCGTCAGTGATACTAGTGGTATCCTCAGATGAGGAATTTGTGACCACAGAGATAGTTGAAGAATTTGCAGAAATAGAAGCATTTGAACATTCAGGTGAAGAATTAGCAGTTTCACGTTCAATGCATTTCAAGCATGGTGGAATAAATTCTTCCTGAGCGAAACTGATCTGTTGAGCAAGCAAAGAATCATTTTCCTTCTGAAGATCTTCATGACTCACCCTTAGCTTCTCAAGATCTTGCTTTCTTTGAAGAAATTCATAAGAAAGCTTCTCATGATCGGCTAAGAGAGTTTCATGACGACCTTGAAGGTTGTCAAACTTAGACTGTAGTTGCTGAAGATTATCAGTCAGTGTTTGAGTTCGATCCATTTCCTCACCTAACAGATCATCGCTTTTGTCTAGCATATTTTGAACCTTTTCCAAAGCCTTTTGTTGTTTAACATCAATATTAGCAAGTTTGGAATAGCTGGGTTTGAGGTTATCATCAGATTCATCCTCACTTGATTCAGAGGAGGGATATTTGAGTACCTTGGCACCTTTTGCCATGAAGCAATAGGTGGGAGCATAGTCATCGTTGCCGTCATCAGCAGTGTTGGGGAAGCCATTTTCCTCAGTGTTGAAGATGGACTTGCTAACGTAAGCAGTAGCGAGGGCTAGGCTCGCCACACCAGAGTCTGACTCCTCAGATGCCTCCTCTTCCTCATGTTCCTCAGATTCAGCTTCAGAGTCCATTTCCTTGCCAATGAATGCCCGAGCTTTCTTGGAGCTGCTCTTCTTGTGAGATGAAGACTTTGAAGATTTTGACGATGAGGACTTTGAAGATTTCTTCTTCTTCTTAGAGTCATCTGAACTATCATCCTTGTATTTCTTCTTCTTTGATTCCTTCTCCCACTGAGGACAATCAGTAATGTAGTGACCAGGTTTCTTGCATTTATGGCAAGTTCTCTTCTTGTAGTCACAGGATGAGGAATCTGATTTCATGTCATCACCTCTTGAGGATTTTCCAAATGGGCCACGTCTAGAGAACTTCTGGAATTTCCTCATGAGCATTGCTAGCTCCTGACTCAGTTCTTCAGGATCACCAAGGCTGCTACCAGAATCTTCATCTTCAGACTGCCTTGGCTTTCAGTGCACAAGATCTGCCATAGCTCGGTCCATAGAGATCTCACTTCTCAGCAAGTTGGAACTCATGAGTATTTAGCCTCTCGAGGATATCAGAAGGATCAAGTGACTTGTAGTCTCCACGTTCTTGAATCATCAGTGCCAGTGTATCGAATGAAGAATCGAGTGACCTCAGCAATTTCTTCACCACTTCATGGTCGGTGATGTCAGTGGCACCCAGTGCTTGAAGCTCGTTTGAAATGTCAGTGAGATGATCAAAGGTTTGCTGAACATTTTCGTTGTCGAGTCTTTTGAAGCGGTTGAAGAGATTGCGAAGAACGTCAACTCGAGAGTCACGTTGAGTTGAGACTCCTTCGTTGACTTTGGACAGCCTATCCCAGATAAGCTTAGCTGTCTCCAAAGCACTCACTCTGCCATACTGCCCTTTGCTCAGATGGCCACATATGATATTCTTCACTTGAGAGTCGAGTTGCTTGAATCTCTTCACATCAGCAGCGTTTACGGAAGGAGTGACAGAGGGAACGCTATTTTCCACAATGTACCAGAGATCGTTGTCAATTGCCTCAAGATGCATGCGCATCTTGTTCTTCCAGTAGGGGTAGTCCGTCCCGTCGAAGGTAGGACACCCAGCCGAGACCTTGATCATGCCTGCAGTCGACATAACTAAAACTCCAGGTGGTTAAACCAAAATCACACAGAACAAGGGAGTACCTTGCTCTGATACCAATTGAAAGTGCGTTATATCGACTAGAGGGGGGGTGAATAGGCGATTTTTACAAATTCGTCAATGAGGAATTTCAGGGTGAGGAAATTCCTAAGCGACGAACTACTTAGCAGCGGAATAAGTACTCAGATGCAAACATAACAGAGCAGTAGCACTGTCATCATGATGAAATGAAAACAAGCACGGAGTACAAGTAGCGTAAACACAGGATAAGCAGGCAGAAGACAAACTGACTGAAGAAATTGAACTGAGGAAATTGAGAAAGTCTTCAGTCAAAGTCTTCAAACAGTAATGATCAAATACATAGCAAGTATGCGAGGAATTGAAAGGGTTGAGGAAATAGAACCAGTAGCTCGGTGAAGACAATGATTTGGTAGACCAGTTCCAACTGCTGTGACAGTTGTACGTCTGGTTAGAGTGGCTAGGTATTTAAACCTGAGGACACACAGTCCCGGACACATAGTCCTCACCGTATTCTCCTTGAGCTAAGGTCACACAGACCTCGCCCAATCACTCGTGGTAAGTCTTCAGGTGACTTCCAAACCTTCACATACTCGGTCACTCGGCAATCCACAATTTTCTCTTGGATGCTCTAGACCATGACGCCTAACCGTCTGGAGGATGCACAGTCCTCAAAGGTAACAAGCGTCGGTTCCACACAGGAACAATCTCTTCAGTGATGCTCAATCACTTTGGGTTTGTAGGTGTTTGGGTTTTTGGGTTTTTCCTCACTTGATGATTTTCGCTCAAAGTCCTCGGAGGATGGGATGCTCTAAATGACAAGTGTCAATCTATCTCTCGGAGCAGCCAACCAGCTAGTGGTTGAAGGGGGCGGCTATTTATAGCCTAGGGAGCAGCCCGACATGATAAGACATAAATGCCCTTCAATGATATAACCGTTAGGTGGGTAGGATATTTGGACAGCTGGCGCGCAGCACAGCAACGGTCGGATATTTGAGTATCAAATTCCTCAGGGCTATCATGTTCCTCACTTGTAGGCAATCCGCACTGGCGAATTCCTAACTCCTCAGTCAAAACAAATACCTCAGAGAACAGAAGAACTTCGTCTCTGTCACTGAAGAACTTGACTAAACTGTATGAGATTTCCAATGGCTTTACTAGAAAGGATTGGGTAGGTGTAGGATTTTGAGTTGAGCATTACTTGGAAACTTTTCCTTAGTTTTACCTCGACCCCCTTTAACAGTACGGTGTTTCCTATGACTCAAGAAGAAGAAAATGAAACTACAAAAACAAGAGTCTTCACGCTTCATAATCCTCGCATGAATATCAAGTCTTCAGGGTCACACCAATTTCTTCACTTTCAAAGTCTTCAAGAAAACCAAAGTCTTCAGTTGAAGGCATTCATTTTTAGGGGTCGACATTCATCGTAAATAACAAACTCCTCATAGACTTATAGACCTGTGTACACTCACAAACGCATTAGTCCCTTAACCTATAAGTCTTCAATACACCAAAATCACTAAGGGGCACTAGATGCACTTACACTGGCACCATTGCCGGGGAGGTTCTACATCAAGCCTACCAAGTACCCATCATAAACCCTCATCTCTTGCATTACATTATTCGTCATTTGCCTCTCGTTTTCCTCTCCCCAACTTCTGAAACGATTTTCAGATAAACACAAAAAGATTTGCCTTTTTATTCGCCCTTTTTTGTTCATCTTTTCATTTGCTTTTTATTTGCTTGTGTGCTAGATTGCTTGTCTGCCCGTATGGCTCAACCTAAAAGCTTTGATCTTTATTATAGGAAGTTGGAAGAGATTGAGAATAATGCTAAAAGCTTCATGTCTTTACAATTTGAGCATAACAGTTTCTTTAGAAATGAGCTTAAGGAACAAAAAACTATGATGGAATATATTAATAAAGAGCTTGATGATGTCACTAAGGAGTTTTATGGTCTTAAATCTTAATTTGCGAATCTTGAAAATTTAGTAGGCCAAATTTCTGATAAACAAACTACTTTGGTAAATAAGATGGCCGCTAAACCGGAGTCTTTGAATAATGATGAAGATCTTATAGTGATTGGTGTGACTCCTATTGAATCTTTGTTTGCTAAAATAAATCTTGATAAAGATGGGACTAGAGATGAGTCAACTTTAGTTAGAAGGCGTCCCAATGATTCGAAGTTCAAAGATCTTAATGAAAAAGTTGATAAAAGTGGGATTGGAGAGGTCAAGACTTTAAGTAGCGATGAACCCACTCTTTTGGATTTCGAGGACTTTAATTATGATAATTTTTCTTTGATAGATTGTATTTACTTGTTGCAATCCATGTTGAATTCTGCTCATGCTTATAATCAAAATAAAGCTTTTACTAAACATATCGTTGATGCTATGATGAAATCTTTTGAAGAAAAACTTGACTTGGAAGTTTCTATCCCTAGAAAGCTTTATGATGAGTGGGAACCTACTATTAAAATTAAAATTAAGGATTATGAGTGCCATGCTTTGTGCGATTTGGGTGCTAGCATTTCCACGATTCCAAAAACTTTATGTGATGTTCTAGGTTTCCGTGAATTGGATGATTGTTCTTTAAATTTGCATCTAGTGAATTCTACTATTAAAAAACCTATGGCAAGGATTAATGATGTGCTTATTGTTGCAAATAGGAATTATGTGCCCGTAGATTTCATTGTTCTTGATATAGATTGCAATCCTACATGTCCTATTATTCTTGGTAGACCTTTCCTTAGAACGATTGGTGCAATTATTGATATGAAAGAAGGAAACATTAGATTTCAATTTCCATTAAGGAAGGGCATGGAACACTTTCAAATAAAGAAAATTAAGTTTCCATATGAATCTATTATGAGGGCCACTTATGTATTTAATACCAAAGATGACAATACCTAGATCTATTGCAATATGCCTAGCTAGGGGCGTTAAACAATAGCGCTTGTTGGGAGGCAACCCAATTTTATTTTTATGTTTTTTGTTTACTACTGTCCTTAAATAAAATACATATTATTACCTCTGTAGTAATTGTGTTTTGGTGTTTTAATTTGTGTTTGAGCCAAGTAAGACCTTTGGGATGGTCTACGGTGATAGTTGATTTGATCTTGCTGAAAAACAGAAACTTTTGCGTCCAGTAGCATAATTTTGATAATTCACAGAAGCGACGAAACCTTCTGAATTTTTTACAAAAGATTGCTATAAAAATTTCCCATATTTTACTAATTTCTCAGAATTTTTAGAGTTACAAAAGTATTCGAAATTTTCAGATTGCTACAGACTGTTCTGTTTTTGACAGATTCTGTTTTCTATGTGTTGTTTGCTTATTTTGATGAATCTATGGGTAGTATCGGGGGGTATGAATAATGGAGAAGTTGGAATACAGTATATATAACACCAATATAAATTTAGAATGAGTTTACAACAGAACCAAAGGTGGTGATTTGCTTTTCTTATACTAACGGATTTCATGAGTTTTTCTGTCGAGTTTTGTGTTGTGAAGTTTTCAAGTTTTGGGTAAAGATTTGATAGACTATGGAATAAGGAGTGGCAAGAGCCTAAGCTTGGGGATGCCCAAGGCACCCCAAGGTAATATTCAAGGACAACCAAGCATCTAAGCTTGGGGATGCCCCGGATGGCATCCCCTCTTTCGTCTTCAATCCATCGGTAAATTTACTTGAGGCTATATTTTATTCACCACATGATATGTGTTTTGCTTGGAGCGTCTTGTATGATATGAGTCTTTGATTTTTAGTTTGCCACAATCATACTTGCTGTACGCACCTTTTGAGAGGGACACGCATTAATCGTGAATTTATTAGAATACTCTATGTGCTTCACTTATATCTTTTGAGCTAGGCAATATGATCTAGTGCTTCACTTATATCTTTTTAGAGCACGGCCGTGGCTATATTTTATAGAAATTGTTGAACTGTCATGCTTCACTTATATTATTTTGAGAGTCCTAAATAGCATGGTAATTTGCTTAGGTTATGAATTTAGTCCTAATATGATGGGCATCCAAGAGGGATATAATAAAAACTTTCATATAAAGTGCATTGAATACTATGAGAAGTTTGATTCCTTGCATATTGTTTTGAGATATAAAGATGGTGATATTAGAGACATGCTAGTGAGTAATTATGGATTGGTAGAAATGCTTGTGTTAAAGTTTGTAATTCCTGTAGCATGCACGTAAGGTGAACAGTTATGTGATGATGTCGGAGCATGATTTATTTTTTGATTGCCATCCTTTGTGTTGAGGTCGGGATCGCGCGATGGTTAACTCCTACCAACCCTTCCCCTAGGGGCATGCATATAGTACTTTGTTTCAATGGCTTCTAGACTTTTGCAATAAGTATGTGAGTTCTTTATGACTAATGTTGAGTCCATGGATTATACGCACTCTCACCCTTCCACCATTGCTAGCCTCTCTAGTACTGCGCAACTCTCGCCGGTGCATTACACCCACCGTATATCCTTCCTCAAAACAGCCACCATACCTACCTATTATGGCATTTCTATACCCATTCCGAGATATATTGCCATGCAACTTCCACCGTTCCGTTTATTATGACACGCTTCATCATTGTCATATTGCTTTGCATGATCATGTAGTTGACATCGTATTTGTGGCAAGGCCACCATTCATATTTTTCATACATGTCACTCTTGAGTCATTGCACATCTCGGTACACCGCCGGAGGCATTCATATAGAGTCATATATTTGTTCTAGTATCGAGTTGTAAAGTAAATAAAAGTGTGATGGTCATCATTATTAGAGCATTGTCCCAAGTGAGGAAAGGATGATGGAGACTATGATTCCCCCACAAGTCGGGATGAGACTCCGGGCGGTAAATAAAGAAAAAAAGAGGAGAAAAAAAAGATGCCAAAGAGCCCACAAAAAAAATGAGAGAAAAGAGAGAAGGGGCAATGCTACTATCCTTTTTCCACACTTGTGCTTCAAAGTAGCACCATGATCTTCATGGTAGAGAGTCTCCTATTTTGTCACTTGCATATACTAGTGGGAATTTTTCACTATAGAACTTGGCTTGTATATTCCAATGATGGGCTTCCTCAAATTGCCCTAGGTCTTCGTGAGCAAGTAAGTTGGATGCACACCCACTTAGTTTCTTTTTGAGCTTACATATACTTATAGCTCTAGTGTGTCCATTGCATGGCAATCCCTACTCACTCACATTGATATCTATTGATGGGCATCTCCATAGCCCTTTGATACGCCTAGTTGATGTGAGACTATCTCCTTCTTTTTGTCTTCACCACAACCACCATATTCTATTCCACCTATAGTGTTATATCCATGGCTCACGCTCATGTATTGCGTGAAAGTTAAAAAAGTTTGAGAACACTAAAGTATGAAACAATTGCTTGGCTGATTCCGGGGTTGTGCATGATTGAAATGTTTTTGTGTGGTGAAGATGGAGCATAGCCAGACCATATGAATTTGTAGGGATAACTTTCTTTCGCTATGTTATTTTGAGAAGACATGATTGCTTTATTAGTATGCTTGAAGTATTATTGTTTTTATGTCAATATTAAACTTTTGTTTTGAATCTTATGGATCTGAATATTCATGCCACAATAAAGAATATTACATGGATAAATATGTTAGGTAGCATTCCACATCAAAAATTCTGTTTTTATCATTTACCTACTCGAGGACGAGCAGGAATTAAGCTTGGGGATGCTTGATACGTCTCCAACGTATCTATAATTTTTGATTGTTCCATGCTATTATATTATATATTTTGGATGTTTTATATGCATTAATATGCTATTTTATATTATTTTTGGGACTAACCTATTAACCTAGAGCTCAGTGCCAGTTTCTGTCTTTTTCCTTGCTTTTTAGTTTTACAGAAAAGGAATATCAAACGAAGTCCAAACGGAATAAAACTTTCGCGATGATTTTTCTTGGACCAGAAGACACCTACGAGACTTGGAGAGGAGGTCAGAAGACCTACGAGGAGACGGCAAGCCGTAGGGGCGCGCCCCTTGCTTGTGGTCCCCCTGGAGATCCTCTAACCCTAATCTTGGCCTATAAATTCCTAAATATTCCCGAACCAACAGAAGCATCCACCAAAATTCTTTTCCACTGCCGCAAGCCTCTGTTCTCGTGAGATCCCATCTTGGGGCCTTTTCGGGCGATCTGTCGGAGGGGGATTCGATCACGGAGGGCATCTACATCAACCCTATTGCCCCTCCGATGATGCGTGAGTAGTTTACCACAGACCTACGGGTCCATAGCTAGTAGCTAGATGGCTTCTTATCTCTCTTTGATCTTCAATACAATGTTCTCCTCGATGTTCTTGGAGTTCTATCCGATGTAATACTTTTTTGCGGTGTGTTTGTCGAGATCCGATGAATTGTGGATTTATGATCAGATTATCTATGAATATTATTTGAATCTTCTCTGAATTCTTATATGCATGATTTAATATCTTTGTATTTCTCTTCGAATTATCGGTTTGGTTAGGCCAACTAGATTGGTATTTCTTGCAATGGAAGAGGTGCTTAGTTTTGGGTTCAATCTTGTGGTGTCCTCACCCAGTGACATAGTAGGAGTAGCGAGGCACGTATTGTATTGTTGCCATCAAGGATAAAAAGATGGGGTTTTCATCATATTGCTTGAGTTTATCCCTCTACATCATGTCATCTTACTTAAGGCGTTACTTTGTTCTTATAAACTTAATACTCTATATGCATGCTGGATAGCGGTCGATGTGTGGAGTAATAGTAGTAGATGCAGGCAGGAGTCGGCCTACTTGACACGGACATGATGCCTATATTCATAATCATTGCCTTGGATATCGTCATAACTTTGCGCTTTTCTATCAATTGCTCGACAGTAATTTGTTCACCCACCGTGTTATTTTCTTTCAAGGGAGAAGCCTCTAGTGAAACCTATGGCCCCCGGGTCTATTTTCCATCATATATTTTCAGATCTATAAACCAAAAAATACCTTGCTGTAATTTATTTGTTTTTATTTTGTTTTACGTTTTAGTAATCTTTTATATCTATCTCTAACAGATCTCATCCTTGCAATTGACCGTGAAGGGATTGACAACCCCTTTATCGTGTTGGGTGCAAGTGTTTGATTATTTGTGCAGGTGCATAGATCGGAGACATGCTTGTACCTCCTACTGGATTGATACCTTGGTTCTCTAACTGAGGGAAATACTTATATCTACTTTGCTGCATCACCCTTTCCTCTTTAAGGGAAAAACCAACGCAAGCTCAAGAAGTAGCATGCGCCGGCCCCACACGCTGGCAGCGCGCGCGGAGGGACGCAGGCGGAGTGCGTGGAGGGACGCCAGAGCGGAGCGCGCGCGCGGCGGGACGTGAGCAGAGCGCGCGGCGGCCGCCTCAAGCGCGAGCAACCACAAACATAGAGAAGTTGAACACACAGGGAATGGTCGTCTACAAGCCGGCCGACAGTTGCGAGCCGACAGAATGATGTGGAACTACGTCGCGTTCCACATCACACGATGGTCGAACAATCATTCGCAACGCTGCATACAGAGCGGCCATGTGCTTGGTAATTAAATCGCAAACATTTTTCTTTTATTAACAGTATGTGTACGTGTCATTTCATCCACCTCTCGCATGTCTTGTCACCCCGCTGCCGCAGAAGGCTTCGAGCGCAAGCTTGAGCACCACACATGCTTTCTTTTGGCCAAATGGTGGCTCAAAGTGGCGCCAATGAATCGTCAGTGAGCCCTTTCCCACGCAACCACCCAGGTTGCCGCGCATAGCCGCGCAAGCTTCCCCCCCGACTCGGTGAAATCCCCCAAAATTCCAATGCTTACCGGCCTGCTATGTAAAACCTCACGGCCGGCGAGTCCTGCATCGCATTTCCCCTCCCTTCTTGTAGCTTTTCTCGTCTGCTTCTCCCACACTCGCCAATGGCACCGGTCCGTCGTCGTCGCTCAGTCACTCCACCGTCATCAGAGGACAGCCCCAGCTGGGAGGCTACACCTCGGCGGTGGCGCAGTCCCCAACATATTGTAGTGCGCGTGGCGTCCCTGTTGGGTGTGCGCACAACACCCACCACACGCTCCACCGCCGTTGCCCGTCGGCAGCTGTTGCCGGCCACCGTTGCCGCCACCACACGCTCTACTGCCGTGGCCGCCACACCACCGTCGAAAGCCAGGGCCATCGCCCGCTCTGCCACCACGGCCCGAAGGCGAGAGGTGGCCATCGTGGCCACCACCCCACTGTCAGCCACCTTGGCCATCACCCGCTCCGCCACCACGGCCCGAAGGCGCGAGGTGTCCGTCGTGGCCGCCACCCCACCGTTGGCCACCGGGGTCATCACCCGCTCCGCCATCGCCGCCCGAAGGCGGGAGGTGGAGGTGGAGCCCCACATGTGCGTCAGCGACCTTGCACGCTACATCGAGTTCCTGCGGGAGGAGCAGTGCCTTGTTGAGCACCCAAAGAGTCTTACCGCCGCCGTGGCCGCAGCACACGCCGCCGCAGAGGCGCGGAATGAGGAGATCTATGAGGAATCCCGCCGCTTCGGGAGGGGTCGTCTGGAGCGGCAGAGGGCGTTCGAGGTGAGCATCGCTAAAGGTGCAGCAACGACAGGCACCGGATTCCAGGTGTCCAGCTCGTCGGTAGGCTCCTCCTCCTCTGCCTCATACTGAACGTGCTCGGCAGAGGAGAGACTGCTGAAAGTAGTACAAAGCTCCTCCATAGTAGTAGTATTTAGGGGCTATTTTGTTCAGTTCATCTGACAATAGATATGGTTGAACTGTATGACGTACTTGAAATTAGCTGGTATATATAGTTGAACTAACTATTTCCGTACGTGGTTGGCAACAATTGGGAAAAAGTTTGTTCAGTTCAGCTGTCGAGTTGAACTGTTTGTATAAAGAATGACTTCTTAATCTATGAATGGAATCTATACTTACTGAATTTCAGTTGCAAAATTATATAGTGCTAGTGATTTTTAGCTGCAAATTTTGACAAATGGCAGTGTTACAAGGTTGACAAATGGCAATGTTACTAGATTGACAAATGCCAATGTTTCCAGTTTGACAAATGACAATATACCCAAGATGACAGATGCAAATCTTACCAAATTGTCTGTACATGCTTGCACACGGGTCATCATAGAAAATCGTTTGCGATGAAGGGATGTACAAATCCTGCGAGCCAGATTTTCTCTTGGCTTACGAAGGAACCATAGCTCTCGCTGTGCATACCGTGTTCAATCTGAACTGTTTGCGATGAAGAGATGCACAAATCCTGTGTGGCAAATTTTCCCTTCGCTTACTGGGGAAGGACCATAGCTCTCGCTTTGCATATGGGTGTTCTATCTAAAACGTTTGCGATGAAGAGATGCACACATCCTACACGGCCAATTTTCCCTTGGCTTGCTGGGGAAGAGCTCTTGCTTTGCATATGGGTGTTCTATCTAAAATGTTTGCGATCAGTGTTTCAAATTTAAAAAACATTGATGTTTTTTTAAACAAATGCTTTGATAAGTCTGTACATTCAGAGAGAAAAAAGGAAGTTTGTTCAAACCATATAGGTTTCATTCAGTCACACTGTGACTTTACATTCATACGATCGAGATACAATATGCAAACCAAAAAAACTAATTGCAGTGGCGGCGGAGGCCACGTGCTGCGCCGGCGTTGTCATCCTCCCGGACGCCATTGTTCAAGTCTTCAAGCCAGCCCAGGATGGTCTGGAATTGGAAATCAAAGACCCTGTCGTCGCGCGATCGACGGGCGGGGCTTGGGGGGGACGGCTTCTCATGGCGCTGCGAGGTAGCGGTCGACGGCGGCGTCCCATGACGTTGAGGGGGCACCCACATGGGCACGGGCGTGGCGGGTGCAGGCAAGCGCATAGGGCTCGGCGGCGCGGTGGGTGTAGGGGCGCGCACGGGCACAGGCGGGGGCGCTGGCATGTACACAAACTCACGCGGGTCCTCGGGGACCTCGCTGACGCCCACAGTTTCTAGCTCGGCGACCAGCCCGTCAATGCTACGGGGATGGTCGTTGGCACGGGCGCGGGGATGGTCGTTGGGGCGGGCGCGGGGATGGGAGCTAGACCGAGCGCGGGGGCAGCATCCACCGCGGCCTTCTCGTTCAGGGCCATCTCCATGAGGTCCCATTCCTCCTTATTTTCTATGTCCTCCGGCTCGGAGTCGACTTCACCAAACTGGAAGACTAGTGGTAGATGATCCTTCTGTGCCATAGCGTTGTTGGAGGTCTGCGAGAGGGGAATGGGAGACGAAGAGTAAGGCCGCCCGTATTAAACAGCGGCTCGGGCGCCATTAATGGAGAGGTTGGATGCGAGGCGGGCGTCCATGGAAATCAAAGGGCTCGCTTCCCAGTGAGCCTGCGCAGTGTACAGCTTGCACGCTTCCCGGTGAGCCAGCGCAGCGGAGGACTGCCGGCACGCCTCCCGGTCAGCCTGCGTAGTGGACTGCGCCCGCACACCTCCCGTCTACTCAAGCAGTTGTCCGCACGGCACCTCCTAGTCAGTAAAAGTGTGACGCGTGGTGTCACGTGAATGGTTAGGAGAACGCCCACGATTTAAATATACAAATGTTTGGGATGATAATGTGGTAGCTACAGTATTTGTTTCAAAATGCATTTTTTGGCTGTTAATTCGTGCGCCTTCTCTCAAATTGGACACGAAAAATACCTTGATGCCATTCCATGATAGCATGCCAAGTTTCATCAATTTCAGACGAGTTTTGGATTTAGTAGAATTTAAAAACCAAGTATCTCAATGTTTGCGGCCGAGCCACGATGCCGAGGTCTTTGAAGTTCATTCCCATTTCTTGTATTGTGTGGGACCTAAGCATGCACCATAGGACACACATATGATTTTTTTAACCCATTTTGCTGCATTGGAGCATGTGCATGTAGCTCAAATTTGAATTATGCACATAAAATGCCTAGAAAATTCAGTTAATGTATAGAAATGTCCAAACAAACCCCGAATAATTCTAAATTTTAACACGACACTCCTATTGGTCTATGTTGTATCTATAAAAAAATCATGGCGAGAAGAGACAACGAATGTCATTTCCTCCACAAAGGTGACGGACGTTCCCTACCGGAACCACAAGGCTTCTTGTGAGAAGCTCTGGTTTGTGAGAAGTGTATACCAAAACCTGCCTCAAATAGGACAAATTTTTTACCACGGCATGTTGATGTCATTCCATGATAGCATGCCAAGTTTCATGAATTTCAAATGAGTTTTGGATTTACTAGAATTTAAAAACTAAGTATCTCAATGTTTGCGGCCAAGCCACGATGCCTAGGTGTTTGAAATTCATTCTTATTTCTTGCATGGGACCTAATCAAGAACCCAATGACACACATTTGATTTTTCAACCCATTTTTCTACACTGGAGCATGTGTCTGTAGTTTAAATTTGAATTATGCACATGAAATACCTAGAAATTCGGTTAATGTATAGAAATGTACAAACGAACCCCGAATAATTCCAAATTTTAACACGACACGCCTATTGGTCTATGTTGTATCCAGAAAAAAAATCAAGGCAAGAAGAGGCAATGAATGTTGTTTCGTCCACAAAGGTTCCCTACTAGAACCACGAGGCTTCTGTGAGAAGCTTTGGTTTGTGAGGAGCGTATACCAAAACCTGCCCCAAATGGGACAAAAAATTTACCACACCATGTTGGTGCCATTCCATGATAGCATTGCCAAGTTTCATGAATTTCAGATGAGTTTTTTACTATTAATTTTAGATGAGTTTTGGATTTACTAGAATTTAAAAACCAATTATCTCAATGTTTGCGGCCAAGCGACGATGCCGAGGTGCTTGAAATTCATTCCCATTTCTTGCATGGGATCTAAGCAAGCACCCAAGGACACACATTTGAATTTTCAACCCATTTTTCTGCATTTGAGCATGTGCCTGTAGTTCAAATTTGAATTATGCACATAAAATGCCTAGAAAACTCAGTTAATGTATAAAAATGTCCAAACGAACCCCGAATAATTCCAATTTTTAACACGACACCCCTGTTGGTCTATGTTGCCTCTAGAAAAAAAATTGAAACCAAGAGGGGCAACGGACATCGTTTCACCCACAAAGGTGACACGTTCCCTACTGGAACCATGAGGCTTCCAGTGAGAAGCTCTGGTTTGTGAGAAGATTATACGAAAACCTGCCCCAAATGGGACAATTTTAATCACAACATGTCGGTGCCATTTCATGATAGCATGCAAGTTTCATGAATTTCAGACGAGTTTTGGATTTACTAGAATTTCAAAACCAAGTATCTCAACATTTGTCGGCGAGCCACGGTGCCGAGGTGGTTGAAATTCATTCCCATTTCTTGCATGGGACCTAATCACCCATGGACACATATATGATTTTACAACCCATTTTGGTGCGCTGGAGCATGTGCATGTAGCTTAATTTTGAATTATGCACCTTAAATGCCTTGAAAACTCAGTTATTGTATAAAAATATCCAAACCAACCCTGAATAATTCCAAAAAAATTTACAACACTCCTATAGTTGCATGTTCACTGCAGATAAAAGTTCTAGCAATTCAAACACCCTCTTTTGCCGCTGTGACCCCATTATGTATTTCAAATCTAGACAAAAAATCAAGTACATCACACACAGTTTATTAGCACCAGCCGTGTGAGATGCAGTACAAAATATCTTTGAGCACCGTCATATAGTACATGGCTTACTCGAGAAGTTTCGTCGGCTACAGTCCACAGCCGGCACGTCAAGCACACTAGCTCCACAAATATCATTCACTGTTCAATCGTCGCCGGTCAAAGATGGGGACGTGGACCCGCGTCGTGAGGGCAACTTCGGCGGCCCACTCCGGCGAGAGCGCGGCCGCAGCCGCCATGAGCATGCTAACAACCTGCATGAGTGCGGCTGCAATCTGCGACCCGACGGTCGCGGTAGCCCAAACGGCCGTTGTTGCAGCTCAGATGGCGGCAGCAACATCTGCGATGGGGATAGCAAATGGCGAGAGCGGCACAGGAGCTGTCCATTCCGCAGCGGACGCCTTAACCCTGATGGAGGCCGCCCACACCCACGTCGAGGCCGCCCACGCCCAGCCCCTGGCGGTCACCGCACAAATCGCACAAAGCTTCTCCGACAACGGTCGGCAACCGACGGCCGAAGAGTTGGCAATCACCGAGAGCGTTCGAACAGCCGTCCATTGGTTCGCGGCATACCTTGCCGTAATGGAGACAGTCCAAGCCCAGACTGCGGCCGCCCACGCCCAGCTCGTGGCAGCCTTTTCCAAAGAGATCGCGGACACGGATGGCGAGATGCTTGCCGAGTATGGTGTGATGGATGCCATGGAGCCCCTTCCCCAGGAGATCGTCAGGCGCGAGCTGGACATGGAGGAGGCGGCGGAGATCGACGAGTGTCAGCCAGAGTAGTACTCTTTGTTTAGACCATTGGTCTTTTGTTAGATTAATGTTTAGGTCAGCTAGCTCTATTAATTGCTGAACTTGCTCGATTAAGAAGTGTGGGTGTGTTGTAGGCTCTTTTGTGTACTCAAATTATGCAATGACGTGGATGGCCACTGTAATCAGGGAAATTCAGACCAAAATTTGCACATTCAAACTCATCACACACGGGGTAAGCTATATGAATCATTTGTGATGTTCACATATCGTACATAGTGCTAAATAAGGGACCGTGTCTGATGACACTTCGCGCGCCAGTTTTTCGCTACATCGAGCCAAAATTGTCGACGGAAATATCTACCCCCCTCCTCCTCACCAAAAGCCACATTCCCCCTGTTTCCGCCTTCTTTTCCAAGTGCAAACCTACAGTGCTTGCTTGCTGCGTCGCCTCCTCGCCAGCGACGCTCCTTCCCGCTGCATTATTGGCATGTGCATTATTGGTAAGCATTTGGTAGTGGAGAAGCAAGTCGCGGCCACACGCACGGATGAGGTCATTATTGGTGCCATTCGTGCCGACCCTAGATCTTGGAGGAGCACCTCACCGTAGAGGCCACCGTTGACACCTCGCGCGCTGACGCCTCCACGCAGTTGGCTGCTTTAAACGACAGTTAGTGGCATTTTCTCGAGGCCATCGTCGGTGCCTTCGACGAAGACTACGAGGTGTTTTCTCAGTGTGCTCGTGCTTACCTCAACTCGAGAGCCAGCAGGTTGGTGCCCGGAGTGGGTCAGAAAACTTACCACTATGAGGAGGACACCCACGATGTGGAGGCCTTGCCCTCTTCCAAGTCTAAGGAGCCAATCGTCATTGATATCTCCGACGATGAGGAGTAGCTTGTCATATTAGCTCATTATAAGGACCTATGTTCAGCTAGCTAGCTACGCCGGTTAAGCATGTTTGGTTTACCTGTTGCATGTGCTGCTCCTGCCTTTCCTTAACAAATTCTAGTGAATTGTCCTCTGCACTGTGACCATGCAATCCGATCCCCTAGTATATATGTTCTATATATCGTCCAATGTGGTGCTCACTTATTAATTGTTTGGTTAATTTGTTGTCGTGTTCAGTTAACTGTTTGTTCAATTCGGCAATGTGATGTTCAATTCTTGTGGGTGCAATTTTGTATTGTCTTCCATGTGAGAAATAAATCGAATTTGGTTGTACAAACTACATGAGAAACAAACACAATTGCTATATTTCCAAGTTGTTAAGCATGTTTGGTTTAGTTAACTGTCTGATCTTCTAGTATGTTATATATTGTGCAATGTGGTGCTCAATTAATGTTTGGTTCAATTCTGCAATGCGATGTTCATCTGTTGTGGGTGCAATTTTGTATTGTCTTCCATGTGAGAAATAAATTAAATTTGGATGTACTAAATACATGAGAAACAAATACAATTGCTATATTTCTAAGTTGTTAAGCATGCTTGGCTTAGTTAACTGTCTGATCTTCTATTAGGAGTATGTTATATATTGTGCAATGTGGTGCTCAGTTAATGTTTGGTTCAATTGTTGTGGTGTTTAGTTAACTGTTTGGTTCAATTCTATAATGTGATGTTCAATTGTTGCGGGTACAATTTTGTATTATTATGCATGTGAGGAATAAATCGAATTTGGTTGTACTAAATACATGTGAAACATATAAAATTGCTATATTTCCTAGTTCTTAATCATGCTTGGTTTGGATAAATGGCTTTTCCATGTGTCTCGAATTAATCTGCTGAATCTGCAATGTGTTTATTTTTCATCAACATATTTCACTGATAGTATGTCAACCCTCACTTAACCTGATCAATAACTACCTTATATGTGTTGCAGGGAAACAATGGGAAGTACCGAGGTTTACCATCGAGGTTTGCACATGCATGGTCTTTTGTCTAATAGCACATTATTGTGCAATTGCAGGAACCATTCTAACATTTAGGTTTTTGACAATTTGGTCTTGCACATGTAGGTCCTGCTGTCAGAGGTCTTGACCCACTGTTTGACCCATTTTGCATATGGGGAAATGAGTTGTCGATGAATATCAGCCAAGTCAAGAAACTCAGAAAGATTGCTAGGATAAAGAAACTAGCGACGAAAAACAACAAGATCTTTGTCTGCACAATGAAGAAGACATCAGTGAACTGCAGGATGGTACTAACTATTATACCTTGTCTTTTTATTTCTTTGCACCATTTCCAAATTTAGAGAAGATATTTATGCATACCTTTGTTTTCAGGCGTTTCCAAAGCTGTTCACTGATGATTACCTCCCAAACTACCTGTATGGTCAGGAGGCGAGGAAGGTATTCATATAACACCCACGGTACAATATTGAAGTCTTGTTCAAGAGGACGAAGGATGGAGGGTCAATCATGCACAGGCACTGGCCTAAAGTTCCAAGGACCTTCAACATCATTGAAGGCTCAATATTCGCCTTCTGCTTCAGCAGTTTTCCAGATGAGATTCATCTGTCTATCTACTGTTTATGATGCTAATTTCCAAAGGTTATAGATGTTGCATGTGAAACTTGGTGCTAGTGCAGTTGTGTCATGGGGTAGCTAGCTAGCTATATGCCTATATCGTGTAACTGAGTGTTGAAGCTATATAATGTTCTACTCTGATGTATTTCAATTATGAAATCCTGGTTCCATAATACGAAAATGTAATATATTGTGTGCTTAATATGAAATGTCAATTTGATTAATAAATGGATTAATAATAATAGGCCAATTAGCCTGCTTATTGGGGTTTTCTATTGCAAACAATTATTGAGACAACACCATGGGCGATGACCTCCGACAACCCACACAGTTTCTAGGAAGTAAACGTGTTGGATCAATGAACAATCACACATGACTTCCCCTAAAAAACTGTTTGCGTTAGGACACCTTGCGCAAATGTTTTCCACATAAAAAGTATGTGTGATGGACAGCCTATGCCACACAGTTTCTTCTAGGCGTCGTGCGTGATGCATTCAATAATGCAAACGATAAAATTATTAACATCGTCTGCAATGGCAACGCTATGACATATGATTTGATGGGGAAAATTGTGTGTGATGTACGTGTGAACGGAAACGTTTGTCTAGGATTCACCGTTTGGGATCTACATACGAATAGAAACATATTTCTTGGATTAACTGTGTGGGATGTACATACGAACAGAAACATATTCGTTGGATTGACTGTGTGGGATGTACATACGAACGGAAACGTATGGCTTGGATTCACTGTGTGGGATGTACTTACGAATGGAAACGATTGGGCATGTATAATTGTCTGTGATGGCTCACCTGATCACACACTAGCTCTTTTTGCCCCATGTGTGTGACCGGAGGGCCTATCACCGACGGTTTCTGGGTCATGTGGGAAGGACCCCCCCCCCTATCGCACACACTCACAAGGCAACGATTTAAAATGTCGTCGCATAAAGGGGTTAAAAACCATTTGTATAGCAGCTCGTTGTACCAGTGAATGTATACCTATTATTCTTAGTACCCACATATAATTGTAACAGGGCACGTGACCATTTGATGTTGGTGGACAACTACTTTGCCCCTCATGCCCTATCGCTGACAATTTTCGCTGGTGCTTTCAGATGTAAAAAAAATGACTTTGATGGTTTCTACCATGGCGTCTAGTCCTTTGATGACTACTTCATCTTGAAGAAGGATGTCATAGGAAGGATTGAGTTATCTGGTTATCAAAAGTGCACGACCGCATTGCGGATGCTTGCATATGGCGGTCGCTGATTCGTGGGCCGAATACCTATGGATGTCTGAGAGCACATGCAGAGACACCATGGTCAGATTTGCTACTGCTGTGGTCTCGGTGTTTGGACCTCAGTACTTGATGTCTAAAGTGAGGGTTGCCAGATTTGCTCGGATCTCTTGAGTGCATGCATTGGAGATGGAAGAACTGCCAAAAAGTTTTACAAGGGCAGTACTAGGGTCATGTTAAGAAGCCCACCATCATTTTTGAAGCAGTTGCATCAGACAATCTTTGGATTCAGCAGGTTTTCTTTGTCATGCCTGGGTCTCACAGTGACATTAATGTGCTGCAGCGATCATCATTGTTTGCTAGGTTGACTAAAGGGAAAGCTTCTCCTTGACACTATACAGTCAGTTGGCATGAATACAACATGGGCTAATATCTGCTCGACGGTATCTATACTTCGTGGTCTACCTTTCTGAAGACCATCTCTAATCCAGTTGGTCATAAAGTCTCACTTTGCTCAAAGACAAGAAGCAGTTAGAAAGGATGTTGAGAGGGCATTAGAGTTTTGCAGGCCCGTTTTGTAGTTGTTCGTGGACCTGTTAAACAATGAGATCCGGAGACCTTGTGGGAGGTGATGACATGTGATGTGATCATGCACAACATGATCGTGGAGGATGAGGATGAGGATGTTGTCACAACTCTTGTATTTGAGAACATGGATGAGCCTATCGAACTTATAGAGCAGAATCTGGCCACATTTGATGAGTTTGCTCAAATGAATCAACAAATTTTGCATCGAGTAACTCATGAGCAACTAAAGGAAAATTTGATTGAGCATATGTGGGCAGTTAAAGGGGACAACTAGTACCATGTGCTAGTTAAATTCAAGTTTGAACTACTATAATTTGAATACTTGTGTTGGATTGTAATATTTAAATTAGAACTACTGCTGCATTTGAATAATTTTTTAGCTAAACTGAAACTATATGTGCGGTTATTTTGAGTGTGCAGACTGAAAAAATGGAGGCGGATGTATGCTGCTACGGTCCGCAGACGGATGCAGTGTCCGATTTAAGGGTCAGCATTGGAGATGCCCTTACGAGATTTGTCCGGACACAACATTTCATTGCTCATGATGAGCTGGACTTGGAATTCCAAGTTCTTTTTCGTGCATTGGAGCAAAAGAAGTTGCTATATAGAGAGTGTTGACACTACCACTTAGCATCTCGAAAGATCCGTCAACGAGGGGTGGATCAAGTGGTATGATCGAAGCAACCCCAACAGAAAGGCCATGTCATCTCTCACAATAATTATTGGTTGGAAGGACTATTTAGAATGAAAGGAACGTTTGGTTAAACATCATTGAGGACGAGGTCTAACTATGGATCACCGTTGGTGCGAAAAAAACTAGGAATAATTGTAACAGGAGAGTAATTCCTTTTGTGTCTGGGGACTTGTATCGAAACCATTTTCTCCTCTTCAATAATATATGATGCAAATATTTTATCTCTGTTTTCATAAAAAGATTAGCGATCGATGAAACGGAGCGAGAGCCTGTTTCGAGATTAGCAATCAATGCAGTTCATTTATTGCTTCAGAAACAAGCTGACATAGATTATAAGTAATGAAAAGTTGAAACTAATAAAAAGGTCGGTACAACAGTGGTGGCAGGGGATGCTGATGGGGTCACCTACTAAGGGTAGGGTCATAGACCTGACATCCAAGTCTCACCTGGGGCCCCATACCCTCATTGGGAGGTCTTCGGACCCTAAGCGCAATCGGTTGTGCACTCCTGGATATCCACTCGGATATGGTCCAGCCACTCAGACGTCTTCGCACCAGTCGGCCTCACCAGCGCCACTCGGACACATAAAGTAAAGAGGCGACGTGGGAGCTCCGACGATCGAGGAGCCTAACATTGGACTTCAAGTGTAGTTATACCGGCAGTTTCCAGTAACGCCTATAGTTACTCTCCTTCATTCCCCTTGTAACGCAGCATTGATGGGTCGTGGCCCACTCTATATAAGCCCCCCTCCATCTCCGTGGCAAGGGTTCGCAACCTACTGTAATCAGACACCCCCAGAGAAAACAAAGCTCCAGAGCTTGAGACGTAGGGCTATTACCTCTCCGAGAGGGGCATGAACTCGTAAATCCGAGTGTCACACCTGCGTTGTCGCTAGGTTCAGCCCCTGTTCATACCGCCTAGTACTTACTGTCAGATTTGTTGCCTCTACAGATGCCTAATTACTCGAGTTAGGGCATCTCCAACGCCGACCTGCAAACCTCTCCCATGCGTCTGGACAGCGATGTCGGGACATCGGAAGCCATCCAACGCAGGCTTGTATCGGTCCACGGCGCAGTCCGGACGTGATTTCTCCCGCAAACCAGAGACAAACGTGGGGGGCTTTGCGGGAGTCCGGACCGCTCCCAAGCCCTCTTCTAACCGCCTGGCCCACCAAAAGCTCCAACCCTCCTGCACATTTTCGGTCAGCGCCGCTCCAGAGCATCAGCGCCCGCATTCATGCCCGTCCAGAGCGGACGTGACCACTCATTGGCGCCAGCATTGAAGTGGCACGTCGGCCGAGAGAGCGCGGCCCGTGCCGCTTCCCGGTGCAGGCGACTGTCGCGTGTTCAAATGACACGATGGCCGCCTGTCCATCCGTCCGTCGCCCACATTAATGGCACGCAGTTGCTGATGCGTCTTCTCCGGCGCCACCAGTCCGTCCCTCTGTCGCTCACCATTGCTATATAAACAGCTGTCCATCCATAGCCGCAATCATCCACCTCCGATCCCTCTCTGCACCACTCCATCATGGATCCCTCCCGCCAAAGCTCTCTGGGATGGGCTGACGTCGGACCAGCAGAAGGAGATAGCCGCCATTGCTGCCGGCTGGCTGGCCGGCAGGCAGCCGGAGGACGACGACGTCCCAATGGAGGACGCTGCCGACGACGAACCGGCGCCGCCCTCCTCCTCCACGCCATCCTCCTCCTCCTCCTCCGCGCCATCCTCGCCGGTGCATTGCATTATGACCATCGGCGAGGCACGTGCTCATTGCATGTACATGGTGCGGGAGGAGCGGTTCCGGGAGGCGCATGCCGATGCCGCCTACACAACCACCTCGTGCAGGAGCACGTGCAGGTGGAGGAGCAGCTCGCCGTTGGCAGGGCTATCGCGCCGGACGCGGACCTAGTGGAGCAGGAGGCGCTGCTCGAGTCCTACCGCTCCGCGTGTGAGATCCGCCTCGCCCACTGACAGTATCGCCAGCGGGTGGCGGCCGCCTACAAGGAAAGCAACGACGCAGGCGAGGCGGTGTTCGGTGAGACCGACGACTAGGAGGAGGACAACGCCGAGTCCGCGCCCCGTCACGATGACCGCGAAGCCAGCACGTCCGCGGGTGCTGACGCTCTGGAGCGGCGCTGAGGAAAAACGTTGACCGAGGAAGAGTAGTGCACGATTAGGTCGCCGCTGCTCGTGTCCCAGGAAGGCCACCGCTCCTCTCCTCCCGTTGGCGCCAAGCTTGGTGGGTCCAACATCGTCGGCCGAATAGTTGCTTGGCAGCGATGTGGAGGCGGACAACTTCACTTCCCGGGCCTTCGGAAGCGGAGGTTATAGAGGCGGAGCTGGAGAGCGCTGAGGCGGAACTAGAGACGGTGAAGATTCAGTTCTCGGGTCTCATAGCCAGACACGGGGAACAGGCGCCGGCGATCATTTAGATTAGGTATTAATTATACCTTCAGAACCGGACTAGCACCACTTTGATGTAATGTAATGGAATCCGCCATGTTTATATGAAATCCGAACGTGTTTATATGAAATCCGTCCGTTTTGATCGAATTTCGTTCGGTTGGTTTGAGTTATAATCAAAATGTATACAGCTACGGTTGGATGACGGCCTCCCGCATTCGTGTCCATGGACTGACTCCCTGTCCGTGAACGGATGCGGGAGAAAATTTGTGGATTGCCGTTTGATGCCCTTGCTAGTGGCCGTCGGTGGAGATGATGAGCACTATAAGCTTGGGTCAAGACCTTAAGGCGACACTGTTCTCAGGCCGATATAGCTTGACTGTGCGAGTGTGAAAAGTCGTGCGTTCTAGTAGTACTGCTCATCGCAAAAGGCATTGCGTGGTGAAAGTTGTCAATAATTTCGTGCCAATTCCCACAAACATCCTCTGAAAAGAAGAATCTACGGACATCTCGGCGAGCGGTAAGAATGCTCTACCCCGTCGGCCTCCTACGTCGTAGCCCCGGTAACAATTTATCCATCTCCGCTGGACTGACTCTCCCCGGCGCCGAACATCCTTGTACTGTAAATCGGGATTCGTGAGCCGTGACTCCAAGAACAACTGTGAGTGGCTCCCCAGAAACAACAGGAAAAGGTTACATCTACAGCCCGGAGTAGCTAGCTATTTGTAAATGACACGATCGACGGCTCACCTGTCACCACTCATGCATGGAGCACATGGTGGCACAATGCACCTAGATGGCTAGATTAGAGCACGAGTAGATGCGTCGCCGAGCACCGCACAGGGCGCAAGAAGGCCGGCCGCGCTACCGCTGCCGCTTGTCCACATAGGTCGCCACCACTAGTCAGTCCTCTAGCGCCAACGCATCGCCCAATCATCAACTGGGCAGGTAAAGGCCATGGCAGCGAGTACCAACACTGCGCCAACGTTTTCACCGAGACGCGTATGCGCAGCAGCACGAGCAGCTTTGCAGTAGCCAGCGTAGCGTAGAGTCCGAGTGGTCACGGCAGCCGAGCTAGATAGATAGATCAATATGGAGAGGCTAAATTTCGTGTTCCAACCCTTTTCTAAAACTTAATCGAGATCTGACCCTAGTTTAAAAAAAATTCGAGATCTGATACTTTTGCTACCGTCTACCGCCAGGGACCTTGGCGATAGGAAACATTCCTACCGCCAAACAGGCTGGCGGTAACCTGTACAACCCTACCGTCAAGGTGCTCGGCGGCATGCAAGCCTACCGCCAGTGACCTTGGCGGTAGGCAGTTACACCCTACCGCCATGGACCCTGGCGGTAGCAAAAGGGTTAGATCCCGAAATTTTTTCAGACTAGGGTTAGATTTCGATTAAGTTTCAGAAAATGATCAAAACACGAAATTTAGCCATATGGAGGTGACTGGCGAGCGGTGAAATGTAGCTCTTTTTTGCGCGTGTTTGCATTGACCACTTACCGATGAGCGAGCAAAGATGATGAGGATTAGGGGGTGGAAAAGGGTCATCAACGAGCTCTCTGCGACCTCGACACGGGGGGAAAGCGAGATCGGTCGGCTTAGGGCATGGCCAATGCGCCACCCTGGACAGATGCCTCACAGGCTCCACGTCGGAAACCAGCCATCGTGGACAAGTCTGACCATAAAGACAGGAGCTTGCAGAGGTAAGGTGGATCCTGCAGAGGAGGCGGCCGCTTCATCGAAAAGGAGTGGTCCCTGTAGAAAATTGAAGAGAGAGAAAGAGAGTGCATGTGTCCAGTTTTCTTTTATGTACTGACGTTTGAAGTTTTCTTTATCTCATCTGGCTACCGCATGAGATCACATGCGTTGGGTGAGGTTTTTGTGTTCTATAGCCTAAGCTGACGTGGCACTTGAGACCACCACTAGCTGTTGCCTTCATTGTACATGCCCTTATGGATGCGCGTCAGGGCTAAGTACTGTTCTGGTCCCTTTTTTGACCTCCTTTAGGGAGCTCGCTCTGTTCCAGGATGGTTTGGTCACTCTTTTCCTTTGGACCGCGCTTTACGGATCCATATGCCTGATTCATCTCGATGCAAGTTAAGCTGTGCTGCTAATTCAGACTTGAGAGTTCAGAGCGCTCTTCTTTTGATCGTTCCCTCGCTTCGATAGATTGACTAATCATGGACACAATCAATCCATCTTTAAAGTGTAGAAAATCTATCTATCTATAATGGCACAAGTCCATCTTTCTGTTAGGCACACCACCGTAAAACACATTATTCAGAAGATAATCTGCACGGAAAGACCAAAAGATCTTGCCCGATTTTGCTTTCCAGTTTCGGGAAAATTGTGAGCATGTTGGTAGTCCGGCTACTTCTGCAATGTTTCAAATCATCCAAGTAAGTGACTGGTCCCTCTGAATCAGATGATCATTATTGGTGATACTGTCGCAGTGAACCCCAACAACAACAAAGTAGCTGGGCTGGGCTACCAAGTAAGTACATGGATCCATGATGAGATCGTCGCAGTGGTTGTACTAGGATCGCAGTCGCAGCAGACCGCTGCTCAAAACTTATCCTCAAGTAAAGAAGAGAGGGGGAAAAAATGTAACAAAACAAAAATTCCTGGCCTCTCCTCCAAAGATTTTCATGGAACGGCGCTAAAGCCACTGTCGCTGTCCCCATCTGCTGCAGCACGAGGATACGACCAAAACTCCAACAGTGCGCATGCTATGCTCGCAACTTTCCTTCTTTTTACCCGTACCCAGCACATTTAACTCCACTCTCACGTGAACAGTGTCGACCACGGCTTGACAAAGGACGAGTTGAACGTGGTCTGCCTCAGAATCTCTCTAAAATGACCCATCACACGATCTATATACACTCTAAATCTTCTATTTCAAAATATTTCAGATTTACTTTACAATTTTTGGCGATGTTCATTCGGTGGGAGACGACGTCTCGTACTCTCGTTGACTACAAAATGCATGTGGTGACTTCGTCGAAGGTGCTCATAGGGGTAGTATGTGTTCATCAGGTTGAGTAGTATACTCCACGTTTATATAAAAGAACACATCTTTTTTTGCGAGAGGAAATCGTTTCGTGTTTACATGATTTTTAATCAAAACCGCTTTCCGCTTTCAATCAGCTCGAAAACTTTTGCACGTACTCGATGGGCCCGTAAACATCCATCCACCGATGACGATAGAAAAGGCCAATCAAACACAACGAATCACGAGGAACGGGCCAACATGCATCAACCTTTTCCCCTTTTCTCTTTTGTTCGCCCGTTTATTATTATTCCTTCTTTTCCCATTGACCGCTTGCCCGCTTCTTTGAAGAAAAAATACGTACGATCCAAACTGCTTTGTATGGAGGCGGCAGCCATTTCCGTCGCCCAAGTTGAAATCGACGCGGCTTTTGGCGCATGCCACGAAAGCAACGGCCCCGGGAGAAAGCCCGGCCTATTTAAGCCCCGACGCCGGCCGCGTGGGAGGGAGGAGTGGAGAGGGCGAGGCCACATCACATCACTCCACTCCGCTCCCAGACTCCACTCCTGGTCACCTCACGCGGACGGACGCAGACGTCGCCCATGGCGCTCCAGAGCTGCCACCACCACCACGACGACTGTCGCGTAGCCCCGCCCCCGCCCCCTCTCCCGGACTGGGAGTGGGAGTGGGACTGGGAGGAGCTGGTGCGCTGCCAGCTCGGAGACGGCATTCATGGCGCCCTCCCGGTCTTGCCCTCGTGTAAGAAAACAACCTACTCCTTCACTGCGTGCCATGCCACGCGAGACTGGTCTAGTCTACTGCCACACGCATACGTACGTGCGTACGTGCGTGCCCGTGATGGTGCTGACCTTGGCCGTGTGGCACTGTGGCTGGTGTAGCTAGTCTAGAGGCATTGGCTGTGGGCTGCGGCGATATTTACTGAGCCTTGGATGTTTGCGGCGCGGTAGGTGGTGGGGAGGAGTCGCCGGTGTCGTCGTCGGAGGCGTCGAGCGGCGGCGGCGGAGGTGGCTACCTGCAGGACGCCGTCGCGCAGTGGGGCGACCGGAGCAAGCGGCAGAGGACGGCGGCGGCAGAGGCTCCGCCGCGGTGCCCGGCCATGGCGAGCGAGGACCTGCAGTGCCTTCTTGAGGTGAGCTCTCGCTCCACTTCCCATGGCCGATGATGATCTGTAGAGGTGCATTAGTAGTAAGAACCTATGCATGTCCATTCACTGCTGAAACTTTGGATGCATCATCACCTAGACTAGAAGTAGAGCAGCATTGGCCGTGTGACGAGCACTGAAATTTTAACCCGAATCCTTCGTAGAAATGGAGCTATTTTGCTTGCTTTTTTCTTTAGGGGAAAAAAGGACCAGTTCAATCGATAGACACAAAGGTGTCTGGTCTCACGTCAACCAGAGTACATATTCTCTAATTATTAATCCTGGGTAGTGCTACTTTAGACACAAGCACAGTTAATTAAAGGTTGTAACCTCACACTCACTGTCACGCTCACGCTAATGGACGTGAAAAAGAAAGTACTACTGGTTCAGTCGTGTCCGTGTCTCCTCGCAGAGAGCGGCATGCTGTCCTGCCCCTCCCTTTCTCTAACCCGTCGTCTTGTGCTTGTCTCTTGCTGGCCCTCGCCCTCGGCACGACGCCAACGCAGAGCTTCTGGGATTCCAGCAGCGGCGAGGGAGACCTCCTCCATGATCTCAACACCATGGCCCCGGCCCCGGCCCCGGAGACCAGCGGCTTTCTCTCAGGTGATTAAGCCAAACTTCCGTCTCATTCGTGGTAACAGCAAAAATCCTAGAGCGGCATTCATGATTCACTGGGAGCACTGGGGCACCATGCTCTGATGGAGATCAGTAATGCTGTATTCAATAACTGCTAGTAAATGGAGCGATGTTGTCTTTGCAGAGGAGGGCGCCGCATCGGGTAGGGGGCAGCGGCAGAGGCAGGGGGAGGGGGGCCGGAGCGCGGCAGCGGGGCAGGGCGGGGGCGGGGGAGAAGCGGCGGCAGGGCCCCCTCCGCCCTTCTCCGCCACGGCTGCTGCTCCCCGGCCACCGCTGCAAAAGGCAACTACAGGGCGGGGCAGCGGCAATTACTGCGGCCCGGCGTCCTCCTCGTCCTGCTCCTCGCTGGCAGGTGGGTGTGGGTGTGGCCGACCGGCGAGCAATTAGTACTCGCGCATGTGTGCAACTGAGCCACTGAGCTGACCTGCGGCGCCAGGGGGTGGCCGGCTTCTAGGACGGGCCGCCATCTTTTTGTTTGACGTGGGCGGCTGACGACGGTTTTTTCCTTCTTTTTTCTGGCGCAGGGAGGAGGAAGGACGGGGTGCTGTGCCCGTTCGTCGTGGTGAAGCCGCTGGTGCTGGACGGCGACACGCTCAGCGACGTCAACCGGAGGCTCCTGAAGCGGCCGGCGAGGCCGGTGCGGCACCCCGTCGGCCAGTTCGCGTGCGGCCCCGCCGTGTCGTCGCCTCACGGGCCGGGCCTGTCCGGGAAGGCGGTCGTCAGCCTCACCAAGATCAGGACCGGAGGGAAGGGCACCATTACCATCATCAGAACAAGAGGCTAGGCTAGGCTGACTGTAGCTTAATTTTCAAGAAGAACCGGAGGATGGAGCGTACGGATTAGATGGAGAGGAAAAAACTTATCATGATCATCTACTTCTTGTAAATACATAGGTCTTTCCCTAACCTCTCTCAAAATAAGAAGCAGCCTAGCATTACGGTGTGTTTGGTTCGTGCAAATTAGAGATGGGGAATGAGAGTAGACACCTTATCGGTCTGGGAGCCCGCCATGCAAAGCTGTCTCCTAAATATCCGTACGAACAATTTGAAATTCAAATTAACTCGATCACATAGCGCGCTCTGGATCAGATAGCGTCTGATCATACAGATCATACAAAAAGATGCAAGTGTGTATAGTTTTTACAAACCCGATCAAAAAAGAATATCAGTCCGTGTAAAAAAATGAATTTTTTGCCCTGCCAGACCGGCAATCCAAGCCTCCACGCTCACTCTACCACCGCTGCTGTCTCGGCCGCCTCCTTCACTGCCCTCTCCAACTGATCCTTCATGTGCTTCAAAATCTTAAGACGGACGGATTACATGATCATCCTTGCATCATCATCCAAATCCTTCATCTTCAAGGTCAACATCTTTGCGTCCTCCAAAGCGGTTGCAATCTCTTCTTCTCCTCGAGTATGGCCTTCTTCTTTTTGAGTTTGATCTTCTTCTCGGTTGTCGTCATCAACATGTTAAACCTCTTGGACCTTACATGCCTCCTTGACGTCACAGCGCTTGATGTATGCCTCCTCTTTTTTCGTCAAGATGTCCTTGAACCTCTCCGTCATCTGGGCCACAGCCCCTTCTCACTTCTTGTAAATACATAGGTCTTTCCTTAACCTCTCTGAAAATAAGAAGCAGCCTAGCATTATGGTGTGTTTGGTTCGTGGGAATCAGAGATGGAGAATGATAGTTTTGATCTCAAACCAGACACTGTATCGGTCCGAGCATGCAAAGTTGTCTCCTAAATATCCGTACGGTCAATTTAAAATTCAAATTAGCCCTATCACATAGCGCGCTCCGGTTCACATAGCGTCCGATCATTAAAAAAGACACAAGTATGCATAGTTTTGACAAGCCTGATCAAAAAAGAATATCAGTCCGACAGTCCGTTTAAAAAAATAGATTTTCTGTCCTGCAAGACCGGCAATCCAATCCTTCACGCTCGTTCTGCCACCGGCGCCATCGCCGTCTCGGCCGCCTTCTTCTCTGCCCTCTCCAGCTGATCCTTCGTGTGCTTCAACATCTTAAGACGGACGGCTTGCACAGTCGTACTTGCATCGTCATCCAAATCCCTCATCTTCAAGGTCAACATCTTAGCAACCTCCAAAGCGATTGCGATCTCTTCTTCTCCTCGAGTATGACTTTCTTCTCTTTGAGTTTGATCTTCTTCTCGGTCGCCTTCCATCAACATGTTAACCCTCTTGGACCTTACATGCCTCCTTGAAGTCGGAGCACTTGACATATGCCTCCTCTTTATTTGTCAAGACGTCCTCGAACCTCTCCGTCATCTGGGCCGCCACCCCTTCTCACTTCGCCATCTCCTTCTCTCATTTCTTTTCTCAAAACCCTCTTCTAACCTTCTTGGGCGGCTCTTTTGTTGGGTCTCTTGGATCGCCGGTTTCTTCCTCGATGCCCATGCCGGCGGTCTTGGCAATGAATAGATTCCACTTGAGTTGTCCATTCAAATTCAACCAACAAGGTGAAGTTCTTCTTCTCTAACTTCAAAAACACATTGCACACACGGGAAGGGTACAAAATAAAACATTGTCAAATGACCAAATGACCAACACAACAATGCAAATCCAGCCAACAATTTTCATGTCCGGTCAAATGATCAACACATCAATGCATATCCGACCAAATGACCAACACAACAATGCATATCCGGTCAAATGACCAACACAACAATGCATATCTGGCCAACAAGTTGCATATCTGGCCAAATGATCAACACATATTAACAACTTACTTGCTCGAAGATGTGTGCACCACTTGCCACCATCCGATGAGTTGCCTCAAGTGGTCGCAATCCTTGGACACAGCCTCTTGGATGATGTACCATCGATGGTTGAGAGACTTCACCCCACGGTTGCGGATGAGACCGTCAGTGTAGGGCTCAAAATACTTGTGTTCATGGAACCAAGTGTGAATGTTGGTCCAAAATGTTGGGCCCCTTTGCTCCGTTCCATGGATCGAATCGATGCTAGTGGCCAACCACGTATCGCACAACAACTCGTCTTCCAGCATGATGAAGCTTTCTCCTCTCCCCTTCTTCTTTGGAACGGCAGCAAATTCATTCGGATCATCGTCGTCACCGTCCTTCTCCTGCTCCTGTTTGTCGGTGGCTCAACCCAACTGTTGTGTGTCTGTTCCCGTCTGTGTGTAGATGCCAGACTGCATGTACGTGTCTGGCTGGGTGTATGTGCCCTTCTGCATGGACTTGAGCCATCCACCTGCCCATCCTCGTAGCAACCTCTGCCTCCGCCCCCGTCGTGGATCATGTCAAACATCTGCTTGTCTTCATCATCGTATGATGGCTCGCCCACTTGAGGCCTACTGGCGAACAATGTGAGGGCACCCAGATGCTCCACGCCCGACGTCCGCGCCCGGACAAGCTGCAGCGATGCAGACTCTGAGAAAAGCAGCGACGGCACGTTGACGTCCACGCAGTAAGGCACGTGCCCGACGATGGATGTCGGGGACTGCCTATCGAGCCGCTTGGCGGTGTAGAAGTGGGGAGCCTTATACTGCTCCGGCCAGGGCGGCGTTTTCATGGACGGCGACGACGCGCCGAGGGTCCACCCTGCACCACTTCCGCCACCTACACGTCACCACCTCTGCCTCCGCCAACCTTCTGCTTCTTGAGCAGCGCCGCCTTTGCGTTCGCTTTGAGGCGGCGGTTTTGTCGTGTCTTTGTGTTGATCTTCCGGGCAAGCATGATCGTCGGATCCTCCACCACCGCCATCTCCGAAAGCTTTTCATACGGGTCCATGTAGCGGCGGTAGGGAAAAAGGACAGGAATTGGATGGAGAGCAACGGGATGAAAGAGGGGAGTGTTGGGAAAGGGGGATTTTGCCACGAAAATAGCGCAACCAGCTACAAAAGCGCAGCTCAACCTTAGTTTTGGGTGGGCCTAAGGTGTCGGAGACCTACGTGGTTGATGTTCGGACTCCCACACAACCCCCCTGGTTTGGTTCCTGTTTGCGGAAAACGGTGCTCCAGACTCCCACAAAGCCCCACTGGTTTGGTTCCGGTTTGCGCAAAAATAGCAGTCCGTTGAGGGATGTCATTGGATGGCTTGCGGGGTCCAAACAGCTGGGTTCGGACGGATGTGGGAGGTTTGCGTTCGGCGTTGGAGATGCCCTTAAAGGGTGTGGAGATTAAAAGTCCATTGTGAAAAGGAACTGTGAGTTGAGGGAAACAACTCTCGCCAATTTCTCTCCACGAGGGATCCTTTTCTTTTGCGGGGATTTCCAGGGACCTGTTAATTCATGAGCAGGTTTCCATCCCGGATTAATTTTCACCGTGCACGGTGCACCAAACAAAGAATTGGACTAAAAATCTATTTCCCATATGCCTAATCCCTCCATAAAATCCCCCATGCAAACTTCTCATGTAATCAACATGATTGGATCTTCCACCTTCAGAGGCTCACAATTCGGCATCTGGAGACTGACTGCATTGCGTTGCCTGTCAGTGTATCAATGTCCCTATCTCAATATCGTGGAGTACCAACCTGACATGAATTGCGAGTTCGTAAAATACAACCACTGTTATGTAGTAGTACCTAGAACCAAAGCTCTGACGAGGTTGATTGAACTGTGCACGCCCAGGCGAGCAATAAAAAGCCAACAACCGTGTGTGTGTGCGCGCGCGCGCGCTGAAGTGCTGAACTTCTGGTATCACTGAAAATCGGGACCATCAAGTCGGACGATATATGTCTACCGTATATGCACAGGTGAAGCTGTGTTACGATGCCACATGGTGTGGTGCATACAACTTTACCCTCTAAAAAATACAGTAGATTTCATGCAATAAAACCCAGGAAACCAACCTATGGAAACGCATCACTTTTTTATGAAGCAGATTGCTTCCCATTTCTTTCGCAATTAGACCCCATCTCCCAATGCCTAACATATGTGGCGCCCCATAGTGATGAATGGAGCAAAAGCTAGGCAGAATTAGGAACCCAATTAACAGTGGTGAAGGAACGCACACCCGTCGTATAACCATGGTACCTCTCGGCGACGTGATTGGAGCTTCCACCCTCAGAAGCTCACATCTGGAGAGTAACCGCATTAGCTTGTGCCGAGTGCCGACCTGACATGAATTTGAGTTCGTAGAATCCAGCAACCTTTGCTCGACACCTACGCTCTGACGAGCATGATTGAACTGTGCAGGCACAGGTGAGTAGTAATAAGTCAACAACCCTGCGCACTGAACTGAGCTTACGATTTCACTGCAAATTGGGGCCAACCGGGACCAACAAACAGTACTATACCTGGCTACCGTATATGTACAGGTGAAACAGCGGTACCACATGGTGTGGTGCATACAACTCACTGCATGCAACAACCCCATGAAGTCGCAGCACACATTCCTAAATAAAATTGAAGTCACAGCACAAATTCACTTACTGAAACAGCCCGGTTAACAGTCACGAGGGGGCACACACTCGTTATCTAGCCACGGCTTTTCCTTTTCCTTTTATTCCTTTTTCTCTGAGCCTACTTTTGGCGTTGGTCTGTAAAGGTCTAATTAAGTGGTTCAGTTAAATCGTTGTAATGTGGAGTGGCATTCTATTATTTCATCAGTTGCGCGAAAAACTCAGTGCCCTTCATTTTAATTCAACCAGGGGCCGATTCAGGTTAGCGCAAAACTAGTGATGTTACAAGCTAGTGATTTTACAAATTTGCAGAGAAACCAGGCCTTCAGCAAATTAAGGTTTTCTTTCGACAGCCAAGATCCTGGGATACCTCACGAGGCCCGCTTAACCTGATTCACCAGCAGAACCATAAGGGAAAAGTAAAATGTAGCCGGGCAAAGAAAAAACAGGAAACCGTGCCCCCTGCAAAACACATGACTCACTTGCCTGAGGTTGCAGTAATTTTGCACTTTGTGAACATGAATCTCTAGCACATTTTGTTGCTCCATTCTTGCAAAACAATCTGAACACCAAATTTATATTCACTGTGCTTTGTAATTGCCTTCAGCAGTTGCCATAAGACATTTTCAGATTGATTATGTCCTGTGGTTTAAACAGCCTAGTGAAGCCATTGTGTAACTTCAATAACCAAGGATCACATGGGAGTACTGAAGTGACAACAAACCTGGCAAAAATGTCTTGGAAGGAACAGAAAGTGAGGGACGGTTAAACTCAGCAACATTGACGGTCCAAAGATGTAGCCGTTTATAAGATGCATCCAGATCTCATTGGATGCATTATGAGCTCAAGACTGCAAGGTAGAACTGACTGGTTGACGGCTGTGATCTTGGAAACTACCAGCTCAAATGATTGCCATGAGGGACAGATTTGGAATTTCGAATACACATCTAATCATATGTCATCTTCATCTTGTAACAGTATCTCATAGATATCAGTGCGAATGAACAATTCCTTGCCATGCATTACTTCCTGGAGATCTGATAACTCTTTCATAGTCAGAACTGAGCTCAATTTTTGGAATCCATCAAGCCATAATCGTTTAGACCTGCGAAGTACAGAGTGTTAGACACTTAGATGCCAAACACAATCATCCATAACAACAAAATTAAACCACCACAAGTCTAAGCCCAAGAGACAATAAAATATACAGTTTAAGTAGTGGCTGCTAAGAGAAATATGAGAATACACATGGAACAAAAACCACTTACGTATTCACATGAGAAAGCAAAGAAAAGAAAGCAGAAGCTGCTAACATTTCATAAACTACTCAAATTTTGTGACATCGCCAACCAAACTTGGAAACACTGCTTCTCTAAGATGCACTTTATTTAGAATACATGCTCATTATTCTTACATATTTATATACAAGGGATTGAGTGGATAGCAATAAGTAAAATGACATCATTAAGCTCTGATATCCATGTTTATGTGACTCACATACCATGGGCAAGCATGTATAGCTCTGAAGAACACACGTCGTGCCGCAGAAGTATTACAGGCTATCTCTGCCTCATAAGCTAGATAACAGCGCCACAACAGAACAGACTTCTGTAATTTATCATCAGCTAGAGCTCTCTCAAACAAACTGTGGATTCTATTGTAAGATCCTGCTTTACTCCACTCAAAGGACAAAGCGAACAGCAAGGCAACTATGGAAGGGTCCCTGTTGAAAAAATAAATCAGTCAATAGAAAGCAGCACGGCCATCTACAGTCATACATGCACGCAACAAAATTGCATGAAGACAATAAATGCTCGTTTATATTATTTCCATCTTTAAACAAAATATATGAGTAGAGACAAAAAATTATGATAGAGGATCCACATTAAAGGAGAACTAGACGGGCATATCCTTTAGAAGTTATATTCATATCACATTATACTAGATATACAACACAGAGTGTTTTCACGGAAACAAAGCACCCTTACCTTTGACTACATTTGTCAAGTGTAAGACGCAGATTGTTGGGAACACTGTAAAGACAGCTCAGAGTTAACATGGATGCATATGATTTTGGATTGTACGGATATGTTTGTACTCCTTTCAATATGCTCGGCCAAACCCTTGAGAGACTCAACTGGTTCAGATTCTTCTGAAGCAATTTGATGTAATACATCCACAACTCTTCAAATTCCAAGGTATGGCTCTCTGAAAAAATCAAGTTCACATAATAAGAGAATGCTTTGTTGAATGCAAATTTGACAAAAAAATAATTATAATTATAAGCATGCAGAAAAATACTTAAGACTTTATCTGATTCAAAATAACAGCAGAACAACAAATGCAGAGGTTAAACATAAAGGTAAGTTCAACAGTAAAATACAACAAGGTGATTTTAACTTCTAGTGAAAACTGAAAAAGACCCTTGAGAACAGTCAAAAGGATCCATCCATCTTGACCCTTGAGAGCAGTCAAAAGTAGGCTGTTATGTCGGGTATAACAACAGTATAATTTGTTTATGCAAGATAAATGAATAAATAAAATATCTTATAGCTTAGACAAATACACCTAATATAATTTAGTACTCCCTCCGATCCATATTACTTGTCTTAGATTTGTCTAGACGTTCTAGACAAATCTAAGACAAGTAATATGGATCGGAGGGAGTAGTAAATAACAATTGATAACAAAAGTGAAATTGCACTAACAGAACCCTAAAGATAAGTGCATATTTCGTTGCCAATACTCAATACTTAACAAGGGAGGACAGCCAATATACATCAGCAGAAGGAATAGAAATTAGTATGCATGACATAGGACCAAGGTGGCAGTTATTAAGATGTTGCTTCAGCAGCAGTTTCGACCAACAGTAACTGACATTGACAAATAGAGGTGGCAAGCAAAAGAATAACAAGAATAATTGCCATTTTGTAAAATGATAGAATGATAAAGTAAAGCCACTTCACACAGGAGCAGAAAAACATAATGGTTTGAAACGATATCATCCATATAGATCCAGAACAAAAAAGAGAGGATGAAGAACCTGAAAATGGACAGGCCTCCTCTATCACTTCAAGACCAGAAGAATAACCAGAGGTCATACTCTCGAACAAGGAAGCACAGCAAATCAGAGCAACTGATTCTTCTTTCAAACAACCACTTGCAAATGCAGACCGCAGGCTTCTAATCTGCTCTTTAAATCCTTGACGAGCCCTTAATACCAGCGGGCGTGATATAGGACCGCCAAAAGAAGAATACTTGATATTGCTACCCAAGCAGGAAAGAATGTAAATTGCACGATGTGCCGAGTCAGAATTGTTTCTTGAAGTAGATATTGATATTTCCATCTCAGCATACCAAAAATAAAGAATAGGAACCTTCCTGACGAGATCCTGTCAACAACAGCAACAACCAGAAGAACCTTAACAACAGAAAGCCGGTCTCTTAGTTCTTACTACATCCGTTAAAAAATAGAAGTCATCACGAAATGCATGCAATAAAACTCTAAAAGCTTGGCCACAAATAAGTATTTAAAATTTTCACATGGAAATGATCGCATAAGGATGATTGTGTCATAACTTATTTCAAAATCGTTATTTTCTAATATAATTGCTGACTAACATACAATTAGAAAAAATATTGGGCAAACTTGTACATGGGAGATAATGTCAATGTCTAAAGGCATCTATTTTAGACTGGAGATGGTAACATGCATTTGAGAGGCAGATCTATGTTTATGCACACACCAAAGATGCTAGAACAGCAGCATTATGCATTATACAACTAATACCAGTAGCGACTAATACTGATTGGAATGAATGGATATACGAGCTTCCACAAAATATATTTATTTTACGGTTGTACAATACCTGTGTAGCTCCTTCTGTAGATAACAGTGCCATGTCAAATATCTTCCTTGCTTGGTCAATGTTCCCATGCCTAGCCTCAATTCGGCCATATATACCACAAAGCAGAAGATCCTGACCACGAGAAAGGTCATGGTTTACATTTCTTCTAACAATATGCAATACTCCAAGCTACATATGATTAAGACTGATAACTGATACAAGTAGCTAAATAAAATGCACTCATACATAAAAACGAAACATAGACACGGAGAATTCTCAGAAGAACACCACTTAAAACAAGATAATGGATGGAGCATTAAATTGGTTAATGCAAAATATGAGTAACTGCTATTGAACTGAGGACTTCTGCTATATTTATGGATTGCCTTGGCTTAATTTTGGTTCCATAACTGCATGGTGTGTTTAGTTTGCTAACTGATGCAGATTACGCTCAGTGATATCACTCGGCAAAACTGTATCGTGTGAACTAGGTGGCTACTGGCTAGAAATACATGAGCATACTTCTTTGTGGTTTATTGCACAACTAGCTAGTTGTTTATAACTTTTATGCCCCACGAAAAATTTATGTGAAAACAAATTAAAAGGAAAGAGGATAAAGCATACCTGTCTGTCTTTCTTCAGCAGGTTTTTGGCCAAAGCCCGCGATGCATTAGCTGGAGTAGACAAAGTGTTCTCTTGTGCCGTATACATTTGGGTGGTAACAAGGACAGCTTCCTCCAAGATATGATTGCGAGGGAATATATCAAGGGAAAGCAATATTGCATTTTTCAGAAATTTCACCAGGCCAGGTCTTTGAGAAAGATCATGCATACTTCCTAATAAAGACTCCAAACTACAATGACTTGAATTTTGTGTCTTGTTTGCAAGGTCAGATATGGCGATAAGATCTTCCGAAATATCATTTGAAATCATCTCAAGGCTCATAATTCTATCAAGCCAACTTGAACTGTTGCTGGATGTCCTGGAATTTAAGAACATTGATTAAAACTGAAGGATGAGTCCTGGAATTTAGGAATATACTGTAGTTAACACCAAAAGCTAATTATACAAAAAAATATAGAAATCAAAATAACAACCGCAACCAACTTTCCATCGTGCAACCCAGTGCACAACTTCTTACTGGAATGTTCGTGATGGAGGTTTTCAGGACGAACAAGTTGGCGTAAGTAAGTTCTGTATAACCAGGATAAATTTCAAATCCCCCAGCTGTCGACTCAGAATCCACTCTAGGATGCTGAAATGTTCGTGATGAATTAAACTAAAAGACTAACATGCTACATGACCAAAATAATGAGGAAACCCAGCTGGGTAGCTGCAGGTATAGCCATACATCTCATAATTCCCATTATATGGTAGCAGATTTGATCAAATTGTTTTTTAGCCCCATAGTACTATTCAGTTTTCTTGTCAGGCACTGTAGTTATAAGGAGTTGCACACTGAGCAACAAAAATTGAAACAAGTTAGAGCGGCGACAATTAATTTGGATCGGAGGGAGTATTTAGTTCTGTTCACATGAGGAGGATGACCAAAGCTTAACAGGATAGAAGTGCAAGAATTTACCATCTAGAAATTTTGCCACCATAGAAATCAATAAATTGGCATATCAAGGAAAAACGAGCCTCTTCTGACGATAAAGAGAACAGAAACTCAGTTACGTCCTCAAACAAGATTACTCTGGAAAGCTGATCATTGACTTCTCCAGATGAGGCATCATTAGAATGATTTGGTCCTGCTCCTGGAAATAGCATCCCAGTGTTAGAATTGAGTTACCTAAACAAATCTCAAAGTCACTTCTCAATCTTACCAACAAAGGGGGAAAGGTTAGTACCAGAATTTTCACGAAGGGGCATCCATTGTTCATTCTCCCTCGACAGCTCCATTGTGGACCATCTATTCCATGTTTTTGCATCCTTAACTTCGCTACTGTACTCAGTCTCTACATCAATGCCGAGCTTTTTTAGTAAAGATTCAACATCATCTTGTGCAGGTGTGTCCTCAGTATCAGGGTCTTCTGGATCAATTCCATCAGCAGCTAATTCTTCTATTGATTGGTTAGACATATCATTCGTTTCAGCATTTGCTACAGAGGGATTAAACCAACCACTCCAGCCTCCCCCTTCAGGCTCTTGAGGATTTTCTTGCATAACCATGTTTTGTCGACTCTCCTCATCCTTTGCTAACCATGTAGACCATCCAAGAGCCCCATCTTCTCCAATTCTGGCACCACCACTATTCCAGAAGTGCTCAAAGAGTCTTTGCTCACTGCTTGTGGACAGGGAAAGGGGAGGCGAGAATAGGCTAAACTCAATTTGAGCTTGAAATAACCCAGTTGCTAATTCTCGATGTCCTGTTTGCCATTCAAACCGGCAAAGATTCACAAATATATCCACTAAACCAAGTTCGACCTGAACTAAGGAAGGATGTGCTTTGAGATCAGCATTTTCAAAATCCTGCGGAAAATTCCAGAACAAAACATTTTAATGACTAGAGCAAATTCATGCAAAGAGAGGGAGAGAAGGGAGAACAGTTATGCTGAAATATGTTCAATGAGACACTAAACCTGCCTACATAGCTTTGTGCAAGCTGCAGATAGAGCCTGTACTGCATATGAGTAAGACTTCCGTGTATCAGATACTTTGAATCTGGAGAATTCCCCTTGGCACAGAAGTAGATACTGTTTCCACAACTTACAACTGTCAGGGTGTTCCATAAGTATTTTCTCCCATTTACCAAAGAGACTCTCAGAGCTATCCCTCTCACCATATGACTTCAGAAGGCAAAGCAACAATTCCTCGTTATCTGGATTGAGCACCACAGCCTTCTCCAATATACTAATTTTTCTTTCAGTTGTTTGCAAACGTGCTGCTTTTTGTGGCTGACTACTGGCAACTTTGTCCTGCAATGCAGAAGCAGAGGAAATCACTTCACTAGATTTCTTAACAACTATAAGGTGGAAGGGGGAAAGGTTAGCTGAAGTAAAACTCTAGTCAACAGTTTCATAGCTTAAGATTCTGTTTGTGACTTAACTGTATGCTGTAAAAAAAATCAACTGTGCACTACACAATGTGATAACCTGGTGAAAGAAATATTCTTCTAAAACTGTGATACCTGAAACTGAGCGAAGGCCAACCAGATTTTTTCATCATGAGGACATTCTCGTGTCATCTTATTGAATTCTTTTGTCCTCCGAAGTATTTCATCTTCCCAAGATTCCTCAAGCTCCTGTTGCACACTTGTGCCTTTCGCAGGAAGGGATGATGTCTCTACAGCGATAAAATCTTCAGGGAGAATTGCAATCATATCACTTTTCAACACTTTCAGGTGCTTGAAACCCTTGTTTCTTTCTAAAACGGCATGTTTTGCTGAAAAGTAACGCCCTCCCACTTTTACTTTGTTATCCAGTCCATCCAAATCTGAATCTAGATCCATCTGCGATGAAGCATGTCCATAATTATAGAAACGTCGATTAAGCCCACGTGTCTCCAGTGTGTTTTGAGGCTTGTAACGTGCAATATCCATTCTGCATATTACCATGTGGTGTTAGACTTGATTAGAACAAAATCAGTTACCTGAATAAGTTCGGCTTACAGAATGCAGTCTCTGCAGCAGGTAAAAACTGGAAAACTTCAACATGCTATTAAGCATTGATATTCTGAACAAAGTGACTATATTTAACTTTTCCAGCTTGATGATATACTAATTCCATGTATTGTTTACATTGTTACCACTGACAATATCAGCCGAATTGCTCCCCTGTGCAAGCTTCCATTGGCACATATATTGTTTATACGTTAATTTTGATGTAGCAGCCCAAGTTTGGACGCATCTACTTGAAGAAGAAATTGTACTAACTAATTCCGGATGGAGGGAGTACTAACTAACGTCTAACAAAGGGTCGGGTGTATCATTTGGATAGCAGCTACAGGCCCACCTAAGCCTATGTTGTTCTCTGACATTGTACACAAGTAAAATACTGAGCTGGCAATCACAAGACACCACAGAATACTAAGCTACATAATGTTGCAGTTGATAAAAAAAATCTTCACAGTGACCGCGTAGATATATTCTACAATGTTTTGAAACAGACTGATATTAGTAACTTCCAGATGTGCAGCAAGTCCCAGAAGATAAATGGCTAACTAGACAATAACAGAGAGTTGAGCTGTAGGTATAAAAAAACTGACAGAATATAAGAATTTCCTGTTTAACAAACTGATCTGATTTTTGTAAAAATAAAATTGTTCCAACCCAGCTTCTAAGTTAGCACGGGATTAAACATGTCAAACTATAAGTACCTACACTGGGTTTAAAGCTTAAACTATCAGTCCATGTCCATTAGTATCATTAACTCAGCCTCACGATTTTTTGCAACTTAATTCCAGACTGCATAGTTAGCGCTCTGGAAATTACAAATACACGAGTTTAACCATATAGTTTATGCGTCTAGGAAATCAAACTTGGTGCTAATAACTTTGATAAGACGCTAAACATAAGCAACTATACATAACCTCTTACACAGGCCTTTGGCATGTTATCTACCACACCTGCATCCAATTGCAAAAATGAACAGAAACTCTAAACGTTTCCTACTAGAACAAACACCACAACAATGAAATCAGTGAAATGTAGCTTTGACACCAATAACTTCACATGTGAAAGCATAAACAGTCAGTTCAGCATATTTCAGTACGACATAAGCATGAACTTAACACATCAGCTTCGCTATGCAACAATCCGTACATAAACATAAGCAAATACTGACCTGTAGATTGATCCAAATGCCAAGTTATCCTGGTCGCCCTTGGCGTCGACGTAGTAATCCTTGACCAGCTTGGTCTCCGACCCAGCCCAGGCACGAACCCCCGGCTTCCGCGAAGAGGCGACCCCCTCATACCGCTCCTGGTCCCTCCTCCGCTTCCTCCTCTTCCTGTCGTCCAGCCTCGACCCCCTCTCCTCGTCGGACGGCGAGGACGGCAGCAGTTCGTACTTCGCGGGAGCGGGCTTCGGGACCGCCTCCTCCTCGTTCGATGAGGGGCTCGGCGGCGGGAGGGACGAGGAGGCAGTGGGTGGGATGTTGAGGGAGGAGGCGTCGAAGGAGAAACTAGGGTTCGGGAGACACTGGGAAACCTCGGTGGGGGCAGAGAGCGGGAAGAGGGGTAAGAGAGAGGAGGAGTTGGAGGGCTCGTGTCCTCCTCCAGCGGCGGTGGCGGTGGCGGTGGCGGTCGGCGGCGAACGCTCCGGCGATGGCTCCATGACGGCGTTGCGAGAACCGAGATTAGTGTTGGGCGAAGGAAAGCAAGAACGTTCTGGCCGCTGACGAGGTGGAGCCCGCGGTCGGGTCGGGAATTGTCGGGCCAACCAGAACATGGCCTTGAGAAGTTGAGAGTTCTTTTCTTTTCATCATGAGTCGGCCCAATTCATGTAAGAGGAGTTAGGGCTTATTTTTCGCAGCGACTATTTCTCGCTTTAAGCGAGGCGATAGAGAAGTGTCGCTGAAGGTTCTAAGTATTTGGACCGGCCCATTCATTCATGCATTAAAGTAAAAGAGATCATGAAATGCAAGTACCAGGGATCTATCCCTTGTCTGCAGAGAGATGAGGCGCGCTGCTAGCCAATCCGCCACATCCCATTGGTTGTTAATACTAGGGGGCGCGACCTATTTGAGGCCATCTGAACCGGTTTTTTTTTCATTTTGTTTTCTTTCATTTCTTTTATTTTTTATTCTCCATTTTTTATTATTTTTTTGCATTTTGTTTCTCCATTTTTTGTTTTCTTTTATTTTTCTTATGCTGTTTTCGTTTTCACTCCGCATTTTTGTTATGTCAACAACATTTTTTAATAAGCGATCAACATTTTGTGCATACACATTCAACATTGTCCGAATGCTTAATCAACATTTTAATACTTATTTCAATATTTTTTAAATATTTTTTCAACATTTTTTAAATACATGTTCAATATTTTTTAAATACATGTTCAAAATATTATATACATGATCAATTTTTTTAAAATACTTGTTAACATTTTTTCAAATAATTGTTTAATATTTTCAAATACTCATTCAATATTTTTAAATACATGTTCAACATTTTTATGTACATGATCAACATTTTTTCAAATACTTGTTAACTTTTTATTAAATAGTTGTTCAACATTTTTTAAATACTTGTTCAATATTTTTCAACTACTTGTTCAATATTTTTTAAATGTTTTTTGTAATATATATATATATATAAATTTAAAGTATATAAAAAAGTAAAAAATATAAAAAAACGAAACAAAAAACAGGATGGTGTTTCCTGCCCACGTGGGCCGGCCCAACTGGCGTTCCCTTCAGCGCGGGGTGCTACTGGAGAGCAACTAGGTAACAAGCGCTCCTTCGGGAGCCTCACAACGATCAGCGTCACTTGGCGCGCTCTCAGCCGCCCGCCACGTGTCGCGCTCTGGGCGCTCCCTCCGGATTTTGTATTTTTTTTTTTTTTCCGCACGCGTTTTCGGCTTTTTAAACGGGTTTTCTTCCGGGTTTTTCGACGTTTCGATTTTCCAACGGTCTTCCTTAACTTTTGGACCAAAAAAAGTGCGGAAAAACATGTTTTTTTCTTTCGCGAGAGGCACGGTTTTGCTTCCGCGAGAGGCACGGTTTTGCTTTCGCGTGCCTCTCGGAAACGGAAAAAAAAACACATTTTCTTTTTTTTTCCTTCCGCGAGAGGCACAGTTTTGCTTCCGAGACAGGCACGGTTGTGCTTTCGCGAGAGACAAGGCCGTGCCACTCGAAAACGGGGAAAAAAACGCGTTTTCTGTTTTTGTTCTTTCTAGAGAGGCACGGTTTTGCTTCCGCGAGAGGCACGGTTGTGCTTTCACGAGAGGCACGGACGTGCCTCTCGAAAATAAAAAAACATGTTTTCTGTTTTTTTTTCTTTCGCGAGGGGCACGGTTTTGCTTCCACGAGAGGCATGGTTGTGCTTTCGCGAGAGGCACGGCCGTGCCTCCTCGGAAACGAAAAAAACGCGTTTTCTCTTCTTTTTTTCCTTCCGCGAGAGGCACGGTTGTGATTTCGCGAGAGGTACGGGCGTGCCTCTTTCGAAAAGGGACAAACCCGTGCTCCCGGTTTGGTTTTTTCGTCCGGTTTATCTCGTGAAAAAAAAGTTTATCAAAACCTATCAACATGGGATCTAGTTTTGAAGATGTCAACGCGAAGAATCCAATGGTGGAAACGGTTCGAGATTTGGACGCACGGTTTAAGAGATAAATCATTTTGAATAAACGAATCTACGAAAAAAGGAAAAACTCCCAGATTGTGACAAGTGGCGCACATGCAGGGCGCCATGTGTCGCAACCTAAGAAGGTTGGAGTGAACTATAAAATGAGTACTCATTAACTAGTGATTTCGGTGCTACTGTCTCGTTAACGCAAGAAATAGGTGTGACCCTTATTTTTCACGCAAGGACTACATCTCGCATTAAGCGAGCGCATTCTTCCATCTCGTTGAAACTTTCCTCATGTACTGTAGTAGTTGGGCCAGGCCATTTTCGCCAGGTTTTTTCTTCTTCGCTGGGTTAGATCGATCGAGTGAGTTTACTGGTCTTCTAAAGAGAAAAAACTGAGTTTGTTGGTTCATTCGCATAGTGTTTTTTCCTTTTTTCGTTTTTCTTTCTTTTTCTACGTTTCCTCATTGTTTATTTATTTTTTTTGTTTTCTTTGCTTTTTCATCGATTTTCTTCCTTTCTTTCCCTATTTTCACTGTTTTTTACTGTTTATTTTTTGTTTTATTTTTTTCTAAGTTTTTATTGGTTTTTTTGTTTTTCTTTGGTTTTTATTTATTCTTTCTTGGTTGTTATCGGTTTTCGTAACTACTTTCTCGGTTGCCACTGATTTTCTCGTTTTTTTTTGTTTTTATTTGTTTCTTTTCTTTATTTTCATTGTTTTTTCTTTTCTTTCTTTCTTCAGTTTTTATTTCTTTCTTGGTTTTCATCGATTTCCTTTTTTATTCTTTTACATTTGTTTTTTTCAGTTTTTTCATTTTCATTTATTTGGCTTATTTTGTTTCTTTATTGGTTTTCATTTTTGCTTTTTTTTCATTTCATTCTTGTATAGTAACAATATTTTTAATACATGTTTAACAATTTTTAAATACAAAGTTAACATTTTCTTAATACATGATCAATGTTTTTCCATTGCACATATTAAACATTTTTAAATGCATGATTAAAAAAATTCAAACACAAGATTAACATTTTTTGAATACTTGGTCAACATTTTCCTATACACATTTTTTTCGTTTTTTAAATGTTTGATTAAGAGTTTTCAAATGAAAAGATTAACATTTTTGAATACATGGTCAACATTTTTCTATACACATTTAACATTTTTTCAAATGCTTGATTAACATTATTCAAACATTTGTTCAATATTTTTCAAATGCTTGATTAAACTTATAACATTATCAATTTTTTTATCATTTTTAATAAATGGTCAAATTTCTTATACAATTTACATTTTCTAAATGCTTGATTAACATTTTTTAAATACTGATCAACATATTTTTTTCAAATTATTGATTAACATTTTATAGATGATAAAAAAATAATCATTTTTTAATACATGATCAAAAAAAATTTGTATACACATTAAATATTTCCGAATGCTTGATTAACATTTTTCAAATAGTTGTTCAGCATTTTCCAATTCTTCATTAACATTTTTCCAATACTTGTTCAACATTATTCAAATTCTTATTCAACATTTTCCAAATGCTTGATCAACATTTTCCAAATACTTGTTCAACAATTTTGAAATGTTTTTTGTAGAGTATTTTTTTGTGTGTGTGTAAAAGATTTTATGTGTGTGTGTGTAAATGAAGATATATTAATAAGGGGTATAAAAGATTTATTTACTTGTTCTATATGAATCTTTTATACCTCTTTATTATTTTAATATACTCATTAACAATTAATAGATACCCCAAGTGAGTTTCATGAAAAATTTTATGTGAGTCTCATATTTTTTAGCGTTTACGTATATACTGATTTGTTCGTACGTGAAAAAAGTTATATTACAAAAAATACATCGCAAATGATGTTTTTTCAACAAAACTCATATTGGGGTATCTTAGAATATTTAATGGAGTATATTGAGAATGATAAAGAGGTATAATCAATGCGTATACGAGGTATATTGAAGATGGGAGTACGTACTCCCAGGAGTATAGACTATTCGTCACCGTGGATGAGGAATAGTTATTCTTCACCCCCCTCTATTTAGCGTCAATGCACCGTAATTTTACGTTTCATAAATTTTGTCTTATTTCAGACGTAAAAAGAGAACGTAAGAAAATATATAATTACCGTAAAAAATATTTTATGTTACGTAAAATTACAAATGTAAAAATATAGTGTAAAATGTACATAAAATGCAAATTTTCTAGTTTTATGACCTATATTTTTTTCTTATGCCAAATTTTACGCGGCGAATCAATATGAATGTAATTATTTGTATTTCAAATATAATTTTATTTATGAAATGATCATAAGATTACTCGGGTGAAGAATAATTTATTCTGCACCCTAGGTGAGATATATATATATATAATAATATATATAATAATATATATAATAATATAATATATAATAATATATATATATATATATATATATATTCGAAAATGATCATAAAATTACGATCGTTTATAAATAAATTACGTTTGAAATACAAATAATTACATTCATATCGATTCTCTACGTAAAATTTGGTATAAGAAAACAAAAATATAGGTTATAAGACCAGAAATATCGCATTTTATGTACGTTTTTACGTTCGTAATTTTACATAGCATAAAATATTTTTTACAGTGAGTATATATTTTCTTACGTTCTCTTTTTACGTATGAAAAAAGAAAAAAATTACGAAATCTAAAAATACGGTGTATTGATGTCAAAATAGAGAGGGGGTGAAGAATAATTATTCCTCACCCAGGGTGACGAATAGCGCGACCCTATATATAGTAATATATATATATATATATATATAATTTTTAAAGTATGAACAAAAGTGCAAAAATAAAGCAAAAATCAAAAACAGAAATCGTAAAAAAACAGAAAAAAGGAGGCTGTGGCCTCCCACGCTTCTGGGCTGGCCCATCTTAGTCTCCCGTTCAACGAGGGTTCCTCCCCTCTCACTGAATGCGAGATATAGGGGCACCCTGTTTTTTATGCTGCCAAATGAATTGGGCCTTAGTAGAGGCACGAAATAGGCTTTCCCAAAATATATAGCCATATTATTTTGTTTTAAGTCAAATTCGTTTAAATTTATAATCAAGTAAATTTAGACAAGCCTATGATGGCTAAACCGCTATTTGTGTCATGCACCTTGTGTTGTCGCGTGCTTGTTCAAATGCCTCGTGCTCATAGAGGGCTACTTTTTCGGAAAGCTTAACAGAGTTATTCCCTCTATTTTGGTACTTATGGTGGATCCATCCCAAGAAAACACAAAAATGAGCTAGCACCATCATTGAAAAAAATGCGAGAGCTGCTCAGACATGTGGTTCGATCGATTGCCCCAGAGCCTTGACAAGTAAAACAAACTCCGATGGTGCTTTTTATCCTTATGACGGTGTGGGTGCCTCAGCTACAGCCTTATGTACCTAGTGATTTCGGTAGTTGAGGCAATGGTGATGTGCAAGAGAGATCAGGTGTGAACACCTACATGCATTGTCCAAGATCGACGAATGGGGTGGCCCATGAATTAGTTATGTCTTGCTTTCTTGATAAAGTTTATATTAATTGCTACAGTGAACCCCTAGCTTTATTTTTATTTTTGAGCAAACTTATGAGTGTCATAATTATTGTTCTTAATCAATAAAACCACTCCATGAAAGAATTCCCCTAAAGGAACCATTTTAGTATAACTTAAAGATGCCTTTCAGTAACTTGTACTAGTTGTTTGTATACTAAGAGATGGCAAATTATTATAGGGTTTTTCTACATTTGTGCCACTAACTCGAACCCACTACTCATATTTGCCCCTAATTTCGAAGCATGCTCAGATTTACCCATCTGCCGTCAGTTACACTAATAGAAATGCGCTTCCGTGCCGCTATCGTCTAGTCAGAGGGCTTTGACAGTTTTCTGGGCGTTTGCTAGACATTTTGCCCCTGAAAAAATAAACATAAATAGAGAGAGAGAGAGGTGAAGGAAATATGCCCTAGAGGCAATAATAAAGTTGTTATTTTATATTTTCTTATTCATGATAAAGGTTTATTATTCATGCTAGAATTGTATTGATTGGAAACTTAAATACATGTGTGAATACATAAATAAATACCGTGTCCCTAGTAAGCCTCTACTAGACTAGCTCGTTGATCAAAGATGGTTAAGGTTTCCTAACCATAGACATGTGTTGTCATTTGATAACGGGATCACATCATTAGGAGAATGATGTGATGGACAAGACCCATCCGTTAGCTTAGCATATTGATCGTTCAGTTTATTGCTATTGCTTTCTTGATGACAAATACATATTCCTTCGACTATGAGATTATGCAACTCCCGGATACCGGAGGAATACCTTGTGTGCTATCAAAGGTCACAATGTAACTGGGTGATCATAAAGATGCTCTACAGGTATCTCCGAAGGTGTTTGTTGAGTTGGCATAGATCGAGATTAGGATTTGTCACTCCGAGTATCGGAGAGGTATCTCTGGGCCCTCTCGGTAATACACATCATAAGCTTGCAAGCAAATGACTAAGGAGTGAGTTACGAGGTGATGTATTACGGAACGAGTAAAGAGACTTGCCGGTAACGAGATTGAACTAGGTATGAAGATACCGACGATCGAATCTCGGGCAAGTAACATACCGACAGACAAAGGGAATTACGTATGTTGTCATAAAGGTTCGACCGATAAAGATCTTTGTAGAATATGTAGGAACCAATATGGGCATCCAGGTTCCGCTATTGGTTATTGACCGGAGAGGTGTCTCGATCATGTCTACATAGTTCTCGAACCCGTAGAGTCCGCACGCTTAACGTTCGTTGATGATATAGTATTATATGAGTTATGTATGTTGGTGACCGAATGTTGTTCGGAGTCCCGGATGAGATCACGGACATGACGAGGAGCTCCGGAATGGTCCGGAGGTAAAGATTGATATATGGGATAATAGTGTTTGGTCTCCGAAAGGGTTCCGGAATTCACCGGAAGGGGTTTCGGATGTTTCTCGAAATGATCTGGTGCGAGAACACTTTATTTGGGCTAAGGGGTAAAGCCCACGAGGTTTTTGGAAAGTGCAAAAGGAAGTTTTGCGGAGACCAGAGGCCAGACGCCAGGGTCCCTGGCGTCTGGGCCCAGACGCCGGGAACCCTGGCGTCTGGCCCTCGAGTCCGAGAAGGACTCTTGCCTTTCGGGCAAAACCGACTTTGAGGAGGCTTTTACTCCAAGTTTCGACCCCAGGGCTCAACATATAAATAGAGGGACAGGGCTAGCACCCAAGACACATCAAGATACACCAAGCCGTGTGCCGGCAACCCCGTCCTCTCTAGTTTATCCTCCGTCATAGTTTCCGTTATGATTAGGCGAAGCCCTGCGGAGATTGTTCTTCACCACCACCGTCACCACGCCGTCGTGCTGCCGGAACTCATCTACTACTTCGCCCCTCTTACTGGATCAAGAAGGCGAGGACGTCATCGAGCTGAACGTGTGCTGAATGCGGAGGTGCCATACGTTCGGTACTTGATCGGGACAGATCGTGAAGGTGTACGACTACAACAACCGCGTTGATAAATGCTTCCGCTTAGCGATCTTCAAGGGTATGAAGATGCTCTCCCATCTCGTAGCTATGCATCTCCATGGATAAATCTTGCGTGTGCGTAGAAATTTTTTGTTTTCCATGCAACATTTCCCAATAGTGGCATCCGAGCCAGGTCTATGCATAGATGATATGCACGAGTAGAACACAAAGAGTTGTGGGCGGTGATAGTCATACTGCTTACCACCAACGTCTTATTTTGATTCGGCAGTATTGTAAGATGAAGCGGCCCGGACCAACCTTACATGTCCACGTACATGAGACCAGTTCCACCGACAGACATGCAACTAGTTTTGCATAAAGGTGGCTGGCGGGTGTCTGTTTCTCCTACTTTAGTTGAATCGAATTTGACTGCGGCCGGTCCTTGAAGAAGGTTAAAACAACAAACTTGATAAATCACCGTTGTGGTTTTTGCCGTAGGTAAGAACGGTTCTTGCTAGAAGCCCGTAGCAGCCACATAAAACTTGCAACAACAAAGTAGAGGACGTCTAACTTGTTTTTGCAGGGCATGTTGTGATGTGATATGGTCAAGACATGATGTGATATACGTTATTGTATGAGATGATCATGTTTTGTAATTTATTGGCAACCGGCAGGAGCCTTAGGGTTGTCTCTTAATTATTGTATGAAATACAAGCGCCATGTAATTACTTTACTTTATCGCTATGCGTTAGCAATAGTTGTAGAAGCAATAGTTGGCGAGATGACCCCGACGCAACGATGGAGATCAAGGTGTCGAGCCGGTGACGATGGAGATCATGACGATGCTTTGGAGATGGAGATCAAAAGCACAAGATGATGATGGCCATATCATGTCACATATTTTGATTGCATGTGATGTTTATCCTTTATGCATCTTATTTTGCTTAGAACGGCGGTAGCATTATAAGATGATCCCTTCACTAAATATCAAGATAAAAGTGTTCTACCTGAGTTTGCACTGTTGCTAAAGTTCGTCGTTTCAAAGCACCTCGTGATGATCGGGTGTGATAGACTCTACGTTCACATACAACGGGTGTAAGCCAGTTTTACACAAGCAGAATACTTGGGTTAAACTTGACGAGCCTAGCATGTACAGACATGGTCTCGGAACACTGGAGACCGAAAGGTCGAACGTGAACCATATAGTAGATATGATCAACATAGAGATGTTCACCATTGATGACCACCCCATCTCACGTGATGATCAGACATATGTTAGTTTATTTGGATCACGTATCACTTAGATAACTTAAGGGATGTTTATTTAAGTGGGAGTTCATTAGTAATTTGATTAATTGAACTTAATTTATCATGAACTTAGTCCTGATAGTATTTGCAAATCTATGTTGTAGATCAATAACTCGCGATGTAGCTCCCCTAATTTTGATATGTTCCTAGAGAAAACTAAGTTGAAAGATGATAGTAGCAATGATGCGGACTGGGTCCGTGATCTGAGGATTATCCTCATTGCTGCACAGAAGAATTATGTCCTTGATGCACCGATAGGTGACAGACCTATTGCAGGAGCAGATGCAGACGTTATGAAAGTTTGGCAAGCTCGATATGATGACTACTTAATAGTTTAGTGCGCCATGCTTTACGGCTTAGAACCGGGACTTCAAAAATATTTTGAACGCCACGGAGCATATGAGATGTTCCAAGAGCTGAAATTGGTATTTCAGACTCATGCCCGTGTCGAGAGGTATGAGACCTCTGACAAATACTTTGCCTACAAGATGGAGGAGAATAGTATGACGACCCCGGCTTAATCGTGCACTAAACATACACGTAAATGCACACGATCAAGCCTAAGGACTCACTTGAAGATATCACAACACAACTCTAAAACATAAATAAATTCATACAAGCTTTATATTACAAGCCAGGGCCTCGAGGGCTCGAATACATAGCTCGATGGCATACAAGTGTCAGCGGAAGCATCAGATATCTGAGTACAGATATATTACAGAAACAGAGACAGTCCTTTAAGAAAAGCGGGGCAAAATAAAATGCTACGATCGAAAGGCGTAGGCCTCCTGCCTAGGACCCTCCGAATCCTACTCCTGGTCATCGGTAGGCTCCTCGTAGTAGTACTCGCCTGGAGGGTAGTAGTAGTAGCTGTAGTCGTCGACAGGGGCAGCTATCTCAGGGGCTCCGTCATCTGGCGGCGACATATGGATATGGGGAGAAAAAGAAAGTAAAGCAAACGTGAGTACTCATCCGAAGTACTCAGCAAGCAAGGATCTACACTACATATGCAACATTTTCAAAGGAAGGCTGTATATGTGGACTGGGCTGCAGAAATGCCAGAATAGAGGGGAATGCCTAGTCCTATCGAAGACTAGCATCTTCAGCGGTCTTGCAGCATTAGAAGAGTACAGATTAGCATAATGTAAAGTAGTAGTAATGTTATCAACCTCGCCCAGAGATTCTTCCTTGACTCCCTGCGAGAAAGCAATCCCAGAGCCATACTATCCATTTCATCTCAAGTCACCAGTTCTAGTTGTACCGATCGAGATACAACTCCGAGTGTCCGTTACCGTAGGACAGGCTATCGATAGATTAGTTCTTCCCTGCAGGGGTGCACCAACTTACCCACCATGCTCGCTTAAATCCGGCCGGACACACTTTTCTGGGTCATGCCCGGCCTCGGCCAAACGATACGCCGCAACCCGACCTAGGCTTAAAAGAGAGGTCAGCACGCCGGACTAAACCTATGCCCCCAGGGGTCTTGGGCCATCGCCCCGGGAACTCCTGCACGTTACGGGGCCACCGAGAGCAGACCTAGCAACCCCTTATACAAGCGCGGTTGCGTTCCCAGTCCAACTCGGCATGCGCCGCTCCTTACTGACGTCAAATAAGCTTCGACTGATGTATACGACGCAGAACGCCCATACTATGCCCACGTGATGGTTAGTGCTATCAGGCCAGAGGCCCCTCGGATCAAATATCCAAACCGTTAGTGGATTAGGAGCGCGCGGTAACGAGCAGAGACTCACGAAAGATGTGACCCCGTCGGCCCGTCTCGAGGACTTGCGGCAAGGGCTAAGAATGCCCGGCCACGCCTCGTGTTCAACTCTCGGGCACCATCCAGGTCCACTCGATTCCACATCACTCGCAATTAAGCTTGCGCGGGTACCCCTCAGGGCCGACCCGTCTTTAGTAACATGTTTCAGTGTAAAGTCATAGTAACAATGGTAACTGTGTGTCCAACACCAAGGGGAACCCTGAGGAATCACCCTCGATGGAATTCCCTCTGATGTTACCACCAAGGTGAACGAAGGAGGAATCACCCTCGAGGTCCACTCTTGAGGAGTTGCGCGACGGTGTCGTTATCGGGGGTGGTGTAGGAGGAATCACCCTCGCTGACCATGCCCGATTAACTAACCTACAAGGTTATCATCAGAAGTGCCGACAAGGTATCACCCTCGGCACTCAATAGTAACCCAGTAGTGTCGAGCAACTAAGGGGAAGTGATGTGCGGTGTCGGGGCCTGGTCTTCGATCCCGTTGATCGGGTCTTCTGATGATCCAGCAGGGCAGTCGGGATAATGTGGGGTCTCTGCTGGGTCTCTACCCAAACTATACTAAACAGTTTAGGATAAACAGGCAGGTAACAATAGCAGGTTACAATGATCAGGCTATGCAGTAGAAATAGGACAATAGCAGCAGCAGTAACTTATAATGCAAGCATAAGAGAGAAGAGAGTGGGCGATATCGGAATGCTCAAAAGGGGGGTGCTTGCCTGTTTGCTCGGCGGCAAGGGCAAGATCGTCAACTGCGTCGTCGGGCTCCTGAGCGGCGTCGGCCTCGGGAGCTACGTCGACGTCGGGGTCTACCGAGAGAGAAGAGGGGGAAGAAACATATAAATGCACAGCAAATGATGCAATACAGGGCATGCTATGCTAAGATGCAGTGCAGGGTTGCCTAAAGTATGTCTAAGGCATTTTTAGTTATTATAGGATTTAAGTTGGATTTATTAACCGGTGTATATGCACTATTCATATACCGGATACGGCCTCGAAGTTGCGGGTTCACCTATGTAGGGGGTTCCGGCATCGAAACAGACGACACGATCAGATTCGTCTCGTCGTTCTGATCAACTTTCATGTTTTAAGTTTTTCGATCTGAGCTACGGTTTATTTTCTACGAATTTTCAAAGATTTAAACATTTTCTGGATTTTATTTAAATTAGCAGAAAAAGGAATTATGACATCAGCATGATGCATTGCTGACATCAGTAGGTCATTAGGTCGGCTGACCAGGTCAAACCTGACCTGTGGGTCCAGTGGGACCCACATGTCAGCCTCTATTAGTTTAACAGAGTATTAGACTAATCTAACAGTGTAATTAGAGGTGTGGGCCCAGCCTGTCAGTGAGTGATTAGATTAAACTAATTATTTTTATTTATTAAATCGCTTAATTAGTCTAATTACCAGAGGGGCCCACATGTCATTCACCGTGGGTGAACAGTAACCACGTTGACCAGAGTCAACGTGGTCAACAGAGGTGCTGGGGCCCACTGGCAGCCTCTCAATGGGCGGGCCCCACTTGTCCGCGTCGCCGAAGTTAGCTCCGGCGACCCAAAACACGGCGGCGCGTCGCCGGAACACGTCGGAATCGCTTTACGCAGCACCAATTCACGCGCGGTAACATGCGTTCGAATGGCCGCAGTGCTCCGCGTCGATTGGTGACGGCGCCGGACCAAATGGTCGCCGGAAACAGAGCCGGCGACGAGCTACGACGGCTGTGCGTACGGGACCTCGACGGAACCTACACTAGGAGGCACGGGGAGGCACGTGCTCGAGCCCGTTGGGCTCCTGGGAACACCAGGAGCTCGGCGGTGGCCTCAGGCGACGGTGACATCGACCACAGTGGCGGCCACAAGCCCGTCGGCGGCGAGCAGAGCACGAAGGCGACGACAGCTAGCTACGGCACGCGGGGAAGCTAACAGAGAGGAGCAGGGGCGGAGGAGCTCACCGCGCGGCACGCAAGATGGCCCGTGATGGATTTGTAGCAGCAGAAGTCGCCAGAGATGGAGGTGATCGCCGGCGCCTGAGAAGGGAAGGGCAGCTCGATCCCGACAAGGTAGAGCTCCTCGGCTTGATCCGAAGGGTGAGGACGAGGTAGCAGTCGACGGCAGTGACGCTGGACACGTCGGAGCGGCGAACGGGGCTCGGTGGCCGCAAGGATGAGCGAGGACGGCGGCGATGGCGCTCGGATCAGAGAGAGAAAGGGCGAGCGCGAGCGAGGGAGAGACGAGGGAGGAGCGACGAGTGGATGAGGAGGATCAGGGGAGATGGACGGGGCTCCCTTATCCCCTCGACCTCTCCTGTAGCATCGGTGGCGCCGCGGTGTCGACGCCGCACCGGCGCGCACGCGCGTGACCTCTGGCGAGCTGACACGGCGAGGGAGAGAGAAGGAGGAATGGGCCAGTTGGGCCGGAACAGGGGCACTGTGCACTTAGGCCCAGTGCACAGTGCCTCTTTTCTTTTTATTTTCTGTTTTCTGCTTTTTCTTTTAACAGAATTGGTTTTGAATTATTTTGAGCATTCAAATGGATTAGCAAAAATGTGAAACTTGCTCACATAAATATCTTGCAATATCCAACACTGCCACAAAAAGTTTGGGCATTTTTGGATTCCATTTGAAATTATTCAAAAATTAATAGGGCATTTAATTACTGTTTTGGACTCTGTTCCTTACTGTTTGTACCACCTAACTAATTTAGTAAATGCTGGTTCAAATTTTAGAATAGTCTCTGGATTACTTGCTATTTGATGAACATTTTTCCCACAAGTTCTGAGCCAGTTCATATTTCACTTTGGAATTTGAGTTGATTTTCTGAATAGAATTTGAATTGTTTTGATTAACCACTATGACTAAGCACTGCAAATGAAGATGACTTGGCATATTAGCAGATGATCACAGTGACTATTACACAGGGGTGTTACAAATAGCTCAGCCAGTGAGCATATGCTCAGAATGTCTGGGTACTACAATCACTTGAATCAAGTGAGTGTTAATCTTCCAGATAAGATAGTGATTGACAGAGTTCTCTAGTCACTATCACGAAGCTACTTGAACTTCATGATAAACTATAATATGCAAGGGATGAAGAAAACGATTCCCGAGCTCTTCGCGATGCTAAAATCGGCGAAGGTAGAAATCAAGAAAGAGCATCAAGTGTTGATGGTTAACAAGACCACTAGTTTCAAGAAAAAGGGCAAAGGGAAAGAAAGAAAACTTCAAGAAGAATGGAAAGCAAGTTGCCACTCCCATGAAGAAGCCCAAAGCTGGACCTAAGCCTGAAACTGGGTGCTTCTACTGCAAAGGGAATGGTCACTAGAAGCGGAACTGCCCCGAATATTTGGCAGATAAGAAGGATGGCAAAGTGAACAAAGGTATATTTGATATACATGTTATTGATGTGTAACTTACTAGTATTCGTAGTAGCCCCTGGGTATTTGATACAGGTTCAGTTGCTAAGATTAGTAACTCGAAACAGGAGTTGCAGAATAAACAGATACTAGTTAAGGACAAGGTGACGATGTGTGTTGGAAATGATTCCAAGGTTGATACGATCACCATCGTACACTCCCTCTACCTTCGGGATTAGTTATTTAGTGTTTGCATTGAGCATGAACAAGATTAGATCGTGTTTATTGCAATACGGTTATTCATTTAAGTCAGAGAATAATTGTTGTTCTGTTTACATGAATAAAACCTTCTATGGTCATACACTCAATACAAATGGTTTATTGAATCTCGATCGTAGTGATACATATATTCATAATATTGATGCCAAAAGATGAAAAGTTGATAATGATAGCGCAACATACTTGTGGCACTGCCATTTAGGTCATATTGGTGTAAAGCGCATGAAGAAACTCCATGCAGATGTACTTTTGGAATTACTTGATTATGAATCATTTGATACTTGCGAACCATGCCTCATAGGCAAGATGACTAAAACTCCGTTCTCCGGAACAATGGAGCGAGCTAATGACTTATTGGAAATAATACATACCGATGTATGCGGCCCGATGAGTGGTGAAGCACGCGGCGGGTATCGTTATTTTCTGACCTTCACAGATGATTTGAGTAGGTATGGGTATATCTATTTGATGAAACACAAGTCTGAAACATTTGAAAAGTTCAAAGAATTTCAGAGTGAAGTGGATAATCATCGTAACAAGAAAAATAAAGTTTCTACGATTTGATCGTGGAGGTGAATATTTGAGTTTTGAGTTACGAGTTTGGCCTTCATTTAAAACAATGTGGAATTGTTTCACAAACTCACGCCACCTGGAACACCACAACTTAATGGTGTGTCCGAACGTCGTGACCGTACTTTATTAGATATGGTGCGTTTTATGATGTCTCTTACCGATTTACCACCATCGTTTTGGGGTTATGCATTAGAGACAACTGCATTCACGTTAAATAGAGCACCATCTAAATCCGTTGAGATGACACCGTATGAACTGTGGTTTGGCAAGAAACCTAAGCTGTCATTTCTTAAAGTTTGGGGATGCGACGCTTATAGGCTTCAGCTTGATAAGCTCGAACCTAAATCGGAGAAGTGCGTCTTCATAGGATACCCTAAAGAAACTATTGGGTACACCTTCTACCACAGATCCGAAGGCAAGATCTTTGTTGCTAGGAATGGGTCCTTTCTAGAGAAGGAGTTTCTCTCGAAAGAAGTGAGTGGGAGGAAAGTAGAACTTGATGAGGTAATTGTACCTTCTCTCGAATTGGAAAGTAGCACATCACAGAAAACCGTCCCCGTGATGCCTACACCAACTAGAGAGGAAGCAAATGATAATGATCATGAAACTTCAGAAAGTTACTATTGAACCTCGTAGGTCGACCAGAGCACGATCCGCACCAGAGTGGTACGGTAATCCTGTCCTGGAAGTCATGTTACTAGACTAAGGCGAACCTATGAACTATGAAGAAGCTATGATGAGCCGAGATTCCGACAGATGGCTTGAGGCCATGAAATCAGAGATAGGATCCATGTATGAGAACAAAGTATGGACTTTGGTGGACTTGCCCGATGATCGGCAAGCCATAGAAAATAAATGGATCTTCAAGAAGAAGACTGACGTTGATGGTAATGTTACTGTCTACAAAGCTCGACTTGTCACAAAAGGTTTTTGACAAGTTCAAGGGGTTGACTACGATGAGACTTTCTCACCCGTAGCGATGCTTAAGTCCGTCCGAATCATGTTAGCAATTGCCGCATTTTATAATTATGAAATCTGGCAAATGGATGTCAAAACTGCATTCCTTAATGGATATTTTAAAGAAGAGTTGTATATGATACAACCAGAAGGTTTTGTCGATCCTAAAGGTGCTAACAAAGTGTGCAAGCTCCAGCGATCCATCTATGGACTGGTGCAAGCATCTCGGAGTTGGAATATACGCTTTGATGAGGTGATCAAAGCATATGGTTTTATACAGACTTACGGTGAAGCCTGTATTTACAAGAAAGTGAGTGGGAGCTCTGTAGCATTTCTAATATTATATGTGGATGACATATTGTTGATTGGAAATGATATAGAATTTCTGGATAGCATAAAAAGGATACTTGAATAAGAATTTTTCAATGAAAGACCTCGGTGAAGCTGCTTATATATTGGGAATCAAGATCTATAGGGATAGATCAAGACGCTTAATAGGACTTTCACATAGCACATACCTTGGCAAAGTTTTGAAGAAGTTCAAAATAGATCAGACAAAGAAAGGGTTCTTGCCTGTGTGACAAGGTGTGAAGTTGAGTAAGACTCAAAACCCGACCATGGCAGAAGATAGAGAGAGAATGAAAGTCATTCCGTATGCCTCAGCCATAGGTTCTATAAAGCATGCTATTTTGTGTACCAAACCTGTTGTGTACCTTGCCATGAGTTTGGCAAGGGGGTACAATAGTGATCCAGGAGTAGATCACTGGACAGCGGTCAAAATTATCCTTAGTTACCTAAAAGGACTAAGGAGATATTTCTTGGTTATGGAGGTAATAAAGAGTTCGTCGTAAAGAGTTACGTCGATGCAAGCTTTGACGCTGATTCAGATGATCTGAGTCTCAATCTGGATACATGTTGAAAGTGGGAGCAATTAGCTAGAGTAGCTCCATACAGAGCTTTGTAGACATAGAAATTTACAAAATACGTACGGATCTGAATGTGACAGACCTGTAGACTAAACTTCTCTCACAAGCAAAACATGATCACACCTTAGTACTCTTTGGATGTTAATTACATGGCGATGTGAACTAGATTATTGACTCTAGTAAACTCTTTGGGTGTTGGTCACATGGCGATGTGAACTAAGGGTGTTAAATCACATGGTGATGTGAACTAGATTATTGACTCTAGTGCAAGTGGGAGACTGAAGGAAATATGCCCTAGAGGCAATAATAAAGTTGTTATTTTATATTTCCTTATTCATGATAAAGGTTTATTATTCATGCTAGAATTGTATTGATTGGAAACTTAAATACATGTGTGAATACATAAACAAATACCATGTCCCTAGTAAGCCTCTACTAGACTAGCTCGTTGATAAAAGATGGTTAAGGTTTCCTAACCATAGACATGTGTTGTCATTTGATAACGGGATCACATCATTAGGAGAATGATGTGATGGACAAGACCCATCTGTTAGCTTAGCATATTGATCGTTCAGTTTATTGCTATTGCTTTCTTGATGACAAATACATATTCCTTCGACTATGATATTATGCAACTCCCGGATACCGGAGGAATACCTTGTGTGCTATCAAATGTCACAACATAACTGGGTGATCATAAAGATGCTCTATAGGTATCTTCGAAGGTGTTTGTTGAGTTGGCATAGATCGAGATTAGGATTTGTCACTCCGAGTATCGGAGAGGTATCTCTGGGCCCTCTCGGTAATACACATCATAAGCTTGCAAGCAAATGACTAAGGAGTTAGTCACGAGGTGATGTATTATGGAACGAGTAAAGAGACTTTCCGGTAACGAGATTGAACTAGGTATGAAGATACCGACGATCGAATCTCGGGCAAGTAACATACCGACAGACAAAGGGAATTACGTATGTTGTCATAAAGGTTCGACCGATAAAGATCTTTGTAGAATATGTAGGAACCAATATGGGCATCCAAGTTCCGCTATTGGTTATTGACCGAAGAGGTGTCTTGATCATGTCTACATAGTTCTCGAACCCATAGGGCCCGCACGCTTAACGTTCATTGATGATATAATATTATATGAGTCATGTATGTTGGTGACCGAATGTTGTTCGGAGTCCCGGATGAGATCACGGACATGACGAGGAGCTCCGGAATGGTCCGGAGGTAAAGATTGATATATGGGATAATAGTGTTTGGTCTCCGGAAGGGGTTTCGGATGTTTCCCGAAATGATCTGGTGCGAGAACACTTTATTTGGGACAAGGGGTAAAGCCCACGAGGTTTTTGGAAAGTGCAAAAGGAAGTTTTGCGGAGACCAGAGGCTAGACGCCAGGGTCCCTGGTGTCTGGGCCCAGACGCCGGGAACTGACGATGACATGTACCTAGGGTAGGGTCTTAGGCCTGACCTAGACACCCTACCCAAGGACACTACGCGTAAGTCCAAGACCTAAAAGGTTTTACAGAAGATACCGACTGAAATCCTCATGAAGTGCAATACACTCGACAAGAGATTCCACTCGGATATCCCAATTCCACTTGACCATGATCATTTCACTCGACCACACAAGAATCCACTCGGAGTACAGAATACCTAGAGTCACCCCAGGATGGCAACGGTCAGGCATTCACTCCGACGTCATAAAGACCATTCAATGCAGGCGTTACTAGTAACGTTCAGGATTTAACTCTCATTGAACCCCTGTGTAACTGAGGGCTACGAGGGGTCGGCGCACTCTATATAAGCCACCCCTCCCCTCTGGCACAAGGGTTCGCACCCTTTGTAACTATTCCACATTCCAGTCGACAAGCCTCCGCGGCACCGAGACGTAGGGCTGTTACCTCTTCCGAGAGGGGCCTGAACTCATAAATCTGTGCGTACAACCTCGTCATAGCTAGGACACTGCCCTCTCCTACGTACCCCCTATTCTACTGTCAGACTTGTTCCCACGACAGTTGGCGCCCACCTTGGGGCAGGCGTCTAAGCGACTTCCGGCGAGGTTGCAATCTCCGATCTTCATCAACATGGTTTCTAGCGGCGGTTTGGCCCTGAGTCACGAGATCCATCTCGGCGCGCTCGGCTTCATCGCCGACGACTCCGCCTAGCTCCAAGAGGCCCCCCTCGACGTCGAGGCTCTCCCCGCCCACGGGGCAGCACACTTCCGCGTGAGTGCCTGCGGCGTCCTCCTGCGGCAGCCGTCGACCCAGTATCGGTCAGCTCCCGTGGCGTCTTGCTTCCCGTTGACCGTCGCCGCAAGCGATCCGGTCGTTCGCGGCTCCAGCGTTGGGTGAAGCATGCGGTGGCTCGTCAGTCGACCACCCCACAAATCGCAGCGATTGAGCCCGATGACTCTCTCTATGGGTCATTCGATCTGCCGACTGGTCATTCGGATACGCTTTCCCAGTGTGAGAGCAACGATCCCGCGGCAGAGGTCCTCATGGTCAACTCCCAGCGCAGTCCGCCCGGATTCCATCGCGGCGGCGGCAGCAGCGTCCTATCGCACGACGATGACGAGTATTATCCCCAAGCCCTCACTGCCGAGCAGAGAGAAGAACTGCGGCGCAGGAATGAGGAGGCTCTCCAGACCCCCATCATTGGGGAGACCCCCGAAGCTCAGGCTCTGGAGGCTGCGCGTGTGGCCAATTTGGCCGAGCGTGCGCGTCTGGAGAATCTTCAACAAGCACTTGACGACCGCGCTCGCAGGGAAATCCCAAGTTCCATTCGACGTCAATGATAGTTGTTTCCGACTGGGCCTCGAGATGACTGTCAGGTATACCGCACTCCGATTCAAAATGTAGCAGCAGCGGCCTGTATCGCAGATTCCATTCAGCCATCCTGTTCTGAGGCCGGTAGATGTTTACAACAGATTCGAGCATTGCTCAAAGCGGCTGGTGAACAGAACTCAGCAGTTTCCCAGTCGCGCAACAGGATTCACAGCAAATCCGTCATGGCAGACACAGTTCAGTCGGCACACAGCCCAAGATCGCCTTTACGGTGTGAAGATCATGGTTATCGCCAGGACCAGTATCTTGGTCGAGGCCACGGGCAGTTTGATCCTCGATACCACCGCGATGACCACCGTCGAGTGCCTACGCCCCCTTCGAGGGGTGGTTCGTACGCGCCCCGGCGGTATGACGATAGGCGTCCGTTTGGTGATGAGCGGAGAATTCCAGTCGACCCAAGAGAGCCTGGGTTTGATGCGAGGTCAGTCCTCGTACAGGGCCTGGTTGACAGAGGCAGAGCTAACAGAGAAGGACTGGACAGAGATCGCCCGAGTGGAAACAGGGCGTTCGTCTCTGGGCCCGAGTGTTTCAGTAGAGCCATTCGAGCTGCTGAGATTCCCCCCAACTTCAGGTTGGCGACAGGAGTAAGCAAATTCACCAGCGAGTCGAAGCCAGACACCTGGTTGGAAGATTACCGAGTGGCAGTGTAGATCGGTGGAGGCAACGATGAAGTGGCCATGAAGCACCTCCCCTTGATGCTTGAAGGCTCGGCCAGGGCCTGGTTGAATCAGTTGGCTCCTGGAAGCATATTCTGTTGGGAAGATTTAGCTCGGGTGTTTATCAGGACATTTGAAGGTATTTGCAAACGCCCTGCAGGGCTGACCGAATTACAGCACTGCGTTCAGAAACCGAGTGAAACTTTGAGGGATTTCATCCAGAGATGGACTACCCTTCACCATGCAGTGGGGAACGTATCTGAACACCAGGCAGTTTGCGCCTTCAAGGAGGGCGTCAGGTACAGAGAGCTCATCCTGAAATTCGGTCGTTCCGGAGACATGTCTCTGAGCCGAATGATGGAAATAGCCACTCGGTATGCGAATGGCGAAGAGGAAGACCAACTCCGCAATGGCAAGGGAAAAACAGTCGACCACGACGCTGGGGGCGGAAATCCCAGTCGAAAGCAAAAGCGTAAAGCTAAGCTTGCAGGTCCCGCTGAAGCCGCAGTTCTGAATGCACAAGGAAAGTCTAAAGGAAGGCCTAAGGGGCCGTGGGTGCCCAAAAAGGTGAAAAACCAGTCCGGCCAAGATGTCCTGGATTTGCCGTGTCACATTCACACGAAGAAGGATGAAGAGGGTAACTTGATTCTGCCAAAGCATACCACTCGGCAGTGCAGGCTCCTAATTCAGCAGTTCCGAGAGGGCCAGCCCAGTGAGAAGGGCGCTGATAAGGACGAGGAAGAGGAAAAGGATGATGGTTACCCGAAGGTTAATGCTACCTTGGTGATTTTGGCTGATGTTGAAAGCAAAAGTCGACTAAAAGTCATAAATAGAGAAGTGAACATGGTTGCTCCGGCAACTACGACATACTTGAAGTGGTCGAAAACTCCCATTACATTCGACCAATCAGATCACCCAGCGCATGTTGCTACCCCCGGGCGGCAAGGTTGGTGGTCGACCCAGTCGTTGGGGGCACCCGACTGACTAAAGTCCTCATGGATGGTGGCAGTGGTCTGAACATTCTGTATGCTGAGACCCTCCAGGGGATGGGCATTCCGATGTCCCAACTCAGTGAGAGCAACATGCAGTTCCACGGAGTCATCCCAAGGAAGAAAGCAAAGTCACTCGGGGCAGATTGCTCTTGATGTGGTTTTCGGTGATTCCAAGAATTTCCGTAAGGAGAAGTTGATGTTTGAGGTTGTGGATTTCCACAGTGCCTATCATGCTATTCTGGGCAGACCCGCATATGCTCGTTTCATGGCCCGTCCATGTTACATGTATCTCAAGTTAAAGATGCCCGGGCCCAAAGGTGTGATTACTGTCACTGGGAATAGGCAGAGAGCGGAGGAGTGCCTCCAGAAGGGTTCCAAGATTGCAGATGAGCAAATGGCAGTGGTAGAGCTGGAAGAATACAAGAAAAATGCCGATCCGACTGATTTGTTGCGAGCCAAGAAGCCTACTTCAGAGTCTGCGTTTCAGTCGGCTGGTGAAACGAAGCCGGTTCACATTCACCCGGAAGACCCCACTGCTGCTCCGACCCACATCTCAACAACACTCGACAGCAAATAGGAAGCCGCGCTCATCTAGTTCCTCCGTGAGAACTGGGACGTCTTTGCATGGAAGCCATCTGACATGCCAGGCGTACCCAGGGGGCTGGCTGAGCAACGTTTGCGTGTCGACTCAAAGGCAAAACCCGTTAAGGAGCATCTCCGTCGGTCCGTCGCGGAGAAGAGGAAGGCGATTGGCGAGGAGGTGGCTCGGCTCCTGACAGCTGAGTTCATCCGCGAGATATACCACTCCGAGTGGCTCGCTGATATGTCTCCAACGTATCTATAATTTTTTGATTGTTCCATGCTATTATATTATCTATCTTGGATGTTTTACAATCATTTTATAGTCATTTTATATCATTTTTTGGTACTAATCTATTGACATAGTGCCAAGTGCCAGTTGCTATTTTTTGCATGTTTTTTACATCGCAGGAAATCAATACCAAACGGAGTCCAAACATAACGAAACTTTTTGTGGATTTTTTTGACCAGAAGACATCCAGTGGGCCGGAGAAGCGCCTGGGGGGTGCTCCGAGGGGAGCACAACCCACCAGGGCACGCCTGGAGGCCCAGGCGCGCCCTGGTGGGTTGTGCCCACCTCGGGTGCCCCCCGAACCGACTCTTTGCTCTATAAATACACCAATATTCCAGAAACCCTAGGGGAGTAGACGAAAATCAATTCCAGCCGCCGCAGAGTCCAGAACCACCAGATCCAATCTAGACACCATCATGGAGGGGTTCACCACTTCCATTGGTGCCTCTCCGATGATGCGTGAGTAGTTCTTTGTAGACCTACGGGTTCGTAGTTATTAGCTAGATGGCTTCCTCTCTCTCTCTCTCTCTCTCTTGATCTTCAATACAATGGTCTCTTGGAGATCCATATGATGTAACTCTTTTTGCGGTGTGTTTGTTGGGATCCGATGAACTTTGAGTTTATGATCAGATCTATCTTTTTATCCATGAAAGTTATTTGAGTCCTCTTTGATCTCTTATATGCATGATTGCTTATAGCCTCGTATTTCTTCTCCGATATTTGGGTTTTGTTTGGCCAACTTGATCTATTTATCTTGCAATGGGAAGAGGTGCTTTGTAGTGGGTTCGATCTTACGGTGCTTGATCCCAGTGACAGAAGGGGAACCGACACGTATGTATTGTTGCTACTAAGGATAAAACGATGGGGTCTATTTCTACATAAATAGATCTTGTCTACATCATGTCATCGTTCTTATTGCATTACTTCATTTCTCCATGAACTTAATACACTAGATGCATGCTGGATAGCGGTCGATGTGTGGAGTAATAGTAGTAGATGCAGGCAGGAGTCGGTCTACTAATCTTGGACGTGATGCCTATATAATGATCATTGCCTAGATATCGTCATGATTATTTGAAGTTTTATCAATTGCCCAACAGTAATTTGTTCACCCACCATTTGCTATTTTTCTCGAGAGAAGCCACTAGTGAAACCTACGGCCCCCGGGTCTCTTTTCCAATATATTTGCTTTCAAGATCTATTTTGCTATTCGCTCTTTTCTTTATTTGCAAATTTTATTCTCAGATCTATTAAACCAAAAATACAAAAATATCTTGCTGCACTTTATTTTATTTGGCGTTTGATCTATCAATATTTACTACTCTCTCACGTCCGTTTGCCAATTTCTGGCGCCGTTGCCCGAAAGGGATTGACAACCCCTTTTACACGTCGGGTTGCGAGTATTTGTTATTTGTGTGCAGGTGCTGTTTACATAGTGTTGCTTGGTTCTCCTACTGGTTCGATAACCTTGGTTTCATCACTGAGGGAAATACCTACCGCCGCTGTGCTGCATCATCCCTTCCTCTTTGGGGAAATACCGACGTAGCTTCAAGCCGCATCAAAAGGAATTTCTGGCGCCGTTGCCGGGGAGGATCTTCAACATATACCAGGTTCCTAATCACAAATCTCATCTCCTTGCAATCTACATTATTTGCCATTTACCTCTCATTTTCCTCTCGCCCACTTCACAAAAATTTGCCGTTTTATTCGCCCTCTTTTTCGTTCGCCATTTTCTCGTCAGATCTATCTTTTTGCTTGCAATCATGAGTGATTTTGGTATGGCAGAAACAGATGATGGCCTAACTCCTAAAATGGAGCGTACGGGTAATCTGGATGCCAAAACTTTTGTTTTGGGGCAGGGAAATGTTATGGGAAAAGAACATATCCAAGAATTTTTCAATTGTGTTGGAAATTTGAGTCTTGATGATGCTCCTATACTTAAAAGGACTAAATCTTATGCGGAAGCTATTTCAGCGCTAGTTCTGAAACTTGAAAATAGATTTATCCGTACTCATCCTACCTTGCAAAGATTGTTTTATGAGTTACCCGTTATAAAGAATCCTAAAGCTAAAAAGTTGGCCACTCTTGTTCTTATGAATGAATTTGACTACATAATACGGGAAGCTAGGGAAATCTTTAATTTTTATGGTATGAATCGTGAAAAACCCGTGATAGATGAAATTCTCTATAATAGTGATTATGCTTTAAGACATTTACTTGGGGATAATCAAATCTTTGATGAGAATCTTAAAAAGCAAGTCCCTGTTTTAGATATTATCCAACAAGTTTTTAATGATGTTAATCAACATTATTCTTGGATCACTGCCGGAAATCAAAAGGGATATGATGATAAGCAACTTGATTGTGCTAAAGTTTCCATGGATAATGTGTTTTATGTTGTTTTTGCAAAGCCTCTTGAGAAAAACACCTCCAAGGAAAACAAGAACAAAGATGACAATACATAGATCTTTTGCGTTATGCCTAGCTAGGGGCGTGAAACAATAGCGCTTGTTGGGAGGCAACCCAATGAATAAAATTTATTTTTGCTTTTTGCTTTATGTTCTTGAGTGTTTGCACAATTATGCTACTGTTATAATTGTGTTTCTTGTGTCTTAATTAGTGTTTGTGCCAAGTAAAGCCTTTAGGATTATGTTGGGTGATAGTTGATTTGATCTTGTTGGAAAACAGAAACTTTTGCGTCCAGTAATTTTTTTTTGAAAATTCACAGCAGAGACGAAAAATTCTGATTTTTTTACAAAAGATTGATATACAAATTTCCTCTCTTGTTCGAATTTTTCAAATTTTTTGAAGTTCCAGAAGTATTCGAAATATCCAGATTGCTACAGACTGTTATGTTTTTGACAGATTCTGTTTTCTTTGCGTTGTGTGCTTGTTTTGATGATTCTATGGTTTTCTTTGATGAGTTTTTGCCATAGAAAAGTTGGAATACAGTAGATATAATGCAATAATAAAATATGAATTGGTTTTCTACAGTACTTGTAGTAGTGATTTGCTTTCTTATACTAACGGATCTCACGAAGGTTTTGTTGAGTTTTGTGTGATTGAAGTTTTCAAGTTTTGGGTTATCTTACGATGGATGAAGGAATAAGGAGTAAGAAGAGCCTAAGCTTGGGGATGCCCATGGCATCCCAAGCTATTATCCAAAGAGAAGCAAGCAACTAAGCTTGGGGATGCCCCGAGTGGCATCCCCTCTTTCTTCTAACGACCATCGGTATTATACTCGAAGCTATATTTTTATTCATCACATACTATGAGTTTTGCTTGGAGCGTCTTGTATGATATGAGTCTTTGCTTGTTTTGCTTTGTGTTCTAAGTTATGAATCCTTGCTGGACACACCTATTTGAGAGAGCCAAAATTATGCCATGACTTGTTAGAATTGCTCTCTATGCTTCACTTAAATTTTTATGAGCTATGGATTTGCTCTAGTGCTTCACTTATATCTTTTTGAGCACGGCGTGCTTTAGTATTTTTGAAGAAATGCTCTCATGCTTCACTAAGATTTATTTGGGAGTTAGTAATTTTTTTAAGAAATTCTCTCTTGCTTCACTTAAATTAATTTGAGAGAAAGAAGTATTATGCTCATGTTCTTCACTTATATTTGTTTGAGCTTATCAAAAGCAACAAATGAAAATTAGTTCCAAAGTGATAGATATCCAAGAAGGATATAATAAAAACTTTCATGAAGATCATTGGACAAAATAAACTTGATTCCTTGTAATAGTTTTGAGATATGGTGATGTGATATGTGAGTTATGTTGATGAGTAATTGTGCTTTAGTAAGAATATTGGTGTTAAGGTTTGTGATTCCCTATGCAAGCACGAAAGTCAATAATCATGCAATGAAATTATATCCTACTTGTGGTGCATTATTCGGTGTTAATTATGCTTAATGCTCACTTATGAGATTATTCGTTTTTTGGTTGGTCGCTTCTCAATCTTTTGCTAGCCTTCATTTTGCACTAAGTATGATCACTACTTGTGCATCCAAAACCCTTTAAACCAGTTTTGCCACATGAGTCCACTATATCTACCTATATGCGGTATTTTTTTGCCGTTCTAAGCAAATTTGTATGTGACATCTCTAATTTTCAAAATAAACTTCTCTTTTGTGTGTTCGTACCGCTCGCGAGGCGGTGAGGGGTGGCTAATATTTTCCATGCTAGATGTGTTATTCTCACGATGAGTGTTTATTCACTTGTAATTGCACAAGAGTAAGGAAAAGGTATTAGGGATGCCCAGTACCGAAATGAAAAATGAATTTACTTTATGTTGTCAAATAATAAATTCCTTGGAAAGTGTTGGTATGGAGGGCACCCGTGGATACGGCTAGCCATGGAAAGTGAAAGAAATGGTGGAAAAAGGAATAAACTTTATTTTCTGTTTGGGAACCGCCTATGATATATCTAGCATGGAAAGTGTTGGGAACTCTAAGTCGTTTTCGTTGGTGGGAAAAGCACACATCCCAAAATGTTTTTATCTCTAAGTTTTTCGCTTTGAGCTCTGGCACCTCTACAAATCCCTACTTCCCTCTGCGAAGGGCCTTTCTTTAATTTATGCAATTTTTATTTTTAATTTGAGTCTCCATCTTCTCTTATAAAGCACCAACTAGGAGGCACTATGATCGTACTTGAGCATTGGGTGTAGTTAATATGCGAGTGTGTTTCATGAATGGATCAATGGTGGAGCATGATGGGCTAGGGATAACTTATTTTAGCGTTGATATTTTGAAAGACATAGTTGCTTGTTGATATGCTTGAGTATTTAAGTCATCATGTCAAAACTAGACTATTGCTTTGAATCATATAAAAGTCCAAATGTCCATGCTATAAAGGAAAGAATATGAGATGACATGTTAGGCAGCATTCCACATCAAAAATTCTGTTTTTATCATTTACCTACTCAAGGACGAGCAGGAATTAAGCTTGGGGATGCTGATACGTCTCCAACGTATCTACAATTTTTGATTGTTCCATGCTGTTATATTATCATTCTTGGATGTTTTACAATCATTTTATAGTCATTTTATATCATTTTTTGGTACTAACCTATTGACATAGTGCCAAGTGGCAGTTGCTGTTTTTTGCATGTTTTTTTACATCGTAGGAAATCAATACCAAACGGAGTCCAAACGCAGCGAAACTTTTTGTGGATTTTTTTTGGACCAGAAGACATCCAGTGGGCCCGAGAAGCGCGTGGGGGGGTGCTCCGACGGGAGCACAACCCACCAGGGCGCGCCTGGAGGCCCAGGCGCGCACTGGTGGGTTGTGCCCACCTCGGGTGCCCCCCGAACCGCCTCTTTGCTCTATAAATACCCCAATATTCCAAAAACCCTAGGGGAGTAGACGAAAATCAATTCTAGCCGCCGCAGAGTCCAGAACCACCAGATCCAATCTAGACACCATCATGGAGGGGTTCACCACTTCCATTGGTGCCTCTCCGATGATGCGTGAGTAGTTCTTTGTAGACCTACGGGTCCGTAGTTAGTAGCTAGATGGCTTCCTCTCTCTCTCTTGATCTTCAATACAATGGTCTCTTGGAGATCCATATGATGTAACTCTTTTTGCAGTGTGTTTGTTGGGATCCGATGAACTTTGAGTTTATGATCAGATCTATCTTTTTATCCATGAAAGTTATTTGAGTCTTCTTTGATCTCTTATATGCATGATTGCTTATAGCCTCGTATTTCTTCTCCGATATTTGGGTTTTGTTTGGCCAACTTGATCTATTTATCTTGCAATGGGAAGAGGTGCTTTGTAGTGGGTTCGATCTTACGGTGCTTGATCCCAGTGACAGAAGGGGAACCGACACGTATGTATCGTTGCTACTAAGGATAAAATGATGGGGTCTATTTCTACATAAATAGATCTTGCCTACATCATGTCATCGTTCTTATTGCATTACTTCATTTCTCCGTGAACTTAATACACTAGATGCATGCTGGATAGCGGTCGATGTGTGGAGTAATAGTAATAGATGCAGACAGGAGTCGGTCTACTAATCTTGGACGTGATGCCTATATAATGATCATTGCCTGGATATCGTCATGATTATTTGAAGTTTTATCAATTGCCCAACAGTAATTTGTTCACCCACCGTTTGCTATTTTTCTCGAGAGAAGCCACTAGTGAAACCTACGGCCCCCGGGTCTTTTTTCCAATATATTTGCTTTCAAGATCTATTTTGCTATTCGCTCTTTTCTTTATTTGCAACTTTTATTTTCAGATCTATTAAGCCAAAAATACAAAAATACCTTGCTGCACTTTATTTTATTTGGCGTTCGATCTATCAATATTTACTACTCTCTCACGTCCGTTTGCCAATTTCTGGCGCCGTTGCCAGAAAGGGATTGACAACCCCTTTTACACGTCGGGTTGCGAGTATTTGTTATTTGTGTGCAGGTGCTGTTTACGTAGTGTTGCTTGGTTCTCCTACTGGTTCGATAACCTTGGTTTCATCACTGAGGGAAATACCTACCGCCGCTGTGCTGCATCATTCCTTCCTCTTTGGGGAAATACCGACGTAGCTTCAAGCCGCATCAAAAGGAATTTCTGGCGCCGTTGCTGGGGAGGATCTTCAACATATACCAGGTTCCTAATCACAAATCTCATCTCCTCACAATTTACATTATTTGCCATTTGCCTCTCGTTTTCCTTTCCCCCACTTCACAAAAATTTGCCGTTTTATTCGCCCTCTTTTTCGTTCGCCATTTTCTCGTCAGATCTATCTTTTTGCTTGCAATCATGAGTGATTTTGGTATGGCAGAAACAGATGATGGCCTAACTCCTAAAATGTAGTGTACGGGTAATCTGGATGCCAAAACTTTTGTTTTGGGGCAGGGAAATGTTATGGGAAAAGAACATATCCAAGAATTTTTCAATTGTGTTGGAAATTTGAGTCTTGATGATGCTCCTATACTTAAAAGGACTAAATCTTATGCGGAATCTATTTCAGCGCTAGTTCTGAAACTTGAAAATAGATTTATCCGTACTCATCCTACCTTGCAAAGATTGTTTTATGAGTTACCCGTTATAAAGAATCCTAAAGCTAAAAAGTTGGCCACTCTTGTTCTTATGAATGAATTTGACTACATAATACGGGAAGCTAGGGAAATCTTTATTTTTTATGGTATGAATCATGAAAAACCCGTGATAGATGAAATTCTCTATAATAGTGATTATGCTTTAAGACATTTACTTGGGGATAATCAAATCTTTGATGAGAATCTTAAAAAGCAAGTCCCTGTTTTAGATATTATCCAACAAGTTTTTAATGATGTTAATCAACATTATTCTTGGATCACTGCCGGAAATCAAAAGGGATATGATGATAAGCAACTTGATTGTGCTAAAGTTTCCATGGATAATGTGTTTTATGTTGTTTTTGCAAAGCCTCTTGAGAAAAACACCTCCAAGGAAAACAAGAACAAAGATGACAATACGTAGATCTTTTGCGTTATGCCTAGCTAGGGGCGTGAAACAATAGCGCTTGTTGGGAGGCAACCCAATGAATAATTTTTTTTTTTGCTTTTTGCTTTCTGTTCTTGAGTGTTTGCACAATTATGCTACTGCTATAATTGTGTTTATTGTGTCTTAATTAGTGTTTGTGCCAAGTAAAGCCTTTAGGATTATGTTGGGTGATAGTTGATTTGATCTTGTTGGAAAACAGAAACTTTTGCGTCCAGTAAAACAATTTTGAAAATTCACAGCAGAGACGAAAAATTCTGATTTTTTTACAAAAGATTGATATACAAATTTCCTCTGTTTTCCAAAATTTTCAGAAGTTTTGGAGCTTTAGAAGTATTCGAAATATCCAGATTGCTACAGACTATTCTGTTTTTGACAGATTCTGTTTTCTTTGCGTTGTGTGCTTGTTTTGATGATTCTATGATTTTCTTTGATGAGTTTTTGCCATAGAAAAGTTGGAATACAGTAGATATAATGCAAGAATAAAATATGAATTGGTTTTCTACAGTACTTATAGTAGTGATTTTCTTTCTTATACTAACGGATCTCACGAAGGTTTTGTTGAGTTTTGTGTGATTGAAGTTTTCAAGTTTTGGGTTATATTACGATGGATGAAGGAATAAGGAGTAAGAAGAGCCTAAGCTTGGGGATGCCCATGGCATCCCAAGCTATTATCCAAAGATAAGCAAGCAACTAAGCTTGGGGATGCCCCGAGTGGCATCCCCTCTTTCTTCTAACGACCATCGGTATTTTACTCGAAGCTATATTTTTATTCGTCACATACTATGAGTTTTGCTTGGAGCGTCTTGTATGATATGAGTGTTTGCTTGTTTTGCTTTGTGTTCTAAGTTATGAATCCTTGCTGGACACACCTATTTGAGAGAGCCAAAATTATGCCATGACTTGTTAGAATTGCTCTCTATGCTTCACTTAAATTTTTATGAGCTATGGATTTGCTCTAGTGCTTCACTTATATCTTTTTGAGCACGGCATGCTTTAGTATTTTTGAAGAAATGCTCTCATGCTTCACTAAGATTTATTTGGGAGTTAGTAATTTTTTTAAGAAATTCTCTCTTGCTTCACTTAAATTAATTTGAGAGAAAGAAGTATTATGCTCATGTTCTTCACTTATATTTGTTTGAGCTTATCAAAAGCAACACATGAAAATTAGTTCCAAAGTGGTAGATATCCAAGAAGGATATAATAAAAACTTTCATGAAGATCATTGGACAAAATAAACTTGATTCCTTGTAATAGTTTTGAGATATGGTGATGTGATATGTGAGTTATGTTGATGAGTAATTATGCTTTAGTAAGAATATTGGTGTTAAGGTTTGTGATTCCCTATGCAAGCACGAAAGTCAATAATCATGCAATGAAATTATATCCTACTTGTGGTGCATTATTCGGTGTTAATTATGCTTAATGCTCGCTTATGAGATTATTCGTTTTTTGGTTGGTCGCTTCTCAATCTTTTGCTAGCCTTCATTTTGCACTAAGTATGATCACTACTTGTGCATCCAAAACCCTTTAAACCAGTTTTGCCACATGAGTCCACTATATCTACCTATAAGCGGTATTTTTTTGCCGTTCTAAGCAAATTTGTATGTGCCATCTCTAATTTTCAAAATAAACTTCTCTTTTGTGTGTTCGTACCGCTCGCGAGGCGGTGAGGGGTGGCTAATATTTTCCATGCTAGATGTGTTATTCTCACGATGAGTGTTTATTCACTTGTCATTGCATGAAAGTAAGGCAAAGGTATTAGGGATGCCCAGTCCCGAAATGAAAAATGAATTTACTTTATGTTGTCAAATAATAAATTCCTTGGAAAGTGTTGGTATGGAGGGCACCCGTGGATACGGCTAGCCATGGAAAGTGAAAGAAATGGTGGAAAAAGGAATAAACTTTATTTTCTGTTTGGGAACCGCCTATGATATATCTAGCATGGAAAGTGTTGGGAACTCTAAGTCGTTTTCGTTGGTGGGAAAAGCACACCTCCCAAAATGTTTTTATCTCTAAGTTTTTCGCTTTGAGCTCTGGCACCTCTACAAATCCCTACTTCCCTCTGCGAAGGGCCTTTCTTTACTTTATGCAATTTTTATTTTTAATTTGAGTCTCCATCTTCTCTTATAAAGCACCAACTAGGAGGCACTATGATCGTACTTGAGCATTGGGTGTAGTTAATATGCGAGTGTGTTTCATGAATGGATCAATGGTGGAGCATGATGGGCTAGGGATAACTTATTTTAGCGTTGATATTTTGAAAGACATAGTTGCTTGTTGATATGCTTGAGTATTTAAGTCATCATGTCAAAACTAGACTATTGCTTTGAATCATATAAAAGTCCAAATGTCCATGCTATAAAGGAAAGAATATGAGATGACATGTTAGGCAGCATTCCACATCAAAAATTCTGTTTTTATCATTTACCTACTCAAGGACGAGCATGAATTAAGCTTGGGGATGCTGATACGTCTCCAACGTATCTAATTTTTTTGATTGTTCCATGCTGTTATATTATCATTCTTGGATGTTTTACAATCATTTTATAGTCATTTTATATCATTTTTTGGTACTAACCTATTGACATAGTGCCAAGTGCCAGTTGCTGTTTTTTGCATGTTTTTTACATCGCAGGAAATCAATACCAAACGGAGTCCAAACGCAGCGAAACTTTTTGTGGATTTTTTTTGGACCAGAAGACATCCAGTGGGCCCGAGAAGCGCCTGGGGGGTGCTCCGAGGGGAGCACAACCCACCAGGGCACGCCTGGAGGCCCAGGCGCGCCCTGGTGGGTTGTGCCCACCTCGGGTGCCCCCCGAACCGCCTCTTTGCTCTATAAATACCCCAATATTCCAAAAACCCTAGGGGAGTAGATGAAAATCAATTCCAGCCGCCGCAGAGTCCAGAACCACCAGATCCAATCTAGACACCATCATGGAGGGGTTCACCACTTCCATTGGTGCCTCTCTGATGATGCGTGAGTAGTTCTTTGTAAACCTACGGGTCCGTAGTTAGTAGCTAGATGGCTTCCTCTCTCTCTCTTGATCTTCAATACAATGGTCTCTTGGAGATCCATATGATGTAACTCTTTTTGCGGTGTGTTTGTTGGGATCCGATGAACTTTGAGTTTATGATCAGATCTATCTTTTTATCCATGAAAGTTATTTGAGTCTTCTTTGATCTCTTATATGCATGATTGCTTATAGTCTCGTATTTCTTCTCCAATATTTGGGTTTTGTTTGGCCAACTTGATCTATTTATCTTGCAATGGGAAGAGGTGCTTTGTAGTGGGTTCGATCTTACGGTGCTTGATCCCAGTGACAGAAGGGGAACTGACACGTATGTATCGTTGCTACTAAGGATAAAACGATGGGGTCTATTTCTACATAAATAGATCTTGTCTACATCATGTCATCGTTCTTATTGCATTACTCCGTTTCTCCATGAACTTAATACACTAGATGCATGCTGGATAGCGGTCGATGTGTGGAGTAATAGTAGTAGATGCAGGCAGGAGTCGGTCTACTAATCTTGGACGTGATGCCTATATAATGATCATTGCCTGGATATCGTCATGATTATTTGAAGTTTTATCAATTGCCCAATAGTAATTTGTTCACCCACCGTTTGCTATTTTTCTCGAGAGAAGCCACTAGTGAAACCTACGGCCCTCGGGTCTCTTTTCCAATATATTTGCTTTCAAGATCTATTTTGCTATTTGCTCTTTTCTTTATTTGCAACTTTTATTTTCAGATCTATTAAACCAAAAATATAAAAATACCTTGCTGCACTTTATTTTATTTGGCGTTCGATCTATCAATATTTACTACTCTCTCACGTCCGTTTGCCAATTTCTGGCGCCGTTGCCCGAAAGGGATTGACAACCCCTTTTACACGTCGGGTTGCGAGTATTTGTTATTTGTGTGTAGGTGTTGTTTACGTAGTGTTGCTTGGTTCTCCTACTGGTTCGATAACCTTGGTTTCATCACTGAGGGAAATACCTACCGCTGCTGTGCTGCATCATCCCTTCCTCTTTGGGGAAATACCGACGTAGCTTCAAGCCGCATCACTCGCCAACGTCGTCATGGTCCCCAAGAAGGACAAATCACTTCGTATGTGTATTGATTTCAAGCATATCAATCGGGCCTGCCCGAAAGATCATTTTCCTCTCCCTCGCATCGATCAGATTGTCGACTCAACTGCGGGGTGTGAGCGTTTGTATTTTCTGGACGCATATTCCGGGTACCATCAAATCCGACTGTATTGACCCGATGAAATAAAAACAACCTTCATCACCCCGTTCGGGTGTTTTTGCTATATCACCATGCCTTTTGGCCTCAAGAATGCTGGCGCCACGTTCATGCGCATGATCCAAAAGTGCCTACTCACTCAGATCAGTCGGAATGTGGAAGCATATATGGATGATATCGTGGTCAAGTCACGCAAGAGTTCCGACCTGCTGACTGACCTCGCTGAAACATTTGCCTATCTGAGAAGATATGACATCAAGCTGAATCCGTCCAAGTGCACATTCGGAGTTCCTGGAGGAAAGTTGCTCGGATTTCTCGTTTCCGAACGAGGAATAGATGCAAACCCCGAAAAGATTGGTACAATTCTCTGAATGAAACGCCCTGTGCGTGTGCACGACGTTCAGAAGCTTACAGGCTGCCTTGCTGCTTTAAGTCGATTCATTTCTCGTCTCGAGGAAAAAGCATTGCCTCTTTACCGATTGATGAAGAAGTCTGATACATTCGAGTGGACTCCCGAAGCTGAAGCAGCGTTTGTGGAGCTCAAAGCCCTGCTTTCCACCCAGCCGGTGCTTGCTGCCCCAATAAGCAAAGAGCCTCTACTGTTATATATCGCAGCCACTGGGCAATTGGTAAGCACAGTGCTCGCAGTGGAGCGGGAGGAAGAAGGCAAGGCCTATAAAAATCAATGCCCAGTGTATTACATTTCTGAAGTCTTGACTCCGTCCAAGCAAAGGTATCCTCATTATCAGAAGCTTGTCTATGGAATCTATCTGACTGCAAAGAAAGTTGCACACTATTTCCAAGACCACTCGATTTCAGTCATCAGCAGCGCTCCATTGTCTGAAATTTTGAACAATCAAGATGCAACCGGTCGAGTGGCTAAGTGGGCAATTGAACTTCTTCCCCTGGACATCAAGTTTGAAGCAAAAAAGGCGATCAAGTCTCAAGCAATTGCGGATTTCTTGGCCGAGTGGATCGAGCAACAGCAGCCGACTCAAGTTCACTCGGAACACTGGACCATGTTCTTTGATGGATCTAAGATGTTAAACGGTTCTGGTGCCGGAGTGGTCCTGGTATCCCTGAGAGGCGATAAACTCAGCTATGTCCTCCAGATTCACTTCGATTCCTCCAATAATGAGGCTGAGTACGAAGCACTCCTTTACGGGTTGCGTATGGCTATCTCACTCGGCGTCCGTCGCCTGATGGTCTACAGTGACTCGGATTTGGTGGTTAATCAGGTGATGAAGGAGTGGGATGTTAGGAACCCTGCCATGACTGGATACTGCAATGCAGTGAGGAAGTTGGAGAAAAAGTTTGAAGGGTTGGAGCTCCACCACATCCCCCGAATCAAGAACCAAGCTGCGGATGACTTGGCAAAAATAGGTTCCATTCAGAAGCCTATCCCCAGCAATGTGTTCCTTGAGCATCTCCATTCCCCCTCAGTGCAAGAAGATCCCTTCACCGAAGAGCCTCCCCAGCCGATATGTGCTACCAATCCGACTGAAGTTGAGGTGCCAGCAGTTGTCGATCTGGTTATGGAGATGCTGGTAATAATCCCCGACTGGACAGTGCCGTATATTGCATATCTGCTCAAGCAGGAGCTTCCAGAGGATGAGGTTGAAGCACGTCAGATCATCCGCAGATCCAAGGCCTTCACAGTGATTGGCGGACGGCTCTTCCAAGAAAGTGTTACTGGAGTTGCTCAGCGATGTATCTCTCCAGAAGAGGGTCAACTGATATTGAATGCGATTCACTCGGGGACCTGTGGTCACCATGCGTCCTCTCGGACCATCGTGGCCAAAGCATACCGAGCAGGATTCTACTGGCCACGAGCCAACGAGGCTGCAAAAGAGATCGTCGAGAAGTGTGAAGGTTGCCAGTTTTACTCGAACATGTCTCACAAGCCCGCATCTGCTTTAAAGACTATTCCACTCGTCTGGCCCTTCGCCGTGTGGGGATTAGACATGGTTGGGCCGCTAAGGACCGGCAGAAGTGGTTTCACTCATGTGCTTGTGGCAGCCGACAAGTTCACCAAGTGGATTGAAGCCAAACCAATCAAGAACTTAGATTCAGGCACAACCATCAGTTTCATAAGAGAGCTAATTTTCCATTATGGAGTTCCACACAGCATCATCATGGATAATGGCTCAAATTTTGACTCGGAAGAGTTCAGAGCATTCTGCGCTTCTCAAGGCACTCGGGTGGATTACGCATCCGTTGCGCACCCGCAGTCGAATGGACAAGCAGAAAGAGCAAATGGTCTGATCCTCCAAGGTCTGAAACCTCGACTCATGCGCGACCTCAAGCATGCAGCTGGAGCTTGGGTAACCGAATTGCCTTCTGTTTTGTGGGGATTGAGGACAACTCCCAACCGATCCACTAATCGAACCCCTTTCTTCATGGTGTACGGGGCTGAAGCTGTGCTTCCTAGTGACTTGCTTCACAATGCACCCCGTGTGGAACTTTTCTCAAAAGCTGAAGCAGAGCAAGCGCGTCAAGATGATGTAGATCTTTTGGAAGAAGAGCGAGAGATGGCCTTGATCCGGTCGACCATTTATCAGCAAGACCTTCGTCGATTCCACGCCAGAAACGTCAAAGGTCGAGCATTTCAAGAAGGAGACCTTGTGCTCCGAGTGGATCAGCAGCGGCCTCATAAGCTCGCACCTGCATGGGAAGGCCCTTTTGTCGTCACCAAAGTGCTTCACAATGGGGCATATCACCTTTACAACCTAGCTCAGAAGAAAGACGAGCCGCGCGCCTGGAACGCAGATCTTCTTCGTCGCTTTTTTACTTGACAGTCGGATTGTCAAGATGTAATAAGAGTACTTATTAAGTCATTTACCAAGACATGATTCCTGCAGTCTCTCAATGATTGTTCTCGCATAAACATGTGTCCAAATCCCCCAATGGGTGGCTTAGTCGCGAACCAGTTTTCACCTAAGTCAAGAAAATTAGTCCGAGTGGTGAGCAATCCTCCCACTCGGGGGCTTAGCTGCGAACCAGTTTTCGCCTAAGTCAACAAACTACTCCGAGTGGAGAGCAATCCTCCCACTCGGGGGCTTAGCTGTGACCCCGTACTCGCCTAAGTTCAAAACTTCTCTGAGTGGAGAGCAATCCTCCCACTCGGGGGATTAGTTGCGAACCCGTACTCGCCTAAGTCAACAAACTTCTCCGAGTGGAGAGCAATCCTCCCACTCGGGGGCTTAGCTGCGAACCAGTTTTCGCCTAAGTCAACAAACTACTCCGAGTGGAGAGCAATCCTCCCACTCGGGGGCTTAGCTGCGACCCCATACTCGCCTAAGTCAACAAACTTCTCCGAGTGGAGAGCAATCCTCCCACTCGGGGGCTTAGCTGCAACCCCGTACTCGCCTAAGTCAACAAACTTCTCCGAGTGGAGAGAAATCCTCCCACTCGGGGGCTTAGCTGCGAACCAGTTTTCGCCTAAGTCAACAAACTACTCCGAGTGGAGAGCAATCCTCCCACTCGGGGGCTTAGCTGCGAACCGTTACTGCCTAAGTTCAAAACTTCTCCGAGTGGAGAGCAATCCTCCCACTCGGGGGTTAGCTGCGACCCCGTACTCGCCTAAATCAACAAACTTCTCCGAGTGGAGAGCAATCCTCCCACTCGGGGCTTAGCTACGACCATTACTCGGAAGTCAACAAATTCCCGAGTGGAGAGCAATCCTCCCACTCGGGGGCTTAGCTGCGAACCAGTTTCGCCTAAGTCAACAAACTACTTCGAGTGGAGAGCAATCCTCCCACTCGGGGGCTTAGCTGCGACCCCGTACTCGCCTAAGTTCAAAACTTCTCGAGTGGAGAGCAATCCTCCCACTCGGGGGTTAGCTGCGACCCCGTACTGCCTAAGTCAACAAACTCTCCGAGTGGAGAGCAATCCTCCCACTCGGGGACTTAGTGCGACCCCGTACTCGCCTAAGTCAACAAAACTTCTCGAGTGGAGAGCAATCCTCCCACTCGGGGGCTTAGCTACGACCCTAGTAATCAGCCTAAGTTCAAAACTTCTCCGAGTGGAGAGCAATCCTCCCACTCGGGGACTTAGCTGCGACCCCGTACTCGCCTAAGTTCAAAACTTCTCCGAGTGGAGAGCAATCTTCCCACTCGGGGACTTAGCTGCGACCCCGTACTCGCCTAAGTTCAAAACTTCTCTGAGTGGAGAGCAATCCTCCCACTCGGGGACTTAGGTACGACCCCGTACTCGCCTAAGTTCAAAATTCACTCCGAGTGGAGAGCAATCCTCCTACTCGGAAGCTTAGCCATGGATCAGCTCTGCCTAAGTCAAAAAATTTGATCAACGCAAAAACAATTTTTGGATAACACCAGCAAATTTGGATAAATCCGGCAAGTTTCAGGACCGCAAGCAAAAGTACTCGGGCATCAGGTCCGAAAGAGTTTAACGGTTACACAATCACTCGGCATTCCCAGGCAAATAAGTTCAGATCAGTGAAGTTTTTTTACTCGGCAGGAGGAGGACTCGCTAGCTCGACGAAGGTATCCAAGTCGATGCTGTCAGCTATGCGAGTGGCTGCTTCTATGAAGGTCTCCATGAAAGATTGGAACTGAAGTTTCTTCGTATTCGCCACTTGAAGAGCCTTCAGTTTCTCCTCCTTGGCTTCCCTACAATGGACCCTGACGAGTGAAAGAGCCACGTCGGCTCCACAACGGGCAGATGATTTCTTCCACGCTTGCACTCGACCAGGGATCTCATTGAGTCGGACCATCAGTGACTCGAGGTCATTTCGGAGTCTGTCTTCTGGCCACAGTTCCTGGTCTATCTTGGTTAATGCAACCTTCAGTCGGGCAATGTACCCCAAGACGCTGTCAAGACGAGCTTCGAGTCGCATCACATTCATTGCGGCCTCATCCTTGACAAGCGACTTTGTGGGGTCCAAGCCTGGTTCGATCCGCTCGGTTTCCTGCTCAAAGTCTTGGCAGAATTCTACACAAGGAGGAAAAATGAGTCGACAACAGAGTTATGTGAAAGCTTGCCAGATTCGCTCGGATAGAGAGAGGTACCTTCAAGCATGATATACAGCTTCTTTGCAAGACCTCCCAAATAAACCTCCAGCTCGTCCCTCTTCCGAGTGAGCTCATCCACCTAGTCAGTCAGGACAACCTTCTCATCTCTCAGTTGCGCAGCTTCTTTCTTCGCTTCATCGACAGCGGTCTTCAGGTTGGCGTTTTCTTCTTCAAGTTTGCCGACTGAAGCCAGCTTCCTCTCAGCCAGTTCGGCCTTCTCACGCGCTGCCTTCTGCGCCCCCGCAAGATCAGTGTCCTTCTTCTCCAATGCCTGCTTCATTTTGTCTAAAGAAACAACATTCTTCATTCGTGCTTGGAGTTGACGGTTTTCACTACGCACATCTGTTCGAGTGGGGTCACTCGGTTTAAAGGACTGAAAAGAAGAAATATCAAAGCATACAGTCAGCAAGTTGTTACCTCCCATGGCTGCCAGTTCGTCTTGAGCTTTCTTCAAGTTCGTCTTGGCGTGCTCCAGGTCGAGATTGAGTTGGATTTTCTCCTTCTCCAAAGCAGCATACTGGGTCCCAAGTTCACAAGATGTCTGTGATCAGCAGAAAGATAATTCAGTCGACGGAAACAAAGATCCTTTACTTCTGAGTAAAGAAGAGCAAGTTCAGATTGTTTTCATTAAAGGAGTTCTAAGACCACCACCGAATCAAACATCCGACGGTGGTCTCAGGGACTACACCCAGTGGGTGCACTCAGCGTGCCCCCACTGGTTTGATTTCCCACTCGGCATGACCTGCCCGGCCCGAGCGGAAGAAGCAAAAAAAATACCTTGTTCTCAGACCCCCGCCGACTGCCCGCAGTCGACAGCGGTCTCAGGGACTACACCCAGTGGGTGCACTCAGCGTGCCCCCACTGGACCAGGTACCCACTCAATGTAACTTGACTAACTCGAGTGGAAGAAATTAACAACAAAAGAAAACACCCAGTGGGTGGACAGACAAATGCAAGGCTCAGACCCATGATAGATGCACATTAAAGGTTCTAAAACGCTCATCCATGGACATCTTACGAATAATAAAGCAGCAGTTTTCAGATAGCATATCCTAACAGAGCAAAGTTCAAGCTGAAAGATCAATGAGAAAGCAACTTACAATCCCACTTACTCGGACATTGGTCTGGAGGGCAGAGCTGGCGTCGTAAGCAGCCTTGCTGGTCTCGTACACCACCTTCAGTCGGTCCATCATCAGGCCAGCCTGGATCATCGCTTCCTTGGCAGCTCCTATTTGGTCCTCTGGGACGTGATGTAGAGTGAACAGGGATGTTGGTGGAGTTGACGATGCCGCTGGAGGAGTTGGAGTCCGAGGCTGCCCAGTCGGATCTGAGGTCTGAACAGTCGACACAGCAGGATGATCAGTCGACAGGGGGACAGCAAAAGAAACAGCAACTCGAGTCGAGTCACCCAGTTCTTGAACAACGGGCTCGAACAGCAGGCGAGACGCCCGGCCGAAAGGCACTCTCTTGCTCAAGGCCTTGCCCCTTCTTCCTGCACTCTTCGGGGGCTCGTCATCATCATCGTCCGAAAGCTGGATAACATCTGTTGCCACTACAACCACTCGACAGTAAGGTTCAGTCGACCACCAAAACAATCTACAAAGTGCAAAGCTTCCTACAGTAGTTTACCTGCTCGAGAAGTGGCCGCGTCCGCAGTATCTGCGTCGGCTTGCTCCTCGTCAATTTCCATGGGAGACGTTGCAGAAGTAGCCGCCCTGAAGGTCCAAAATCTCACTTGGTCAGACAAATGGGGGAGTCCACTACAGCAATGAAAGACAAGGTAAAGAAGCACTCACGTTGAAGCAACAGGCACGATCACCTTGATCCTGGGCAGAGCCTTCCGAGGCTTGGGTGGAGCAGCCTTGGCCTGTTTTGCGGTCTTCTCAGCCGGTTCGGGAGTCGACATTCGAGTACGCTTGGTAGTCTTTGCACTCGACGCCGCCGCCTTGTCGTGGACACCCGTAGGATCTTGTGACTGCTTGGAACATTTCTCAGACCGAGGAGGTGACTCGACCTCCGAGCTTTCATCAGAGTCTTCGCTGTCATCATCGCTGTCGTCTGCGTACTCAATATCGGCGCTCCCGCCTTCGCTTTCTTCCCCAAGATGCTGCATGCCGTTCGGCATGGAATACATCCTCGTGAAAACCTGCAAGTCGCAAGCTGCAGACATCAGTCGGACTCAAGAATAGCTGCGTACTGGAAAATACAAGACATGAACAGTCAGCAAACTGAGCCTGACCTCTCCTGGAGCGTTATTGGCGTCGAATGGCAAGATCCTCCTGGCTCTGTGGGGGGTTGTCCTTGTTGCCAGTGATGCTTCCCAGCCACTGGGCCACCGTCTCCTCGGCGACCTCCTCTGGGTGGACCCGAGCGGTGTCTTTTGTGCCCGAATACATCCACATTGGGTGTCACGAGCTTGGAGGGGTTGGATGTGTCGACTAAGGAACACCTCCAGCAGATCCATGCCAGTCACTCCACCCTGGACCAATGCAACAACCGCATCGACCAAAAGGGCTACCTCACCTTTCTACTCCTCCTCAACAGTCAACGAGCATGGAGCCTCTCCAGAGAAAAAGGGGGAAGACCAGTCGACTGACCCGGAGTCGGAACATCTTTGAAATAAAACCAGGTCGACTGCCATCCCCTAACCGATTTAGGAAAAGTCATAGGAGGAAAAGTGCTCCTGCCTCTCATTTGGATCCCTAAACCCCCACACATCTGAATCACATGCGTCTTCTCATCAGTTGGGTTAGCTTTCTTCACCGTCTGAGATTGGCAAGTGAAGATATGCTTAAACAATCCCCAGTGTGGATGACACCCCAAGAAGTTTTCGCACATGGAAACGTACGCAGCAAGATAGGAGATGGTGTTTGGAGGGAAATGGTGGATCTGAGCACCGAAGAAGTTCAAAAAACCCTGGAAGAATGGATGGGAAGGCAAAGAAAAACCTCGGTCGATGTGGGTGGTGAGGAGAACACGCTCACCCTCGCGCGGCTGGGGCTCGATCTCCCCCTCCGGTAGCCTCCAAGACCCGGGCGCAATCAGGCCATCGGCGGCGAGGTTCTCCAGATCTTCTTCTACGACGGTGGAGCGGATCCAATCCCCCTGGATCCAACCAGGCGGCAGACCGGACCGCGACCCCTTCGCCGCCTTCTTACCCTTCGCCGTGGCCTTCTTCGCGCGCTCCAGAGCCGCGGTCTTGTCCTTCGCCATTGCCGCGGAGCTCGAGAGGAACGGGCGGAGGAGTGCGGTGCTGGGGAAGACGAGGCGGAAGAGCAGAGAAAAAGGGGGCGAATGGAGAGCACAGTACCACGCATCGGCAGCAGTGCCTTTTATGGCCACACTTTCGAGTGGCTGACCCGTGGGCCCGTGCAATCCTGGCGCATCCCGTAACAAACGCTGGCCCGATACGTGGCGGAAAAAGTGGCGCAAGGATCGATAAGCCCCTATCTGCCCGCCCCGCTTACTGCGCCGCGTCCCGTCCCGCGCTCTTCTCCAAATTTCGAATCCCGTGAGATCCGGGAACCGCAGAGCAGTCAGTCACGCTGGAGATATCCAAGCCCAATCTACTCGAAGATATGCGGCATAATTCACTGAGAAATGCCAGAAGCCAGAATCGATCAAGGTGACTGATGAAGGGTTAAAGCACTATCAAGACCCCTGAGGAAATGTCCCCGAGGCATTGAATCGGGACGGAATCAACTTCAACTCTTCTTCACTCGGTCCTCAATCCATTCGGGGGCTAATGATGATGACATGTACCTAGGGTAGGGTCTTAGGCCTGACCTAGACACCCTACCCAAGGACACTACGCGTAAGTCCAAGACCTAAAAGGTTCTACAGAAGATACCGACTGAAATCCTCATGAAGTGCAATGCACTCGACAAGAGATTCCACTCGGATATCCCAATTCCACTCGACCACACAAGAATCCACTCGGAGTATAGAATACCTAGAGGATGGCAACGGTCAGACATTCACTCCGACATCATAAAGACCATTAAATGCGGGCGTTACCAGTAACGTTCATGATTTAACTCTCATTGAACCCCTGTGTAACTGAGGGCTACGAGGGGTCGGCGCACTCTATATAAGCCACCCCTCCCCTCTGGCACAAGGGTTCACACCCTTTGTAACTATTCCACATTCCAGTCGACAAGCCTCCGTGGCACCGAGACGTAGGGCTGTTACCTCTTCCGAGAGGGGCCTGAACTCGTAAATCTGTGCGTACAACCTTGTCGTAGCTAGGACACTGCCCTCTCCTACGTACCCCCTACTTCTACTGTCAGACTTGTTCCCACGACAGGAACCCTGGCGTCTGGCCCTGGAGTCCGAGAAGGACTCTTGCCTTTCTGGCAAAACTGACTTTGAGGAGGCTTTTACTCCAAGTTTCAACCCCAGGGCTCAACATATAAATAGAGGGGCAGGGCTAGCACCCAAGACACATCAAGATACACCAAGCCGTGTGCCGGCAACCCCGTCCCCTCTAGTTTATCCTCCATCATAGTTTCCGTTGTGCTTAGGCGAAGCCCTACGGAGATTGTTCTTCACCACCACCGTCACCACGCCGTCGTGCTGCCGGAACTCATCTACTACTTCACCCCTCTTGCTGGATCAAGAAGGCGAGGACGTTATCGGGCTGAACATGTGCTGAACGTGGAGGTGCCGTACGTTCGGTACTTGATCGGGACGGATCGTGAAGGTGTACGACTACATCAACTGCGTTGATAAACGCTTCCTCTTAGCGATCTTCAAGGGTATGAAGATGCTCTCCCCTCTCATAGCTATGCATCTCCATGGATAGATCTTGCGTGTGCGTAGAAAATTTTTGTTTTCCATGCAACGTTTCCCAACAAGAGGGAGGGAGACGGCCTAGCCCGCTGGCTGGTCATCTTCTTCCTCTGCCAAGGTTGCATGACGCCCACACGCTCACCCGAGTGCCACCATTCCCGTGGCCAACTATGACGAGAAGTCGCACCGCCATGTTTCCGAGCCCCGCCACCAAGAAGAGCACCACCACAGCGACGATCGCGATCTCTTGTGCCATGCAACTCTGCAACTGATGCCATCTTCGCCGCCTCTGCTTGCCGGCCGCCGACTTTGATTCACCATCACCCCAGCTTCCCCGACGCTCCCTTACCATCACAGAGAGCCATATGGTCTCGCGGATCTTCTAGACACGTTGCTGATGAGCTCCTCTTCATGCAGCCCCCTCCCCACCACACCTCGCTCCGGCGGCCATAAGCGAGGTCCATGAGCTCGCTGTCGGCCCTCACGAGCCCCTTCTACCACTCTAGCATGCTCGTGGTGAGCCCCTGATGCCGATGCGCCTTTATCCCCTCTTCCCTATGCCTTCTAGCCCCTACCACCAAGCTTCGACCAGCGCCGCTGGAGTCCTTGGCCATTGCCGTCCCCACTCTCCCTACCACCTCCATTCGATGCGGACCGAGCCTAGGAGCACATGGGATGAATCCACAGGTCATTTTGGTCACCGGACAAAGCTCACATGCCCTTTGTCGTGGCTTGACGGCGGCTCAACATTGGTGGTTTGATTAGGATTAGTGGGCTTCCTATGACATGTGGGGTCCATTAGTTAGTTTAGCCCTAATCCTAGCTAGTGTTAACACTATATATGCTTATTAGTGAGACTAATCTGTGGGCCCTACCAATTAACAAAACAGCTAAAGCATTTTAGAAAAATAACTAGACACTTACATGTGGGGTCCCATATGTAAGTGAGAGTGAGGGTTTTTATTTTTCTTTAGTGGGCCCACATGTAAGTGAGTAAGAGGGTGGATAGGTTTTTATTTTTCTTGTGTGAGCCCCAATTGTAAGTGAGAGGGTGGATAGGGTTTTTACTTTCCTTCCGTCGGTCCCACTTGTTAGTGAGAGAGAGGGTGGATAGGGTTTTTGTTTATATTTTTCTTTAGTGGGTCCCACTTGTAAGTGACACATGAAGAGAGGGGCTAAAATGTCCAGCAAACGCCCAGGAAATGGTCAAAGCCCTTTAACTAGATGATAAATACACACAAGGGCATTTCTCTAAGCGCAACTAATGGTAAAGGGGCAAATTTGGGCATGCTTCGAAATTAGGGGCAAATCTGAGTAGTGGATTTGAGTTAGGGGCACAAATGTAAAAATCTCATTATTATATTATTTACTAAACATGCTTGTTGCTCCCTATAACATAATATAATTTTTTTGCGAGAGCATAATATAGTGCTTTCACCGGATGTGGGTTCAAAGCACATCTTCTTTGATGAGTTGTTATATGGAACCAAACGTTGATTCCCCTTTCTTCCTTTATAATTTTTTCAATTAGATAACTAAAGACTGCAAGAGGATGCCAGTCAACTTAGTTAAAAGGGAGTACAAGACTACAACACAGTAGGTCTGCAAATAAAAGAAAACACTAAAACATCTTATATTGTGGGACGGAGGGAGTACATTGATATTATGGTATTAACTTACTGACACATGACGCTATGGGTAGTCGCATTAAATGAGAACCTTCCCCTCCTATCCTTAGTCCCTCCCCTATAAAGGAAGATAGTGTGAAGAAATTATACAAACTGATCATGTGTGGATTAGACAAGGATCCAGTGCGAGCTTTAAGCTTCCTATGGCTATGTTGGCAATAATATACAAAAATGTTTGTAGGCTTCAGAGGCATAGGGAAAGTAGTGACTATCTGGGCCCAGCCCCGAGGGGGGCAAGAGGGGGCCACCGCCCCGACCCCCCGAAACGAAGGGCCCCCACCCAGGGGTGTGCGCTTATGAGATAGGCCTGCTGCTGCATGGACTGAAAGAAACGTAATACCCTACTGGCCCAACTTACTACATTGCGAAGAGAGAAGCTAGCTAATAATGCACGACCAAAAACATATGAGTGATCGTGGAACGAGTCGAACTTTCAGGAAAGAATGCATCAGTTACGCCTTGACGCACTCACGCATGAGCCACGATGTCATGGCTGCCGCCAGATGCCTCTTCACCTCACTAATGAAACCCTTTCTGATAGGTATTTGGGAATGCCCTCTGATGTTGGTAATAGCAAGAATGGTGCATTTAAATCTTTGAAAGATGGAGTCTGGAGCAAGATCAAATGTTGGATGGAGAAGCTCCTCTCATCAGGTGGGAAGGAAGTATAAATTAAATCAGTTGCTCAAGCAGTCCCGGTCTATTCGATGTCATGTTTCAAACTCCCCCGTGGCCTATGTGAGCACATTAATTCTTTGATACGGAAATTTTGGTGGGGCAGCAAGGAGGGACAAAGAAAGCCAAGTTGGCTGTCTTGGAGTGTGATGACAATACCAAAATTTTGTGGGGGTCTAGGCTACTGGGATACCGAACTCTTTAATCTAGCCCTCCTATCTAGGCAAGCTTGGTGAGTATTGAAGGCGTCGGAGTCTCTAAGTGCACGTGTACTGAAAGCAAAGTATCATACCTCATGCGGCTTCCTGAATGCAGAGCTCGGCTCGGCTCCCTCCCAGATCTAGAGATCCATCTTGGAAGGGCGTGATATCCTTGTTCAAGGGCTCATCCGCTGCACTGGAGATGGACAAGCAACACATACTTGGCAGCAAAATTGGCTTCCTAGACCATCGAACATGCGGCCTATTGTAAGCAGGGTTCTCAATCCGCCAGTGTTGGTCGGGGAGTTGATCCTTCCTGGGGCCGAATGGGACCGAACCACTATTGATGAAGTCTTTTTACCTACCGATGCTGATGCGAAGAACGGAGTCTTCTCAGTCTGTTCTGCCCATCGAATGCTCATTGACATGAAGATGAGACAGGAAGCCTGGCTCGAGGGCCGGTTGAACTCGTCAAACACACAGGGGGAGCAAAAGGCTTGGACGAGGCTGTGGAAAGTAGATGTCCCTTCCAAAGTAAATTTTTTTTATGGAGGCTCGCGCAACAATCTATCCCCACTGCCGATCTCTTGGATGATCGTAACATGTCCACTACCACGAGCTGTGGGCTGTCCGGAGCCGAGGATTCGTGGCAACACTCCTTCCTTCATTGCAACGCAGCAAGATGTGTCTAGGCACTCCAAGATCTTGAGTTAGTTGAAGCTCTGAACAACACCACGGAGCCGGACGCGAAGAGATGGATCTTCGCTCTAATTGACATGATGTCTCCAGATGAGTTCACCCAGGTGCTTGTGACCTTGTAGTCGATCTGGTATGTGAAGAGGCAGGCCCTGCACGTACATATTTTCCAGAGTTCGCAAGCAACACATAACTTTATTATGAAATATTTGAGGGAACTAAAGAACTGTAAGCCAAAGCAAGTGAGGACTACCAATGAACCAAGATCGCATGCACATCCAAGATGGGTTTCGCCACCTCCTCGAACGGCAAAAATTCGGGTGGATGGGGCTTTCTCGAGGAATCAGAATGAAGGTACTTTTAGTGCGGTCTATAGGGATTCATCTGGAACCTTTCTAGGATCATCAGTAATACGGAGCAGGGGCATTACAGATCTGGCAACTTTGGAGGCACTTGCTTGTCGGGAGGCCATGGCGCTGGCTACAGACCTTGCACTAACACATGTGGTGGTAGCTTCGGATTTCCAAGGCGTAGTCCATGACATCAAGAATCATACTGGAGGTGCTTATGAGACTATCATTAGGGAGATTGTGGAAACTTCAGAAATTTTCCAGCAGTGTTCCTTCATCTTCAAAGGGAGAGAGTCAAATATCGAGGCACATAGCCTCGCTAAACATGCTTTTGGTCTGGATGTGGGACGCCATGTGTGGCTAGTAAACGTGCCAGACTTACATTATACCCCTAGAAACTTGATTATTTAATAAAGCAATGTATGTTTAGTCTAAAAAAAGATGCCTCTTCACCTCACGTGTCACGCCGCCGGCCTGATCGGTAATCACCATATCCTCCTCGTATGTAGGCACTGGAACTGCGAGAAACAATTGAACAACACACCCATCGAGCATGCCCCATGTGGCTACAACTCTAGCCGGAGACACCCCATCACCAAAACGGAAGGTTGATTGTAGACAGTGGCGAATCTACCAGGGGGATTCGATAGGCTCGAGCCCCGCCTCCAAAAATTGGAAAATAAAAATTACTAGCATTTGTATATTTTTTAACCTTATTTGGACTAAAGAATTGAGTTTTTTTTTTACTTTTTCTACACACCGTTAACTTTGAGCCCCCCTTCATTTTCTTTCAAGATTCGCCACTGATTGTAGGGAAGGTATCTATGCCCTAGCGAGTTTGCTTTTGCCATGATAACCAATACAAAATTATAGGTGATAAATAAATATTTCATCTTCGTTGTTGCCATAGGTCATATAATTGATCGATTAGCCATTGTTAGCGATAGATATCATTAGGCTTTAACATTGGTTAGTTCAATGTGATAATAATAATAATAATAATAATAATAATAATAATAATAATAATAACTGCATAACATCTGTCTAAGAGTCCTTACCTTGGTGCTATGCTTGCCCAATTAAATTGATTTGATTGTGTTTGTTCTATGCAATGTTCTCCGGAACACACAAATGCAAGCACTTATCCAGGGAAAGAAACATGTCCTTGATTTCGCGTCAGATGGTTAGACTACTTTTTTTCAGAATACACTGGATTTAATAGTGCTTACAATTATGTCTGCTCGTGGAAAAAAAATAACTTCGCCGGGCCTCAGACACTAATCCTGGGATCTAAGAGTAGTCGTAATGGTAGTATCATAAATGGTATCATCCACGTCAACTAGACTTTTTTTGATGATGTGACAACACAATTAAATGATGATAGAGAGGATGTGGTATCATATCATGATACCATATCATATTAAATGTCGTACTACAGTACTTTGTGTCATGCATGGCAATTAATAAATCAACATAAGATACTAACTTATGATACTATGCATTACGGAAGCAGTATCATATACTAGTATCATGCATATAATACTAGTATCATGCATATGATATGGTATCATGATATGATATAGTATCATGCATATGATATGGTATCATATACTAGTATCATGCATATGATACTAGTATCATGCATATGATACTAGTATATGATACTCCCATTACGGGCAGCCTAATGGGAAGCAGGGAAACGTCTAGAAAACCAGTGCCAACAACGTGCTCTAAGGAGCCCCAAGCTCTAGTTTCGCCCCAGGCCCCCAAAGTTCTAGGACCTGCCCTCCGTCTGAGGAACAACATACCTACATTTTGCGCTGCAACTCCCTGTTGGTCTGTCTGAGGGGCCGGTTCTTTTAGCTTCAGCTTGTGCAAAAATTAGTTTCCACTAAATTCTTCTTAGGAGTTGCTATAGAGAGAATTTTTGAGAAGCTGCCGTTGATTTTTTTTTCGGGTTTCAGATTTCCATTTTTGTTGACAGGTGTAAAGCTTAAAATGCCTTTGTCCTATCTATACTACTATTAATAATTAATAAACAAGCAAACATATTCATCACTATGTGTACACAGCCTAACCTACACATAACAATACAGAGGAATTACAGCTCCCCGATCAGGTCACTTAATTTGATCTAACAGTCAATATTTCACCAACCCACGTCCAAAGTGCGTTTAGCATTTTTACGGGCGGACGAAAACTCTGCCATCCGGCGTCCCCCGTCATGTTCACGGCTAAAATTACGGGCCTGCTCCCCACCTCCTTCTCCCAGAAAAAAGTACTACGCGACCGTCGCCCACACCTCTCGCAAACGGCGCCCAACCCGACGACGCCGCCGCCCCACCCGACGCATGCCTTCCTCGCCGCGCCGCCGCTCCTCCTACACGACGTCGCCACACACCTCTAGCCGCCGGCTGTGTATCACGGGTCATCGTCTGCCGCTCCTCTGCGGTCTTGCCTGATAGCTCTGTCAGATATGGGGGAGGAGGCGTCGATACGAGTACCGAGCGAGCTCATGGAGCGGCTGGCCGGCTAGGCGGTGTCTACCTAGCTCCAGGAACACGTCGGGCTACAGCAATGGGCAGGGGAGGCTTGACATAACCGAGTTCGTCGGCCATGGCGGCAAACAGAGCCGGAGCTTGCGGGGCGGCGGCTACAGATCGAGGATGAGGACTAAGAGAGAGGGGAAAGGAGGCAGGGATAACCACGAGGAGGTTCGTGCTGTCGGCAGGAGCACGATGAATCGACGACGGCGGCTTACGGATGGTGTCGGAGAAGATGACGTCCGTGTGCTCTGTGCAGGGCGTCGCAACTCGATTCGTTCGGCATGGAGGATCAAGAGGGCGTGGCGGTTCTCTCGGATGCGACGGCTTGTCGGGGATAGACCGCTGGCCATGGCGCGCGGCGAAGAGGGAGTTCGAGGATGAGCGGAGGGTGCACCAGATCGAGGCAGGTCACAAATGCATTGACTCCTCCCCGGTGCATCGGCGGTGACATCTAGCGCACGCGGCAGCCAGTGCGTGGACGGGCGGCTATAGGATGCGTGCGGCAGCCTGGGCGTTCGCGTTGTGGTGGAAGCGCAGTGCCGCGCGCGCGGCAGCCAGTGCGTCGACGACCGGCTAGAAGAGGCGTGCGGCAGCCTAAGCGTTCACATTGTGGTTGCAGCGCAGTGCCGTGCGGCGGCGACAACTAGGGCGCTCAACGGCGGGGCCAACCAGGGTGTGCAGGGCATGCTGCGTGCGTGATGCTGTCGGCGTGTTGTGCATTAGTGTTGTCCGGCAGAGGCGCGCGCAGCTGGCCGGCATGTGTGAGGCGCGTGCCTGGGGCTGCCGGCAGGCTGTGCGTGCGGCTTGCTTAGTTCAGGTACTGTCAAATTCAGTAGAGGAAGAGAACTCGAGTAGTGCTGTTAATTTCTGCATTCAATGTTGGCGATTCAGATTCAGCATGGATAATGTTGTTTAGGACTGAAAGTTTGTCATGGTTGAATAAATAGGCATAGTTGATTTTAGTTTCTAGAAGGAAAAGCAGTGCTACAAATTTTAGAATTAGGATGGCGTTTTGCACGGTTCTATCAAGTTATTTGCATTGTAAAATCACAATTATAAGCTTAATCTTGTTAGCTATGTAGCATTGCAGATCGGGCTCTTTTTTCCTAGCAGATCAATACCTTTGGTCAGATTTAGCTTATTTGATAGTAAACAAACAATAAATGGTGTGAATATAACAAATAATTATGCGGTGGTGACCTATCAAAACTATTAATGTGAATTTTCCAGTTCCAATTTTTATTCTTCCCTTCAGATCCAGTTTGCTCTTCTAACACATAATACTAGATATGCACATGCAGCCCCTTTCAGTTGAGCTGAGTCCTGGTATCCTTGGGAACATTTTTTATGGAATCCAGGTAAGTTCAGCATGATAATCATTCCATTTCGTTGATTTACTCTTTATTTGTGTCACTTGTCACGATTTCATTCCTGTTAAATTTGCAGCGCCCCCTAAAAACTATTGCTATTAGATCTGAAGATGATGCACTCTGGGAATTTAAGACAAAAAGCTGGGTAATGCATTTAGCATATTTTAATTGTGAACGAGGGACATCCTGTTAATCATTGGCAGGCCCTCTAAAACATCTCCTTTTATTATTTGCTTCAGCTGTTGGAGATGTTCTCACCGGCGAAGATCTATATGCTGTATGTTCTTATGATGTTGAATTTTCCTTTATGGATATTACTGTACAAAATGATAGCAGCTTTGGGCCTGTGCCCACATGCTAATGTTTGCTGGCTCTATGACAGACTGTCTTTGAGAACAATTTGATGAACCACCATCTATATAGCGAATAAGTTTTTTTTACGAGATGTAGTGAATAAGTTGTTAATTCAGTTTTTATCTCTGATCTCTCTAATACAGTTTGATACAAAAAAAATGTTCGTTTGGATGCAATATGTTCTGAAAGGACCCTTGGCCATTACTCATTAGGTGTTGTCTCCATTGCTATTTCACTGTATGATGAAATAATTACGGATGGTTCTTGCACATACTTGGTCATTAGGTGTTATAGTTGTTAATTTAGTGTTTGGAAGTAACCAGGGATACTAAAATTATTATTTGGTGTTGTTTCCATTCTTTATTGATCATACGGGGAAATCCATCTGCCTTTTCTTATTTCTGAAAGTTTATGATGATTTTGGGCATACCAAGCTTAAAGAAAATATCTCGCAAGTAAGGTTGATATACTCTGGATACATCTTGATTATATGATATCCTCACTGCTTTTAGGATGGCACTGTGGACTTGGGCTTTTTGGATGGAAAAAAAGTTGATCCAAACCGACACCATGTATTCTTATGGTTGTATGAGTCATCTCACTGTAGGTGGAGCGTTTCTCTTGCGCAGAACTTACTTTATTTTATGCTTTGTCAGTGTAATCTCCAATTTCATTCGCATGTATACCATTACTCTTCTCATGGTCTTGCAGATGTATCATGTCTAGCTTTTCAGCCTTGCAAATTAGAGATTTTGATTGATACATGCATATTATTAGAATATTTGGTGCATTGAAAATACTATGGGTGGAATTAACAAACTGACTGAATGTATGAAAGAAACCAGGATTCTTTGTCAGCTTCTCTTGGAGCTTCTACTAATTTCAACAAGGTAATACTTAAGATTTATTACAATCTTGTATTTTTTATCTGAATCACTTATCATCTATACTATTGCACACACAAAAAAACTTGCATGATTAAACAGAGGATGAACTTAAAGAATTGGAGGGAGCAGTGTGTGTCTGTTAGATCGATTTGTAAACCTTAATGTGTACTTGAGGATTTCATATGACTAATTCACCGGTGCACGTTGAATACTCTAACATATACAAGTGGATTTTCATATATGATTGCAATATTAGTCAAGACGTGCGTTGCACGTGCACGCTTACTAGTTTAATTAACTAGTGAAGAGAAGTGTGAGGGCCTGATTACTATAAGTTTTTACAAGTATTTAATACCATGTGGTATATGAAAGAGTTCAATATTATGAAGCCATTAAAAGTTTATTTATTTATACAATCATGTGTTATATATAGCGTTAGAAAAATGGTGAGTGCCAATGAGGGAGTCCTGGACTAGGGGGTCCTCGCGCTGCCGGCCCATCTCTCGTGGGCCGGATAGTCGGGCTGCACTACAGCTGCTGGAAAGCCGGACTATTAGGCGGTGTCGTATCCGGACAGGGGAACTTTTGATGCCTTGGTGTGTACTCCAAGGCAAGATAGAAGATTCGGCATGTTTATCCTGTTGTTGTAACCGACCATATGTAACCCTAGTACCCCTGGTGTCTATATAAACCAGAGGGTTTAGTCCGTAGAGGCTAGAACAACAACCATCATCCTACTAGCCTAGGGTTTAGTTCCTCTGGTCTCGTGGTAGATCGACTCTGTAATCCTTATATACACAAGCAATATAATCAAGCAGGACGTAGGGTTTTACTTCTTAGAGACGGCCCGAACCTGGGTAAACATCGTGTCCCTCATCCCTTGTTCCCCATTGATCCAAGATCCACAGCTCGGGACCTCCTACCCGAGATCCACCGGGTTTGACACCGACATTGGTGCTTTCATTGAGAGTTCCACTGTTGGATCACCAAAGGATCGATGGCTCGCCTGATCATCGGAGATGGCATCAACACCGAGGATATCTTCGTCCCCGGCCAGCTTTTTGTGTTCGGCAGCATCGTTCTGCACGCCAACTCGACCGGTCATCTCGACCAGGTCAACAACTTTGCCCCTGAGCGCCGGATCAGGTTCGGTAACCTGGAGTACATCGCTGATGCTCGGGGCGATCAGATCTTCACAGGCTTCTCAGCCTTGTCCGAGACGCCTGAAAATCCCGGAGCCTTGACTCCCGGATCTCCCCTCGGTCCGATCCTTGGATCGGCCATCGACTCGCATCCGGCTTCAAGCCCGGATGCAACCACCGTGTCCGAAGACCAGGAGTCAACCCTGGCCGGACTCATTCTCCCCACTGCAGATCAGGCTTCGAGGCTCGACGCAAGTTCGGTGTCTGCGGACCAGGAATCGGTCCCGGCCAGACTCATCCTCCTTACTACGGATCTGGCTTCAAGCCTTGGCGCCAGTTCGACATCCAAAGACCGGGAGTCGATCCTGGCCGGATTCGCCCCTCGCTTCACCATCACACCAGAGGTTGACTCCGAAGAGATCTCACACGCCAATCCGGCTAATCTCGCCCTGTTAAACGAGGCGGTAGATCGGATCGAATGATAACTATCACGGATGTCCCATCCTCGGCCCGCGCTCGGCGGGGCCTTGAGGTAAGCCACGGGAAATTTTACACCCCACCCACCACCCACTTAGTAGCCACTGTCGAGGACTTAACCGACATGCTGGACTACGCCTCCGAGGACGCCGAAGACATGGATGGCTATATCGAATCAACAGTCCACACGGACGCTAACCCCCCCGCCACCGGCCGATGGACGGCCACTTCCACCTACGATGTTTACATGGTGGACACCCCCAAGGACAACGACAATGGTGCTAACAACGGTGACGACACCCCCAGAAGAGACAAGCCTGGCGAGGAGCCGCCCAAACTCCAATGATAGCACCGACGATCCAGGGGACGAAGGAGCAGGGAAAGCAACACAGGCACTGGGGAGGATGGCACCCCGGGCAATATCAAAGACCTCCGCGACCCCGCACCTGAGCAACAACTTGACGGCTCGGAGGAACGCGAGGATGAGTTCAACCCTGAAGACCTCAATGACTCCGAGGACAGTAACTACCTCCCTCTCTCCGAAGAAGAGGTCAGCCTCGGAGCCGAGGACTTTATAGTCCTTGAGGATCCACTCGACCAAGAGCGGTTTAAACGGCAACTCATTGTGACCGCACGAAGTCTAAAGAAGAAGCAGCAGTAGCTCAAGGCTGAACAAGACACCCTCAACGACAGATGGACGAAAGTCCTGGCAGCCGAAGAAGGGTATGGCTATGAGCAACATAACAAAAGCTACCCAAAGCGGAAGCTGCTGCCTCAGTTCGACGATGAGGCCCTCAAGCCCGTACCACCAAGACGAACTCAGGGCGACCAGCCAGACCGCCCCCCTCGAGGAAGGGATAGGTCGGCTGGAAGGCCCGAGGACCCGCCAGCACCCGCCCGCAGAAGGGGAAAGGAGCCAGTAGAGCCCAAAGATCCGTATGACCTACGACATGACCTGGACGCTAGAACGGGTAATGCAAGATCCATTTACGGATTCAGGGGATACCCTCCCGATAGACGGGACGGATACCAAGTGTGGCTCGACCGAAACGATAGAGCTCGGGAGCAACACCGTGCCCGTATGGAAGCCGAGCTCCGACGCGACGTAGCCCGAGTAAGGGGCGCCACTCACCCACTATGCTTCACTGATGAGGTGATGCAACACCAATTCCCAGAAGGGTTTAAACCCGTAAACATCGAGCCATACGATGGGACTACAGACCCGGCCGTGTGGATTGAAGACTTTCTTCTCCACATTCATATGGCTCGAGGAGATGACCTTCACGCCATCAAATACGTACCATTAAAGCTCAAAGGACCAGCCCGACATTGGTTAAACAGCCTCCCCAAAGACTCCATAGAGAGCTGGGAAGAGCTCGAGGTCGCTTTCTGAGCTAACTTTCAAGGCACCTACGTCCGGCCTCCGGACGCCGATGACCTGAGCCATGTGATCTAACAGCCCGATCAGTCAGCCCGGCAATTTTGGAACCGGTTTTTGACCAAGAAGAACCAGATCGTCGACTGTCCAGACGCCGAAGCCATAGCCACATTCAAGCATAGTATCCGAGACGAATGGCTTGCATGTTAGCTCGGCCAAGATAAGTCGAGGACAATGGCAGCACTTACCTTCCTAATGACCCACTTTTGCGCGGGCGAAGATAGCTGGTTGGCTCGTAGAAGCACCAACCCCGAGGACCCCGACACTTCAGAAGTCCGGGATGGCAACGGAAAGCCACGACGCAATAAAAACAAGCGTCGGCACAATGGAACCGACGCCGACGACACAACAATGAATGCCGGATTCTGCAACTCCAAATCGGGGTCGCGGAAAAAGCCCTCTAAAGGGAACCAGGACGGACCCACCAAGTTGGACGTAATCCTGGATAGGCCCTGCCAGATCCACAGCACCTCAGACAAGCCCGCTAACCACACCAACCATAACTGTTGGGTGATCAAACAGGCCGACAAACTCACAACCGAGGACACGGGCAAAAGCCCCCGCAGCGAGGACGATGAGGAACCTCGCAGGCCGACAATGGAGGCCAGAAACAATTCCCTCCTGAAGTCAAAACGGTGAATATGATCTACGCCACTCATATACCCAAGAAGGAGAGGAAACGTGTGCTTTGGGACGTCTACGCCGTAGAGCCTGTGGCCCCGAAATTTAACCCATGGTCGGCATGTCTGATCACCTTTGACCGCAGGGACCACCCGACCAGTATCCGTCATGGAGGATCGGCGGCCCTGGTCCTAGACCCCATTATCAATGGGTACCACCTCACCAGAGTCCTCATGGATGGAGGCAGCAGCCTCAATCTAATTTACGCAGATACCGTAAGGAAAATGGGTATTGACCCGTCAAGGATCAAACCCAGTAATACCACCTTTAAAGGAGTAATCCCAAGCGTTGAAGCCCGTTGCTCGGGCACCCTAACCCTGGAAGTAGTGTTCGGCTCTTCGGACAACTTCTGCAACGAAGACTTAATCTTCGACATTGTCCCCTTTCGCAGCGGCTATCACGCCCTCCTAGGCCGGACGACATTCGCTTGATTCAACGCCGTCCCCCATTACGCCTATCTAAAGTTAAAGATGCCCGGACCAAGGGGCGTCATCACAGTCAATGGCAATACGGAGCGCTCACTTCGGACCAAGGAACGTACCGCGGCTCTGGCAGCCGAAGATCAAACAGGTGCCGAAGGGCCAAAGTACATGCCCGCCATCAAGGCGCGAGAGGCAAACAAATGAGCCCGAGCCCTGTCTCCTTTCAAGGAGCCTCCCTACGCTCGACGTACATAGGGATACGCCCCCCACAACACGCCCACCGCAATCGCATGCTACGTGCCTCTCCAGCACAACTTCGCGCTCAGAATACCATAGGCAGCTGTGGGGCCTAAACGCCAAGTGTTCGGTTCAACCGCACTATGGACAAATACGTCTTCGGATGTCAAACAGGTACCATCTAGGACCTATCCGGCATTAAGCCAGCGCAACACGGCGACCTCTCAAGGCTCCTTGTTAAGGGCCCGTCATCCGATAACTACCCCCTCCGCGGAGTTCTTTCTCCCAACAGAAGCAAAGGCGCAGATGTGCAAAAAGGCACAATAGGGGCATCAACCCACGCATCAAGGCCCTGTGTAAACCTTTCATCTGTAAACACTTTTTCCTCTACCTTGCAAGGTACCTGTAACAGACGCTTCGGCGATACGAAATGTTAGACGTCATGAGCTCATCGGAAATAAAAGCAAACCTTTTACAGTCCTCTTACAGTCATTTACATTGCACCCTTTTTTTTCTGCTCTTTGACTCCGTCATCAACAATTTCGGCATATATATGCTCTAATATGCAATCGGCTACTAGACCGGGGGCTCGACCATAATGCTTGCCCTATGCATCAAGTCCAGCACCTTTTTTTTCTATGTGTTCGGCGTCTCGGATATTGCATTATATGAATCAGTTCCAAATTATGTCTTGGGTCAATAGTTGGGTTGCCCTGCTCCTGTGCTTACCCTCTTACATTCCGCGCGTTCGGCTAAGACGGTAAAGGGAGAACCACTATGATTGTACTGCTGGCTAGCCCGGTCAGGTACCTCAGTGGAGAAAGCCGAAAACTGACTGTCATAATAATCGAGAACTGGTCGGCAATCCGATGACAAGTGTTAAACTAAAAATCATTGGAGATTACACCGTGTAATACGAAGGGTTTGTCTTCAGCCAAACCAAGTGATACATGTATATACCTCAGATTTTCCGAATATCACAACACACTGGGGGCTAGTCACCAGCTCCCACAGTCAAGCTCCTATGGCTAAGTGAAAGAAATAAAACCGCATAGTACGATTGTGTCGTTTCTCTCCTGCACTACCGCCTTCGGGCACCGAGAGGTCGGCTAAGGGTCATAGTGCAGAGGATGAAACACCCCTCGTAGCATCTACGTGGGGGCTGAAGCCGACGACTGGTAACTTTCAGAATAAAATGGCCGCACAGGAGTCAAAATAAAATCAAGTACATGCGAGTATGATAAACAATACAAGACAAATGCATTACAAAGCATAAAAGTTCGAGCATAGTTTAATACATGATAGCACGATCACTCGAGGAGTACATCCTTCGAACACTGGGCCTCTACCACCCGAGCACCATCCATTACAGCAGAGAAATACTGCTCGGGGCGCCTGTGCTCCTTTCCAGTGGGCGGAGGACTGGTGGCCATCTTTAATGGCTTGATCTTTGGCCAGTGCACCATAGTCTTCGAGAATGCCATCCGAGCCCCCTAGATGCGCACAGAGCACTTCACAGCATCAATCCAGGAGGCAGCGTCACGCAGCTTCTGCACCAAGCCGAAATAGCTGCTCGGAATGGGCTTTGAAGGCCACAGCCGGACACAAAGGTCCTTCATGGCAGGTTCCGCCATCCGGTGCAGCTCCATCAATTGCTTCATCTGGTTGCTCAAGAGGGGAGGGTGCTCGAGCGCCTGGAACTGCGCCTAGAACAACCGGCATTTGGTATCATCCTCCCGAACTGCATAATGTCTTGCCGCATCCGCCGCACTCCTTGGAGCTCCACAAATGCGCCTGCGGAACGCTAGACTCATGTGAGCAACGCAAATCCGTGGCCGCCAAAGACACTCTGCAGTAAGTATGTCTTACCATATGCAATTAGCTTGACTTGTCGGAGCTCCTCTCGGGCGCCCCGCATCCCCGTCCTCGCTTCTCGGATCTCATGCTGCACCTTCAAAAGCTCGGTGGCGTGATCCTTATTCTTCTGCTCAAGGTCCTCACATTTCATGACGGCATCCTTGAGCTCTTGTTGCACTTCGGCCACTCTAGCCTCATGCTTCTCGCTAGCGGTTCTTGTCAACTTGAGTTCGGCGGCCGTTCGCTCGGCCGCTGCCTTCTGCTCAGCCGCTTCCTCCTTGGCCTTCCTCAGCTCAGCCTTGAGGCCCTCGACCTCCGCGGCAGCAGCTGCAATCATCGGTAAGCATTTTCTTGCTTAGGGATAATCCCGAATACCCTGCTCGACAAGGAAAATCCGAATTACTAAGTCTCGACCGGACTAACCTTGTGCTTCGTGAAACCGCTTGTTGACAAGGTCGAGCTCCTCATCGGAGCTTTTGAGCTTCCGATTCAGCTCGGCCAGCTCCGCGGCATTGGCAGCAGCCACCAACGCCGAAGCCTGTAAAAATAAAAAGATCACCTCATTCTAACTCCTGGGTATATGATTTTTGATCCTCTGCCAGGTTTTTCAATCCCGACAGAGTCTCGGGGGCTGCTACATACAAGGACTGCTCAAATTTTGTTCACAAAATACATTTTCATGAAAAGAACATTACATTGCTTACCTCAAAGCCTGTCAGGAGGCCACCAAAAGCTTCGTTCAATCCACTGTTAACGGACTGAATGCTTTGCAAAACCGTGCCCAGTAGGGCACGGTGTTCCGAGATGATGGGGGAGCTGTTCAAGGCCTCCTCCATCACATCCGGCCACCCAGGCGCAACCCGATCTCCAGTGTTCGGCGCTGGTGGCGGGGCCCCAGATCCCCCTTCGGTAGGGGGCGGATTCGACGCCTCCGGAGGCCTTGGGGGCTCCGGAACCATCTTTCGAAGGGGCTCGGGTTGGCCGAGCTCTCCCTCCTTGTTCACCGGGAGGGATCCTCATTCCTGGTCCTCGGCGGCCGAAGTGTTAGCCTCGTCCATGAGGACATCGCCGCCACCTCCCGTGTCTGGAACGGGAGGGGTCCTTCAGGACAACACCTCTCTAGTCTCCCCGATGACTGGAGGAGGCGTGGAGCGTGACACAGTCCCGCTCTCTGCCAGATCGGCTGGCGGGGAAGTCCCCTCCGAGGCCTGGTCGGTGGGGAGGTCGCGTGGCGGGCTGTAACATAAAATACATATATGCTATCAGTAACAAGCTAGCAGAACCAACGCCTGGAGAGTCTTCGAATTCTTACCTTTCGGCACGGGGCTTGACCCTTGGGGCCCTCTCCGGGACCTCTTCAGATGCTGCGGACTCCTTATAGGAATCTGAGCTGTCATCAATCAGGACCAATTTGGCCCTGCTCCTTTTCTTCGGGGCATGGGGAGGCTGCTCCTCCTCAACATCGGTCGACGCTGCCCTCTTCCTGGTACGGGAGGAGTCGCTTTCTTCCTGCTCCCCCTCATGTGCGGAGGGAGCTTGGGTGTCCCCGGACTTGGTGTCCGGATGGAGTCTTGGGCGGAGGCCCTCTCTAGCCTCCCTCATCTGGTCCTTCTTCTTCTTCTTCTCTCTCTTCTCTGGCACCTTGTATTGTGCCGCGGTCAGCATCTCCTCTAGCAGGGCCGACCTGGGGTCTTCAAGCAGTGGGGTCAGGCTGTCCATCTCCACGGCCTTCTTGAGCCAGCCCTACGGAAGTGAGAGGAAGGGGATTAGGGCACTAGCAGATACATAAATGTCCGGACATAAAACGGATAGAAGTTTCATTACCTCCTTAGGGGGGTTCTCGGCGTCGAGGCCAATGTCCTCCTCGTTGGCTGGCCACGCCTTCTGTGGCTTGAACAACACTTTCCACAACTTCTCATGGGTAGTGTCGTAGAAGCGCTGCATGATGGCGGGGTCTTCGGACTTCTAGGACCACATGGGGGTAGCCCGAAGTTGGCAGGGGAAAGGCGGCGGTGGAGCATGACCTGGACTACGTTGGTCAGCTTAACACCCGCCTTTGTCATGCTGGAGAGCGCTTCTGCAATGCCTCCACCTCAGTGTAGACCCCCAGTCAAGGCCTTTCTTGGTCCACGAGGTTAACCTCGCAGGGGGTCCGGATCTAAATGCTAGAGCCTCCGCCCAGGCCTCGTTACGGGGCTCTGTGACGTAAAACCACTCCTTCTGCCAGACTTTGACAATATCTATAAACGTACCCTCCGGCCACCCGACCCGGGTGAGCCTGCTGACCATTGCTCCCCCACAGTCCACCTGCCAGCCATTGACGATCTTCGGCTTGACGTTGAAGAGCTTCAGCCATAGGCCGAAGTGTGGCTGGACCCGATGAAAGGCCTCGCAGATGATGATGAAGGCCGAAACATGAAGGAAGGAGTTCGGGGCTAGATCGTGGAAGTCTAGCCCGTAGAAGAACATCAGTCCCCTGATGAAGGGGTGGAGTGGGAAGCCCAGTCCTCGGATAAAGTGGGGAATGAACACCACCCGCTCGCCAAGGCGGGGCGTGGGATAGCCTGGCCCACCTCTGGGGCCCGATGAGCAACATCGACGGAGAGGTAGCCTGCCCGCTTCAGGTCCTCAATGCCGTTGCTGGTGACGCACGAGGCCTCCCACTTGCCCTTCGCCCCAGATCCGACCATTTTTCGAGCTCGGGGATGGGGGGAAGGAAGTCTTTGAGGGAAGTTGGATCGGAGCGCTGGAGCTCTGGAGATTGGGGAAAGCTGTGGCAACAGGGAGAGGAAGGCGTGAGGGAATAACTGTGGTTGTTTCCTTTTTATAAGCTGCCGCGGTGCCAAGAGTCCTTTAACCACACCGCGGGCCTCTCCACTTCTCGATATATTCGTGACGTTATATGCACGAGTGGGGCGATCGAAACCATTGATCATATCCCTTAAAAAATAGGGCATGATCCCCGCTTCGACAGGACGTGCCCATAGAGGAGCTACCTCGAGCCGCGCATCAAGTCCTCGCAACGGTTTGGTATATGTGACCGGCCGTGACCCTTCGCCAAAAGTTGTCAGGCAAAGGCACTATTCACATTCCAGTGGTTGGCCTTCAAGGCTAAGTGATGTCGACTATTCAGATTCTGGATATAACTCGGTCGAGCACATGGCCGAACTCTGCTGAAGTAACTCTTCGAAAGATTTGGCTGAGAGGAGTCGCTCCGGACACACAAATGGAGGGGAACTCGCCCCGCAAGTCGGAGACTTCAGGAACATGGTTAATGTACACCAGCATTGGAGGCTAGTTTGGGGGCTACTAAGGGAGTCCTGGACTAGGGGGTCCTCGGGCTGCCGGCCTATCTCTCATGGGCTGGATAGTTGGGCCGCACTATAGCTGCTGGAAAGCCGGACTGTTAGGCGGTGTCGTATCCGAACAGTGGACCTTTTGATGCCTTGGTGTGTACTCCAAGGCAAGATAGAAGATTAGGCATGTTTATCCTCTTGTTGTAACCGACCATATGTAACCCTAGTACCCCTGGTATCTATATAAACCAGAGGGTTTAGTCCATAGAGGCTAGAACAACAACCATCATCCTACTAGCCTAGGGTTTAGTTCATCTGGTCTCGTGGTAGATCGACTCTATAATCCTCATATACACAAGCAATATAATCAAGCATGATGTAGGGTTTTACCTCTTAGAGAGGGCCCGAACCTGGGTAAACATAGTGTCACTCATCCCTTGTTCCCCATTGATCCAAGATCCACAGCTCGGGACCCCCTACCCGAGATCCGCCGGTTTTGACACCGATAGCCAATTTCAAATATTGTACTCCTCAAGTTTTTTGAGAATTTACCATGCGCATGTACACTTATTAAATCACGTACTACAACCATGAATTATTTCATGTGTACTTCTAATAGGAGCGTGTAGTAGAAATGACACAATAACCAATAGTGCATTATGGATGGCAAGCTTCTCTTCAATGCTTTAACCAAAGTCACTGTCAGCGATGGCGAGAAGGCCAAAATTTGAGACTCGCCCTAGCTAAATGGCCTTTGCCACATGCACATTGCCCCTCTTATTCATGTGGCCTCAAGTGAAATGTGATTCTCAAGAGAAAAGAATATGAATGTCAAGCTAGCTCTGATCAACAACAATTGGTTAACCAAATTGACACTTCTGTTGGCATGACACTTGACCACATCAACCAATTCTCCAATCTCTGGGAGCTTTTGCAACACATTAATCTACAAGAGGGTGTGGAGTACTCAATTGTTGGGAAGCTCACGACCAATTCGTGCTACTCCGTTGCATTCGCTTTCGGCTTACCAGGCCCAATTCGCCAGAATCATGTCAACCACAAACAAACCCGTTTTTTGAAATCCTTGGGCACCTCCTAAATACAAGCTATTCGCATGGCTCGTTTCTCAAACCGGATGGGTTTGGACCGCTGACCTCTTGTCTCATCAGGATGTCCTAATTGTGGTGCTCGTCAGCTTCTCAAGTGTGAACTAGAGATGGCAGCCCACTTCCTTTTCAAATGTCACTGCTTTGTGAGGATTTGGAACATGGTAATATTTTGGCTTGGAAGGCATGATCTCAAACCCCCTTCTTGGCATTTCTTCGATTTCGTCCATGCCTGGTGGGCTGTGCTCACTTGGCAAAATGGTTCTACGTCAAAGGCCACCACATTCAACCTCATGTTGGTTTCGTGGGCAATTTAAATGAGCGCAGTGCGAGTTTTTCAGGACAATTCCGCAATGGCAACCATCATCTTCTCCAACATCAAGAAAGAGGTGGATCTTTCACCTAAGGCTGGGGCACATAATCTTAAAGTTGTCATTCCGGGAGATTAATCCCTGCCATGGCTACGGCTTTGTGATGTACATAAACATTCTCCTTCTTAATTAATGAAATATGGCAAAGATTTTGCCATATATTTTAAAAAAAACTTAGCGATGCCGTCCCACCTGCCTTGGGAATTCAATATGTCTCACTTCTTCTAAAAATAATATAAAAATAATGTATTCAATTGTTCTATTTTTTTTAATTAACACACATATGGGAAACACATTTGCAAATACACAAAAATATCGTGTGCATTGGTTTGAATAATTACATTTTTTTCCTATTTCTGGTTCATGCTTGGGAGTGGATTAGACAAAAAAAAAACAATAGTCAAAGTCAATGTCCAGTCCTTGACTATACTTTCAATTTCCTTGAAGATTTACATAATTGCTAAACTAGAAAATAGTATGTATGAAGTTTTCTACATGAAAATATAATTTCCCATTGCAATATACATATTTATATATAGTCTGCTAATAAGTGTGAGGGCAGATTAAGTGCATGTCAAGACCATAATCTAATTATTTGTGAAATGAAACTTTTCTTTTGAACGGTTGCAGTTCCCACTGCCTAGATACTTCTAACATGAAGTGTTGATTTAGATTCACCATAATAGTTGGTAAGGATCTACATTTACCCATACCCTCATAAAAAAGTAGTCTCCCTCCCACCCCTCCCAACTATCATCGCTCCTAGGATGTCTCGCGGGGGTCAAATGGAGTGACCCACCATCCTATTCCCTTCTTTGCTAGAGGATGCCAATGATAAATCCCTCACAACAGATGGCGACAATGGGGATATTTCCCTAGGGTTGAAGCAGGCTATGGATTTCATAAGATAAACATCGACATGGTAGCGACAGTGGTGCAGTGCTACATGAGACGATATGCCTCGCTAGCTCTACTCCGGTGTGTTGTGAGATAGGTGGAGATGGATGTAGCCTTCACCAATCTAATCCTCACAGTGTAGTTGATCTAGCTCTGGACGTTAGGTTGTTGTGCTCTAATGGTATGACCGTTGCGAGAGGTGCGAGATGCAGGGTCGTGGGTGCTTAGGACGAGGAATGAAGCAAAGTGGTAGGGGCTCCTGCTTTCCTTAATCCCCTATGGCAGGGTAGTGGTGTGATCCTTTTGTGCGTTAATGCATGGTTGGTTCAAGTAGTTTCCTGGTGCGAGGCAAGGTGTAATATTCTCGTGATAGCCGACTTTGGTAGTGTTCTTGTCTTCACACAAAAATCTTGCCTAACTTTGTTGATGCCGGCGACGATGATGGTCTTGTGCATCGCTCCCTCCTTATTTGTGTCATTGTGGAGCCTTGACACACTCATCTTCCCTCGAGGTCCCTTACCCTCGATGAAAACCTAGACCTAGCTAACTAAATCGAACAATGGTGACATCTTCAACTTTGTTCCCTACATAGATGCATTGTATTTTGTGTCATGAACCATCGATTGTCGCACAAGCAACCAACATTGGCTTTAACATAGGAGGGCATCATTGTTGCATGTAGCTAAGGTTTTGAGCTACACTAATGAAGATCGTGGTGGCTTGTCGTCTTCAGTGGTCTAAGGGAGGCCCATACCCGCTTCCCATAGGTTCTAGCTTCTCTCTAGTGATGAGGAAGAGATATGTTTTCTCTCTTTGCTATGTTAGTTCCGTTTGGCGATGCTCTAGACCTATTTAAGTTAGATAGTGTGATCGTTGCGTAGGTGGTTTTTTTCTTCGGGTTTCATGTAGTTAGATGAGCTATGTAGAAAATTCTGTGTCCAGTGGAAATAACAGTAGTTGGTATCCCAAACGCAAATGTTTTGATATCACAAGTGATATTTCCCTCTGGTCTGCAGGTAATCCATCACATCGAGCTATCACAAAATGCAAAGCGAACCTTGCTACATGCCTCTCCTTGTGCTTAGGTCGGTTGATGTAAGCTTTCAGATATGAAACAACACCCTTCAACATATCTTCTCTGGCTAGCCAATCACGGAGTTCATCACCCTTGAAACATGAACGATGTGATTAGGCAAGTAGAGGAAGCAAACCAGAGACTTCGCCTCTGGTAAAATGAAGGGTATATACCCGTAGGAAGATCAAAGGTGTAATCTTCAGGGTGACCTCCACCGGAATGCAACAACAACCAGAGGAACCCTCATGTGTACGACCCATGGTTGAAAGCATCAAACACTCCCTTTCCCTTCCCTGCTTCCTACGGGGCTCCATCAAAAAGGTGCGGGTGATACGTCTCCAACGTATCTATAATTTTTGATTGTTCCATGCTGTTATATTATCAATCTTGGATGTTTTACAATCATTTTATAGCAACTTTATATCATTTTTTGGGACTAACTTATTGACATAGTGCCCAGTGCCAGTTGCTGTTTTTTTGCTTGTTTTTTACATCACAGAAAATCAATACCAAACGGAGTCCAAACGCAGCGAAACTTTTTGGAGATTTCTTCTGGACCAGAAGACACCAGGTGGGCCAAAGAAGTACCAGAGGGGAGCTCCGAGGGGAGCACAACCCACCAGGGCGTGCCTGGGGGCCCAGGGGCGCCCAGGTGGGTTGTGCCCACCTCGGTGGCCTCCCGCACCGCCTCTTTGCCCTATAAATTGCCAAATATTCCAAAAACCCTTGGGGTAACCCTAGATCAGAAGTTCCGCCGCCACAAGCCTCTGTAGCCATGAAAAACCAATCTAGACCCCGTTCTGGCACCCTGCCGGAGGGGGAAATCATCACCGGTGGCCATCTTCATCATCCCGGCGGCCACCATGATGAAGAGGGAGTAGTCCACCCTCGGGGCTGAGGGTTTGTACCAGTAGCTATGTGTTTAATCTCTCTCTCTCTCGTGTTCTTGAGATGGCACGATCTTGATGTATCGCGGGCTTTGTTAATATAGTTGGATCATATGGTGTTTCTCCCTCTCTATCTTGTTGTGATGAATTGAGTTTTCCCTTTGAGATTTTGTTTTATCGGATTGAATACTTTTATGGATTTGAGAACACTTGATGTATGTCTTGCTATGAACACCCATGGTGACAATGGGGTATCATATTGATTCACTTGATATGTGTTTTGGCACTCAACTCGCGGATTCCTGAGGTGACATTGGGGTAATCTATGCATAGGGGTTGATGCACGTTCTCGTCTTTGTTTCTCCGGTAGAAATCTTGGGGCACTCTTTGAGGTTCTTAGTGTTGGATTGAGTATTATGAATCTGAATTTGCTTTGGTTATATTTTAGTATGAACTCTTGAGAGATCGATCGGAAATAATAACTTAGTGTTATTTTAGTACGAACTCTTGATAGATCGATCGAAAAGAACAACTTGGTGTTATTTTAGTACGAACTCTTGGATAGATCGATCGGAAAGAATAACTACAAACAATTTCTTCTTATGTTCTCCGCTAGATAAGAACTTTGGAGTGATTCTTCATCGCACTTTGAGGGATGGTTATATGATCCAATTAGATCAGCATTGTTGAGAGATTGCACTAGCGAAAGTACGGACCCTAGGCCTCATTTTCAAGCATTGCAATACCATTTGTGCTCCGTTTTATCAATTGCTACCTTGCTGTTTTTTATTGTTCCTATTACAAAAATCAATATCTACTATCATTACTACACTTGTATCACCATCTCTTCGCCGAACTAGTGCACCTATACAAATTACCATTGTATTTGGTGTGTTGGGGACACAAGAGACTTTTTGTTATTTGGTTGCAGGGTTGTTTGAGAGAGACCATCTTCATCCTACGCCTCCCACGGATTGATAAACCTTAGGTCATCCACTTGAGGGAAAATTGCTACTGTCCTACAAAACTCTGCGCTTGGAGGCCCAACACGAGTCTACAAGAACAAATTGTGTAGTAGACATCAGCGGGCACTGAAATAGCGGGAAAGGGACGCGCCAACGAAAGCTCCATGATGTTGTAGGGACAGATGGACGTAGGGTTGGCCCTACGATAGCGGTGAAAATAATCGACATGAGCCATTAAAAATGCATCATTAGGAACTTGAAATGAACCATCCAGACAACCCAAAGGTCAGGAAGAGAATGACAAGCGAGCGCATATAGTGCACACACCAACATGAAAAGCTGCAACCTTGAAAGGACCAACAAACATGCAAAAGCATGCCATCCAAGTAGACCGCATCACCCAAATACCGGGCAGACAATACAAAGCACCACATCTGATCAGACCACAACGCTTAAAGGCCAGGCAGACACTCCAAACCACGCCACCTGGCCAAGAGGACGCGATGGAAAAAAGCCATCGCACAACCCAACACCGACCTAGCAGGCCACAGGAAAAAAGGAACCAAGTATAACAAGAAGCTAATCCAGGGCAAGACTACAATCAGAGGACATGTGTAGTGCACACGCAAGACTAACACCACAGCCGACCAGACCATGGGGACCGGAAAACAATAGACTTCACTGAAACGCGAACACAACACACAAGAGGTACCCGTCATGCCCGGACCAATGCAAACCAACAACCAAACAAGTGGCACCGAGCTAGGGACCCGTGGAGCAACAACTTGATGTCCAGAGAGAAATGAAAGGAAGCAGTAAATGAGCAAACTGAAAAGACCCAAGGGAAGCCAACTCGAAAGGCAACACTTGAAAAAAAAATCTTTGCACCGACGATGTGACGGGCTACCAGGTAGCTCAATCTCCTCCAAAATAGGTAGCACAAAAGAGGAGATGGAATACATCGAATACACATGAACATACAAAAAAAAAACAAGTTTGAGCAGTAAATTCCACATGAAAAGACCACCCAGATAATGCACGAAAAAAAACAATGTGATTAGGCGTGCAACAAAGCAACCTACAAACCGTCATTCCACGAAGTGAGCGGTGAGCAAGCACGAGGAAGCATTGCACAACAAAGAATCTACATGTGAATCGACACACAAATACAAGTGGACACAAATCCATATCGTTCCTAAACTCAAGCGCAAGCGACCTCAAAGATAGAAGTGGAAACAAAGGCGTCCCTATAGAACAAAAATGGAAAATATGGCTGAAAGACAAGAGATCAAACAAAAGAAAAAGGAGAATGAAGGACGAACCTCGTAGTGCCCTTGTATCTGATACGTCCATTTTGCATCATGTTTTCCTACTGTTACTTATAATGTTTTTATGCATAATAATGCTTTTGGGAGTAATGCTAATGCCTTTTCTCTCATAATTTGCAAGGTTTACACAAAGAGGGAGAATACCGGCAGCTGGAATTCTGGACTTGAAAAAGCACGTGAGAGCTACCTATTCTGCACATCTCCAAATAAGCTGAAACTTCACGGAGATTTTTTATGAATTATTTAAGAATTATTGGAGCAAATAACTACCAGAGGTGGCCCACCTGGTGGGCACAACCCACCTGGGCACGCCAGGGCCCGCAGGCATGCCCTGGTGGGTTGTGCCCTCCTCAGCCCACCTCTAGTGCCCATCTTCTGGTATATAAGTCATTTTGACCTAGAAAAAATAAGGAGAGGACTTTCGGGATGAAGCGCCGTCGTCTCAAGGCGGAACTTGGGCAGGAGCACTTTTGCCCTCCGGCGGAGCGATTCCGCCAGGGGAACTTCCCTCCCGGAGGGGGAAATCATTGTCACCGTCATCACCAACAACTCTCCCATCTTTGGGAGGGCCATCTTCATCAACATCTTCAACAACACCATCTCTTCTCAAACCCTAGTTCATCTCTTGTGTTCAATCTTTGTACCAGAGCCTTAGATTGGTGCTTGTGGGTGACTAGTAGTGTTGATTACATCTTGTAGTTGATTACTATATGGTTTATTTGGTGGAAGATTATATGTTCAGATCCATTATGCTATTTAATACCCCTTTGATATTGAGCATGATTATTATTTGTGAGTAGTTACTTTTGTTCTTGAGGTCACGGGAGAAGTCATGTTGCAAGTAATCATGTGAACTTGATATGTGTTCGATGTTTTGATGATATGTATGTTGTGATTCCCTTAGTGGTGTCATGTGAACGTCAACTACATGGCACTTCACCATATTTGGGCCTAAGGGAATGCATTGTGGAGTAGTTATTAGATGATGGGTTGCTAGAGTGATAGAAGCTTAAACCCTAGTTTATGCGCTACTTCGTAAGGGAACGATTTGGATCCAAAAGTTTAATGCTATGGTTAGATTTTATCTTAATACTTTTCTCGTAGTTGCAGATGCTTGCGAGGGGGTTAATCATAAGTAGGAGCTTTGTTCAAGTAAGAACAACACCTAAGGACCGGTCCACCCACATATCAAATTATCAAACTAGCGAACACGAATCAAACCAACAGGATGAAAGTGGTATGATGAAATTCCCGCGTACCCTCAAGAACGCTTTGCTTATCATAAGAGACCGTTTTGGCCTGTCCTTTGTCACAAAAGGATTGGGCTACCTTGCTGCACTTTATTTACTGTTACCGTTCCTTGCTCGTTACAATTTATCTTGCTATCAAACTACCTGTCACCGACTATTTCAGTGCTTGCAGACATTTCCTTGCTGAAAATACTTGTCATTTCCTTCTGCTCCTCGTTGGGTTCGACACTCTTACTTATCGAAAGGACTACAATTGATCCCCTATACTTGTGGGTCATCAAGGCTCTTTTCTGGCGCCGTTGCCGAGGAGTGAAGCGCTCTTGGTAAGTGGAAATCGGCAAGGAAAAATTATTACTACGTGCTGAAATTTATTGTCACTTGTTACTATGTAGAATCATCCTTTGAGGGGTTTGTTCGGGGTATCTTCACCTCGACCGGAACCACAATTAGTTTCCACTCAACCTACTGCACCTACTGAAAATATTGGTTATAAAATTCCTTCGGGTATGATAGAACAACTGCTAGCTAATCCTTATGCAGGAGATGGAACCGAACATCCTGATATGCACTTGATATATGTGGATGAAATTTGTGGATTATTTAAGCTTGCAGGTTTTCCCGGAGATGAAGATAAGAAGAAGGTTTTCCCTTTATCTTTGACGGGAAAAGCAGTGACATGGTATAGGCTATGCGATGATATTGGATCTTGGAACTGGAATCGATTGAAATTGGAATTTCACCAAAAAGTATATCCTATGCATCTAGTTCATCGTGATCGGAATTATATATATAATTTTTGGCCTCGTGAAGGGGAAAGTATCGCTATAGCTTGGGGACTCTTAAGTCAATGTTATATTCATGCCCCAATCATGAGCTCTCAAGAGAAATTATTATTCAGAATTTTTATGCCCGGCTTTCTCGTGATGATCAATCCATGCTCGATACTTCTTGTACTAGTTCTTTTATGAAGAAGACTATTGAATTCAAGTGGGATATTTTAGAAAGAATTAAGCACAACTCTAAAGATTGGGAACTCGATGAAGGTAAAGAGTCAGGTATTAAGCTTAAATTTGATTGTGTTAAATCCTTTATGAATACCGATGCTTTTCAAAATTTTAGCACTAAATATGGACTTGACTCTGAGATAGTAGCTTCTTTCTGTGAATTATTTGCTACTCATGTTGATCTCCCTAAGGAGAAGTGGTTTAAATATCACCCACCTATTAAAGAAGAAACTAAAGAACCGGTCATAGCTAAAGATGAAACTATTATCTATAATGTTGATCCAGTTGTGCCTACTGCTTATATTGAAAAACCACCTTTCCCTTTTAGGATAAAGGAACATGCTAAGGTTTCAACTGTGGTTCGCAAAGTCATATTAGAGCACCTAAACCTGCTGAACAAATTAAAGGAGAACCTAGTGTTGCTATGGTTAAAGATCTCCTAGTAGAAAATATTGATGGGCATGTTATTTACTTCTGTGATGAAGCTGCTAGAATTGCCAAACCTAATGAAAAAGATAAACATAGACCTGTTGTTGGCATGCCCGTTCTCTCAGTTAAAATAGGAGATCACTTTTATCATGGTTTATGTGATTTAGGTGCTAGCTTGAGTGCTATTCCTTTTACCTTATACCAAAAAATTATGAATGACATAGCACCCGCTGAAATAGAAGACATAGATGTTACTATTAAACTTGCTAATAGAGACACCATCACACCACTTGGGATTGTTAGAGATGTTGAAGTCTTGTGTGGGAAAATAAAATACCCTACTGATTTTCTAGTTCTTGGTTCCCCACAAGATGAATTTTGTCCCATTATCTTTGGTAGACCCTTCTTGAACACTGTCAATGATAGTATAGATTGTCATAAACAAACTCTCAGTGTTAGCTTTGGTGATGAGTCTCATGAATTTAAGTTTTCCAAGTTTAATAGACAACCTCATAAGAAAGAGTTACCTAGTAAGGATGAAATAATTGGTCTTGCTTCTATTGTCATGCCTCCTACTGATACACTAGAACAATATTTGCTAGACCATGAAAATGATATGTACATGCCTGAAAGAAATGAAATAGATAAAATTTTCTTCGAACAACGACCCCTGCTCAAACATAACTTGCCTATTGAAACTCTAGGAGGTCCTCCTCCACCTAAAGGTGATCCTGTGTTTGAACTAAAACAATTGCCTGACACTTTGAAATATGCTTATCTCAATGATAAAAACATATATCCTGTTATTATTAGTGCTAACCTTTCAGAACATGAAGAAGAAAGACTACTAAAAATTCAGAAGAAGCACCGTGATGCTATTGGATATACTCTTGATGATCTTAAGGGCATTAGTCCCACTCTCTGTCAGCACAAGATTAATATGGAACCTGATGCTAAACCTGTTGTTGATCATCAACGGCGATTGAATCCCAAAATGAAAGAAGTGGTAAGAACTGAGATATTAAAGCTTCTGGAAGCAGGTATAATCTATCCCATAGCTAATAGTAGATGGGTAAGTCCTGTTCATTGTGTCCCTAAGAAGGGAGGTATTACTGTTGTTCCTAATGATAAAAATGAACTTATACCACAAAGAATTGTTACTGGCTATAGAATGGTAATTGATTTTAGAAAATTAAATAAAGCAACTAGAAAAGATCATTACCCTTTGCCTTTTATTGATCAAATGCTAGAAAGATTATCAAAGCACACACACTTTTGCTTCCTAGATGGATATTCTGTTTTTTCTCAAATACCTGTTTCACAACCTGATCAAGAGAAAACCACCTTTACTTGCCCATTTGGAACTTATGCTTATAGACGTATGCCTTTTGGATTATGCAATGCACCTGCTACATTTCAAAGATGTATGACTACTATATTCTCTGACTTTTGTGAAAAGATTGTTGAGGTTTTCATGGATGCTTTTTCTGTTTATGGAACTTCTTTTGATGATTGCTTGAGCAACCTTGATCGAGTTTTGCAGAGATGTGAGCAAACTAATCTTTTCTTGAATTGGGAGAAGTGCCACTTTATGGTTAATGAAGGTATTGTCTTGGGGCATAAAATTTCTGAACGAGGTATTGAGGTGGATAAAGCTAAAGTTGATGCAATTGAGAAAATGCTATGTCCCAGAGATATTAAAGGTATTCGTAGTTTCCTAGGTCATGCTGGTTTCTATAGGAGGTTTATTAAAGACTTCTCTAAAATTTCTAGGCCTCTTACAAATCTTTTACAAAAGGATTTCTATTTGTTTTTGATGATGATTGTGTAGAAGCCTTTGAAACACTTAAGAAAGCCTTAATTTCTGCACCTATTGTTCAACCACCTGATTGGAACTTGCCTTTTGAAATTATGTGTGATGCTAGTGATTATGCTATTGGTGTTGTTCTAGGACAAAGAGTTGATAAGAAACTAAATGTTATTCATTATGCTAGCAAAACTATAGATAGTGCCCAGAGAAATTATGCTACTACTGAAAAAGAATTTTTTGCAGTTGTGTTTGCTTTTGACAAATTCAGATCTTACATTGTTGATTCTAAAGTCACTATTCACACCGATCATGCTGCTATTAAATATCTTATGGAAAAGAAAGATGCTAAACCTAGACTCATTAGGTGGGTTCTCTTGCTACAAGAATTTGATTTACATATCACTGATAGGAAAGGAGCTAAGAACCCCGTAGCTGATAACTTGTCTAGGTTAGAGAATATTGCTACTTCTTGAGCTTGCGTTGGTTTTTCCCTTGAAGAGGAAAGGGTGATGCAGCACAGTAGAGATAAGTATTTCCCTTAGTTAAGAACCAAGGTATCAATCCAGTAGGAGAAACGCGCAAGTCCCCAATAGACGCACCTACACAAACAATAAAACACTTGCACCCAACGCGATAAAGGGGTTGTCAATCCCTTCACGGTCACTTGCAAAGGTGAGATCTGATAGAGATAGATAAAACTAAACAAAAGATAAAATATTTTTGGGTTTTTTGGTTTATAGATCTGAAAATAAAAGATTGCAAAATACTAGATCGGAAACTAATATGATGGAAAATAGACCCGGGGGCCATAGGTTTCACTAGAGGCTTCTCTCATGAAGGCAAATAATACGGTGGGTGAACAAATTACTGTCGAGCAATTGATAGAAAAGCGCAAAGTTATGACGATATCCAAGGTAATGATTATGCAATATAGGCATCATGTCCGTGTCAAGTAGATCGACTCCTGCCTTCATCTACTACTATTACTCCACACATCGACCGTTATCTAGCATGCATCTAGAGTATTAAGTTCATAAAGAACGGAGTAACGCCTTAAGTAAGATGACATGATGTAGAGGAATTAACTCAAGCAATATGATGAAAACCCCATCTTTTTATCCTCGATGGCAACAATTCAATACGTGTCTCGCTACCCCTACTTTGTCACTGGGTGAAATCACGCAAGATTGAACCCAAAGCTAAGCACCTCTCCCATTGCAAGAAAAACCAATCTAGTTGGTCAAACCAAACCGATAATTCGAAGAGAAATACAAAGATATAAAATCATGCATATAAGAATTCAAAGAAGATTCAACTAATATTCATAGATAAGCTGATCATAAATCCACAATTCATCGGATCTCGACAAACACACCGCAAAAGAAGATTACATCGGATAGATCTCCAAGAACATCAAGGAGAACATGGTATTGAGAATCAAAGAGAGAGAAGAAGCCATCTAGCTACTAGCTATAGACCCGTAGGTCTGAGGTAAACTACTCATGCTTCATCGGAAGGGCAATAGAGTTGATGTAGATGCCCTCCGTGATTGAATCCCCCTCCGGCAGGATGCCGGAAAAGGCCCCAAGATGGGATCTCACGGGAACAAAAGGTCGCGGCGGTGGAAAAGTGTTTTCGTGGATGCCTCTGAGGGTTTTGGAATATATCTGAATTTATAGGACAAAGAAGTAGGTCGGTGGACTCCCGAGGGGACCACAAGCCAGGGGCGCCCCCTCCCTAGGGCGCGCCCCTACGGCTTGTCGTCGCCTCGTGGGTCTTCTGACTTCATCTCCAAGTCTCGTAGGTGTCTTCTGGTCCAAGAAAAATCATCGCGAAAGTTTTATTCCGTTTGGACTCCGTTTGATATTCCTTTTCTGCGAAACTCAAAAATAAGGAAAAAACAAAAACTGGCACTGGGCTCTAGGTTAATAGGTTAGTCCCAAAAGTAATATAAAATAGCATATTAATGCATATAAAACATCCAAAATAGATAATATAATAGCATGGAACAATAAAAAATTATAGATACGTTGGAGACGTATCAAATATCCTTGATGACCCACTACCTATTGATGATAGTTTTCCTGATGTGCAATTAGCTGCAATAAATGTTTCTCATAACACTCCTTGGTATGCTGACGATGCTAATTATATTGTTGCTAAATACATACCACCTAGTTTCACATACCAACAAAAGAAAAAATTCTTCTATGATTTAAGACATTACTTTTGGGATGACCCACATCTTTATAAAGGAGTAGATGGTATTATTAGACATTATGTACCTGAGCACAAACAGGAACAAATCCTACGGAAATGTCACTCCGAAGCTTATGGAGGGCATCATGCGGGAGATAGAACTGCTCACAAGGTATTGCAATCTGGTTTTTATTGGCCTACTCTCTTCAAGGATGCCCATAAGTTTGTTTTATCTTGTGATGAATGTCAATGAATTGGTAATGTTGGTAAGTGTCAAGAAATGCCTATGAATTATTCACTCGCTGTTGAACCATTTGATGTTTGGGGCTTTGATTATATAGGACCTTTTCCTTCCTCTAATGGGTATACTCACACTTTGCTTGCTGTTGATTACGTTACTAAGTGGGTAGAAGCTATTCCAACTAGTAGTGCTGATCATAAAACTTCCATTAAAATGCTTAAAGAAGTTATTTTCCCAAGGTTTGGAGTCCCTAGATATTTAATGTCTGATGGTGGTTCACACTTTATTCATGGTGCTTTCCGTAAAATGCTTGCTAAATATGATGTTAACCATAGAATTGCATCACCCTATCATCCACAATCTAGTGGTCAAGTTGAACTTAGCAATAGAGAAATAAAACTAATATTACAAAAAACTGTCAATAGGTCCCGAAAGAATTGGTCTAAGAAATTAGATGATGCACTTTGGGCCTACAGAACAGCTTATAAAAATCCTATGGGTATGTCTCCCTATAAAATGGTTTATGGAAAAGCTTTTCATTTGCCTCTAGAGTTAGAACACAAAGCATATTGGGCAATTAAAGAACTCAACTATGATTTTAAACTTGCCGGTGAAAAGAGGTTATTTGATATTAGCTCACTAGATGAATGGAGAACCCAAGCTTATGAAAATGCCAAGTTGTTTAAAGAAAAAGTTAAAAGATGGCATGATAAAAGAATCCAAAAGCAGGAATTCAAAGTTGGAGAATATGTTCTTCTATACAACTCTCGTTTCAGATTCTTTGCAGGAAAACTGCTATCTAAATGGAAGGACCATATATCATCGAAGAGGTTTATCGCTCTAGAGCTATTAAGATTAATAATGCCGAAGGTACTAACCCGAAGGTGGTCAATGGGCAAAGAATTAAACACTATATCTCAGGTACGCCTATTAATGTTGAAAGCAATATTATTTAAACCATGACACCTGAGGAACACATAAAAGAGACCTTCCGGAATACTCCAGAATAATTAAAAAGGAGGTAAGTGATACGATAAGTAAACGGACTCTGAAAAATCCGCAAAAATATTTTCTGTCAGTTTTGGAATATTTTAAAAATTATAAAAATAAGAAACAACAAGGAAGGCACCCAAGGGGGCACAAGACACCAGGGCGCGCCTCGGGAACCTTCCCGACTCCGTTTTCCTCCTGTTTGCTTGTTTCCCAAGATAAAAAATCTTTATATACCCCCCCGAACGTATTGAACACCGTATCACGGAGAAATCTTCTGTTTTTCGTTCTTGCTGTTTTCTGACAGATCTAGATCGCCATGGCCGCTTCGAGCTCCTCCAAGGACAAGTTCTTCGAGAACGTCATCAACTCGTATTTGCGGGAGGCGATGCAGCACCCTCAAGCCATTGAGATGCGTGAGGGGGTGCTCCACATCCGGGACGTCCAGAGTCCCAAGGGGACGGGGATCGTGGATGCCAGGCTCGAAGCTATGGAGCAGGAGGTCTTCAAGTGCAAGGGAATGGTGGAACCTGGACTCAATGCCAATCACCTCATGTTCGCGGATTATACCCGTGATCTCAAGGTGGATGTCAAATCCATGAAGGACATCGTCTTCACCTTCAACGAGCAAATCAACTTTCTGCAAAGCCAAATCTATGATCTCCAAAACCAAGTCTTTGAATATGAGGCGAGGTTTAAAGGTATGAGTTTGGCTGCCAGTTGCAGGACTCGCAAGACTCGCTCCTCCTCTTATGATGGTGAGCCATTGCCATGGAAACCGGAAGATAAGATCGCTACTACCTCATCACCACCACCACCTTCTTCATCACCAAAGGAGACTTGAGTTCATGGTATGGACACTCCCCTTGGCTTGTGCCAAGCTTGGGGGAGGTGTCCCGGTATCGTATCATCACCACTATCTTTGCTTTCATCTATTTTAGTTCGATCTTTAGTTTTCCTATGATTTAGTTGAATAAAAGTTTAGTTCGATCCTTTCTTTTTGAGTGCTTGCCTAGCAATCTATCTATCTATGTAATCGTGTTCGAGATATATAATAAATAGTAGTTTGAGTTTTGTTCCTTTACTTTAATGTTTCAATAAAAAGAAAGAAAAATAAATGAATAAGATCATATGCTAATCTTATGGTAAGTAATGACATCACATAAGGAAAAGTATAAGTGGTAAAATTTGTTGGAAATTGACAAACATAGCATTGGTCAATGATGCAACTCATGAAAGAATTAATAAGGGAAGAGAAGATTCACATGCAAATACACTATCTTGGACATCTTTTATGATTGTGAGCCCCCATTAAATATTTTGTGTCAGAATAGTTGACGTTGGACAAGGAAGACAACATAATGATTTATGTTTGTTCATATTCACATAGAAGTTATATTGCCATAGATCCTTTATCATGTGGTGCTTGCCCAATATCTTTGCTACCAAAATTCCGCACTAAGTAGAGATACTACATGTGCATCCAAAAACCCTTAACCCAAATCTTATTTTGAGAGTCCACCATACCTACCTATGGATTGAGTAAGATCCTTCAAGTAAGTTGTCATCGGTGCAATAAGGCAATAAAAATTGCTTCTAAATGTGTTGGATCATTTAGTGTAAGAGAAAATTGAGCGTTGTACGAACTTGTGATGGCAAAGAATAAAAGCGACAAACTGCATAATAAAGGTTGCTATCGTAAGGGGCAATATAACGTGACATTCTTTTGCATTAAGGGATTTGGCATACAAACAAATAAGCGCATGACAACCTCTGCTTCCCTCTGCGAAGGGCCTATCTTTTACTTTTATGCATTTACTTTTATGTATGAGTCAAAGTATTCTTCCCTATTCCTTTTTTTATTTTCTCTTTTTGCAAGCATCATGTGGTGAGGAAAGATCTAGGCACATATATCCAGTTGGATATGAGTGGGCATGAGTTATTATTGTTGACATCACCCTTGAGGTGAATACGTTGTGAGGCGAAACTATAAGCCCCTATCTTTCTATGTGTCTGGTTGAAACTTTTTGTTCATGGGTCTGCTGTGAGTGTTAGCAATCATAAAAGACTAAATGATGGTTGAGTCTGTGGACTTGCCAAAAGGCTCCGACACGTGACCCTTCCTGAAAATATGTTGAATTGTAGTTGCAAAGTTGACTGAGAACATAGTTTATTGGTATTCAATAAGGTTTATGCTTTATACTTCAGTGTTGTGATGAATTGTTACTTGTTCATGAGAAGTTATATGATAAAAGTTATTTGATAAAGTTAATGTTAAAGTTCTTTGTTGTTATAATAATATGCATGATGCTTCTATGTCCGTATTTTGTTTTTATCGACACCTCTCTCTCAAAGCATGTGGACATCTTTTTTGATTTCGGTTTTCGCTTGAGGACAACCAAGGTCTAAGCTTGGGGGAGTTGATACGTCCATTTTGCATCATGTTTTCCTACTGTTATTTATAATATTTTTATGCATAATAATGCTTTTGGGAGTAATTCTAATGCCTTTTCTCTCATAATTTGCAAGGTTTACACAAAGAGGGAGAATACCGGCACGTGGAATTCTGGACCTGAAAAAGCACGTCAGAGCTACCTATTCTGCACATTTCCAAATAAGTGAAAACTTCACGAAGATTTTTTATGGATTATTTGAGAATTATTGGAGCAAATAACTACCAGAGGGGGCCCACTAGGTGGGCACAACCCACCTGGGAGCACCAGGGCCCCCAGGCGTGCCCTGGTGGGTTGTGCCCTCCTTGGTGGCCCATCTTCTGGTATATAAGTCATTTTGACCTAGAAAAAAAATAAGGAGAGCACTTTCGGGACGAAGCACCGCCGTCTTGAGGCGGAACTTGGGAAGGAGCACTTTTTCCCTCCGGTGGAGTGATTCCGCCGGGGGAACTTCCCTCCCGGAGGGGGAAATCATCGTCACCGTCAGCACCAACAACTCTCCCATCTTTGGGAGGGCCATCTCCATCAACATCTTCAACATCACCATCTCCTCTCAAACCCTAGTTCATCTCTTGTGTTCAATCTTTGTACCGGAACCTTAGATTGGTGCTTGTGGGTGACCAGTAGTGTTGATTACATCTTGTAGTTGATTACTATATGGTTTATTTGGTGGAAGATTATATGTTCATATCCATTATGCTATTTAATACCCCTCTGATCTAGAGCATGATTATTATTTTTGAGTAGTTACTTTTGTTCTTGAGGTCACGGGAGAAGTCATGTTGCAAGTAATCATGTGAACTTGATATGTGTTCGATATTTTGATGATATGTATATTGTGATTCCCTTAGTGGTGTCATGTGAACGTCGACTACATGGCACTTCACCATATTTGGGCCTAAGGGAATGCATTGTGGAGTAGTTATTAGATTATGGGTTGCTAGAGTGACAGAAGCTTAAACCCTAGTTTATGCGCTACTTCGTAAGGGAACGATTTGGATCCAAAAGTTTAATGTTATGGTTAGATTTTATCTTAATACTTTTCTCGTAGTTGCGGATACTTGTGAGGGGGTTAATCATAAGTAGGAGGTTTGTTCAAGTAAGAACATCACCTAAGCACCGGTCCACCCACATATCAAATTATCAAAGTAGCGAACACGAATCAAACCAACATGATGAAAGTGATATGATGAAATTCCCGTGTACCCTCAAGAACGCTTTGCTTATCATAAGAGACCATTTTGGTCTGTCCTTTGTCACAAAAGGATTGGGCTACCTTGCTGCACTTTATTTACCGTTACCGTTACTTGCTCGTTACAATTTATCTTGCTATCAAACTACCTGTTACCGACTATTTCAGTGCTTGCAGACATTACCTTGCTGAAAACTACTTGTCATTTCCTTCTGCTCCTCGTTGGGTTCGACACTCTTACTTATCGAAAGGACTACGATTGATCCCCTATACTTGTGGGTCATCAGTATCGCGCCCTGAATGCAAGCACAGGCGAATCATTGTCCCATGGGTCCAGTAGTATACGGGCCCAACAACAAGGACAAGAGAAGTCGATGCAGCCAGCGGAAGCAACGTCGACCCCGACACACAGAGAAGGAGGAAATGAGGATATCACCACCGGCCGCATCAACCCCTCCCGCACGACACAGAACCACCTATCACTAGCATCACAGCATGAAGAAAGCGACTAATTTAATGGGGGGCCACCATCACGCTACGTCGCTGAAGCTGACATGCACACCGCTGGCCTTGCCCGCAATGACAAGAGCAAAATAAACCACCCACGATTGTACCAGGCTGGCAAAGCCGGTCAGGCCCCACGATGATGAGAAACTAGGTTGGCCAAGACCCTCAATGTTTGATGGAGTCGAGTGGGTGAAGGCCGCCCACAAGCACCGGCCGGTAGAGCCAGTGATGGCAAGAGTGAAGGCAGACCAGTCCCTCAACGTCCATCCAGACCAAGCCTCTCTGTGTCCAGCCAGGCCGGCCCTCCATGCTGCCAGGCAGGACCAATGATACGCCCATTTTGCATCATGTTTTTATGTTCATATTTATTGCATTATGGACTGTTATTTCACATTATGATACAATTCTTATGCCTTTTCTCTCTTATTTTACAAGATTTACATGAAGAGGGAGAGTGCTGGCAGCTGGAATTCTAGACCAGAAAGGAGGAAATCTGATATACCTATTCTGCAGAAATCCAAATGTCCTAAAACTTTACAGAGAATTGTTTTGGAATATATAAAAAATATTGGGCAAAGATACAACAGAAGGGGACCCACCAGGTGGCCACAAGCTTGGGTGCGCGCCCTACCCCCAGGGCACACCTCCCGAGCTTGTGGGCCCCCTGGCCAGCCCCTGGTGCCCATCTTCTTCTATATGAAAGGTTTTGACCTAGAAAAAAAATCAGAAGGAAGCTTTCGGTACGAAGTGCCACCGTCTCGAGGCGGAACCTGGGCAGAAGCAATCTAGGGCTCCGGCAGAGCGATTCTGCCAGGGTAACTTCCCTCCGGGAGGGGGAAATCGAAGCCATCATCATCACCAATGATCCTCTCATCGTGGGAGGGTCAATCTTCATCAACATCTTCACCAGCACCATCTCCTCTCAAACCCTAGTTCATCTCTTGTATTCAATCTTTGCCTCAGAGCCTCAGATTGGTACCTGTGGGTTGCTAGTAGTGTTGGTTACTCTTTGTAGTTGATGCAAGTTGGTTTATTTGGTGGAAGATCATATGTTCAGATCCTTAATGATATTTATTACCCCTTTGATCTTGAACATGAACATGCTTTGTGAGTAGTTACCTTTGTTCCTGAGGACATGAGAGAAGTCTTGTTATAAGTAATCATGCGAATTTCGTATTCGTTTGATATTTTGATGAGATGTATGTTGTCTTTCTTCTAGTGGTGTCATGTGAATGTCGACTACATGACACTTCACCATGATTTGGGCCTAGGGGAAGGCATTGGGAAGTAGCAAGTAGATCATGGGTTGCTAGAGTGACAGAAGCTTAAACCCTAGTTTATGCGTTGCTTCGTAAGGGGCTGATTTGGATCCACATGTTTCATGCTATGGTTAGATTTATCTTAATTCTTCTTTTGTAGTTGCGGATGCTTGCGAGAGGGGTTAATCATAAGTGGGAGGCTTGTCCAAGTAAGGACAACAGCCAAGCACCGGTCCACCCACATATCAAATTATCAAAGTAACGAACACGAATCATATGAGCATGATGAAAACTAGCTTGACAATAATTTCCATGTGTTCTCAGGAGCACTTTGCTTTATATAAGAGTTCGTCCAGGCTTATCCTCTGCTACAAAAAGGATTGGGCCACCTTGTTGCACTTTTGTTATACTTGTTACTTGTTACCCATTATGAATTATCTTACTACCAAACTATCTGTTACCGATAATTTCAGTGCCTGCAGAAAATACCTTGCTGAAAACCGCTTGTCATTTCCTTCTGCTCCTCGTTGAGTTCGACACTCTTACTTATCGAAAGGACTACGATTGATCCCCTATACTTCTGGGTCATCAACCAGTGGCCAAAAAGAACGACAGGGGTACGTGCATAGCCCAATGGTCCTGATAGTCTGGCCCCACGCGCCAGCCTGAGCTGCAGTCGCGATGCAAGACCTAGTTGGCGCGAGCGACCCAGCCTGACATGAAGCCAAAGGTGCCGACTGCCAGCCCCATGCGAGACCGGCGCTGTGGATGCAACGCAAGCACCCGGATAGCGCGAGCGAACCAGGTCGGCAGAAAGAGCCCCGCGCACCAGTCGACGCTGCGGGAATGACACACACCCCCGCTGCCATGACCGAACCAGCCCAGTGTGGGGCGAGGGCACGGACAGGCAGGTCCGGCCTCCCTTCGCGCGTGGTGCAACACACGGGATGTCGAACGTGGCCGCGTCCAAAGCCGCCCCATGACGATGGCCGCGGGCACGCCCATGGCCCACCCATCATGGACCCCTGAGGTGGGTCGTCCGGGTGTGTGCCGTCCTAGCAGACTGGACGACGCGAGTCCCTAAGAGGCCCCCGCAGCACGCCACTAGTAAAAGGATGGCCTAAAGGGCACTCTCGCCCTCGAAGCCCCTAGGAGGCGGGTACTCCCGTATCCTTTATAGTAGTAATTTTAATTAAATAAATAAAACTGGACGAGGATGCAAACCAACTTAGTTAAAAGGGAGTACAAGACTACAACACAGTAGGTCCAAAAATAAAAGATAATATATTGATGTTATGGTATTAACCTACTGACACATGCCCCGATGGGTTGTGACATTAAACGAGAACCTTCCCCTACTATCCTTATTTTCCTCTTTATAAAGGACAGTCTGAAGAAATTATACAAAATGATCATGTGTGGATTAGATAAGGATCCAATACGAGCTATAAGCTTCATGTTGCGATGTTGCCAATAATATACAGAAAAAATTGCAGGTTTCAGAGTTCAGAGGCATAGGGAACTTAGTGACGGTCAGCATACCTACATTTTGCACCACAGTTTCCCATTGGTTTGTCTTAGGGGGCCTTTCTTTTAGCTTTGGCTTGTGCAAACATTAGTTTCAGCTTAATTCTTCATAGGAGTTGCTGGAGGGAAGTCTTGAGAAGCTGACGTCAATTTTTTTTGGGTCTGAGATTTTAATTTGTGTTGACAGGTGTAAAGCCTGCAATGTGTTACAAGTATTTTGTACCATGTAGTATTTCAAAGAGTTCAATATTACGAAGGTATCACAAGTTTATTTACCTATACAACCATGTGTTATATATAGCGTTAGAAAAATGTTTGGTGCCAAGTTCAAAGATTGTGCTCCCTCATGTTCTTTGAGAAATGACCATGCGTATGCACACTTATGTACTGCATCCATGAATTATTTCATGAATACTTCTAATAGGAGCGTGGAGTAAAATGACACAATAGCCAATAGTGCAATAAGGATGGCAAGCTTTTCTTCCATGCTTTAACCAAAGTCACTTTTGACGATTGCAAGAAGACCTAAATTTGGGACTTGCCTTGGCTGTATGGCCTTTGCCCCATGCACATTGCCTCTTATATTCACGCGGCTTCAAGTGAAAAAATTATGAATGTCAAGCTTGCTCTGATCAACAATAATTGTGTTAACCAAACTGACATTTTTTATGGCGATGACACTTGACCACATTAATCAATTTTCTAATCTTTGGGAGCTGTTGCAACACATTAATTTAATCTACAAGAGGTTGTTGGGTACTCAATTGTTTGGAAGCTCACAACCAACTCGTGCTACTCCTTTGCATTCGCTTGTCGGGCCAAATTCGCCAAAATCACGTCAACTATCCACAAACCCGTTGTTTGAAAGCATTGGGAACCTCCTAAATACAAGCCATTCGCATGGCTCATTTGTCAAGCCGACCGGTTTGGACTGCCGACCGCTTGGCTCATCAGGATGTCCTAATTGTGGTGCTCGTCAGCTTTGCAAGTGTGAACCAGAGATCGCGACCCACCTTCTTTTCAAATGTTGCTACTTTGTGAGGATTTGGAACATGGTAAAATTTTGGCTTGGAAGGCATGATCTCGAGCCCCCCTCTTGGCATTCCTTAGATTCCGTCGATGACTGGTGGGATGCGCTCACTTGGTGAAATGGTTCTAGGTCAAAGGACACCACATCCATCCTCATGCTGGTTTTGTGGGCAATTTAAATGAGCGCAACGCTAGAGTTTTTCGAACAAGTCCACAATGCCAACCATCATCTTCTCCAACATAAAGAAAGAGGCGGAACTTCGGGCTAAGGCCGGGTGCATAATATTAGAGTTGTAATTCCGATAGAGTAATCCCTTCCATGGCTATAGCCTTCTGATGTACATAAACATTCTCCTCAATTAATGAAATATGGCAAATCTTTTGCCATATGTTAAAAAAGAAGAACTTAGCAATGACGTCCCACCTGCCTTGGGAATTCAATGTGTCTCACTTCTTCTAAAAATGAATAGACAAATAATGTAGTCAATTATTCTAATTTTTTGAATTAACACATGTATGGGAAATGCATTTGACAATACACAAAAATACAGTGTGCATTGGTTTGAATGATTACATAGATTCCCCCTACTTTAGTTGATGCTTGGGAGTGGGTTAGACAAACATAACAATAGTAAAGGAAAGTCAATGTCTAGTCCTTGACTTTGCTTTCTATTTCCTTGAAGATCTACATAATTGCTAAACTATAAAATAGTCTGTATGAACTTTTATTTATGAAAGTATACTTTCACATTTCAATATACATATTTATATATAGTATGCTAATAAGTGTGAGGGGAGATTAAGTGCATGTCCTTTAGACCATAATCTAATTATTTGTGAAATGAAGTTTTTTTGTGCCTTGATACTTGTAACATGAAGTGTGATTTAGTATCCCCATAATTATTGGTAAGGATTTGCATTTACCCATACCCTCATAAACAAAGTAGTCTCCCTCCCACCCCTCCCAATTATCGTTGCTCCTGGCAAGGCTTGTGGGGGTCAAACGGAGTGACCCACCCTCATATTCCCTTCTCTGCTAGAGGATGCTGATGACAAATCCCTAATAATGGATGGCGACGGTGGGGATATTTCCCTAGGGTTTAAGCAGGCTATGGATTTCATATGAAAAACATAGGCATGGTAGCGGCAGCGGTGCGACATGTGACGATATGCCTCGTTGGCTCTACTCCTGGGTGTTGTGTCATAGGTCGAGACGGGTCTAGCCTTTGCCAATCTAATCCTTGAACTGTAGTTGATCTAGCTCTAGCCGGTTGTTGGCTCCAATGGTGTGACTGCTGTGAGAGGCGCAAGCTGCAGGGTCACGAGTGCTTAGGACAGGAATGAAGCAAGCTGGTAGGGGCTCCTATCGGCGTTCTAGGAACGGGGGTACCCAGGCCCGCCTGCCTATGGCCCAGCACGCGGCTTCGCCAACGGCCGAGCGTGGCCCAACTCCAAGGCTTCACGGGCAAGACCCTCGCGAGGGCCACCCCGACTCGCGAGTCGAGCGACTTCAGGACCTCCCGAAGAGCGGCCTCCCAAGGAGCGGACATCTCTATGCAGGCACCCCGCCTCGCGAGGCTCGGGTGACGTGAGCTATGACGACCAAGACCAGAAGGGCGTCAGCGGGCGCAGACCAGGACAGTTTCCACTTTGGTGCTAAGGAGGCAAGGACGAATGCGGGTTCCCGAGGAATCCCCCAAAGGTTTCCATTCCGGTGCAACAAGACGAAGACCACGGGCTCGGCAGGATGGAGGTCATCACCGAGCCCACAACTGCGTCACGACCAGAAGCTTTGCAGGCGAAGACCACCTTTAGTTAGGATATGGTGTACTCCTGCCCCCCTTTGAAATTGGCCACTTTGGTATCCCTTCCCGCCTAAGCTATGAGGGAAGAGGGCCGAGGCCACTATAAAGAGAGGCTAGACTCCATCGTAGAGAGGGGATTGGATCATCAGTTGATCGGCCCCCAGATCGAATCCCTCCACCATTGAGCTCTTGATGTCTACTACGCAACTTTATTCTTGTAGACTCGTGTTGGGCCTCCAAGCGCAGAGTTTTGTAGGATAGTAGCAAATTTCCCTCAAATGGATGACCTAAGGTTTATCAATCCGTGGGAGGCGTAGGATGAAGATGGTCTCTCTCAAACAACCCTGCAACCAAATAATAAAAAGTCTCTTGTGTCCCCAACACACCAAATACAATGGTAATTTGTATAGGTGCACTAGTTCGGCGAAGAGATGGTGATACAAGTGTAGTAATGATAGTAGATATTGATTTTTGTGATAGTGACAGTAAAAAACAGCAAGGTAGCAAGTAACAAAAGTGAGCACAAATGGTATTGCAATGCTTGAAAATGAGGCCTAGGGTCCATACTTTCGCTAGTGCAATCTCTCAACAATGCTAATCTAATTGGATCATATAACCTTCCCTCAACATGCGATGAAGAATCACTCCAAAGTTCTTATCTAGCGGAGAACATAAGAAGAAATTGTTTGTAGGGTATGAAACCACCTCAAAGCTATTCTTTCTGATCAATCTATCCCAGAGTTCGTACTAAAATAACACCAAGCTATTCTTTCCGATCAATCTAACCAAGAGTTCGTACTAAAATAACACCATATGATACACATCAACCAACTCTAATGTCACCTAGATACTCCAATGTCACCACGAGTATCCGTGAGTTGATTATGCGATATGCATCAAAGAATTTCAGATTCATAATACTCGATCCAACACAAAGAACCTCAAAGAGTGCCCAAAGGTTTCTACCGGAGAAACAAAGACAAGAACATGCATCAACCCCTATGCATAGATTACCCCAATGTTACCTCGGGAATCCGCGAGTTGAGTGCCAAGACATAGATCAAGTGCTCTCAAATCCATAAAAGTATTCAATCCGATAAAACAAAATCTCAAAGGGAAAACTCAATTCATCACAACAAGATAGAGAGGGAAAAACACCATATTATCCAACTATATTAACAAAGCCCGCGATACATCAAGATCGTGCCATCTCAAGAACACGAGAGAGAGAGAGATTAAACACATAGCTACTGGTACAAACCCTCAGCCCCGAGAGTGGATTACTCCCTCCTCATCATGGTGGCCGCCGGGATGATGAAGATGGCCACCGGTGATGATTGGATTTTCGTGGCTACAGAGGCCTGCGGCGGCGGAACTTCTGATCTAGGTCTACCCCTAGGGTTTTTGGAATATTTGGCAATTTATAGGGCGAAGAGGCGGTGTAAGAGGCCACCGAGGTGGGCACAACCCACCGGGGCGCGCCTGGGGGCCCAGGCGCACCCTGGTGGGTTGTGCCCCCCTCGGAGCACCACCCAGGTGCTGCTCTGGCCCATTGGATGTCTTCTGGTCCATAAAAAATCCACAAAAAGTTTTGCTGCGTTTGGACTCCGTTTGGTATTGATTTTCTATGATGTAAAAAACAAGCAAAAACAGCAACTGGCACGGGGCACTATGTCAATAAGTTAGTCCCAAAAAATGATATAAAGTTGCTATAAAATGATTGTAAAACATCCAAGAATGATAATATAGCAGCATGAATACTTCATAAATTATAGATACGTTGGAGACGTATCAGCATCCCCAAGCTTAATTCCTACTCATCCTCGAGTAGGTAAATGATAAAAGAAATAATTTATGAAGTGTGAATGCTAGCAAAGTGCACAAGTTTGATCAATGACAATTTCAATCACTTTTCCTAGCATCATAACAACAATTCTTTCTTATAAAACTTCTCATGTTAAAGTAGCAACCAATTCACATGTTAAGGTTCAAACAATGAATTCTCTTGAAACTCAACAACCTATGTTCTCAGTCACCAAACAATTGCAATTCAACTTATTGAACAGAGTCTAAGTAAGAGCTCCACATACTCAACCATCATATAGTCTTCTATGATTGCTAACACTCACTGCATACAGATGAGCAAGACGTTTCAATCGGACACATAGAAAGATAGGGGCTTATAATTTCGCCTCCCAACGTATTCACCACAAGGGTGATGTCAACAATAATAACTCATGCCACCCATATCCAACTGGACATATGTGCCTAGATATTTCCTCACCACATGATGCTTGCCAAAGGAGAAAAATAAAAAGGAATAGAGAGAAAAACTTTGACTCTTGCATAAAAGTAAATACATAAAAGTAAAAGATAGGCCCTTCGCAGAGGGAAGCAGAGGTTGCCATGCGCTTATTTGTTTGTATGCTCAACCCCTTAGTGCAAAAGAACGTCACGTTATATTGCCCCTTGTGATGGAAACCTTTATTATGCAGTCTATCGCTTTTATTTCTTTACCATCACAAGTTCGTACAACGCTCAATTTTCTCTTACACTAAATGATCTTACACTTTTAGAAGCAATTTTTATTGCCTTATTGCACCGATGACAACTTACTTGAAGGATCTTACTCAATCCATAGGTAGGTATGGTGGACTCTTGAAAATAAGATTTGGGTTTAAGGGTTTTTGGATGCACAAGTAGTATCTCTACTTAGTGCGGAATTTTTGGCTAGCAAAGATGGGGGGCAAGCACCACATGTTGAAGGATCTATGACAATATAACTTCTATGTGAATATGAACAAACATAAATCATTACGTTGTCTTCCTTGTCCAATGTCAACAATTTTGGCATATAATATTTTGATGGGGGCTCACAATCACAAAAGATTTCCAAGATAGTGTATTTGCATGTGAAAGTTCTCTTCCTTCTACTAATCATTCATGAATTGCTTGTATGACCAATATTGTGATTGTCAAGCCTCAAAAGATTTAACTTTCTAAACCCAATGTGAAGCTACCACTAGGCATGATATGAACATATAATTTCAACTTCATGATATTCAATTCATTCAACAATTTACTCATAGGATATAAGTGAAGCACAAGAGTAAATGACAAGCTACTCCAAAAAGATATAAGTGAAGATCAAGCGAGTAGTTAAGTAAATGGGTAGCTATTTGAGAACTCTCTTTTATTTAAAAACTTTCAGATCTAAGTACTTTATTAAAACAGCAAGCAAAAAAAAATGACATTCCAAGAATAGCACAACTCATGTGAAGAAGCAAAAACTTAGGCTCAACCGATACTAACCAATAATTGTTGAAGAAGAAAGGTGGGATGCCTACCGGGGCATCCCCAAGCTTAGATGATTGAGACTTCTTGAAATATTATCTTGGGGTGCCTTGGGAATACCCAAGCTTGAGCTTTTGTGCCTCTTTAATTCCTTTTATATCACGGTTTCCCTAAATCTTAAAAACTTCATCCACAGAAAACTCAACAAGAACTCGTGAGAGAAGTTAGTATAAACCAATGCAAAAACCTTATCATTATCTACTGTAGCAAATCACTAGAATTATTATTCAACATTGCATACTAAATTCCTCTGCATATTTAATACTCCTATCCTCAAATAGAATCATTAAACAAGCAAACATATGCAAACAATGCAAACATAACAGCAATCTGCCAAAACAGTACAGTCTGTAAATAATGCAAGAGTATAAATACTTATTCAACTCAATTTTTTTTGAAAATTTAGCACACTGTATAAAATTTATCAGAGCTTATTGTGCAAAAAGTTTCAACATTTTATCACATTCTGACTTTTCTCGGGAATTTTTGCAACAGCGACAAACTTTCTGTTTTGAAACAGCAACATATAGACTTGCAACATAAGCATGGTGATGGCTATCCTTGCCACTTTTATTGAAATAAAAGATGCAAAATATTATTATAACTAACATAAAGCAAATCCTAATAAAATAAAATGACTCTCCAAGCAAAACTCATATCATGTGACGAATGAAAATATAGCTCCAAGTGAGGTTACCGATAATGTTGAAGACGAAAGAGGGGATGCCTTCCGGGGCATCCCCAAGCTTAGTTGCTTGGATCTTCCTTGAATATTTAAATTGGGGTGCCTTGGGCATCCACAATCTTAGGGTCTTGTCACTCCTTATTCTCCTCATATCGACATCTCACCCAAAACTTGAAAACTTCAATCACACAAAACTTAACGGAACTTCGTGAGATAGGTTAGTATGATAAAGAGCAAACCATTTCACTTTGGTACTGTCAAAGACAAGATTCATAATTGTTTACACACAATGCCTAATTTATCATATCATTTCCACAATTTATATTGAGCAATATAAGCCATAGAATCTAGAAAACAAGCAAACTATGCATTGAAAACAGAATCTGTCAAAAACAGAACAGTCTGTAGTAATCTGTACTCCAACCATACTTATGCTACTCCAATTTTTTTGAAAAATTAGGAAAACGTAAATAATTTGTATATATATCACCTGTAAAAAATTAAGATCAAAAGAACGTTCCAGTGAATTTTCAAAATTCCTGGACTGAGAGCAAAAGTTTCTGTTTTTGCACAGATTCAAGTCAACTATCATCCACACTATCCCAAAGGCTCTACTTGGCACTTTATTGAAACAAAAGCAATAAAACATGATTAATACAGTAGCATAATCATGTTAGCACACAAAAACAGTAGGTAAAAGTGTTGGGTTGTCTCCCAACAAGCGCTTTTCTTTAATGCCTTTTAGCTAGGCACGATAAGTTCAATGATGCTCGCATAAAAGATAAGGATTGAAACATAACAAGAGCATCATGAATCATAAGTTCCTCTCTCATAATAATTTTCAGTAGCATCATGAATAGATTCATCAATATAACCATCACATAAAACATTCTTTTCATGATCCCCAAGCATAGAAATTTTATTACTCTCCACATAAGAAAATTTCTCCTCATTCACAATGGTGGGAGTATCATATGAAACTCGAATGCTATAAATTGTTCCCACATTAAAAGAGTAATGTTCAGGAAAAGGGTAATCATAACTATGACAAGTTTTATAAATATAATCATCACTACTTTTTATAACATAAGTATCATCACAATAATCATCATAAGTAGCAACTTTGTTCTCATCATAGATAGGAGGCATGCAATCATCATAGCAAATTTGATCATTCAAAGTAGGGGGACTAAAAAGATCATCTTCATTAAGCATAGCATCCCCAAGCTTGGGACAAACATTAATTGCAGCAAATAAATTCTCAAACATGTCATTCTCATCAAAAATATCATCCCCAAGCTTGTGGCTTGGCATATCATAAGCATAATCACCCTCATCATTAATAGTATGAATAGCACCAACGGTATAACAATTGTTATCATCATAATTTCCCAAGTTGGTGCCAAAAAGATTTCCAAGATTATAAGAAGTATCATTATCTTCCCAATCATAATCATCACAACAAGCAATAGGCATAACAAAATCATCATCAATTGCATCATCTTCCATAATTAATTTTGATTCATTTTCATGAGGCACAACAATAATAGAGGCAACATCGTTTGGGAGAGATACCTTTTTACCTTTATTCTTTCTTCTTTTCTTCTTCTTCACCACATCATGTGTGGGTTTAATAAATCTTTTCAAGCTTCTTAATGATGAGATTGGTTGAATAGGGAGCTCCTCCTCGTTACCTGATTCATCATAATAAACACTAGGAGTGTATTGGGAAATATTTTCCCTTTCATTAGTACTCTCTTCATATTCTATTTGTTTTCTTGTCTTTAGATAGTTGGCAATATAAGGATTCTCAATGCAATTTACCGCACAAAACATATAAATTTCCTCTAGATCAAAATCAAGAAATCTCTCGAGATTAAATTTCGGAATACCCTTAGTTATACGTTTCATTTCTTCATACCCCGAAAGAAGACTAAGCTCTTTATGATGCTCAAGGGTAATCAAGTTATCACAATTTTTGGACATGATTTGATCATGAAAGAATTTGCATTGGAGATTTAAATGACCATGTTCATTGCAAAGTTCACAAGGATGGCAAAAAAAATTAAATCTTTCACCACAATCATCCAGCCTCTCTTGCAATTTTTTCGTTTCTAAATATTTATGCCTCTTACAAAATCTATCTTCCCTTTTTGGTGTGCAATTGCACTCCCAATTCACTCCGCAAAAATTGACATTCTTATAGGAGGCATTTTTCTCATGACTAGTGCAATAATCATTAGCAATTTGGATATTCAAGGAATTCATACTAACAACATTGTAATCATGCTCAACATTCAAATATTTTGTGCCAAACATTTTATTGACTTCTTCTTCTAACAATTGAGCACAATTTTCCGATCCGTCGTTTTCAAGAAAGATATTGTAAAGATGATCAATAATATGATGCAACCTCAATTCCATTTTTTTATGTAGTTTTCTTTTATAAACCAAACTAGTGATAAAACAAGAAACTAAAAGGTTCAATTGCAAGATCTAAAGATATACCTTCAAGAACTCACCTCCCCGGCAACGGCGCCAGAAAAGAGCTTAATGTCTACTACGCAACTTTATTCTTGTAGACTCGTGTTGGGCCTCCAAGCGCAGAGTTTTGTAGGACAGTAGAAAATTTCCCTCAAGTGGATGACCTAAGGTTTATCAATCCGTGGGAGGCGTAGGATAAAGATGGTCTCTCTCAAACAACCCTGCAACCAAATAATAAAAAGTCTCTTGTGTCCCCAACACACCAAATACAATGGTAATTTGTATAAGTGCACTAGTTCGGTGAAGAGATGGTGATACAAGTGTAGTAATGATAGTAGATATTGATTTTTGTGATAGTGACAATAAAAAACAGCAAGGTAGCAAGTAACAAAAGTGAGCACAAACGGTATTGCAATGCTTGAAAATGAGGCCTAGGGTCCGTACTTTCGCTAGTGCAATCTCTCAACAATGCTAATATAATTGGATCATATAACCTTCCCTCAACGTGCGATGAAGAATCACTCCAAAGTTCTTATCTAGCGGAGAACATAAGAAGAAATTGTTTGTAGGGTACGAAACCACCTCAAACTATTCTTTCCGATCAATCTATCCTAGATTTCGTACTAAAATAACACCAAGCTATTCTTTTCGATCAATCTAACCAAGAGTTCGTACTAAAATAACACCATATGATACACATCAACCAACTCTAATGTCACCTAGATACTCCAATGTCACCATGAGTATCTGTGAGTTGATTATGCGATATGCATCAAACAATTTTAGATTCATAATACTCGATCCAACACAAAGAACCTCAAAGAGTGCCCAAAGATTTCTACCGGAGAAACAAAGACAAGAACGTGCATCAACCCCTATGCATAGATTACCCCAATGTCACCTCGGGAATCCGTGAGTTGAGTGCCAAGACATAGATTGTCGGAGTAAATGACCACGGGTAGCCACATCAGCCCCCATGGTATTTCAAGACATCGGGGCCGGCCGCGCCCCTCACGCTCTCCGGAAGCACGACCGCCTTCTTGGGCCGGCTGGTCCAAAGGGCCGGCTGCTAGAAAGCGGCAAGACCACAGAAGGCGGCCGACTCCTGGCAGACGACCCCTCGCCCCCTCGAAGTCAGCACCACATTTCCACGACATGACAAGGCATGGCTATAGTACGGCCTGCCACCCCCGAACCCAGGATGGGACTTGGCCGCAGAGCCGTGTACTGGGCGGACACCCCCCGCCCAGTGCGGCACTGTAACCACGCAGTCCGTGACATCACTAGCGCCAGAGGGAGCCACGCTCCCACGACGGGCGGTCAGTACGGCCCGCAGGCGGCGGGCCCTACCTGTCCGCGAGCCACCCGAAGGCGGCCCACCTCAAGCAGGCGGCAATAAGGGAGGGCCGACTCCTAGCAGGCGGCCCTTGTCCCCCTTGAAGTCTGTGCGCCATCAACCAGATGAGACGGGGTATGGCTACAGTGAGTGCCCGTCAGGCGGCGGACTGTAGCCACGCTCCCTCCGACAAAGCCTTCGTTATCAGGGGTGAGGCTACAGTATAAAGCAGTCAACATGGCCCGCAGGCGGCGGGCCCTACTTGACGGCTGAGATCATGGCAGTCGGCGGGGCCCACCAGGCGGCAGGCCCCAGCGGTCGGCGGAGAAGCCGGCAACCAGAGACGCTGACGGCCGGGTCCTACACCCGACCGGATTACCATTGTACCCCTGGGGGGTAGGCCTACATAAACCCCCCAGGCTCACCCATGCAAGGGGTTCGGGCCAGCACCCACGCCACTCACACATACATGTAGAGAGAGGAGTAGAGCTTGCCTTGCCCTTCTCCCTCCTCTAGCCGAAATAGCTCAAGGAGCAAGCTTGTAGCTACTTTGTTGATCGTATTCATCATGTGGAGACCCCGCAGAGCAGGACTAGGGGTGTTATCTCCTAGGAGAGCCCTGAACCTGGGTAAGATTCGCAGGCGTATGTGGTCTCGCTCACTCCCCCTTCTAGAGCCCGGCGACGTACTCTTGTCCCCATCCATGATAAGCCACCCCCTGGCATATGTCGCACGATATCCCCGACATTTGGCGCCCACCGTGGGGCAAGGTGCACCGTCGTCCGGAAACACGTTCTAGACGGGAACCCTCTTCCTTCTTGGCGAGCGCAGCCAGCCCGGCACACCTGACGGCGTTTGCGCCGACATGCTGCGTGACACGGAAGCCGCCTGTGCCGCGAGCTGCCTCGCTGATCTCATCGGCGGGATCCGCCTCCCTGACGAGCCCGCACCCGACGCGGGCGCTACCAGCTCCGAGAGCTGCCTTGTCGACCTCCTCGGCAAGCTTCACATCGCCAACGAGCTGGCCTCCGACCTGGAGTCCGTTGGCTCCACCGACCCGCCCGTCGACATGGTCATCGACGCCGATGCCGCGTCGTCTGATGCCTTCCCCGGTGACGTGGTGATCTTCGACGACCCGCTTCCTGTTGCAGACAGCAGCGCCGGCACCGGCACCGTTACCGAGGTGCTAGTCATCAGCCACGATGGAGCCTCCAGCAAGGCTGGCCGGGACCCGTTGCAGGCAGCAATGCGGGACCTGTCCGCGCCCATAGCGCCCGGTGTGAATGGCGAAACGCTGGAAGCGTGCCGCGTTGCACTCCTCGACAGCGCCAACAAGTTGGCAGCCATGAGATGCCTCATCGAGGCATACCAGCGCGAGATCGATCGCGCCATCTACAGCACGCCGGCTGCCGGCGAACCCAGCCACGTGGGCACGGTTCGGCAGCGAGGCGCAGCCATCGCCAGCATGCTGGGGGCCGACCGCCCGGTCTACGCCATGCCAATGGAGAACTTAACCGCCGCCCAGGCGGCAGCAGATGAGCTGGACCGCCTGGAGGGCGACGAGCGCCGCTGCATGACGGAGCGCGTCCAGCAGCTCATCGACGCGGCCGCCATGCAGCAAGAGGCCGGCCGCCGCATGGTGGAACCCGGCTTGCAGGACGAGAACCTTCCCCCTCACAGAGAGCACGGCGTGACCTTGCGGACGCCGACAGCCGGCGCCCGCGACCGAGGAAATCAAGAGCCGGCTGTTAGCCACGGCCGCACACACGTCACCATCGAGCGCGACCAAGACGGCCGCCCACGAGCAGTGGAACGGCGAGACGATCGACCGCCTCCCCCGCGCAGGGAGACGCGCGCCTCCCCCCCGCCCGTCGAGCATCTGATTCTCGGAGACAGGCTGTGACCCCGTGAAGGAGTCGGAGAGAACGACGCCTGTCTCCGGATCGACCGCTTGGCTCGATCCCTGGCGTTAGAAGAAGAAGATGTGATTGGCCCGCCTTGTTTCGGCCCCCGCATTCGCGACGAGCCCTTCCCCAAAGGGTTCTTGCTTCCTCGAGACACTCCCAAGTACAACGGTTTCGTGAAGCCGGAGGATTGGCTGGTTGACTACTCCACCGCCGTCAGCATAGCAAACGGCAACAAGCGCGTTGCCGTGAAGTACGTTCCGCTCATGCTCCAGGGCACGGCCCGGACATGGCTCAACAGCCTCAAGCCCTACAGCGTCAACAGCTGGTTGGACTTCACCGAAGTTTTCATCCGCAACTTCACCAGCACCTACAAGCGGCCGCCCAAGCCTCGCTAGCTCTCCCTGTGCGTCCAAGGCCCAACCGAGTCCACCCGCGAGTACTTGACGTGGTGGGCCGAACTGCGCAACTCCTGCGAATGGGTGCATGAGGTGCAGGCCATAGAGTACTTCACTACCGGGTGCCGAGAGGGCACCTTACTCAAGCACCGACTCCTCTGTGATGAGCCGGCCACACTCGACGAGCTGCTGATCATAGCAGACAAATACGCCACTGCCGATTCCTCCATGAAGTTGAAGCTCCGAGTGGACGCATCTGGGAAGATGCTCCCTCCGGCCCCTCAGACGCTTGCCGGTGACTCCAGTCGGCCCCAGCAGTCGAACGACAACAAACGCAAGGCCCAGCAGCCGGCTTCCACCAGCCGGCAGGTGGCAGCAGTTGAAGACCAACAGCCGGAAGAGCAGCTCGGCCCCAAGCGTCAAAAAGGCGGCAAGCCTGCTTGGTTGCCCGCCTTCTCCTTCGAGCAAACCCTTGATGCTCCCTACAAGTTCCAAAGTGGCGGGAAGCCATCCAATCACACCACCCGGAAGTGCCACTAGCTCACCCGCATTGCCAAAGGCGAAGGACTGCCCCCTCCGCCTGTTGGCCCACCGGCTCCACCTCCTCAGCAGCCGGTGGCCCGCCCCGTCGGCGCAATCCAAGATGAATTCCTCGAAGAACACGGAGCCTATGTCGTCTTCACCAGTGTGGCCGACGACAGGCACGGCCGGCGTCAGCAGCACCACGAGGTGAACGCGGTCGCTTCTGAGGTCCCAGAGTTCATGCACTGGTCCGAGAGGCCCATCAGCTGGAGCCGCGCTGACCACCCGGAGGTGATGCCTTCTCCGGGTTCCTACACCCTGGTGCTGGATGCCACCTTTTCAACGGAGCGGCGAGCCTGTCGCTTCTCCTGAGTTCTGATAGACGGCGGTAGTAGCATCAACATCCTCTACCGTGACACCCTGGAGAAGCTGTGCGTCAAGGAGAAGCAGCTCCAGCCCAGCCAGACTGTCTTCCATGGCATTGTACCTGGCCTTTCTTGCTCTCCAATCGGCAAGATCAAGATAGATGTCCTCTTCGGAGACAAAGATCACTTCCGCCGTGAGCCAATCTGGTTCGAGGTGGTGGACCTAGAGAGCCCCTACCACGCGCTCCTTGGTCGGCCTGCTCTGGCCAAGTTCATGGCGGTGCCGCACTACGCCTACCTCAAGATGAAGATGCCGGGTACCAAGGGCATTATCACCGTAGCCGACGACTACCAGAAGTCGGCCACGTGTGCTGTTGCCAGTAGTCGGCTGGCCAAGTCCCTTGTCATCGCTGCGGAAAGGCGGCTCCTTGATCGGGTTGTGGCCATGGCCGGCAAGCAGCCGAACCTGTCATCGAATCCCAAGGAGTCAGAGGCCCAGGGCTCCTTCCAGCCGGCCAAAGAAACCAAGAAGATTCCCTTGGACCCTGAGCACCCGGAGAGATTCGCTGTCGTGTGGGCCCACCTCGACAGTAAATAGGAAAGCGAGCTCGTCGATTTCCTCCATGAGAATCGGGACATCTTCGCATGGTCTCCCAAGGACATGCCGGGTGTTCCGACGGATTTCGCCGAGCACAAGCTACATGTCAGATCGGATGCAAAACCAGTTAAGCAACCCCTCCGCCGCCTGTCAGAAGAGAAGAGAAGAATCGTTGGCGAAGAGATCGCCCGGCTTCTGGCGGCCGGCTTCATCATGGAAGTGTTCTTTCCAGAATGGCTTGCCAACCCAGTCCTTGTACTGAAGAAGAACAACAAGTGGCGCATGTGCATTGATTACACCAGCCTCAACAAAGCTTGCCCCAAAGATCCGTTTGCTCTGCCTCGGATAGACCAAGTGATTGACTCCACAGCCGGATGTGAGCTGTTGAGTTTTTTGGATGCCTACTCTGGCTACCACCAGATCAAGCTGAACCCGGCCGATCGGCTGAAGACCGCCTTCATCACACCATTCGGAGCCTTCTGCTACCTGACCATGACATTCGGCCTGAGAAATGCCGGTGCCACGTTTCAGCGTTGCATGCAGAAGTGCCTCCTCAAGCAACTTGGCAGAAATGCCCACGTCTATGTAGACGACATTGTGGTGAAGACGGAGAAGCGTGGTACCCTCCTGGAGGATCTCAAGGAGACCTTCGATAATCTGCGCCGTTGTCAAATCAAGCTAAACCCAGAAAAGTGTGTCTTCGGAGTCCCAGCCGGCCAGCTCCTTGGTTTCCTTGTCTCAGAGCGCGGCATCGAGTGCAACCCTATGAAGATCAAGGCCATTGAATAGATGGAGAGGCCCACCCGGCTGCGAGACGTCCAGAAGTTCACCGGGTGCTTGGCATCCCTCAGCCGTTTCATCAGTCGGTTGGGCGAGAAGGCTCTTCCCCTGTACCAGCTAATGAAGAAAACCACTTACTTCGAGTGGAATGACAAGGCGGACGAGGCCTTCCTCCAGCTCAAGAAAATGCTGACTACGCCGCCTGTCCTGGCGGCTCCGGCTGCTAAGGAGCCCATGTTCCTCTACATCGCCGCCACCAGCCGGGTGGTCAGCACTGTCATTGTGGTCGAGCGCCCAGAGGATGGCAAGGCACAGCCGGTCCAGAGGCCCATCTACTACCTGAGTGAAGTGCTGTCAGCCTCCAAGCAGAATTACCCCCACTACCAGAAGATGTGCTACGGCGTATACTTTGCCGCCAAGAAGCTCAAGCAGTACTTTCAAGAGCACTCCATCACGATTGTCTGCACCGCCCCACTTGCCGAGATCATAGGCAACAGAGATGCATCAGGCCGGGTGGCCAAGTGGGCCATCGAGCTAGCTCCCCACACCATCCTCTACCAACCCCGCACCGCCATCAAGTCCCAAGCGCTGGCCGACTTCCTCGTCGACTGGGCCGAGACCCAGTACCTGCCGCCGGCGCCGGATTCCACCCATTGGCGAATGCACTTTGATGGATCAAAGATGCGCACCGGTCTGGGAGCCGGCATCGTCCTCACCTCTCCCAAAGGCGACAAGCTCAAGTACACGTTGCAGATTCACTTTGCCGCCTCCAACAACGTGGCCGAGTACGAGGCACTCGTACACGGACTCCGACTGGCCAAAGAGATTGGCATACACCGGATTCTATGCTACGGCGACTCGGACTTGGTAGTCCAGTAGTCGTCTGGCGACTGGGACGCCAAGGATGCAAACATGGCGAGCTACCGCTTCCTCGTCCAGCAGATCAGTGGATACTTTGACGGGTGCGAGTTCCTTCACGTACCACGAGCCGAGAACGAGCAAGCTGATGCCCTGGCAAGAATCGGCTCCACCCGCCAAGCGATACTAGCCGGTGTTTCCCTTCAATGCCTCCGCAAGCCGTCCATCAAGCCTTCGCCGGAATCAGAGTCCATCTTCGTGCTGGCTGCTCCCGGAACAGTCGGATCCGACTCGGGGGCTGCAACAGCCGGCCTGGGGACTTCGGCAGGCGGCTCGGGGACTGCAGCAGTCACACTCGGCCCGAGGGCTACGGCAGTCGGCCAAGGGAGGCCGGCAGGTGGCTCGGGGACTGCAGCAGTCGCACCCGGCCCGGGGACTTCAGAACCCGGCCCGGGGACTTTAGCGACACAACAAGCGGTGGCCGACTCCAACCCGCCTCCTCCCAACCCAACCGCCCTGGTTCCACTGGCCGTGATGACAGTGGTCGAAGCACCGTCATGGGCGCAGCCCATCCTCAACTTCCTGGCAAGCAGAGAGCTACCAGCCGATGAGACTTTGGCCCGGCAAGTGCAACGCCGGGCAGCAGCATACACGATAGTGAACAGAGAGCTTGTCAGGCGCAGCGTGACTGGCGTCTTCCAGTGCTGCGTTGAGCCAGAAAAAGGCAAGGCAATCCTCAGAGACATCCATCAAGGCGAATGCGGCCACCACGCGGCCTCCAGATCCCTTGTCGCCAAAGCTTTCCGCCATGGATTCTTCTGGCCGACTGCTTTGGACGACGCCAAGGACCTGGTGAAGAAGTGCAAAGGGTGCCAGAAATTCAGCTCCAAGCAACACCTGCCGGCTTCCGCACTCAAGACCATCCCCCTCACTTGGCCATTTGCCGTCTGGGGGCTGGACATGGTGGGCCCGTTCAAAACGGCACGCGGCGGCATGACCCATCTGCTGGTCGCCGTGGATAAATTCACCAAGTGGATTGAAGCAAAGCCAATTAAGAAGCTGAACGGTCCAACAGCTGTGACCTTCATCACTGATATCACCGTCCGGTACGGCATACTGCACAGCATCATCACCGACAATGGCACAAACTTTGCCAAAGGCGCCTTGGCCCGTTTCTGCGCGACGCAGGGCATCCGACTAGACTTAGCGTCCGTTGCCCATCCGCAGTCAAATGGCCAAGTCGAGCGAGCAAACGGCCTCATCTTGTCCGGCATCAAGCCCCGACTGGTCGAGCCGCTAGAGCGCTCGGCCGGCTGCTGGATCGAGGAGCTACCGGCCGTCCTCTGGAGTCTCCGAACCACGCCGAACAAATCGACCGGCTTCACTCCCTTCTTCCTCATGTACGGAGCCGAGGCCGTCATCCCAACTGACATCGAGTTTGACTCGCCTCGCGCCACCATGTACACGGAGGCAGAGGCAAGGGAGGCACGAGAAGACGGCGTCGACCTGCTGGAAGAAGGCCGGCTACTGGCACTCAGCCGGTCCGCCATCTACCAGCAGGCCCTATGCCGCTACCACAACCGAAAGGTCAAGCCACAATCTTTCCAAGAGGGCGACCTTGTGCTCTGGCTGATCCAGCGAACAGCCGGCTAGCACAAGCTCTAGGCCCCTTGGGAAGGACCCTTCGTCATTAGCAAAGCCTTGGGCAACGACTCCTACTACCTCATCGACGCGCAGAAGCCCAGGGGATGCAAGAGGGACGATTCCGGCAAGGAAACAGAGCGCCCATGGAACGCAAATATCCTCCGAAGATTTTACAGCTAATGCAGTATGTACCACACTACCTTGCGTATTAAGAGTGAAGGCATCGGGTCCCTCGAGGAGCACTCGGGGACTACCCTTTTTATCTGTACGATAAGTTTATGCCTGAGAATGTGTTGTTTCATTCCTCCGCCTGGCACCGGGTTCCGACCAGTCGGCCCGGGGGCTCGCCGCCTTGTCCTATGTTGGTGCCACCTGCAGTCGGACAAGTAGTGTGCAGACATCTAAGCCCTCTCTTGCCTTAAGCCGCAGCTCACAGAGCGACTGTCCGGCTGGCAAGAGCTAAAGGCAGGAAACGGTGTCCACATGAAAAATGACTAAGGAAAAAAAGCATCAACATAGGCTAAGCCGGCTCCTCGCCTCACCCTCCGGCTGCTGAGCAGCCGGCCGGCCGGCTTCTCACTTGACTTGTTACGTTCTAAAACGGCCAAAGTACTTGTCTTCCTAAATGGCGAAGCACCGGACCCAGCCACAGACTGCAGAGCGGCTGTCCGGCTGGCAGGGCGGTAGCCAAAGGAAGGCGGCAAAGGAAAAAGCCAAAAAAGAGCAGAAAAACAAGGCAAAGTCAGAACCCGGTAGAGCACAACTTGTGCGAATAAAGTTGATTTACGTAGCAGAGCTCATAGCCAGCATTCAACAAAGTTTGAATACACCACCAGCGGGTGGAATTGCGTGAATTTAACATGCTTGTTCAAAAGATTACAAGAACAGGAAAGATAAGACAAAGTGGCCATCTAGGCCAAAGGAGTAGCAGGCGGGTCCGACGGGTTGGCAGAGGCAGCGGCGCCGGATGGTGGAGTGGCCGACTGAAGGGTCTCGGCCTGACCGCCCCCGGCAGCAGTCGGTGCGGTAGCACGCGGCTCGTTGGTCGAGGCTTGGTCGGGCTGAGGCCGGCTGTCCGCTCCGTTGTCCGGCGCGTCGTCTTCGTCGTCCTCGTCCTCTTCGTCCTCGCCCTCGTCGCTGGAGGCGATCTCTTTCGCCGAGTCCCCCGCATCCACCGGGTTCAGCCCGAACCAGTCGGGCAGCACCTCAGCGCCTTCCTCGTCCAGCTCGGGGATGAAAACGGTGGTGTCGGTGTACTCGGTGATCGCTGCCGCGCGTTGAGTAAGCGCAGGGCCCGCCGCCGCCAGCTCCGGTCCGGCCTCCTGCCGGAAGGTGGCCAGCTGGGCCAGGTCCAGCCCAGGATACCACACCTTGGCGAACTCCAAGGCCATCCGCGCACCCGCCCGAGCCGCGGCGCCCTTCCAAGCCTCGAAGCGGCCGACCGCTACCTCCAGCCAGTCGGCAGTCCGACTGGGGGTGCGTGGAATTTGAGCGTCGGGCCAAAAGGCAGCCAACACCTGAGCCCCGGCGTGCTGCAGGCGACGAAGCATCCTATGAGCCGGCTGCAGGCGCGTCTTGACAGCCAGAAGCTGCTCACCGAGATTCCGGGGCGCGTTGGGCGCAATGTCCGCGCCCGTTTTCCTCCGCATGTCGCGACGCGCCTCGATGGCCTAGCTGACGGTGATTGGAGTGACCTGGAAAGTATTCTGCACAAGAAGAAGATTAAAGATTAGAAGCCAGAGGCCGACTCCTGCTGCAGTCAACGGCAGTTCAAAAGAAGAAGTAACTTAGCATCAATCATGTCCTCGATCTCGCCGTAGCCGTCGGTCAGGAGTCTCTCCTTCTCGGCCCAGTTCGAGCGTTGAGTCTCGAACTCGGCCTTGAGGGAGTCTTGCTCCTCCTTCAGCTTCCGGAGCTCCGCCTTGTGTCGCTCCGCCTGGTCCGCCAGCTCCTTGGCCAGGCGGTCGCATTCCTGGGCCGCCTGGCTGCGCTCCTGCTCCTTGGTATGGAGCGCGGACTCGGCCTCGCCCAGGCACTGCCGCAGATCTGCGGCGGCCTCTGCCAAAAACGAAGAAAAAAGAAAACCATCAACACCAATGGAAGGTAGTTACCGGGAGATTCGGCCTGACTGCTCAGCAGTCGGCCCGAATCTCGGGGACTACACCTAGCGGGTGCGCTGACGCGCCCCCGCACGGAAGAAGACCAAGTACTTACTTTGGCTCTCCGTCAGATCGGCGGTCCGCTTGGTCAGCTCCTGGAGCTGAGAGTTGTAGGCGGCCGCACGGATGTTGTGGTAATCCTGCAATAAAGACAATAGAAGAAGGTAACGAGTCTGTACTCGGAGCTCGACCTGAAGTTCCGAGCCGCCTGCTCAGCAGCCGGCCCGGAACTCAGGGGCTACACCCAGTGGGTGCACTGGCGCTCCCCCACGGAAGATTACAAAGAAATGAAAACAAGAAACGTACCCGGACGGCCGACCGCGTCGCCAGGAACTCCTGCGTGTACTGCTGGAGAGCGGCGCCTTGGGCGTTGAACCGGGCCAGGACTTCCTGCGAGGCCACGTTCAAAACACCCGTACCACCCCCAGACGTCCAATCCGGTGGGGCGGCGCTGGTAGCCTCGGCGTCGGGCGCCGACGAGCTAGCGGCCCCGACCTCCAACGGCCGCGGTGCTGAGGCCGCCTTCGCCGCACGCCGATGCGCCGGGATACGGGTTGCGGGAGTCGGACCCACCATCAACTCGCCGCTGGCTGGCGGCACCAGCGACGCGTCACGACGACTGCCCTGGGCGTTGGCAGCTGGCGTGCGCGGGGGCACCTCCGCCTCTGGGATAACAGGGTCGCCTCCCCTCTCTCGGACCGGCTGGTCATCGCCGGACCCTCCAGTCGGAGCCTGGACCTCCAGCACCACAGGCTCCGCAGATTCGGTGGACTCCGGAGCCTGGCTGCGGGACCGGTGGACTCCGGAGCCTGGCTGCGGGACGCCTCCTCCGCCTGCGCCTTGGCGGCCACGTCCGCCTGCTCCTTGGCCGCGGCGTCGGCTTGGGCCTTGGCCGCCGCGTCGGCCTCCGCCTTCTCCCGGGCCGCAGCTTCCCGCTCCTCTCGCGCCTCCCGCGCGTTCTTCTCCGTCGCCTCCTGAAGGGCGGCAAGCGGATCCACGCGGCGGGGGCCCGTGATGTCGTTTGCTGCCCCGATCACCGAGCCAGACGGGGCTCGCGACAAGGAAAGTGGGGTGCTGCGCGCCAAGGGAGGAAGAGAGTAAAAAGATTGCAAAGATAGAAGAAAAGCAAACGCAAAGCAAGATGCAAGAAAGGACAAGGCACTTACGCGGACACCAGCGGGAGCCGCTTTGGGGCCTTCTGGAAGAGGGCCGCCTTCGCGGCAGCCTCTTGCCGTTTGGTCGCGGCGGCTGAGGTCTTGGCCTTCTTGGGCCGGCTGCCGAACAACCCAGCGTCGGCCCGGCGCTTCGGTGCGCCGGCTGCTGCGGTCGGCGCGACCGAGGAGCTGGCGCCCGCCCTGTCGGCACCATGGGCACGCCACGGCTCTTCGTCCTCCTCGTCGTCGTCCGGCCAATCCCTGAGGCCGCCTCCTAAGGAGCCGCCTGCTCCCTCGCCGCCACCGCCTGTGGCGTCGTCCTCCTCCTGAGCGGCCGCCCCCAAGTCGGGGTCGTCCATGTCACTCACCGACCGGTCCACCATGTACTGGTGACCCGGGGCTGGCGTGTCAGTGGCCGTCTGGCCTGGGAAGCGCTGCACCAAGGCCTACTGGTCAGGCGGCAAGAAAGAACCTGGACGAACAAAGGAAAAAAGAATAAGGAGACGTACCGGAGGCGGCGGGTTGGCCCGGCTGTACGGCGGCTTGCCGAATTGCCACTCCGTCTCCGACAGCTTGCAGTCGAAGAAGAAGTTCACCATGCAGACCACCTCCACGTCCGACATCACCTTGGTGGACATCTGGCACGGATCCCGGCGCCCACTCATGTCACTGATCAGGTGGGGCCGGGCTTGGAGGGGCAGCACTCGGCGCTTCACGAACGCGGTCAGTAGGTCTGAGGCCTTGAGGCCCTCCGACGCCGTCATCTCCTGGAGCCGGAGGAGCGCGGTGGAGCACACGGCCGACAGGGTTCTCGGCCGGAACTTCCAGTTGGTGCGAGGCTCGACAGGCGGGCCGGCTGCGTAGGCCAGCAGGTTGACGTAGTCCCGCGTCGAGTGGATGTTCTCGACGTAGAAGTATGACTTCTGCCACAGTTTGGCCGACTGCAGCAGGGCGAGAGCCGGGAACCGGACCCCGGATCCTGTGCGCCACACCGCGACGCAGGCTCCACACTGGGCCGCCTCGTTCTTGGCGGCGGTGCCGATCTTGAGATAGAAAAGCTCTCCCCACAGCTCGAGTGTGGGGAGCGTGCCGAGGTAGCCCTCGCACAGGGTGACGAAGGCAGAGAGCAGCACCACCGTATTTTGGAGTAAGATGGTGGGGCTGCACTCCGTAGAAGTCCAAAAACGAGCAGAAGAATCCGCTCGCCGGAAGGCCGAAGCCGCGGAGGAAATGCGACCGGAAGACGATGCGCTCGCCGCCTTCCGGCGCCGGCGAGATCTCCCTTTCGGGGGGGACACGCACCTTGACGTTCGATGCGTTGGGGAGCCGCCGCATCTGGCGGAGGAACTCCAAGTGCCCGTCGTGGACGTTGGAGCCGTCCCAGTCGCCCGCACGGCCACTTGGCGCCATGGGCTCCGTGCTCGGCGGCGGCGCAAGGTGGCTGCGGCATGTGAAGGTCCGGCAACGGCGGGCTGCGGTAGCACTCCAGCGAGAGGAGAGGCCGCGGCAACAGCAAGAGGAAGAGGAAGGAGAAAAGCAAAGAGAAGGGAGAGGAGGGCGCGCGTGCGTTTTGCCGCCCCCTCCTCCCCCTACTTATAGCCCTCTGGCGGCGGAGCCGAGGGGGCGAGACGTGGGGGGGCGCAAGATTAATTGCGCCCACTCCCCCCACGACCCCGCAATTACAGCGCCGTGATGGCGTGTATTAATCGCTCCCGGGAATCGGAACCGCTCGCCTCGGCCGCAGCGGATCCGCACGCGTGCCGAGGCCCTGTAGTGGCGGGCCCAGGCCTGCGGCGATGTCTCGTCGCGCACGCGGGCTGGCAGGACGGCCTGGCCTACTGGCGCTGCGTGGCAGGTGAGCCACGGGCGGCAAGCCTGTCGTTCCGCTGGCATCTAACCCGGCCTCCGCCACGATGATTCGAATTCGCCAGGCGGCCGGCCTGTCCTTGGCCGGCTCCTGGCAATCGGCCTCTCCAGAAGGCGGACGAAGCCCAACTACCAGGCCACTCAGAGTAGGAAGCTACTGAGGCTCCTTGCTTTTCAGCTGTGGTGCCCCACCAGCTTCAGGGACTACTGTCGGAGTAAATGACCACGGGTAGCCACATCAGCCCCCCATGGTATTTCAAGACATCGGGGCCGGCCGCGCCCCTCACGCTCTCTGGAAGCATGACCGCCTTCTTGGGCCGGCTAGTCCAAAGGGCCGGCTGGTAGAAAGTGGCAAGACCATAGAAGGCGGCCGCAAGGGGGCCGACTCCTGGCAGACGGCCCCTCGCCCCCTCGAAGTCAGCACCACATTACCACGACAAGACAAGGCATGGCTATAGTACGGCCTGCAACCCCCGAACCCAGGATGGGACTTGGCCGTAGAGCCGTGTACTAGGCAGACACCCCCCGCCCAGCGCGACACTGTAACCACGTAGTCCGTGACATCACTAGCGCCAGAGGGAGCCACGCTCCCACGACGGGCGGTCAGTACGGCCCACAGGCGGCGGGCCCTACCTGTCCGCGAGCCACCCGAAGGCGGCCCACCTCAAGTAGGCGGCAATAAGGGAGGGCCGACTCCTAGCAGGCGGCCCTTGTCCCCCTTGAAGTCTGTGCGCCATCAACCAGATGAGACGGGGTATGGCTACAGTGAGCGCCCGTCAGGCGGCGGACTGTAGCCACGCTTCCTCTGACAAAGCCTTCGTCATCAGGGGCGAGGCTACAGTATAAAGCAGTCAACATGGCCCGCAGGCAGCGGGCCCTACCTGACGGCTGAGATCATGGCAGTCGGCGAAGCCCACTAGGCGGCAGGCCCCAGCGGTCGGCGGAGAAGCCGGCAACCAGAGACGCTGACGGCCGGGTCCTACACCCGGCCGGATTACCATTGTACCCCTGGGGGGTAGGCCTATATAAACCCCCCAGGCTCACCCATGCAAGGGGTTCGGGCTAGCACCCACGCCACTCACACATACACGTAGAGAGAGGAGTAGAGCTAGCCTTGCCCTTCTCCCTCCTCTAGCCGAAACAGCTCAAGGAGCAAGCTTGTAGCTACTTTGTTGATCATAGTCATCATGCGGAGACCCCGCATAGCAGGACTAGGGGTGTTATCTCCTAGGAGAGCCCCGAACCTGGGTAAGATTCACAGGCGTATGCGGTCTCGCTCACTCCCGCTTCTAGAGCCCGGCGACATACTCTTGTCCCCATCCATGATAGGCCACCCCTGGCATATGTCGCACGATATCCCCGACATAGATCAAGTGCTCTCAAATCCATAAAAGTATTCAATCCGATAAAAAAAATCTCAAAGGGAAAACTCAATTCATCACAACAAGATAGTGAGGGAAAAACACCATATGATCCAACTATATTAACAAAGCTCGTGATACATCAAGATCGTGCCATCTCAAGAACACGAGAGAGAGAGAGATTAAACACATAGCTACTGGTACAAACCCTCAGCCCCGAGAGTGGACTACTCCCTCCTCATCATGGTGGCCACCGGGATGATAAAGATGGCCACCGGTGATGATTTCCCCCTCCGGCAGGGTGCGAGAACGGGGTCTAGATTGGCTTTTCGTGGCTACAGAGGCCTGAGGTGGCGGAACTTCTGATCTAGGGCTACCCCTAGGGTTTGTGGAATATTTGGCAATTTATAGGGTGAAGAGGCGGTGCGGGAGGCCACCGAGGTGGGCACAACCCACCGGGGCGCGCCTGGGGGCCCAGGCGCGCCCTGGTGGGTTGTGCCCCCCTCAGAGCACCCCCCAGGTGCTGCTCTGGCCCATTGGATGTCTTCTGGTCCATAAAAAATCCACAAAAAGTTTCGCTGCGTTTGCACTCCGTTTGATATTGATTTTCTGCGATGTAAAAAACAAGCAAAAAACAGCAACTGGCACTGGGCACTATGTCAATAAGTTAGTCCCAAAAAATGATATAAAGTTGCTATAAAATGATTGTAAAACATCCAAGAATGATAATATAGCAGCATGAATACTTCATAAATTATAGATACGTTGGAGACGTATCAGCTCTCCCGAGGCAGCTCACCACTTGTACTAGTTCATACTCATCCTCCTCGCGAGGCAATCCACCACAAAGCAGGAGTAGGGTTTTACACTGCAAGGTGGCCCGAACCTGGGTAAACCACTGTGTTCACTTCTTCATCTCGCTCACTCGTGCTCGACGAGGTCAGGCCTAGGGGTGGCGACCAGAGAGCCGTGGTGAGGAAAGATCCTTCGTTCACGCCCCAGAGTTCGAACCTAGCTTGGGTCCGCGGAACCCCAGACTCCGACATTTGGCGCGCCAGGTAGGGGGTGTGTCGAAGCCTTCTCCTCTCTGTCGACCATGCTCTGTCCTCGCTTCGCCGTCCCCATGGCTGAGGCCGTCCTCTCAGCCTCGCGATATGCTGCTCCTGGGATCGCTGCGGGTTGCCCGGCCTTCACCCCTGACCTGCGTCTAGTGCGTTGGCCGGTGAGGTTCAGGCCGGTGCCGCCCCCGCGCTACGATGGTGCAGCAGACCCCGAGGAGTTCCTCCAGCCGTACGCCCAGGGCACCCTGGTGGCGGGCAGCGACGACAAGGCCATGAAGAACTAGTTCCCCCTTGCCCTCATGGAGGTTCCTCGATCTTGGCTCCGCACCCTCTCGGACGCCTCGGTTTCCTCTTGGGAGGAGCTCCGCAGTTGGTTCGTTGCGCGCTTCGCGGCTCCGGTGCCCCATGCAGTCTCGTGCATCCTCGGCGGGTCCCAGGCACCTGCGTCCGGTTGCCATGCCAAGCAGCTTTTCCGCCAGGCAAGCGCTCCTCGGCCTCGGCCCGAGGACTCACGGAGCCGCACGCGGCCCGAGGTTGACATCACCTTCGACTCCAAGGATCACCCCAAGTCTGCGGCCCCTGCTGGTGCGCTCCCCATGCTATGTACGCCCACCATCAGCATCTCTCGGTCACCAAGACCCTCATCGATGGCGGTGCCGGCCTCAACGTCCTCTCCGTGGAGACCTTCAACATGCTCCAAGTGCCTTATGACCAACTCATGCCCACCAAGCCATTCTCTGGGGTGACCAAAGGCTCCGCCACCTCCCTGGGGCAGGTGCGCCTCCCCATCACCTTTGGCACCCGCAGCAACTACCGCACCGAGCTGATCGACTTTGATGTGGCCCGCATCGGCCTCCCATACAACGCCATCCTGGGATACCCTGCCCTCGCCAAGTTCATGGCGGTGACCCATCCGGGCTACAACGTCATCAAGATGGTAGGCAGCGGCAGCGTCATCACCGTGGTCGGGGACAGAAAGGATGCAGTTCGGGCCCTCAAGCTCGCCTACAGGGCTGCCGCAGCCTCACGCCCAGACACCAGGGGCGCCCCGGGGGCTGCGCCCGCGAGGAAGAAGCAACTGTTCTCTCAGGACCGCGCCGAGACGAAGAAGGTGCCCGTCGATGGCAGCAACTCGGGCCCCACCTTCACCATCGGCGCCGGCCTCCCTCCGGAGCAAGAGAAGGCACTTGTCAGCTTTGTCAGGGCGAACAAGGACATGTTCGCATGGAAGGCGTCCGATCTGGTCGGCGTCCCGAGGGACGTAATCGAGCACCACCTGGCCGTGTGCCCTAATACTCGCCCAGTTAAGCAGAAGGTGCGGCGTCAGGCACAAGAGAAGCAGGCGTTCATTGTCCAAGAAGTGCACAAGTTACATGAAGCAGGGGTCATTCGAGAGGTGCGACATCCGGAGTGGCTTGCCAACCCTGTCGTCGTTCCCAAGAAAGGCGAAAAGGAGCGCATGTGCGTCGACTTCACGAGCCTCAACAAAGCTTGCCCTCAAGACCCCTTCCCGCTCCGACGCATTGACTAGATCGTGGACTCCACCACTGAGTGTGATCTGTTATGCTTTCTGGATGCATTCTCGGGCTATCACCAGATCAAGATGGCAGCGGAGGATGTTGAGAAGACGACCTTCATTTCTCTATGCGGGGTATACTGCTACACCTGCATGCCCTTCGGGCTGAGAAGCGCTGGTGCCACATTCTAGCGACTGATGCACATCACGCTGGGGCCGCAGCTGGGGAGAAATGCAGAGGCATACATCGATGACATCGTGGTCAAATCGCGTGCAGTGAAAACCCTGGTTGAAGACCTGGAGGAGACATTCGCTAACCTGCGCAGGGTGAATCTGAGGCTTAACCCAGAGAAATATGTTTTTGGGATCCCGTCTGGCAAGCTACTTGGCTTCCTCATCTCGCATTGAGGGATTGAGGCCAACCCCGAAAAGGTCAAGGCAATTGAAAGGATGCGCCCGCCTCAGACCCTCAAGGAAGTGAAAAAGCTGGCGGGATGTGTGACTTCCCTGGGGCACTTCATCTCTAAGCTTGGAGAGCGCGCCCTGCCATTTTTTAAGCTGATGAAGAGAAAGGGCACCTTCGAGTGGACCCCGGAAGCAGAGGTGGCCTTCGAGGACCTCAAGAGATACCTCACAAGCACGCCCATCATGTTGGCGCCCCGCTCTCGTGAGCCCTTGGTGCTCTACTTGGCTGCCACACCGCATTCGGCCAGCACAGCACTTGTGGCAGTCCGAGAAGAGCGCGCCAGCGCCAGCGCGGCACCAAACGGCCCCTGTGGGGCCATGGAGCCCTTGTCACCACACGACGGCGCCCCTTGGGCCCCCGCCCCTTCGTCGCCCGATGAGGCACACGGGCCCCGCGCGCCCCGTGCGAGGCAGGTTGTCGACAATGCCCCATGCCTCGTCGAGCACCCGGTGTACTTCATCAGCACAGTACTACGGCATGCACGCGCACGGTACCCTATGCAGCAGAAGCTCCTCCTCGCGCTCCTCGTCACTTCAAGTAAGCTGCGCCATTATTTCCAAGGCCACCCCATCAAGGTTGTCTCCGCATACCCCCTCGAGAAGGTACTGCGCAGCCCAAACGCTGCTGGCAGAGTCGCCGAGTGGAACATCGAGCTGCAAGCTTTCCAGCTGGAGTTCAGTACGACCAGGGTTATCAAGGGGGCGGCACTCGCCAACTTCCTGGCGGAGTGGACGGATACTCATGACCAAGGGCTACGCAAGGACCAGTCCCTCGTGCCCGGTGATGAGGCGCCCGACGGTTGGCTCATGCACTTCGACGGCGCCTTCGCGCGGCAGGGTGCGGGGGCTGGAGTCACGCTCATTTCCCCCACCGGGGATAAGCTCTACTACGCCATCCAGCTCTGCTTCCAGCGCGGCGAGAAGGTCTCCAACAATATCGTGGAGTACGAGGACTTGATCGCCGGACTCAAGGCCGCGGCCGCTCTGGGGGTCAAGCGCCTCATCATCAAGGGCGATTTCCAGCTCCTCGTCAACTTTTCCAACAAGGAGTACAAACTAAAGGACGAGCATATGGCGGCATACCTAGAGGAGGTACGTAAAATCAAAAAATGCTTCTTGGGTTTGGAGTTGCAACATGTCCCATGCAGCGTGAACAGAGAGGCAGACGACATTGCCAAGAAGGCATGTCGCCGCTAGCCCCAGAAGCCTGGCGTCTTCGAAGAGAGGCTCTTCAAGCCATCGGCTGCGCCGCCGGCCGCAGGCCCAATGCTGCTCCGGGAGGAGCCGCCGCCCGCACCACCCTTGGGTGCCCCGGCCTGTGGCCCAACCTCAGGATCTCGCCTGCTCTGGCATTGGAGCCTCAAGAGAGCAGTTGGACCGATGAACTCAAGTCGTACCTGCTCAGTGGCACCCTGCCAGAGAAGGAGGAGGACGCGGAACGCGTGGCTCGTCAGGCCACCGCTTACTGCTTGCGGGACGGCGAGCTGTACCGCAGGCGCCCCAATGACGTCTCGCTACGGTGCATATCGGAGGAGCAGGGACGCGAGCTATTGGCTGACATTCATGGTGGAGACTGCGGGCACCACTCCTCGTCACGCACCCTCGTGGGCAAGGTGTTCCGCAGCGGGTTCCACTGGCCTACGGTGCTCCACGACGCTACTGAGCTAGTCCGATCCTGCGAGGCCTGCCAGTTCCATGCCAAGAAGATTCATCAGCGGGCGCAAGGGCTCCAGACAATCCCACTCTCATGGCCCTTCGCGGTCTGGGGGCTGGACATACTGGGCCCATTTCCTTGGGCGGCCAGCAACTACCGCTTCCTCTACGTCGTGATCGACAAGTTCACCAAGTGGGCGGAGGTGGAGCCTGTGCGCACCATCCCAGCAGGCTCGGCCGTCAAGTTCATCAAAGGCCTCGTAAGCCGGTTCGGCGTCCACAACCATATCATCACCGACAACGGTTCCTAGTTTACAAGCAACCTCTTTAGGTCATATTGTGCTAACCTTGGAACGCAGATATGCTACGCTTCGGTGGCGCACCCGCGGAGCAATGGTCAGGCCGAGCGCGCCAACACGGAGGTCCTCAGGGGCCTCAAGACCAGAAGCTTCACGAAGAAGCTTGAGGCCTGTGGCAGGGGTTGGCTGGACGAGCTGCAGTCCGTGTTGTGGTCCATCGGCACCACCGCGACTAAGCCCACTGGCGAGACCTCATTCTTCCTCATCTATGGGGCCGAAGCGGTACTCCCGCTTGAGATCAAGCATCATTCCCCGCAGGTCTTGGCATTCGACAAGGCGCGTCAGGATCTCACGCGGGGAACTGATCTTCTACTCGGAGAGGAGGCTCACTGCCACGCCTCCCTCCGCACCGCGAGGTACCAGTAGGCATTGCGGCGTTACCACTACTGCAGCGTCCGCCCCCGGACTCTCGAGATCAGAGACCTCATCCTGAGGCGGGTCCTCTCCAGGGAGGGCCTCCACAAGCTCTCGCCCATATGGGAGGGCCCATTCAGGGTCGCCCATGTCTCCAGGCCTGGCGTCGCGCGCCTGGAGATGGAGGATGGGGCCCCGTGTAGAACACCTGGAACATCCAGCACCTCCGCAAATTCTACTCGTGACACTCTCACGTAATAATGAGTGGGGCTGTACACGCCCCGGAGTCTCCCGGTGCGCCGTTCCGCGGTCTCTCGGGAGCTCCCGCCCACGCCCCAGTGGAAGCCCCATGCTTCGTGCTGGCAGAACGGTCGAACAGCGACTATGCCCACGCCCAAGTGGAGGCCCCATGCTCCGCGCTGGTGGGAAGACTAGTATAAGCGCCGGACGCGGCTATTTTTTCATCCTCTCTTGTAACCAGATTTGCAATTTCTTGGAATGAAGTTCGAAGTTTTTATATCTTAATTCGAAAACGGTCGGGGTTTTCTCCTTGCGGTGTTTCCTTTCTTGAATTTCGTTTTTGAAGGCACATCGGCTGCCTGTTGCCCCCTCCCGTGTGTCCCGCGAGCGGGGGCTAGGTACGGTGTTTATGCTTGGGCCAGCCCGAGCGGCATTGAGGACCCAGGTTGGAACAACCGTGGGTTCTGCCCATGCACACACCTCGCCAAGGCTCTGGCATCTAAGTCCTTGCGCGACACTCTCGAGCGAGCCAATAGGCACGTGTTGCCTCCGGTCTCTGACCTTAGGATCGTTCGTCTCCTGGCCTTGCCCGGGCATCACGCCCTGGCATACCAGCGATGACTAACCCTCGTTTGGGGGCTCTAGACACAGGATGAGCACTAAGGAAAGGTGGCCTAGGAAGGCACGATTATGGTTCGGCACATCATTAAGGAATCCTTCATCAAATACTCTTTTCATCCCCACGGGGCCATGCTCAAAATGTTGACAGGCAAACAGAAGAGAGACAACCTAAGGTGACGCGCCGTCGTCATCACTATCATCAGCCCCGCGTTCCTCGACTTCAGGCTGTTCTTCGCGGCCGACGGGGGTGAACTCCGCGATCAGGTCATCCACGTGGTCCTCCACCCAGTCCCCCAGGGCACCCTGAATCACCCTGGGCACGGGGGCTGTCACGGCCTCGAAGTCAAAGTCGGGGTCGGAGCGAAGGAGGTGCCTGAAGACGCGTGTCGACGCCCGCGTAAGGAGGTCGTGGCTTTTCTCTTCGACAAGTCGACGCACCCTCTCCGCACCTCCTTCAAGACGCTCCACGATCCTGGTAAAGAAGGCGAGGTAGCCGGCGTCATCGGGTCCGAGCAAGCTGGAGACGCTCTCGTTGCAGACACAGTTCAGGGCACGGCGAGCTCTTCGCTCGAGATCCTGAAACATCTCGGAGCGTTTGTGCTGCAGCCCCCGAGCCCGGTTCGCCTCATCCGCTACCCGCTCCGCAAGGGAAGTAACGCCCCCCACTTGTTGATAGAGGAAGGACAGCTCGGCTTCGGCCGCAGCCTGGGCGTCCAACCCAGCCTTCTGATACCTCTCCGCCTCGACCAACTTCCCCTTGAGGTCATCAATCTCGCCCTTCAGCTCGTCGCGCTGTTCACAGAAACGAGTCTCCGGAAGCTTCAGTTTCTGGTGATGGTTCTTGGCGAGGGCCCGGTGGACCCCGGTGGACCCCGGCGATCCCCTCGTCGATCTCCACCTGGACCCTGGCCTCCCGGGAGGCCAGGGAGGCCTCAACGGGCATCACTTGCTGCTCCATCACCTCCAGCCACTCGTGCTCCAAGCTTTGCTCTAACGCCTCCAGCGATAGCATGTCCTCAAGCATGCGGAGCCTCACCTCGTGCGCCGATGGCCCTTCCATTGAGGTGGCCAGGGCGGCTTCGCGCGCCTGCGCCTGCCGCTCAAGGGCGGCGTTTGAAGCTAGGAGCTCCCGCTCACGGTTTTCTGCGGCCTCGCGCCAGCGATCTGCAGCCTCGGCCTCCTCGACGGCACGGTCGCGGGCTTCCTTCGCCGCAGCAGAAGACTCCTCGTCCTTCGAGCGAGCGGACTCATGTTGCAGGCGACTAAGATTGACGGCGACCTCGAGCCGGCGCGACTGGCGCGCCAGGCGCAATTGCTCGACCTCAAGGTACGAGTCGATGTCGCGAAGCTCCGCCCCAAGCCGGCCCACTGCGCTCATCACACCCTGAAGAAGGCCATGCCGGACGGCACCGCGGCCGCGTGCAAGCTCCAACACTCGGCCAGTTCTTCGCTCCGTGCCCCAGTCTGTGGTGAAGGCACGGGAAGGCCCGGCCTCGCTCGCCGGAGACCCAGGGGCAGTGGTCCCCCTGTCCGGCTCCCCAGCCCAATGCAGGGCCCTATGCGAACTCGACGCCCAGCCCGAGGGAGGCAACAACTCGCGGGGGACCCAGTCGCCAGTGAGAATCAGCGGGGGGAGCCTCGGCACTGTTCCTGTGAGCCTGATGCCATGTCCCAAGAAGGGCGCCGTGAATACGGGACCAAGGCCCGCCAGGGGTCGTCTCAACTGGGGCGTGGCTGTCCCGATGCACGCAGCCGCGCGACCCGCAAGGCGTGATGACACCACGAGGCCGGTGCCCTCAGGAGGCGGCGGCAAGGGCGCCCCCGTTTCTTCGCCCGAAGGAGACCTGAGGAGCAAGAGCTTAGAGAGGCATGCCATGCAAAAATCAAGGAGATTCGGGCACTTACTCATCCATGGCGACCCACTTTCTCTTCTTCAAGGCCCGCGGTGTCGAACCGGCACTGCCCTCAAGCCTTTCCCTCCTCCGGGAAGCGCGGAGGCCGGGGGTCAGCGCGCGGGAGCTCGGCGTGTGGCTCCCCACGCTTGAGGCGACGGTCGCGCCCCCAGATGAGGCGTCACCTCCATCGCTCGGAGGCGCGGGGGCAGGCCGTCGCGCGACGGGCGGTTCTGTGTGCTCCTCCATAGTCGCTGGGAGAGCTTCAATCTCAGGGCACCCGGGGCCTGGAGCCACCAGGAGGGGGTTGTCTAGAGGCCCCTCGTGGCCCTCGGGGAGCAGCCCCCACTCATCGAAGCACGGCATTACCCTGGCGAAGTCTCCCCCGTTCGTATAATTGTACAAGGGGAGCCCTCCCCGAGGGAGCGCGTCAGCCTCCCCACTGGTCAGAAGGCGAAGTACTCTGCTTAGCATGTTTGGGGGCAGAGAAGGCGCCTGGAGCCTCATGGTGTCCTCGCGGCCGGTAAAAGCCCACATTGGGCGGGAATGGCGCTGGAGAGGAGCGATTCGCCGCTGGATGAACTCCCTCACTACCATCCCCATCTTCACGCCCGCCTTCCTCAGGTCTACCAGCCTGGTTGTAACTTGCGAGAGCCTCGGGTCGACGATCCTCTCGTGCTTCCACCCGGAGTTCGACTTCACCGGGGCTGACGGAGTTTGGAGCAGGGGGCTGTACACGGCGGCGTCGACATACACCCACTGCTTCCGGAAGCCCTCCGCATCCGGATGGAGGTCCGCGTCGATGCCCTCGCCCGTCGTCACGCTCGCCGTTCGAAGCGACGCGCACCCAGAGCGCTGCACGCCGGCAACCAGCAGAAGGGAGAAGAAATGGCGGAGCAATGCCACTGAGGGGGCGATGCCCACGAAGGCCTCACACAGTAACGCGAAGGCGCAGAGGAGGACGATGGACCCTGGGTCTAGATGCAATGCATTGACTTGGTAGTGCGTAAGCATGGCATTAAAGAAATCCGAGAACGGCGGCAGCAAGCCAGAGAAGAGGGCATGGAGGTGCAGGGCGATGGTGGTGGCCTCCGGATCGGTTGAGGACCGAGAGGCAGGCCAGATCTTCGTCGCTTTCCACTCGTTGGAATCAGCTATGATCGCCGGTCGGACCTTGTCCAGCCCTTCGCGATTGATCACGGTGGACCGGCCCAGGGTGGGTTCCAGCCCCGCCTGGCGGTCCGCCGCCGTCATGGCCCTGCTCCTCTTCCTCTCGGGAGCCATGGGGTTGCGACGAGCCGAAGGCGGCGCAAGATCCAGCGGGCGAGGCGCGAGCTTGCAGGGGAAGGAAGGAGTGGAAGGCGGGTGCGCAGCGGGGCAGTGATGGCCCTGTGGCGCGCGTCAGGCCTTTTTGGCAGCCTGGAGGGTTGCCAAGGCGACGTGGGGAAGTGGGGACGTCCGCGTCCTGTTGTGCGCCAAGCGTCAAGCCTGGCCTGCAGGCAGATAGGGCCCGCGTCGCTTCACCCTTCACTCCTTGCCTTCGCCTCGAAGCCAGGACGAGCGCGCCGTGGGCCCAGGGGCTACTGTCGGTGTTTTGGAAACGGGGGTACCCAGGCCCGCCTGCCTGCGGCCCAGCATGCGGCTTCCCCAACGGCCCAGCGTGCCCAACTCCAAGGCTTCATGGGCAAGACCCTCGCGAGGGTCCCCCCGCCTCGTGAGTCAAGCGACTTCAGGACCTCCCGAAGAGCGGCCTCCCGAGGAGCGGACATCTCTATGCAGGCACCCCGCCTCGCGAGGCTCGCGGTGACGTGAGCCATGACGACCAAGACCAGGAGGGCGCCAGCGGGCGCAGACGAGGACAGTTTCCACTTTGGTGCTAAGGAGGCAAGGACAAACGCGGGTTCCCGAGGAATCCCCCAAAGGTTTCCATTCCGGTGCAACAAGACCAAGACCACGGGCTCGGCAGGACGGAGGTCATCACCGAGCCCACAACTGCGTCACGACCAGAAGCTTTGCAGGCGAAGACCACCTTTAGTCAGGATAGGGTGTACTCCTGTCCCCCTTCGAAATTGGACACTGTGGTATCCCTTCCCGCCTAAGCTATGAGGGAAGAGGGCCGAGGCCACTATAAAGAGCGGCTAGACTCCACCGCAGAGAGGGGATCGGATCATTAGTTGATCGGCCTCCAAACCGAATCCCTCCACCATTGAGCTCTCCCGAGGCAGCTCACCACTTGTACTAGTTCATACTCATCCTCCTCGCGAGGCAATCCACCACAAAGTAGGAGTAGGGTTTTACACCGCAAGGTGACCCGAACCTGGGTAAACCACCGTGTTCACTTCTTCCCGCTCGCTCGTGCTCGACGAGGTCAGGCCTAGGGGTGGCGAGCAGAGAGCCGTGGTGAGGCAAGATCCTTCGTTCACGCCCCAGAGTTCGAACCTAGCTTGGGTCCGCGGAACCCCAGACTCCGATAGCTCCTGCTTTCCATGGTCCCCTATGGCTGGTAGTGGTGTGGTCCTTTTGTGTGTTAGTGCATGGTTGGTTGGAGTGGTTTCCAAGTGCGAGGCAAGGTGCGGTATCCTCGTGATGGACGACTTTGGCAGTGTTCTTGGCTTCACAAAAAATCTTGCCCAAATTTGTCGATGTCGGCGACGACGACAGTCTTGTGCATCGCTCCCTCCATGGTGGCATTGTCGTGGAGCCTTGACACATTCATCATCCCTCGAGGTCCCTTACACCCTGATGAAAACCTAGACCTGGCTAATTGAATCGGACAACGGTGGCAGCTTCAACTTTGTTCTCTACATAGAGGCATTGTATTTTGTGTCATGAACCATCGATTGCCGCATCACCAACATTGGCATTTCCATAGGAGGGCATCATCCTTGCGTGTTGCTAAGGTTTCGAGTTGCACCGATGAAGATCGCAGTGACTTATCGCCTTCAGTGATCTAAGAAAGGCCCATACCTGCTTCCCATAGGTTCTAGCTTCTCTCTCTATTGATGAGGAAGCGATTTGTTTTCTCTCTTCGCTATGTTAGTTCGGTTTGGAGGCGCTCTAGACCTAGTTAAGCTAGATAGTGCGGTCGCTGGGTAGGTGGTTTTTTTTCTTCAGGTTTCTTGTAATTAGCTTATCTATGTAAAAAAAAAAACCCGGTTTTCCTTGTAAACTGAACCAATTCTATTCTTCTTAATGGATTCACATGGTCCAGTGCATGACTTAGGTAACAGAAGGCCCCCCATATTGAACCATGAATGCCTCTGTTTACTAGGATCAATGCGTTATCATTTCTTGTAACAGAATGTCCCTACACTAGTGAACAAAGTTAGCATTTCTTAATGGAATCTAATTATATTAATTAGCAGAAGTCGTCGTTTCCATGTGTCGTCATCATCTCCCACTTCAACTATCAATTCTCGACGAACTTGGACCGCCGTTGTCCTCGAGCACCTACGCTGTCTATATCGAGCTTCATGTGGAGCTCCACTCTTCTGTTGTGTGAGCAAAACCTTGTCAGTATAATGTAACAGAAGAAATATCAATGAACTGGGCAGGACGATGAATTTCTTCCCAGCTCGTTGAGATTACCCCTGCCAATGTCATGTTGACCAAGGTTTCGCTAGCACAACAAAAGTGGAGAGGTTCACCTGAAGATGGATCTGGACAGCTTAGGCGCATAATAAAGGAAACGACAGGCCAAGTTCGCCGAGGACTGGTAGTTGATATGATGGTCATAGCACGTCGAGTAATGTCGAGGCAGCATCGATCGCCCGCACATGTGACGCCTTCAAGGCGCAGCTAGCTTTAATTATCCCATCTCATTCTTTTTCACCGTTCAAAACATTGTTCACGGTTGTTTTCCGACTGCCGACGACCGTGCGCCACCAGTACCGACCGAATTCGCAAGCTCGTTGCAGGGCTAGCACCAGCAGCTGCGCGCACTCGTCGACTGCATGCAGCAGCACACGCACCATTAACGCAATCGCAGTACCACCTCAAGCCACACCGCGGCTGGCTAGCTAGCATAGCATCATGGGGTAATCAATCACAAGGACCAGGCCAGCTAGGGCTACTGCGCGCCTCTGCAATTTTTTTTTGAACAGAGCGCCTCTGCAATTAAGTTTTGGCCTGGAACGATCGAGGGCGATCGGGTAGGTGCCAGTAGTTATAATCAGTAGCTCGATCGTCCATTGATCGTTAGATGGACCGAACAGAGGGGAGGGCTGATGAAACCCAGGTTGAGCTGGTCAGAGTTAAGGGCTTGCATACATTTTTTTTAACACGGTACAGACGCAAGCGCTCATATACACGCGCATACACTCACCCCTATGAACACACATACGCACACCCTACCTCTATGAGCATCTCCGAAAGACTGAGCCGGCATATCATCTTGAAATTTATGAAGTCATCGTAGGCACCTCGTCATGGACGGAAACGTCTCCTCGCACTGAATGCGCATCGCCGGAAATCCTAAAATAAATTCAGAAATAAATGCGAGCACCAGGACTTGAACCCTGGTGGGCTGAGAATAGCACAGTACCTCTAACCATCCAACCACAGGTTGGTTCGCTAAGGGCTTGCATACATGGCCAGCTTAATTGACCTTGCAAATGAGTACTGGTGTACTAGTACGTAACGTACGGCCGGTCTCACGTATGTATACATGGCTTTTTTTTGTGAAAAGTATGTATACATGGTTAGCCTTTCGTCTTCGTGGACTGGGAATTTGGGACCATGTCATGTGAATCGCATGCAATCATTTGTTGAAAATCATTGGATTTGTGAACTGGATGTGTCTACGGGTCCATACTAGCTCTAGCTAGCTCGTTTGTTGCTAATTAAGGATGCTTAATTGACCTTGCAATGTACTATGTACGTAGAGAGTGGATCAGAGTACGTACGACCTCATGCATAGCTATATCCAGCCAACATATTTCATGCATGGATCAGGACCATGTCAACACTCTGGATGCATGCATGAGCAAATCATGTATATATGTTGCTCAAATTGAACCAGCATAGAAATTGTACGTGTGTGTGATCCTATCCTATCTATCTTCTTTGAACGATGCCATACGTACAATATTTTCAGTCCGATTTTCTCCCTTTTTTTTTGCGGGGTCAGTCCGATTTTCTCCCGGCACTACTCATCACACCATTCATGCATTGGAGCAAATTACAGGGCACCATCTGATCACTCTTGTACTCACATTGTATGTGTAGTTGTTTCGATCTTCCTTATCGAGCCCACCTGATGGCGTGAAGTATGTCCGTTCATTGCCTTTCTCAGTTTCTCTTATATAATGCGGCCGGATTTTCATGGGTTTCTACATCTTTTGATAAGAGGGTTTTCACCCTTATAGGAATGAAAAGCTAAACCAAAGGAACCCTGCCATGCAAGGACTAAAGAAGGTTAGTACTCGAAAGCGGTGCTACAAATCCCCTATACGAACATTAAATTCAAAAGAATACCGAGAAATTTGAAAAAAAATCTGAGATTTTGGGATATCAAACCTGGGGTCCCGATCTACTTCCGTGTGAAATTTTGTGAAAAATACCAGGAAACGTATTCGTGGCAAAAAAGATAAAAATTTCGAGGAAATGTATAGAAAAAAACTGTTTGGATGGATTTTTGTTCGGACAGTATTTCCTTCGCCACAGATACGTTTCCTGATATTTTTTCATGAAATTTCACACGGGAGTAGATTGAGAACTCATGTTTCATATCCCCAAATTTCAGAATTTTTTGAATTTTTCTGGTATTTTTACAATTAATATTCGTATAGGGGTGTGGAGCACCCAGGAGCTCCCTGTGTATTTTCCGTTAGTACTCCTACTTTTTCTGACTGGTCACCAACACCGCCCATGGCGATCACTATGCTAGGAGAGGAAGGGAAACACACATAGTGCACTAAGCAGTAAAAACATGCATAACCAACTAACAACTCCAAGGCAGGATTATAGGTAGGAAGCCAGAGCAATATAGCTGCATGCATCGCCCAGATGCAGAGGCCGGGGGTCATTCTCCTTTTCAAAAAAAAAAAGAAGAAGAAAAGAAGCCAGAGCAATTAAAGGAAAGAGAAAACGTGAGTATAGGAGCCCATATTTTTGCTCGACCAAACACCTTCTCAGCCACCTCCCCGAGTCTTCTGGATCCTACTTTGAGAACCTGCCGGTTATTAGTTTTTTGCAGTTTGACGAAGGAAGAGAATCCAGTAGCAAATGCTATGAACAATGGTTGTTGGATCAGATGAAAAAATCCAATAAAAACAAGCACATCCTAGTGAAACCATCTTCTCATATCACATTTAATCTCACGAGACCATGAGTCACTTAAATGAGAAAGGCTAGCCCAAACACTGAAAAAAAAATCGAAGGCACGCCACACCCCACCCCTACCCACCCAATGTATTGTGTAGTATGACATGAACAGAAGAGGTGATCAATACTTTTGTCAAAAAAAAACATTGTTCAACAACATTCCCACCCATATGATTTAGGATGTCTCTGATTAGAATGCTTATACGAAGCAAAAAATCAACAAAAGACTTTAACCCTCGTGGAATTTTGTTATTTCCACTATTTATTTTTTGGGGAGGCAAGAAGCATAGAGTGAAGCACATAAAAAAATCTAACGCTAAAATTCCATTTTGGTGCAGGAATATTACCTTGGAATCAGGATCCTCCACCAGCTCACCTTACTGATTATTTGATCAAGCATATTGATAATGTCTATGTACTCCTCCTAAATCATTCTTGTAAGACTTAGACAATTCATACCTTTTACTCGGGATAATATGAATTGTACCATGGGAAAGAGTAATGGAATATAGTCTGGCGAAAGCAGAGGTAGCGGGTTCTTTTCTAGTCCACCTATCTTCCATAAACATGGTCATTTTTTCACCCCCATTTTTATTTTACAAAATCAATAGAAAATGTGTTTTTTTTGCGGGGGGGAATAGAAAATGTGTTTGATGTCCATAAGCTTTGGTCATAACTTGGAGTGACTCGAGTTAGCTTTTGCTTGAGTAAGTGGGATTTTCTTAAGATAAGGTTTCTTAAGAACATCCTACCACACTCTTATTCCATTCTTCAATCCTCACAACCAATTACCTAATAAGCTTATGTTCACATGCTTAAGATTCAGAACACCTACACCCCTACTATTTTTGGCCTACAAATTGTGGCCCAATTAACTAAGTGCATGTTTCTACACTATATTTTCTTGACATAGAATCCTTTTACTAGATAAACCTTATCTTTTTGAACTCCTTTAGGTAGTCCATAAAAAGACATCACATAGACTGGCTTTTTGCCAAGATGTGGGTTTAAAATCGAAAGTGCTTTTCTGCTCCCGAGCTCAAATGAGCTCGGTGAACAGTAAAATAAAAAAAAATCAAAAAATTTCAAATTTTTTTTGGGAGAAACATCGACAAAAGTTCTAATAGCGTGCAAAAAATCATCATGAAATCACATTCCTGTAAGGCGTGGCAAAAAAACAAATTCAGTGCTCCAAAATGCTTTTGAAAGTAGCATTTTCAGAGTATTGATTTTGTTTTTTTCCACGCCTTATAGGAATGTTATTTCATGACAACTTTTTGCAAGCACTTAAAACTTTTATCAATGTTTCTCCCAAAAAAAATTTGGAATTTTTTGAATTTTTTTGATTTTACTGTTCACCCAAGCTCATTTGAGCTCGGGTGCAGAAACTCTGCGTCTGTTTAAAAGGATAAATCTACCTCCCACAAAAAGTAACTTGCCCTGCCTACATCCTAGCTTATTTTCCATCTTATATTCTAAGCAGGTATCATTCAAAGTCATTAGAATCTATAGGGATGTCAAAACAAGTAATAGGAGGGGATTCCAACTTGCAGGAAAAAACATCTTGAAAGCGATCATGTTTGACTTCCCTTTTTTTTGACAGAAAAACTATAAGCAGGGAGGCCCCAACAGTATAATTGGTGCCAAAAATCCAAACTGCAAGTACCATCCCTTGAACCTGGGTGTGTGGGAAGGCATCAGGCCGTTTCGACCACTAGGCTATGCCTTAGTCTGCGTTTGACTTTCCAAATGGATAGCAAAGTCAAACATTTTCTCAAATAAACATATAATAAAATCCAATTTTATATAACTCTCCTGGCCATCCTCTAGAGGGAAGAGTGTGCCAACTACGTATTGAGGGATAGCAATGCCTCCTAGTTGTAGATGAGTAGCCATTCGTGTTGGGGAACGTTGCATGGAAAACAAAAAATTTCTACGCACACGCAAGATCTATCCATGGAGATGCATAGCTATGAGAGAGGGAGAGCATCTACATACCCTTGTAGATCGCTAAGCGGAAGCGTTAATCAATGCGGTTGATGTAGTCGTACACCTTCACGATCTATACCGATCAAGCACCGAACGTACGGCACCTCCACGTTCAGCACACGTTCAGCTCGATGACGTCCTCACCTTCTCGATCCAGCAAGAGGGGCGAAGTAGTAGATGAGTTCCAGCAGCATGACGGTGTGATGACGGTGGTGGTGAAACTTTTCCGCAGGGCTTCGCCAAGCACAACGGATATGGACGGAGGAGGAACTAGAGGAAGAGGCGGCACCGCACACGGCTTGGAATCGTGGTATGTGTTGCCCCCTCTCCTCCTCACATATATAGATGGAGGGGGGAGCGGAGGCTGCCTAGGGCGCCCCCAAAGGGGGCCAGCGCCTGCCCTAGGCGCCTGCCCTGGCCCTGCCCCCCTTTCCTTCTTAGGCGCGTGGGGGGAAGGCAGGAGGGGAGCCCCCCCTTTCCTTTCCCAGCATGTGGAAGAGAAGGAAAGAGGGGGCTGGCCCTCTCCCTTCCTTCCCTAGGGCCGGCTGCCATGAGGTGGGGCGCGCCAGCCCCATGTGCGCTGGTGTGCCCTCCCTCGTTGGCCCGTTTGGCCCAATATCCTCCCGTGGCCTCCCGGAACCCCTTCCGGTGATCCAATAATACTCCGGTGCATTCCGAAACCTTTTCGGAGACCAAATACTATCATCCTATATATCAATCTTTACCCCCGGACCCTTCCGGAGCTCCTCGTCATGTCCTTGATCTTATCCAGGACTTCGAACAACATTCGATCACCAACATACATAACTCATATAATACTATATCGTCAACGAAACGTTAAGCGTGCGGACCCTACGGGTTCGAGAATGCTGTAGACATGACCGAGACGCTTCTCCGGTCAATAACCAATAGCGGGACCTGGATGCCCATATTGGTTCCTACATATTCTACGAAGATCTTTATCGGTCGAACCTTTATGACAACATACGTAGTTCCCTTTGTCTGTCGGTATGTTACTTGCCCGAGATTCGATCGTCGGTATGTCCATACCTAGTTCAATCTCGTTACCGGCAAGTCTCTTTACTCGTTCCGTAATACATCATCTTGTAACTAACTCCTTAGTCACTTTGCTTGCAAGCTTCTTGTGATGCTGTATTACCGAGAGGGCCCAGAGATACCTCTCCATCATACGGAGTGACAAATCCTAATCTCGATTGACGCCAACTCAACATACACCTTCAGAGATACCTGTAGAGCACCTTTATGATCACCCAGTTACGAAGTGACGTTTGATAGCACACATGGTATTCCTCCGGTATCCGGGAGTTGCATGATCTCATGATCGAAGGACTATGTATTTGACATTAGGAAAGCAGTAGCAATAAACTGAACGATCATATGCTATGCTAACGGATGGGTCTTGTCCATCACATCATTCTCCTAATGATGTGATCCCGTTATCAAATGACAACTCATGTCTATGGTCAGGAAACCTTAACCATCTTTTGATCAACGAGCTAGTCTAGTAGAGGCTTACACTGCTAGGGAAAACCTTATACACAGAAGGTTATCAGTAGCGCGGGACAAAAACAAGTGCTGCTGCTATTTACCCGTAGCGCTTGGTAAAAAAAACGCGCTACAGCTATGGTGGTAGTAGTAGTGCCTCTACAAGAAAAAGCACTACTACTAAAATTCCCACACTGTTCTCGGAAGGCTAGGAATAGTAGCAGCGATCTTAGGTAAAACGCGCTGCCGCTAAGTTGGTTGTAGCAGCGCATTTTCTGTGGCAAGCGGTACTGCTAATGAAAAGAAAATAAAATGAAAAACAAATACAAAAGTAAATGAAAATGAAAGAAATAGAAAAAGGAGAAAGAAAAAAAGAAAATGTAAAGGAAAATAAAAGAAAAAGAAAAATAAAGGAGAAAGGCATAGCAGTAGCGTGCGTTCAGAACAAGCGCTATAGTTAATATAGCAGTAGCGCGTTCTGTATACCCCCGCTATAGATAAGTTCCTTAAATAAAGGAGAAAGGAAAAAAAAAGTAAATAAGAAAAGGAAAGGAAAAAGGAAAAAAGAAAAGAAAAAGGAAAATAAATAGCTACTGCCTATAGCAGTAGCGCGTTTTGATAGCAGGCGCTATAGCTAAGTTAGCTATAGCACTTTTCCGGACAAACGCTACCTCTATGTTTGACTTAACCCCCGCGCGCGGTTTTTGTTCCCCCCGGCCACTTCGCCCAAATCCCCACTCGCACCTCTGATGTCGCCGCCGTCGTCGCCCTACATCGCTGTCGGCCTCCGCGCGCCCTCCCATCGCCCTTCGCACGCCATCTGCTGCCCTCCTTGGGCGTCTGGTGCCCACCCTCGCCGCGCGCCCGAGCCCCGACCCCGACCTCGACGCCGCGCACCCCCTCCCTCGGCTGCTCTGCCTCCTCCTGCTCCCTAACTCTGCCAGCGCCCGAGGTGAGCACGCCTACACCTCCTCCTCCTCCTTCCTTACCTCTGCCTAGCTAGGGTTCCTAGGGTTCATCAAATTTTAGGGTTCATCAAATTAGCTAGGGTTCATCTAATTAGTTAGGGTTCATCAAATTAGCTAGTACTTGTAGATGCTTAAGTAGTTGTATAGTTGTTGTGCACCCAATGTAGTTAACTAAATATAATTTTTAGGACAAATTTGTATATGCTTAAGTAGTTAACTAAATATAATTTTTAGGACAAATTTGTATATGCTTAAGTAGTTAACTAAATATATTTTAGGGTTGTATAGTTGCTTAAGTACTTGTATAGTTTTTCTGCACCAATGTATGCTTAAGTAGTTGTATAATTCCTAGGGTTCATCAATGGGTGCTTAAGTAGTTGTAGATGCTCAAGTAGCTAGCTAGGGTTCATCTAAGTAGTTAGTACTTGTTGATGCTTAAGTACTAGGGCAGTAGGGTTAGGGCGGTAGTGTTTAACTAGAAATATTATGGCAGTAGGGTTTAACTAGATGTTAATTAGGGCAGTAGGGTTTAGTTTAGAGAAAAAATTCAATATAAAAATATAAATTTCTATTAGTGCTGCAAGTCCAGTAGGTTCTTAATTTTTACTGATTTTTTATTATGACAGAAATTTAGGACATAATTTGAATTGAGTTCTAGGGTTCATAATTTAAAATTTAGGACAGAAATTGAGTTGTAGGGTTCATAATTTATATTAGGACATAATTTTTTTATTAGGACAGCAATTTAGGACAGAAATATCTAAAGGTTCTAGGTTTCTAGGGTTCATCCATCTATATTTGGTTTTTGAATTGAATTTGATTGAGCATGAGAGCAGGAGATGCAAATTTGAAGTGGTCATGTTACATGCAAATTGCTCAATAGTGTTTGCTCATGTATATCTACTGTTGTAGTTGCTCATGTACAGGTTCTTAAGTGGTCCTGTTATATGCAACATTGAAGTGGTTCGATTGCGCCCAAGTGGCCTTTTGTTGTTTGCTGGGAATGATTCCGAGTGGCCTATGTTTTGCCGGAATGTTTATTCATTTCCGTTCCGGCAATTTTCAGGCGCTCGATTTGTCCACTTTGTAGCAAAGGTCATGCCGAAATTTTCTGTGAATTTCGGCATGACTTGTGCTACAAACTAGGACATATCGAGTGCCCGGGATTTGCTGCAACGGGAATGAATCAACATTCCTGCAAAACATAGGCCTTTTTTATGTCATTATTCATTTTATTAGGTCTAAAATTAATTGAATAGATTTAATCGTAGGAAACATGGCTAGCAACGATGAAGGATAGGGTTCTGGTGATTCCAACGTCTACGAGGTGGCAGACGCCTATTTGAACTATCTCGAGGACCAACAGTTGTTGCAGTGCCCACCTGTCAGATCCGAGACTGAGACCGACATCGAGACCGGTGCAGAGACCGACACCGGCACTGAGACTGGCGAATTAGCCGGTATAGAACCGAAACCGAAGAGGATACGGCGCCCAAACCAACTCAACACTACTAGACTGGTGGTCACGGAGGTGGACCTCGGCAATTTCGAGCCAAAAGAGCCTGCGGAAGCGCGCATGTGCTACGACAATCAAATAGGCTGCATCCTACGGGGAATCGCCACCATCAACGATGAGAAATTAAAGAAGATACCAAATATGGAGCACTCCCTCCTAACGAAGCTGCACCTGGGATTCTTATTCCCGGGCCGGGATGAAATCAAATATCCTCGACCGTGGCAAGACCCGGCAATGAAGAAGATAAACAGACGTGCCATGGGCAAGTTTAGCGGCACGTTGTCCGCCTGGAAGGTAAGGGTGAAACATCAGATCATCGTCAAAGAGGAACCCTACTCCGAGATTGTAAAGGATAATCCGACAATTACGGAAGAACAGTTCAAAATATTTAAGAAGGCTTGCGTTGCCGAAGCTACCAAAGAAAAGTCGGAGTACATGAAGGGGCTTCAAGAGAGGAACATGGGGTGCCACCACCTCGGAAGCCATGGTTACGCGGGGAAGAGGCCCATATGGGCCAAGGAGGACGCGGAACACGAAAGTCTGGGGATCCCAGACCCCTTGGCGGAGTTCACCGTCCTGCAGGAGCGTGATGTCATCAGGGCCCGGTACCGTTGGGACCGAGTCAAGAAGGTTTTTGAAGCAGACGCGGTCACGAAGGAGTTCATGAGACTGCTGGTAATTATTAATTTACCCCCTAATTTTAGCTTTTGATCAATTCGACTGCACATTTAGTCACATTTGTAAACGATCCACGTTCCTTTTGCAGAAAGTGCAGCACAGGATTGCGGCCGAAAGCGACTTGCCATCTGAGGCGTTGGCGAGGCCCAAGTGGGACACCCCATTCAACCGGGCCTTGAACATATTTAAAGGACTCCCGGTGGACACTCGGCCGTCGTATGGACGCGTGCATGGTGTCGGAGACGACGCCACATGGAAGAAGTACTACCGTGAGACCGCCGAGGAGAGAAAGGAAAGACGGAGGTTAAACGAAGAAAACATCGACAAGAAGGTTGAGATTGCGGTTGATAAGAAATCAGCTGAGACAGTCAAAGCAGCGGTAGCTGCCGCAAGAGAGGAAATGGCAGCTTCATATAGTGTCTTGATTCCGGCTATCGTCAGTTGGAGCAAGCAAAATCCAGATAAAGAGGCAGCGGACTTTCCCCTTTCCAACTTCTTCAGGAGTAGCTCGTTTAGTGTTGCACCAACACCTGCTCACGCAACCGCACCTGCTCCCGCACCTGCTCATAGCAGCCCGTCCTCCGTCTCTAGCGTGCTCGGCGGGGCATCGTCTTTGGCTGAGCTTGACGCCCTCACGGTACCTGTCACACCGGCCCTCTTCAATATATGTATAATCTCCCGTTTCCATTGCCTTTCGGATGTCTCATGTCGCAAACATGTCTTTGCAGGCCAACATAACCCCGTGCACCATACTGTACACCATCAGCGGCCAGAAGGTGGACGTGGGAAAGGCGACGATAGTGAAGCTGAGGAAAGAATTGTTCCACAACCAGCCGATCCCCCCCTGACGTCTTCAAGGTTTCCGTGGCCAGTGTCAAGCCGGGCCACGAGAATTTGGCTCCTCTCGTAGCACCAGGGGGAGATGACGACGAGACCCCGCGGTGGCTTGGCAATTGCAAGAGTTGGGTCCTGTTGTGGCCGAAGAGTCTGTTTCGTCTGGAGGCGGCCGGGAGCACACCCACGACCACGCAGCCTCAGCAAGGTATGAACACCAACACCCCACCTACCCAATTAGCGTCGCGTGTCGTGTCAGGTGATAGCGGACGTCGTGAGGAAGAGGCTCCATTAGTGGCTGATGACGTTGCCGCCGTCGAAGAAGCAATGCATGATGCCATCAACGAGGATAATGATGACACTCTACAGTATCTCAATACCTGCGCCTATGATGACGGAGGATTGATGGCTCAGCAGTATGAGTACTCAGGGTTTGAGCGTGATGAGTTGGTGCCTGAATTGTCGGAGGATGAACGTATGATAGGCTCACTTCCAGTAGCAAAGAAGCATAGGAAGAGACCGAAGAAAGGCAAAGCTGCTTCTATGAGCCAACCGCCTCCGCAGCCTCGGGTTGAAGACCGTATACCTATCATAGGTGCGGCGAAATACCATATCCCCGGTGATCCGATCCTACCTAAGGCAGCGGTAGAGGCCATATATGGCGATCTAAGGAGACTTCATGATGATGTTCTGCGGAGAGAGAAAAGCCTGATCGCCTCGAAAAATCCAGGATACCCGTTCTACGTGGTTAACGTGCCGCAGCAAAGGTTGTACATCGACACATTCCCTGCGGAAAAGTTCTTCCTTCGATTCAATTACATCTTCGACATGTTTCACTTGAAAAAGCTGGATTTTACGTTTGTCCGCCTTTTTGCCTTGTACATGAACTACATCATCAGGATTGAGCAAATACCTTATATCTGTGTCGCTGACCCATACTTCATGCACGAGGGCTTCTTGGCAGTCTGCCCAAAGCACCATGAATATGCGAGTAACTACATCACCGATTTCATGGTTGGCAATAAGGACAAGGAGACGATTCTCGTGCCTTATCATCCCATGTAAGTCATCCGCGGATATCCTTCCTTTGATTTCAATCATTCATTTGCACGCGTGGAGGCTAATTTGAGGTGTACTTATTTTGTGCAGCGACGGGCACGCCGTCTTCATCATCCTTTACCCCCTATTCTCCCACGCTATTTACTTGGACTCATCGAAGAACATGAAGAAAAAGGATTACACCCACATCAAGTCTGTTCTCGACAATGCTATCTTAAGCTACGGCCTACGGGGTGGAGAGAGCATGCTCAAGAAGACAAGGAACCGCGCGCCCGCCTTCGGCCATAAGACCGACTTTTGCTGCATCCAGTAACCAAGTGGTACTCTCAGTGATGGATTCTATGTCCTCCAGCACATGCTGGAGTACAGACTGGATCACCAGAACCTTCGCATGTTACCTAGATCCGGCGATGCCAATATTCTGCAATGGGCAAAGAAACTAGGAGATGTCCCGGATCATCGACTCCGAGCTGAGTTCTATCACATCCAGCATGAACTTGCCCAAATCATCATGAAGGAGGTCCTCGAAAAAACAGGGTTGTTCTACGAAGAAGGGCAAATGTCGCAGGAAGACGTCCGAACACGCGTAGCCGCTCAACGTCTCAACCTAAAGCCTTTCACTTCGCTCGGGGACTATCTCCCTGATTTGGATGGATGGCACGACATGTTGGAGTGATTGACGATATATGACAATGTGTCCGTTTAGTCCATACTTTCTCTATGACGAAACTTTGAGTTATGCACGACGAAAGTTTGTGATGTAATTAAACCGTCCTCCTCAACTAGCGAAGATCACTCTAGTTAGGGCATTTTGGGTACGATGAACTTTGTTATTTATGCTTATGATATGTTGCTTCTATTTTTGCCAACTCTATCTCTTTCTGTTGCTCAACTATATATGTTGCATATTATCGACTCATGCGACGATGCAAGTACATAGATCATCGATGGCGAAGAAGTGCTACGCAAGGAGTGTACGACGAGTGGCCTGAGTGTCAGGCCCAGGTGTACCGGTTTCCGAGCGACAGCCAGAGAGGGTTCGATAGCAGAGCCGAAGCGGAAAATAGTTAGTTTAGGTTCACGCTTGTGCGAGAGAGGGATCCGAACCGGCGCCTCAAGAAGTACTATATTATGTATGATGAGACATGTCAGTTAACTTATATCGCTATATCCTGATTATGATGTGATGACATGATTTGTGTTGGATGATATGATGAGACTATTATGTGTATGATATGATGAGCATATTGCATGTTTATGATATGATTAGAATACTGTATAAAACCTGTACAAAAACATCGCAAATACGTAGCAAAAAAAGATATGTGAAAATATAGTAGTAGCGCTCTTTAGCGCTGGACAGGAAAACGCTACTGCTAAGCCACTTAGCAGTAGTGGTGGTATGGACAGCGCTACTGCTAAGTAGGTATAGCGGTAGCGCGGGTCAAAACGCGCTACTGCTAAACGTTAGCTGTAGCGCCGTATCAGTATCAGGACCCCACGCTACTGATAGCCCTTAGACCCGCGCTACTGCTAGGCTTTTCCCTAGTAGTGTTACTAGGGACTTGGTATTTGTTTATGTATTCGCACATGTATTTAAGTTTCCGATCAATACAATTATAGCATGAATAATAAACCTTTATCATGATTAAGGAAATATAATAATAACCACTTTATTATTGCCTTTAGGGCATATTTCCAACAGTCTCCCACTTGCCCTAGAGTCAATAATCTAGATTATATAGTAATGAATCTAACACCCATGGAGTCTTGGTGTTGATCATGTTTTCCCCGTGAAAGAGGTTTAGTCAATGGGTCTGCCACATTTATATCCGTATGTACGTTGCAAATTTCTATGTCTCCATCCTTGACCTTTTCATGAATAGAGTTGAAGCGTCGCTTGATGTGTTTGGTTCTCTTGTGAAACCTGGACTCCTTGGCTAAGGCAATAGCTCCAGTGTTATCACAAAAGATTGTCATTGGACCCGATGCACTGGGTATTACACCTAGATCGAATATGAACTCCTTCATACAGACTCCTTCATGCGCTGCTTCCGAAGAAGCTATATACTCCGCTTCACATGTAGATCCCGCCACGACTCTCTGCTTGGAACTGCACCAACTGACAGCTCCACCATTCAATATAAATACGTATCCGGTTTGTGACTTGGAGTCATCCAGATCTGTGTCGAAGCTAGCATCGACGTAACCCTTTACGACGAGCTCTTCATCACCTTCATAAACGAGAAACATATCATTGGTCCTTTTTAGGTACTTCAGGATATTCTTGACCGCTGTCCAGTGATCCACTCCTGGATTACTTTGGTACATCAGGTCTGGTACACAGCATGGCATACATTATAGAACCTATGGCTGAGGCATAGGGAATGCCTTTCATTCTCTCTCTATCTTCTGCCATGGTCAGACTTTGAGTCTGACTCAATTTCACACCTTGCAACACAGGTAAGAACCCTTTCTTTGACTGGTCCATTTTGAACTTCTTCAGGACTTTGTCAAGGTATGTGCTTTGTGAAAGTCCTATTAAGCGTCTAGATCTATCCCTATAGATCTTGATGCCTAATATGTAAGCAGCTTCACCGAGGTCTTTCATTGAAAAATTCTTATTCAAATATCCTTTTACGCTATCCAGAAATTATATGTCATTTTCTATCAGTAATATGTCATCCACATATAATATCAGAAATGCTACAGAGCTCGAACTCACTTTCTTGTAAATACAGGCTTCACCGTAAGTCTGTATAAAACCAAATGCTTTGATCACATCATCAAAGCGTATATTCCAACTCTGAGATGCTTGCACCAGTCCATAGATGGATCGCTGGAGCTTGCACACTTTGTTAGCACCTTTAGGATCGACAAAACCTTCTGGTTGCATCATATACAGCTCTTCTTTAAGAAACCCGTTAAGGAATGCAGTTTTGAAGTCCATTTGCCAGATTTCATAATCATAAAATGCGGCAATTGCTAACATGATTCGGACAGACTTAAGCATCGCTACGGGTGAGAAAGTCTCATCGTAGTCAACCCCTTGAACTTGTCAAAAACCTTTTGCGACAAGTCGAGCTTGGTAGACAGTGATATTACCATTAGCGTCCGTCTTCCTTAAGCCGATCATCGGGCAAGTCCACCAAAGTCCACACTTTGTTCTCATACATGGATCCTATCTCACATTTCATGGCCTTAAGCCATTTGTCAGAATCTGGGCTCATCATAGCTTCTTCATAGTTCGCAGGTTCGCCGTTGTCTAACAACATGACTTCCAGTACGGGATTACCGTACCACTCTGGTGCGGTACGTGTTCTGGTCGACCTACGAGGTTCAGTAGAAACTTGATCCGAAGTTTCATGATCATCATCATTAGCTTCTTGTCTAGTTGGTGTAGGCATCACGGGAACGGTTTTTTCTGATGTGCTACTTTCCAATTCAATAGAAGGTACAATTACCTCATCAAGTTCTACTTTCCTCCCACTCACTTCTTTCGAGAGAAACTCCTTCTCTAGAAATTACCCATTCTTAGCAACAAAGATCTTGCCTTCGGATCTGTGGTAGAAGGTATACCCAATAGTTTCTTTAGGGTATCCTATGAAGACGCACTTCTCCGCTTTGGGTTCGAGCTTATCAGGCTGAAGCCTTTTGACATAAGCGTCGCATCCCCAAACTTTAAGAAACGACAGCTTAGGTTTCTTGCCAAACCATAGTTCATACGGTGTCGTCTCAATGGATTTAGATGGTGACCTATTTAACGTGAATGCGGCTGTCTCTACTGCATATCCTCAAAACGATAAAGGCAAATCTGTAAGATACATCATAGAACGCACCATATCTAATAAAGTACGATTACGACATTCGGACACACCATTACGCTGTGGTGTTCCAGGTGGCGTGAGTTGTGAAACAATTCCACATTGTCTTAAATGAAGGCCAAACTCGTAACTCAAATATTCGCCTCCGCGATCAGATCGTAAAAACTTTATTTTCTTGTTACGATGATTCTCCACTTCACTCTGAAATTCTTTGAACTTTTCAAATGTTTCAGATTTGTGTTTCATCAAGTAGATATACCCATACCTACTCAAATCATCTGTGAAGGTTAGAAAATAACGATACCCGCTGCGTGCTTCAACACTCATCGGACCGCATACATCGGTATGTATTATTTCCAATAAGTCATTAGCTCGTTCCATTGTTCTGAAGAACGGAGTTTTAGTCATCTTACCCATGAGGCATGGTTTGCAAGTATCAAATGACTCATAATCAAGTGAGTCCAAAAGTCCATCCGCATGGAGTTTCTTCATGCATTTTACACCAATATGACCTAAACGGCAGTGCCACAAGTATGTTGCACTATCATTATCAACTTTGCATCTTTTGGCATCAATATTATGAATATGTGTATCACTATGATTGAGATTCAACAAGAATAGATCATTCATCAAAGGTGCATGACCATAAAAGATCTTACTCATACAAATAGAACAACCATAATTCTCTGACTTAAATGAATAACCGTCTCGCAATAAACAAGATCCAGATATAATGTTCATGCCCAACGCTGGCACCAAATAACAATTATTCAGGTCTAAAACTAATCCCGAAGGTAGATGTAGAGGTAGCATGCTAACGGCGATCACATCAACCTTGGAACCATTCCCGACGCGCATCGTCACCTCATCCTTAGCCAATCTTCGTTTGTTCCGCAGCTCCTATTTCGAGTTACAAATATGAGCAACCAAACCAGCACCAAATACCTAGGCACTACTACGAGCGTTAGTAAGGAACACATCAATAACATGTATATCAAATATACCTTTGTTCACTTTGCCATCCTTCTTATCTGCCATGTACTTGGGGCAGTTTCACTTCCAGTGACCATTTCCCTTGCAGTAGAAGCACTCAGCTTCAGGCTTGGGTCCAGCTTTGGGCTTCTTCACAGGAGCGGCAACTTGCTTTCCATTCTTCTTGAAGTTCCCTTTCTTTCCCTTGCCCTTTTTCTTGAAACTAGTGGTCTTGTTAACCATCAACACTTGATGCTCCTTCTTGATTTCTACCTCCGCCGATTTCCACATCGCGAAGAGCTCAGGAATCATTTTCATCATCCCTTGCATTATTATAGTTCATCATGAAGCCTTTGTAACTTGGTGGCAGTGATTGAAGAACTCTGTCAATAACACTTTCAACTGGAATATCAATTCCCAGCTGAGTCAAGTGGTTGTGGTACCCAGACATTTTGAGTATGTGTTCACTGACAGAACTGTTCTCCTCCATCTTACAGCTAAATAACTTGTTGGAGACTTCATATCTCTCAACCCGGGCATTAGCTTGAAATATCAATTTCAGCTCTTGGAACATCTCATATTCTCCGTGGCGTTCAAAATGCTTTTGAAGTCCCGATTCTAAGCCGTAAAGCATGGCACACTGAACTATTGAGTAGTCATCAGATCGAGCCTGCCAGACGTTCATAACATCTACATTAGCTCCTGCAGCAGGTCTGTCACCTAGCGGTGCATCAAGGACATAATTCTTCTGTGCAGTAATGAGCATAATCCTCAAGTTACGGACCCAGTCCGTGTAGTTGCTACCATCATCTTTCAACTTAGCTTTCTCTAGGAACGCATTAAAATTCAAAGGAACGGTAGCACGGGCCATTGATCTACAACATAGATTTGCAAAAACTATTAGGACTAAGTTCATGATAAATTTTAGTTCAATAATCAAATTGCTAATGAAATCCTAATTAAATCAACATCCCTCAAGTTGTCTAAGTGATACATGATCCAAATCAAGTAACCCATGTCCGATCATCACGTGAGATGGGTAGTTTTCAATGGTGAACATCTCTATGTTGATCATATCTACTATATGACTCACGTTCGACCTTTTGGTCTCTAGTGTTCTGAGACCATGTCTGTACATGCTAGGATCGTCAAGTTTAACCCAAGTATTCTGCATGTGCAAAACTGGCTTACACCCGTTGTATGTGAACGTAGAATCTATCACACCCGATCATCACGAGGTGCTTTGAAACGATGAACTTTGGCAACGGTGCATACTCGGGGAGAATACTTTTATCTTGAAATTAAGTGAAGGGATCATCTTATAATGCTACCGTCGTTCTAAGCAAAATAAGATGCATAATGGATAAACATCACATGCAATAAAAAATGTGACATGATATGGCCATCATCGTCTTGTGCTTTTGATCTTCATCTCCAAAGAATGGGCATGATCTCCATTGTCACCGACACGACACCTTGACCTCCATTGTTGCGTCGGGGTTGTCTCACCAACTATTGCTTCTACAACTATTGCTAACGCATAGCGATAAAGTAAAGCAATTACATGGCGCTTTAGTGATTGACACGCAGGTCATACAATAATTAAAGACAACCCTAAGGCTCCTGCCGATTGTCGTACTCATCGACATGCAAGTCGTGAACTTATTACAAAACATGATCATCTCATACATCAACATATATCATATCACGTCTTGACCATATCACATCACAACATGCCCTGCAAAAACAAGTTAGACGTCCTCTAATTTGTTGTTGCAAATTTTACGTGGCTGCTATGGGAAACTAGCATGAACCGTTCTTACCTACGCAAAACCACAATGGTGATTATCAAGTTGCTATTTAACCTTCTGCAAGGACCGCCATAGTCAAATAAGATTAAACTAAAGTGGGAGAGACAGACACCCGCTAGCCACCTTTATGCAAAACAGGTTGCATGTTAGTCGGTGGAACCGGTCTCATGTGCGTGGACATGTAAGGTTGGTCCGAGCTGCTTCATCCCACAATACCGCCGAATCAAAATAAGACATTGGAGGGAAGCAATATGAACATCACCGCCCACAACTCCTTTGTGTTCTACTCGTGCATATCATCTACGCATAGACCTGGCTCATGATGCCACTGTTGGGGAACGTTGCATCGAAAACAAAAAATTTCTACGCACACGGAAGATCTATCCATGGAGATGCATAGCTACGAGAGGGGGAGAGCATCTACATACCCTTGTAGATCGCTAAGCGGAAGCATTAATCAATGCGGTTGATGTAGTCGTACACCTTCACGATCCGTACCGATCAAGCACCGAACGTACGGCACCTCCGCGTTCAGCACACGTTCAGCTCGATGACGTCCTCGCCTTCTCGTTCCAGCAAGAGGGGTGAAGTAGTAGATGAGTTCTGGCAGCACGACGGTGTGCTGACGGTGGTGGCGAAACTTTTCCGCGGGGCTTCGCCAAGCACAAGAGATATGGACGGAGGAGGAACTAGAGGGAGAGGGGGCGCCGCACACGGCTTCGAATCGTGGTATGTGTTGCCCCTTCCCCTCCTCACATATATATATAGGAGGAGGGGGAGGGGACGCTGCCTAGGGCGCCCCCAAAGGGGGCCGGCGGCTGCCCTAGGCGCCTGCCCTGGCCGCGCCCCCTTTCCTTCTTAGGCGAGTGGGGGGAAGGCAGGAGGAGAGGCGCCCCCCATTTCCTTTCCCAGCATGTGGAAGAGAAGGAAAGAGGGGGCTGGCCCTCTCCTTTCCTTCCCTAGGGGCAGCTGCCATGAGGTGGGGCGTGCCAGCCCCATGTGGGCTGGTGTGCTCTCCCTCGTTGGCCCGTTTGGCCCAATATGCTCCCGTGGCATCCCGGAACCCCTTCCGATGATCCGATAATACTCCGGTGCATTCCGAAAGCTTTCCGGAGACCAAATACTATCATCCTATATATCAATCTTTACCTCCGGACCCTTCCGGAGCTCCTCGTCATGTCCGTGATCTCATCCGAGACTCCAAACAACATTCGGTCACCAACATACATAACTCATATAATACTATATCGTCAACGAACGTTAAGCGTGTGGACCCTACGAGTTCGAGAATGATGTAGACATGACCGAGATGCTTCTCCGGTCAATAACCAATAGCGGGACCTGGATGCCCATATTGGTTCCTATATATTCTATGAAGATCTTTATCGGTCGAACCTTTATGATAACATAGGTAGTTCCCTTTGTCTGTAGGTATGTTACTTGCCCGAGATTCGATCGTCGGTATCTCCATGATACGTCTCCAACGTATCTACTTTTCCTAACGCTTTTCCTCTTGTTTTGGACTCTAATTTGCATGATTTGAATGAAACTAACCCTGGACTGACGTTGTTTTCAGCAGAACTACCATGGTGTTGTTTTTGTGCAGAAATAAAAGTTCTCGGAATGGAATGAAACTTTGCGAGGAATTTTTATACAAAATAAGAGAATTTTTGGAGCCAAGTGCCACCTGAGGGGAGCACCTAGGTGGGCACAACTCACCAGGGCGCGCCTGCCCTCCTAGGCGCGCCCAGGTGGGTTGTCCCCACCTGGTGGCCCCGCAGACCCTGAAACCGACGCTATAAAATCCTATTTTTAGAGAAAAAAATCGGGGAGAAATAATTATCGCGTTTCGCGAGACGGAGCCGTCGTCGTCTCCTGTTCTTCATCGGGAGGCCAGATCTGGAGTCCGTTTGGGGCTCCGGAGAGGGGGATCTTCGATCTTCGTCATCACCAACCCTTCTCCATCGCCAATTCCATGATGCTCCCCACCGGGAGTGAGTAATTCCTTCGTAGGCTCACTAGTCGGTGAGGAGTTGGATGAGATTCATCATGTAATCGAGTTAGTTTTGTTAGGGCTTGATCCCTAGTATCCATTATGTTCTGAGATTGATGTTGCTATGACTTTGCCATGCTTAATGCTTGTCACTTTGGGCCCGGGTGCCATGATTTCAGATCTGAACCGTTTATGTTATCACCATTATATCTATGTTCTAGATCCGATCTTGCAAGTTATAGTCACCTACTACGTGTTATGATCCGGCAACCCCGGAGTGACAATACACTACAGGAATCAGCTGCTTTGCCGTCTGCCATAGTAGACGGCAAAGGCATGCTTGGCGGATGGCAAAGCCTTTGCCGTCTGCCAGCAGACGGCCAACACTCCGGCTGAACAGATAACGGCAAAGGCCACTTTGCCGTCTGCTGGTGGACGGAAAGAAGCAAGCTCTTTGCCGTCTACCAGCGGACGGCAAAGAGGCCAAATAGGCCAAAGTGGCTATATAGCCCCTGTTTTTTCTTATATCAATTCATTTTCATAGAAAATTATATATATGACCAATATAGAATATCCAACACATATTACCAATAGTCATGAACACATGTAAATTAAAAACTTTATTAATAATTGGAATAGGTAATAAAAAGTCATATTATAAAGAATCAGAAATGATTAAGTAATTAAATTTACATTTCGGAATTTACAAGAAATGACCTAAAACTAAATATCTATTTTCCTAAAAACTATCTTATCACTAAGATCTTCTCTGGATCTTCTTCTTTTCTTCCAACCTGCATAACAAAAACACTAAGAAAGAGAGAATGGGTTAGGAGTAGAAATGTAGCATTTCACTTGGTGAAATGCAATGCTGTAGGAGCCAGCACTTGAGATCAAGACAATCTTAGTTAAGATCATGATTTTCAAAGTGATCTTAATTAGAAAGCCAAATAGAGTAAACCAATACCAAAGAGCCAAAGGAGAGAACCAGCCAAGGACCCAATCAAGAAGCCACCACAATTAGTAGTAAGTTAAATGCCAACACAAAGACCACTATCAGTACTAGCTCCAGGAATTAAGCCAACTAAAAACTAGTGATTAAAGCCAAGGATTAGACTTCATCACCGCAATCAGTTTTGTCCAATGAAGCAGCTAGGAGGAGCAGGCTGTCCACAGGAAGCAGGTTTACCAGAATCCACAAGACCAAGCTACAGAAGACCTCAAGGTATACTTGAGGGATTATGTGCTCAGACAGCCTGGAAGTGCCAGGGCTAGTTCATCACAGCACAGGGATAGCCACATGTAAATTAAGCCTAAGAGAGGGGGGGGGGGCTTAGACCAGCATCACTGCCCAAATCGGATGTAGTATCTGCCTTATCAGTAGAAAACTAGGAAAGTAACAGCCAAAACCAAGTATAGCATCTGTTCATATGCTATTAGAAAGAGACCAATAGGAATAGCCAAACCAAGTGGTATCTGCTCATGTCAGTATTAGAAATAAAGCAACTAAGATCAAGTGAGCATCTGTTCATAAGATCAATAGAAATAGCATAGAAGAAATAGCAGGGTAGCACCCCACTAATTATCTGCTTCTGCAGAACACAGCACACACATGCACCTAGTAATTTCTGCAAATAGGGCAATGCACCCACAAGCACAGGGGGCTAGTATCACTTAACAGCTACTACAACTAAACAGCAGCGGCATTAGTTAACAACAGCTATAACCACTATTATCCAAAGGTTAAACAGACCAATGGAAAGGAAATATAACACTAAAATCAGTTAACTGAATCAAAGTCACCACCAACAGTTAGCGAATTAACTGACAGACACAACAACTACAGGGAGAGATCCCCAGTACAGCCAAGTACAGGATTTAGCCACTGACTAGATCAAACACAGCAAGCCTCACTTAGGAACAACTAGAGGAGCATCACAGCCTAACCAATTTAGCAAATCCAGAAGCACATATGCATAGGAGCAACTACACACATGAGCAACCACTGACCAATTTAACAAATCCAAGAGCCAACTACATACTCAGAGCCCTCACACAAAAGAAGATCATCTACTTGTCATCTTTTGGTTTGATGGCATATAGAAACTTCAAAATAATATAAAGAGCCAATTGGTGAACCAACTGAACTTTCTCCACACTAAATAGAAATGATGATAATTCAAGAAAATGGAACCAGAGTGAACACAGGATAAGATAACAACATCCTAGTAGAGAGTGACCACATAAATGGTAGAAGGTAGTGCTCTAAATTGTTAATGTGGTAAGAAATAACTCTGAAACAAGGGTTCTATCGTCATATGTGGGACAGGCAGTGTTATCGTAGGCTACATTGAATCTTTTTTGCGTCTCTACAACTTTACAAAATAGAAATAACCCTTAGCTTGCTGAAATAATAATTCTCTTATATGCTTAGTTTCTAAAGAATAACAGAGGATGAACAAATTAAGAGCAGGTCTGCAACCACATGACTAAGATTCAGGAAAGTGTATAGCAAGGATGATAATTTTGGTTTGTGCGATAAGAATGCAGGTTAACACACGTTGATAATCCAATACACTATATATCAGCAACAAAAGAACACATCTGATACAATTACAGCGGCATCCAGGAGGCCAGAGTGGCATAACCAACAAAGCCAGACACTTGAATCAATGCACAAACTCGCCCCTTCCTCTACTTGGACCAGACCATGACATAAAACCACCATCTAATTGATTCAAGTAATCCGATGTTCCACAGAGTAGCAGAAGAGTAGGAGCAGGGGGAGATGGAGCTCACCGAGGGGCTGTTGACGGAGCAGCACTCGGGGAGGCGCCGGGGTTGCGTTGGACGCCGTCCAACCGGCGAGGAGCACTCCTGCAGCGCAAGCCGATGACGCCATGTCAGAGTTGCGCCAGAGCGCCGTCCCGCCGACGAGCACGAACACCACGGGCACAAACGTGACCAAGGAGGCCGGCGGTGGCATAGAGTACATCCAGGAGCGCCACCAGGAGCGGGGACGACCGGAGCAACGAGCAGGTAGCCACCGGAGACAAGGATCACCACCAACACCGAAACCCTAGCAGGGCATAACCGAAGGGGGCGACCACAGGGAGCAGAGGAAAACAAATCGATGCGGAGGAATCGACAGAGCTCATCGAGGAGCAGCCGTAGGTGTGCTGGGCGGCGCCAGAGCTCACCGGAGCGGCCGAAATCGGCCGGCGTCCGTGGCGGTGGCGCAAGGGGATCGAGAGGACCAGACAGGAAGAGAGCTAAGCGAGCGAGAGAGATGGGCGCGTGCGTTGGTCCTGATCTAGCCCAGCCAGCGTAACTATACGGCTTTTTTTTACCCACAAAAAAAAATTGCATACCTCTTTGCCATCTGCTGGCAGACGGCAAAGAGGTGGGGCTGGTGCGCTGTTACAGCGCTGGCGTCCACTGGACCCCACCCACCTCTTTGTCGTCTGCCAGCAGACGGCAAAGAATCTTTGCCATCTGCTGGCAGACGGCAAAGAATTGGCTCATGGCAACCAGGTTCTTTGCCGTCTATCAGTTCTTTGTCGTCTGTTTTACCAAAGCAGACGGTAAAGAGCCTCTTTGCCGTCTGCCAGCAGACGGCAAAGATCCTGATTCCAGTAGTGATAGTCAGGACCACTACAGGTGATGACCGTAGTTTGAGGAGTTCATGTATTCACCGTGTGTTAATGCTTTGTTCCGGTTCTCTATTCAAAGGAGGCCTTAATATCCCTTAGTTTCCAATATGGACCCCGCTGCCATGGGAGGGTAGGACAAAAGATGTCATGCAAGTTCTTTCCATAAGCACGTATGACTATTTACGGAATACATGCCTATATTATATTTATGAACTGGAGCTAGTGCCGTATCGCCTTAGGTTATAACTGTCTCATGATGAATATCATCCAACAAATTACAGATCCAATGCCTACGAATTTATCTTATATTGTTTCTGCTAAGTTACTACTGCTGTCACTGTTGCACTTGCTACAATATCACTGCTATCACTGTTACCGTTACTGTTGCTGCTGCTACTATTATCAAAACTATCATACTACTTTGCTACTGATCACTTTGCTGCAGATAATTAATCTCCAGGTGTGGTTGAATTGACAACTCAGCTGCTAATACTTACAAATATTCTTTGGCTCCCCATGTGTCGAATCTATAAATTTGGGTTGAATACTCTACCCTCAAAAACTGTTGCGATCCCCTATACTTGTGGGTTATCAAGACCTTTTTCTTGCGCCGTTGCCGGGGAGCATAGCTATATTTGTTGAGTCACTTGGGATTATGATCAATTATTCAATATGAAGAATCTGAAGGATGCTGAGACTAAGATCTTTCCCTCTAAGATGAGGGGAGGTAAGGAACTGCCATCCAGCTCTGCTTTAGATTCACCTTCTGTTATAAGTAAACTTGCAACACCACCACATGCTACTAATCCTGATATGCCACAAGTTATTGATGATGCTACTTCTGCTATGAATGATGCTTATGATAATGCTAGTACCTTGCTTGATGATGATGTGCGATTAGGTGAATTTCTTGATGAACAAATTGCTAGAGTAAGACAACATGATATTGTTGAATCTGATGATGAGCTTGAAACTGAAAATCTTGAAACACCCACTAGAACTAGCCCTCCTAGATATGAATTGCCTAAGGTACCGGAAGGTTATGTTATGAATGAGGAGACAACTAGAGATATTCTTGCTTGTAAGGATAGAGATGATCTAGAGAAATTATTATGCAAGTATAAAGAAAAATCTCTGAATGCTAGAATGCAATATGATCCTAAGTTTGCTACCTCACCTATCTTTATTAATGATAAGGATTATGAATTCTCTGTCGACCCAGAGTTAATTACTTTGGTTGAATCTGATCCTTTCCATGGTTATGAAACTGAGACTGTTGTGGCACATCTTACTAAGTTGAATGACATAGCCACCCTTTTTATTCATGATGAGAAAACTCGCTATTACTATATTCTCAAATTATTTCCGTTCTCATTAAAGGGTGATGCTAAAGCTTGGTACAGTACTCTTGCTCCTGGTTGTGTGCGTAGTCCCCAGGATATGATTTATTACTTCTCTGAAAAATATTTTCCTGCTCATAAGAAACAAGCTGCCTTACAGGAAATATTTAACTTTGTGCAAATTGAAGAAGAGAGTCTCCCACAAGCTTGGGGGAGGCTTTGCCAGTTACTTAATGCTTTGCCTGATCATCCTCTTAAAAAAATGAAATACTTGATATCTTCTATAATGGACTAACCGATGCTTCTAGGGATTTCCTAGATATTGTGTTGGTTGTGTTTTTAGGGAACGAACTATTGGACAAGCTGAAGAATTATTGAATAACATATTGAAAAACTATGATGATTGGACTCTTCCTGAACCACCATCTAAACCCACTCCGAAGAAGAGGGGTATTTTATATCTCAGTCCCAAAGATATGCAAGATGCAAAGAAATCTATGAAGGAAAAATGTATTAAAGCTGAGGATGTCAAAAATTTACCTCCTATTGAAGAAATACATGGGCTTGATACACCACCACCTGCGGTGGTAGAGGTAAATTCTCTAATGAAATTCAATGATAATGATAATTCTCACAATATGCACCCTAGCCAATGCCTTTATGAGTTTGAAAACTATATTAGAAAACAAGATCACTTCAATGCAAATGTTATGAAACAATTGAAATACAATTCTGATATGATTGCTCGCTTAAGTGACTTGTTATTTAGAATCTCAAATGATGTTAGAGGTGTAGGGAAGCATGCTTCTATGGTTCAAACTCAGCTAGAACAAGTTGCTAAATCTCAAAGAGAACTGCTTGATGAAATGAACAATAATATCAATGATCATGCTGTTAGAGTAATGACTAGAGGAGGTAGAATGACTCAGGAACCACGTTATCCTGAGGGACACCCAAAAAGAATTGTACAGGATTCACAAAGGAACAACACCACTGCACCTGGTCCTTCTAAAAAGAAAAAGAAAAAGAAAAATGATAGGACTTTGCATGCCTCTAGTGAACCTGAAGTAGAGAAACCTCCTGATAATGATAATGATGTTTCTATTTCTGATGCTGAAACTCAATCTGGTAATGAACATTCACCTTCTGATAATGAAAAAGATAATGATGAGGTTCATGAAGAAACTCAAACAAATAATAAAGAACCAGACAATGATGTTGAGATAGAACCAACTGTTGATCTTGATAACCCACAACCCAAGAATGCAAGATATGATAAAAGAGACTTTGTTGCTAGAAAACACGGTAAGGAAAGAGAACCGTAGGTTCAAAAACCTATGCCTTTTCCACCTAAGACAAGTAAAAAGAAAGATGATGAAGAATTTGAACGCTTTGCTGAAATGCTGAGGCCAGTCTTTTTGCGTACTCGCTTGACTGATATCTTGAAAATGCCTCCTTATGCAAAGTACATGAAGGACATCATCACTAATAAGAGAAAAATACCGGAAGCTGAAATCTCCACCATGCTTGCTAATTACACTTATAAGGATGGAGTACCTAAAAAACTTAGAGATCCAGGAACACCAACTATACCTTGCTCCATCAAAAAGAATTATGTGAAAACTGCTTTATGTGATTTGGGAACTGGTGTTAGTGTTATGCCTTTCTCTTTATATAAAAGACTTGATTTGAATAAACTCACACCTACTGAAATATCTTTGCAAATGGCTGATAAATCAACTGCCATACCTATCGGTATTTGTGAGGATGTGCCCGTTGTTGTTGCTAATGTTACTATTTTGACTGACTTTGTTATACTTGAGATGCCCAAGGACGACAACATGTCGATTATCCTTGGTAGACCCTTCTTGAATACTGCAGGGGCTGTTATTAATTGCAATAAAAGCAAGGTCACTTTTCATATCAATGGTAATGAGCATACGGTGCACTTTCTGAAGAAACAATTCCAAGTGAATGGTATTAATGTTATTGAAAAATCTCCGATAATCACTATTGGAAGTTTTCAACTACCTCTACCTACTACCAAAAAGAAATATGAAATGCTTATTGTTGGGGACATTCATATCCCCGTTGAGGTAACTTAGTGATTTACGAAAGTTCTTCGGTTTCATGCTAATCGAAAGTGGTTGTTAATAAGACTTGATCAACCTTATTAATGGATCATTTTTTAGAGGTACGAAGTTGATGAATTTAGTGAGCACTACCTTCTGTCCCTACCTTTTATTTTCTGTTCCTATTAGTTAAATAAAATAAAATGCCATGCTTTGTCTGTTTTCTGATTTTTCCCGTGCAATAAAAAATGACCCAAAAATAAAAGTTCTTAGAATGCCCTGAAAATTTAATATGATTTTTTCTGAATATTTAAGAATTTCTGGTGCAAATAATATCAGAGGGAGGTGCACCAGGTGGGCACAACCCACCTGGGCGCCAGGACCCCCAGGCGCGCCCTGGTGGGTTGTGGTCCCCACGTGGGCCCCCTCACTTATTTCTTCATCCCACATCTTCACTTACCTCCAGAAAAAATCTCCATCGCTCTCTCTCTCTCTCGTGTTCTTGCTCCCGAAACCGCGGATTTTGATCTCTTTGCTTGAAGCTCCATTTCCAAAATTGTTTCGGGGAATTGTTGCTTGGTATGTGACTCCTCCGTTTGTCCAATTAGTTTTTGTTTTAGTTGTTTATATTTTGAATAATTAGCTGCTCTTGGTGCTGCTGTAGATGAGCTTGCATGTTGAATTCTTAGAGTTCTAAGTAGTTTGAATGCTTGCTATGGCCTCTATGCTTCCCTATGAGTAGTTGCTACCAATTTTGTAGAGTTTTGTTGAGAAAAATTTGTGGACTAAAAATTTCAGAATTTTTGTTCATAGGAAAAATATGAGTATCTTTAGGAAGTTTGCTTCCAAGAAGAACTCCAAGGGAGTGATTGGGGAGTCATCTGATAGTGACCTCCATACTTGGAGATTGGCGGAGCTACGGCCGTGCGAATGGCTGCATACCCCGTTCATGGAAGAGGATGGAATCCTTCAAGATTTTGCACAATATGCTGCTAATGCCGGCCTCACCGACTTCATCACAGCTGAATGCAAACAGTATCACCTCCTCACAAATTCCTTTGTGCAAAGTTTTACTTTCCTTCCTAGGAATAACCCCCCTGAAGTGCAGTTTAATTTATATGCTGAACCCCGTCAGATACCACTTACTGAATTTTGTGAAATATGCTTGCTTCCTTCTGATGGTATTCTGGCAGAGCCTAGGCCCGCAGAGTTTGAAAGCTTCTATCGTACTCTAACAGTGGGTGATGAGAGAGGGGTGTCGAGTATCACTGCCGCTGGCTTGCATTTTCCTGTTGTTCATTATTTTGCTCTTTTTATTACAAAATGCTTGCTTGCTAGAGAGAAGGTAGGTGCACTCAGTTCACCAGACCTTGCTGTTTTGCGCGTGCACTAGAGGGCGACAACACTTATAGCTTGGGAGCTATTGTGGCACGTCGCCTCCACATTAATAAGTCCAAGGGTAAAATTCATGGAGGCATTTACGCCACTCGTTTGGCAGCTCGCTTTAATGTTCAGATTCGCCTGCATGATTATCCTTTGCCCAAGGTTTACCTAGATCGCGCGGCTATCAATCACCACCAGTTTACTACTATTGATTATCCTAACATTCCTATTCCTTATAACCTAGTTTTTAGTGTGAGAACTCATGATATTATTCCACTGCCTGCACCTGCTTTGTTTGATCCTATTGCTAGGGGCGGATACAGGATTATGCCTGCGGATATTATCGCCTACCGAAACAACCAGGCTACAACAGAGGAGGAGCCTCAGCAGTGGGATCCGTGGGTGCCTGCTCCTCAGTACCCCAACTATCATCCAGGCTATTGACTGATTACCAAGTTAGGCCAAAAGCCTAAGCTTGGGGGAGTACGTGTTTCTCACCGACTTTACATTCATGTTCACACATTTCAATTGTCGGTGTTCACACTTTTTCATTGTATTATCCATGCTTAAATTTATTTTCTCGCTTTCTTCTTGTGTGTTTGAAAAACTTTGAGAAAATCCAAAAATATTTCCAGCTTCTTTTTGCTTTTTCTTTCTAGAGTAGTTAGCTGTAGCACTAAAAAGAAAACCCAAAAAGATTTCCTTGTTCTTCTTTTGCTTGTTGGGAGCTTTCCCGTGTAAATATTTTTTCTCATTTTTGCTTTTCCCTTTTTATTTGCTTCTTTCGAATAAAACCAAAAAAAACTCCAAAAATATTTCAGTGTGTTTCTCTGAATTTCTTTTCTTTCTTTCAAGTCGTACCAAGGAGAAGACCACAATGAAAATGTTGAGTGGCTCTCATATGTATAATTGTTGATTTAACAAAGAGCCCATTTTACCTTGTCTTCTCGTGTTGAATAAATGTTTGCAGATTCCAGCTTAGTCCATGGCACTCTTGCACTATTATTATTTTCATATCGTTCGGTCGTGCAAGTGAAAGGCAATAATGACGATATTCGATGAACTGGCCGTGGCAGAGAGAAACGGGTATGAACTCGACTTGTTCTATTTTTTTAAATATGTTTATCCATGATTCAGCCCATTATGATTAAACATGTTTGCAATGACAATTAGAGATTATAGTTTCTCATGCCATGCATAAGTAGCTGGGAGTGAATAATGATTTATCTTGGATATCAACATTGCGTTAAGATGATTGTGATGTAGTATGATGATATGGTATCCTCCTCTAAACGTTCGAGTGGCTTGACTTGGCACATGTTCATGCATGTAGTTGAATCAAAACCAACATAGCCTCTATGATATTTATGTTCATGGTGTTCATATCCTACTCATGCTAGTTTCCAATGTTACTTATGCATAATGCATGTTCATGACTGTTGTTGCTCTCTAGCTGGCCGCTTCTCAACCTATTTGCTAGCCTTCACCTGTACTAAGTGGGAATTCTGCTTGTACATCCAAAACCTGAACCCAAGTTATTTCAGATGAGTCCACCATGCCTACCCATATGCGGTATTACCCTGCCGTCCTAAGTAAATTTGCATGTGCCACCTCTAAAAACTTCAAATAAATATCCTTTTTGTGTGCCTGGATCGTTCATGGAACGACAGGAGGTAGTCGGTATCTTCCATGCTAAACGAGTTATTCTCAGGTCAAGTGTTTATTCACTCGCCATCGCACGAGAAAAGGGCGGTAATAGGGATTCCCAGTCCCGAACTAAAAAATGCAAATAATTAAACAAAACTCCCCCGGGACTGTTGTTGGTATGGATGGCACCCGTTGTTTCGGACAAGCCGTGGAGTGTGATTGATGGTGGAGGGGGAGTAAACCTTTACTTTTATCGCTTGGGGACCACCACTAGCGCTCTTAGCATGGAAGATGTTGATAGCTGATGGTCGTGAAGTAAATGAGAAGGGTGCATGTCTCAAAATATCATTTACCTCTATTTTAAAAACTTGAGCTCTGACACCTCTGCAAATCACTGCTTCCCTCTGCGAAGGGACTATCTATTTACTTTCATGTTGTGTCATCACCTTCTTAAATAAGCGCCAGAACCTGAGAGCACTGCTGTCATGCTTATGCATTGTGTGTAGCTAATGTTGGGTGCATCATGACTGGATCTTTTCTACCATGAATTACAATGTTTAGTCACTGCTTGAACTTTGGAGGTGCTCTGGATTTATGTTTTGCGGTCTCAGAAAGGGCTAGCGAGATACCACTATTGTCATATTATATCATGGTTGTTTTGATAACGTGATGCCATTTGAGATATCTTATTATTGCTCGCTAGCTGATTATGTCATTGATATGAGTTAATATAATTTTTAAGAGTTATTGTCGACATGGTTAGTTATAATTTTGGCTGAAAACCTGGGTGCTATTTAAGCTTATTTATGCAAACAAGAGCAAAAGAGTTCGTAAAAGTTTTTCTTTTTCACTTTCAGTTTATCAACTGAATTGCTTAAGGACAAGCAAAGGTTTAAGCTTGGGGGAGTTGATACGTCTCCAATGTATCTACTTTTCCTAACGCTTTTCCTCTTGTTTTGGACTCTAATTTGCATGATTTGAATGAAACTAACCCCGGACTGACGCTGTTTTCAGCAGAACTACCATGGTGTTATTTTTGTGCAGAAATAAAAGTTCTCGGAATGGAACAAAACTTTGCGAGGAATTTTTATACAAAATAAGAAAATTTCTGGAGCCAAGAGCCACCTGAGGGGGGCACCTGGGTGGGCACACCCCACCAGGGCACGCCTGCCCCCCCAGGCGCACCCAGGTGGGTTGTCCCCACCTGGTGGCCCCGCAGACCCTGAAACCAACGCTATAAAATCCTATTTTTCCAGAAAAAAATTGGGGAGAAAGAATTATCGCGTTTCGCGAGACGGAGCCGCCGCCATCTCCTGTTCTTCATCAGGAGGCCAGATCTGGAGTCCGTTTGGGGCTCCGGAGAGGGGGATCTTCGATCTTCGTCATCACCAACCCTTCTCCATCGCCAATTCCATGATGCTCCCCACCGGGAGTGAGTAATTCCTTCGTAGGCTCGTTGGTCGGTCAGGAGTTGGATGAGATTCATCATGTAATCGAGTTAGTTTTGTTAGGGCTTGATCCCTAGTATCCATTATGTTCTGAGATTGATGTTGCTATGACTTTGCCATGCTTAATGCTTGTCACTTTGGGCCCGGGTGCCATGATTTCAGATCTGAACCGTTTATGTTATCACCATTATATCTATGTTCTAGATCCGATCTTGCAAGTTATAGTCACCTACTACGTGTTATGATCCGGCAACCCCGGAGTGACAATAGTCGGGACCACTCCCGTTGATGACCGTAGTTTGAGGAGTTCATGTATTCACCGTGTGTTAATGCTTTGTTCCGGTTCTCTATTAAAAGGAGGCCTTAATATCCCTTAGTTTCCAATATGGACCCCGTTGCCACGGGAGGGTAGGACAAAAGATGTCATGCAAGTTCTTTCCATAAGCACATATGACTATTTACGGAATGCATGCCTACATTATATTTATGAACTAGAGCTAGTGCCGTATCGCCCTAGGTTATAACTATCTCATGATCAATATCATCCAACAAATTACCGATCCAATGCCTACGAATTTATCTTATATTGTTTCTGCTAAGTTACTACTGTTGTCACTATTGCACTTGCTACAATATCACTGCTATCACTGTTACCGTTACTATTGCTACTGCTACTATTATCAAAACTATCATACTACTTTGCTATTGATCACTTTGCTGCAGATAATTAATCTCCAGGTGTGGTTGAATTGACAACTCAGCTGCTAATACTTACAAATATTCTTTGGCTCCCCTTGTGTCGAATCTATAAATTTGGGTCTAATACTCTACCCTCGAAAACTGTTGCGATCCCCTATACTTGTGGGTTATCACTCCATACCTAGTTCAATCTCGTTACCGACAAGTCTCTTTACTCGTTCCGTAATACATCATCTTGTAACTAACTCCTTAGTCACTTTGCTTGCGAGCTCCTTGTGATGCTGTATTACCGAGAGGGCCCAGAGATACCTCTTCGTCATACAAAGTGACAAATCCCAATCTCGATTCACGCCAACTCAACAGACACCTTCAGAGATACCTGTAGAGCACCTTTATGATCACCCAGTTATGAAGTGATGTTTGACAGCACACAAGGCATTCCTCCGGAGTCCAGGAGTTGCATGATCTCATGGTCGAAGAAACATGTATTTAACATTAAGAAAGCAGTAGCAATAAATTGAACGATCATATGCTGTGCTAACGGTTGGGTCTTGTCCATCACATCATTCTCCTAATGATGTGATCCCATTATCAAATGACAACTCATGTCTATGGTCAGGAAACCTCAACCATCTTTTGATCAACGAGCTAATCTAGTAGAGGCTTACTAGGGACTTGGTATTTGCTTGTGTATTCACACATGTATTTAAGTTTCCGATCAATACAATTATAGCATGAATAATAAACCTTTATCATGGTTAAGGAAATATAATAATAACCACTTTATCATTGGCTCTAGGGCATAGTTCCAACAATTCGTACTAGATTTCCATCAATTTGAGCTTTGGGAAACAAATAGAACAAAGCATATATTGTTATATTAAAAAGGAGTGGGGACATGTGATCTCCATGTCATACTTCCTTATAAGATATGGGCCTACTAATCACTCACTTTGACACACACTTCACGCTCAACCATTACACTCAGTATCATATCACTCAGTTTATCAGATGAAACTTTTGCTTGAAAGACCCTTTGTAAGAAATTATCATAATCTGCTTTAAACAAAACATCAGATATATTTTTCAATAGACATCGTGCATGATTTCATTCATAATTAGGACACCTTCCATGATATACCTTCCTTTCAAGAAGGCTACCTGAGTAGTATCATCGATAATCTGAACGCATACTTCCATCCTAGTATTTTCCCCTTTAGTTACTAGCTTAAGTCTGGCATTAAGAAAACACACATACCTAAACTTTTTTTATAAACTCAACCCCATCCACTTTTGGGAGCTTAATGATAGTATCATTGATCTTTTAACATTCAGTTTCCTTAAGCAAAACAAAAGATTCTTTTAGCATATCCCTTAATAATTTCTTAGTAGTTTCTGTAAAAATCAACTGGAAACCATTTTACAAGGGCTTTATTATGGACTACTGAGAAAACCAACATTTTAATTTATTAATAATTTTCTTAGTTTTTGACTTCTTTGGAGAAAAGGGTATTCACCTTGATTTCGTTGTAGGAATGAAAAGCTAAATGAAAGGAATCCTCCCATGCAAGGACTAGTAAGGTTAGTACTCCTCCTTTTTTTCTCACTGGTCAGTGGTCACTAACACCACCCAGGGTGATCATTGTGCTCGGAGAGGAAAGGAACACAAAAAGAGTGCTAAGCCACAAAAACATGCATAACCAACTAACAATTCTGAGGCATGATTTGTAGGTAGGAACCCAGAGCAATTCAAGGGAAGACAAAACATTAACATAGGAGCCCATCCTTTTGCTCGATCAAACATCTTTGCAGGTACCTCCCCGAGTCTTCTGGATCCTACTCGAAAAATCTGCTAGTTATTTGTCTTTTGCAATTTGACTGGGGAAGAGAATCAAGAAACAAATGCTATGAATAATGGTTGTTGGATCAGAAGAGAAAAATTCCAATGAAAACAAGCACATAGTGAAACATATTCTCATTTCACATTTAAACTCACGAGACCATGAGTCAGAAAGGCTAGCTCAAAGACTAAAAAAATACCAAAGGCACATCATATCCCCCCTCGCCCAAATGTATTGTGTGGTATGAGATGAACAAAAGAGGTGATCAATACTTTTGTCAGCACACCAAAACAAACATTCATTATCAACATTCCCACCACCATGATTCAAGACATCTCTGATTAGAATGCTTATATGAAGCCAAAGTCAACCAAGACCTTAATCCTAGGTAGAATTTTGAAAAAATACACTATTTGTTTTTTGAGGGAGGCAAGAAGCATGGGGTGAAGCTGCATATAAAAAATCTCATACTAAATTTCCCTTTGGGTGTAGGAATATTGACTAGGAATCAAGATCCCCCACCATACTCACCTTACTGATTAGTTGATCAAGCATATTGATCACATCTTTGTATTCCCCCTAAGTCATTCTTATAAAACATAGACAAATCATACCTTTTAGTCAGCATAATATGAATTGTCATATCATGGAAAAAGTAACAAAATATAGAGAAAGCATAGTTCTTTTCCAATCCACCTATCTTCCCAAAACATGGCCATTTTGCCATTCCCCATTTTCTTTTGCAAAAAGAATAGGAAATGTCTTGATGTCCATAAGCTTTGGCCATAACTTGGAGTGACTAGCTTTAGTTTTTGGTTGAGTAAGTGGGATGTTCTTAAGAACATCCTGCCACAATCCTCTTCCATTCTTTAATCTCCATAACCAAATACATAACTGATGGGGAACGTTGCATGGAAAACAAAAAAATTCTATGCACACGCAAGATCTATCCATGGAGATGCATAGCTACGAGAGGAGGGGCATCTTCATACCCTTGAAGATCGCTAAGCGGAAGCATTTATCAACGTGGTTGATGTACTCATCCACCTTCACGATCCGTCCCGATCAAGTACCGAACGTACGGCACTGGTACGTCTCCAACGTATCTATAATTTTTGCTTGTTCCATGCTGTTATATTATCATTCTTGGATGTTTTACAATCATTTTATAGCAACTTTATATCATTTTTTGGGACTAACCTATTGACATAGTGCCCAGTGCTAGTTGCTATTTTTGCTTGTTTTTTACTTCGCAGAATATCAGTACCAAACGGAGTCCAAATGCAGCGAAACTTTTTGGAGAATCTTTATGGACCAGAAGGAACAACTTGGGCCAAAGAAGTACCAGAGGGGTGCCCCGAGGGGGCACAACCCACCAGGGCGCGCCTGGGGGCCCAGGCGCGCCCTGGTGGGTTGTGCCCACCTCGGTGGCCTCCCGCACCGCCTCTTCGCCCTATAAATACGCCAATATTCTAGAAACCCTAGGGGAGATGTCGAAACACAATTCCATCCGCCGCAAGTTCCAGAACCACGAGATCCAATCTAGACACCATCATGGAGGGGTTCATCATCCTCATTGGTGCCTCTCCGATGATGCATGAGTAGTTCATTGTAGACCTACGGGTCCGTAGGCAGTAGCTAGATGGCTTCTTCTCTCTTTTTGATTCTCAATACAATGGTCTCTTGGAGATCTATTTGATGTAACTCTTTTTGCGGTGTGTTTGTTGGGATCCGATGAACTTTGAGTTTATGATCAAATCTATACCCCTGAAAGTTATTTGAGTTCTTTGATCTCATTTATGCATGATTACTTATAGCCTCGTATTTCTTCTTCGAATCTTTGGTTTAGTTAGGCTGACTAGATCGATTTTTCTTGCCATGGGAAGAGGTTCTTTGTGATGGGTTCGATTGTGCAGTGTTCTTTCCCAATGACAGAAGGGGCAGCAAGACACGCATGTATTGTTGCTATTAAGGATAACAAGATGGAGGCTATTCCTACATGAATAGATCTCGTCTACATCATGCCATCGTTCTTATTGCATTACTTAGTTTCTCCATGAACTTAATACACTAGATGCATGCTGGATAGCGGTTGATGTGTGGAGTAATAGTAGTAGATTCAGGCAGGAGTCGGTCTACTAATCTTGGACGTGATGCCTATATAATGATCATTGCCTGGATATCGTCATAATTATTTGAGGTTCTATCAATTGCCCAACAGTAATTTTTTTACCCACCGTGTGCTATTTCTTGAGAGAAGCCACTAGTGAAATCTACGGCCCCCGGGTCTATTCTTCATCATATTTGCTTTCCGATCTATTATTTGCCACTTTTATTTTCAGATCTATTATTCCAAAAACCCAAAAATACCTTGCTGCACTTTTTATTCGCATCTTTTATTTCGCGTTTTATCGAGATCTATTTATTCAATCTACCACAAATTTATCTATCTTTTTACCGTGGAGGGATTGACAAGCTCTCTTACGCATCGGGTTGCAAGTATTTGTTCTTTGTGTGCAGGTCCCGTTTACATAGTGTTGCTTGGTTCTCCTACTAGATTGATACCTTGGTTTCATAACTGAAGGAAATACCTACCGTAGCTGTGCTGCATCATCCCTTCCTCTTTGGGGAAATACCGACATAGTTCAAGCGACATCACAAGGAATTTCTGGCGCCGTTGCCGGGGAGACATCATCAACATCTATCAGGTTCCTAATCACAAATATCATCTCCTTGCAATTTACATTATTTGTCATTTGCCTCTTGTTTTCATCTCCCCCACTTCACAAAAAGTTGTCGTTTTATTTGCCCTCTTTTTCGTTCGTCTTTTTCTCGTCAGATCTCTTATCTGCTTGAATTTGTCACCATGAGTGACTTTGGTATGGCAGAAACAGATGATGGCCTAACTCCTAAAATTGGACGATCTGGCAATATAGATGCCAAAACTTTTGTTTTGGGGCAGGGGAACGTTATGGGAAAAGAACATATCCAAGAATTTTTCAATTGTATTGGAAATTTGACTCTTGATGATGCTCCTATACTTAAAAGAACTAAATGTTATGCGGAAGCTATTTCAGCGCTAGTTCTGAAACTTGAAAATAGATTTATCCGTACCCAGCCAACCTTGCAAAGATTGTTTTATGAGCTACCAGCTATAAAAGATCCTAAGGCTACAAAGATAGCTACCCAAGTTCTTATGAATGAATTTGATTACATAGTACAGGAAGCTACGGAATTTTTTTATTTTTATGGTATGAGCCGTGAAAAACCGGTAATAGATGAGATCCTCTATAATAGTGATTATATGTTGAGACACTTTCTTGGAAATAACCAATTTTTTATGAGAATCTTAAAAAGGAAATCCCCATTTTAGATATAATCCAACAAGTTTTCAATGATGTTAATCAACAATATTCTTGGATTGTTGCCGGAAATCAAAGGGGATGTGCAGATGGGCAACTTGATAATGCTAAAATTTCTATGGATAATGTGTTTCAAGTTATTTTTGCAAAACCTCCTGATAAGAACACATCTACGGAAAATAGGAAGAAGGATGACAATACTTAGATCTATGCATTATGCCTAGCTAGGGGCATAAAACGATAGCGCTTGTTGGGAGGCAACCCAATGAATAAAATTTATTTTTGCCTTTTTATTTCTGTTCTTGAGTGTTTGCACAATTATGCCTCTAATATGATTGTGTTTTTTATGTTTTAATTAGTGTTTGGGCCAAGCAAAGCCTTTGGGATCATGTTGGGTGATAGTTGATTTGATCTTGTTGAAAAACAGAAACTTTTATGTCCAGTAAAATAATTTTTAAAAATCATATAAGCGACGAAAAATTCTGAAAATTTTAAAAAAGATTGATATACAAATTTCCCACGTTTTCCTAATTTTTCAGAATTTTTGGAGTTACAAAAGTATACGAAGTTTTCAGATTCCTACAGATTGTTCTGTTTTTGACAGATTCTGTTTTCGTTGCATTGTGTGCTTATTTTGATGAATCTATGGGTTGTATCGGGGGGTACGAGCCATAGAAAAGTTTGAATACAGTAGATATAATGCAATAATAAAATATGAATTGGTTTGCAACAGTACTTAGAGTGGTGATTTTCTTTGTTATACTAACGGATCTAACGAAGGTTTTGTTAAGTTTTGTGTGATTGAAGTTTTCAAGTTTTGGGTGAGATCACGATGGATGAAGGAATAAGGAGTAAGAAGAGCCTAAGCTTGGGGATTCCCATGGCACCCCAAGTTAATATTCAAGGAGAAATAAGCAACTAAGCTTGGGGATGCCCCGAGTGGCATCCCCTCTTTCTTCTAACGACCATCGGTATTTTACTTGGAGCTATATTTTTATTCGTCACATATCATGTGTTTTGCTTGGAGCATCTTGTATTATATGAGTATTTGCTTCATTTCTTTTTACTTTGTTTCATCTATCCTTGCTGAACACATCTATTTGAGAGAGCCAAAATTATGCTATAATTTGTTAGAATTGCTCTATGTGCTTCACATAACTTTTTTGAGCTATGGAATTGCTCTAGTGCTTCACTTATATCTTTTTTAGCACGGTGTGCTTTAATACTTTTGAAGAAATACTCTCATGCTTCACTTAGATTTATTTTAGAGCCAGTAAATTTTTGAAGAAATTATCTCATGCTTCACTTATATTATTTTGAGAGACGAAAAACTTTTATGCTCATGTTCTTCAGTTAGATTTGTTCGAGCTTGTCAAAAGCAATTGCAACTTATGAAACTAGTCCCAAAGTGATAGATATTCAAGAAGGATATAATAAAAACATTCATGAAGATCATTGGACAAAATAAACTTGATTCTTTGTAATAGTTGTGAGATACGATGATAGTGATATGTGAGTCATGTTGGTGAGTAATTATGCTTTAGTAAGAATATTGGTGTTAAGGTTTGTGATTCCCTATGCAAGCACGAAAGTCAATAGTTGTGCAATGAAATTATATCCTACTTGTGGTGCATTATTCGGTGTTAGTTATGCTTAATGCTCACTTATGTAATTTTTTTTCTTGATTGGTTGCTTCTCAATCTTTTTGCTAGCCTCCACTTGTACTAAGTAGAGATACTACTTGTGCATCCAAAATCCTTTAAACCAGTTTTGCCACATGAGTCCACCATACCTACCTATATGCGGTATTTCCATGCCATTCTAAGCAAATTTGTATGTGCCGTCTCTAATTTTCAAAATAAATTTTCTTTTTGTGTGCTCGTACCGCTCATGAAGCGGCAGGGGGTGGCCAATATTTTCCATGCTAGATGTGTTATTCTCAAGATGAGCATTTATTCACTTGTCATTGCACGAGAGTGCGGCGGTAATAGGGATGCCCAGTCCCGAAATAAAAAAGAAATTTACTTTATGTTGTCAAATAATAAATCCCTTGGAATGTGATGGTATGGAAGGCACCCGTGGATACGGCTAGCCATGGAATGTGAAAGAATGGTGGAAAAAGGAGTAAACTTTATTTTATGTTTGGGAACGGCCTATGATATATCTAGCATGGAAAGTGTTGGGAATTACTCGGTCGTTTTCGTTGACGGGAAAAGTATGCCTGTCAAAAATTTTATCTCTCAATTTAAGCTTTGAGCTCTGGCACCTCTACAAATCCCTACTTCCCTCTGCGAAGGGCCTATCTATTTACTTTATGCAATTTTTACTTTTATTTGAGTCTCCATCTTCTCTTATAAAGCACCAACTAAGGGGCACTATGATCGTACTTGAGCATTGGGTATAGCTAATATGCGAGGGTGTTTCATGAATGGATCAATGATTAAGCACGATGGTCTAGGGATAACTTTCTTTAGTGTTGATATTTTGAAAGACATGGTTGTTTGTTGATATGCTTGAGTATTGAAACCTTCATGTCAAAACTAGACTATTGCTTTGAATCATATAAAAGCCCAAATGTCCATGCTACAAAAGAAAAGAATATGTGATGAACATGTTAGGCAGCATTCCACATCAAAAATTCTGTTTTTATCATTTACCTACTCGAGGACGAGTAGGAATTAAGCTTGGGGATGCTGATATGTCTCCAACGTATCTATAATTTTTGCTTGTTCCATGCTGTTATATTATCATTCTTTGATGTTTTACAATCATTTTATAGCAACTTTATATCATTTTTTGGGACTAACCTATTGACATAGTGCCCATTGCCAGTTGCTATTTTTTGCTTGTTTTTTACTTCGCAGAATATCAGTACCAAACGGAGTCCAAACGCAGCGAAACTTTTTGGAGAATTTTTAAGGACCAGAAGGAACAACTTGGGCCAAAGAAGTACCAGAGGGGTGCCCCGAGGGGGGCAAAACCCACCTGAGCGCGCCCTGGTGGGTCGTGCCCACCTCGGTGGCCTCCCGCACCTCCTCTTTGCCCTATAAATACCCCAATATTCCAGAAACCCTAGGGGAGACGTCGAAACAAAATTCCAGCAGCCGCAAGTTCCAGAACCACGAGATCCAATCTAGACACCATCACGGAGGGGTTCATCATCCTCATTGGTGCCTCTCTGATGATGCGTGAGTAGTTCATTGTAGACCTACGGGTCTGTAGGCAGTAGCTAGATGGCTTCTTCTCTCTTTTTGATTCTCAATAGAATGGTGTCTTGGAGATCTATTTGATGTAACTCTTTTTGCGGTGTGTTTGTTGGGATCCGATGAACTTTGAGTTTACGATCAGATCTATATCCATGAAAGTTATTTGAGTTCTTTGATCTCTTTTATGCATGATTACTTATAGCCTCGTATTTCTTCTTCGAATCTTTGGTTTAGTTAGGCCGACTAGATTGATTTTTCTTGCCATGGAAAAAGGTGCTTTGTGATGGGTTGGATCGTGCGGTGTTCTTTCCCAGTGACAAAAGGGGCAGCAAGACACGCATGTATCATTTCTATTAAGGATAACAAGATGGGGGCTATTCCTACATGAATAGATCTCGTCTACATCATGTCATCGTTCTTATTGCATTACTCCGTTTTCCATGAACTTAATACACCAGATGCATGCTGGATAGCGGTCGATGTGTGGAGTAATAGTAGTAGATGTAGGCAGGAGTCAGTCTACTAATCTTGGACGTGATGCCTATATAGTGATCATTGCCTGGATATCATCATAATTATTTGAGGTTCTATCAATTGCCCAACAGTAATTTGTTTATCCACCGTGTGCTATTTCTTGAGAGAAGCCACTAGTGAAATCTACGGCCCTCGGGTCTATTCTTCATCATATTTGCTTTCCGTTCTATTATTTGCCACTTTTATTTTCAGATCTATTATTCCAAAAACCCAAAAATACCTTGCTACACTTTTTATTTGCATCTTTTATTTCGCGTTTTATCGAGATCTATTTTTCCAATCTACCGCAAATTTATCTATCTTTTTACCGTGGAGGGATTGACAACCCCTCTTACGCGTCGGGTTGCAAGTATTTGTTCTTTGTGTGCAGGTACCGTTTACATAGTGTTGCTTGGTTCTCCTAGTGGATTGATACCTTGGTTTCATAACTGAGGGAAATACCTACCGTAGCTGTGCTGCATCATCCCTTCCTCTTTGGGGAAATACCGACGTAGTTCAAGCGACATCAGGCACCTCCGTGTTCAGCACACGTTCAGCTCGATGACGTCCTCGCCTTCTTGATCCAGCAAGAGGGGCGAAGTACTAGATAAGTTCCAGCAGCACGACGGCGTGGTGACGGTGGTGGTGAAGAACAATCTCCGCAGGGCTTCGCCAAGCACAATGGAAACTATGACGGAGGATAAACTAGAGGGGGTGGGGTTGCCGGCACACGGCTTGGTGAATCTTGATGTGTTCGAGGTGCTAGCCCTGCCCCTCTATTTATATGTTGAGCCCTGGGGTCGTTTCTTGGAGAAAGAGCCTCCTCAAAGTCGGTTTTGCCCACAAGGCAAGAGTCCTTCTCGAACCCCAGGACCAGACGCCACAGTCCTTGGCATCTGGCCCAGGGCCAGACGCCAGGGTCCCTGGCGTCTGGTCCCTGACCTCTGCAAAACTTCCTTTTGCACCGACCTAAAGCCCCGTGGGCCTTACCCCTTGGCCTAACCATATCATCCTATATATCAATCTTTACCTCCGGACCATTCCGAAGCTCCTCATCATATCCGTGATCTCATCCGAGACTCCGAACAACATTCGGTCACCAACATACATAACTCATATAATACTATATCATCAACGAACGTTAAGCGTGTGGACCCTACGGGTTCGAAAATTATGTAGACATGACCGAGACGCTTCTCCAGTCAATATCCAATAGCAGGACCTGGATGCCCATATTGGTTCCTACATATTCTATGAAGATCTTTATCGGTCGAACCTTTATGACAACATACGTAGTTCCCTTTGTCTGTAGGTATGTTACTTGCCCGAGATTCGATCGTCGGTATCTCCATACCTAGTTCAATCTTGTTACTGGCAAGTCTCTTTACTCGTTCCGTAATACATTATCCTGTAACTAACTCCTTAGTCACTTTGCTTGCAAGCTTCTTGTGATGATGTATTATCAAGAGGGCCCAGAGATACCTCTCCTTCACACGGAGTGACAAATCCCAGTCTCGATCCATGCCAACCCAACAAACACCTTCGGAGTACCTGTAGAGCACCTTTATGATCACCCAGTTACGTTGTGACGTTTGATGGCACACAAGGCATTCCTCCGGAGTCCGGGAGTTGCATGATCTCATGGTCGAAGAAACATGTATTTGACATTAAGAAAGCAGTAGCAATAAATTGAACGATCATATGCTGTGCTAACGGTTGGGTCTTGTCCATCACATCATTCTCCTAATGATGTGATCCCGTTATCAAATGACAACTCGTGTTTATGGTTAGGAAACCTTAACCATCTCTGATCAACCAGCTAGTCTAGTAGAGGCTCACTAGGGACACGGTATTTGTTTATGTATCCACACATGTATTTAAGTTTCCAGTTAATACAATTCTGGCATGAATAATAAACCTTTTATCATGATTAAGTAAATATAATAATAACAACTTTATTATTGCCGCTAGGGCATATTTCCATCAATAACTACATGGCCCGTTGCGCCAATTGGTACACAGACCAAATGTAGTCCTGAAGTTAAGCAAACTATTTAAAGGAATTTTTTCCTCAGATGAATGCATATAATAATTTTCATATTGTGTTTTTATTTGCCTTTACAATGATCATTGCCCATAGCTTTCTTTTGCGTTTTTTTGCTAATATGACACTGCAGTCCAGAAGTTAAGCGAAGTAAGTGAAACTGCAACCAAAAAGTTAAGCAACGCTATGGGCAGCATGTCTAGCAAATGTTTATTCTATAAATCATTCCCGAAAGGCCTTTAGCATGAATAAGAATGCGTTGGGAGCGATATAAATGATCCAAATGTGAATGAACGAATCAAAGCTAAAATATAAGCCATAAGATAGCGCGAAGCAACCTATGAACAAACCTAAAGGATGTTTTTTGTGAATTGCCTAAAAGTGAATACATTCATACTGCATTTACTAAGGATCGACAACGATGATCGTCGCCCATGTATTTTTATCAAAATCATTGCCCATTTCTTTCTTTGGCGTAAGTAGTCCATTACGTTCTTGAGGACATGGAATAAACCTTGTTGCTAGTAATCTTGTGAAGCTAAATCTAGTTCATTGTTTTGATATTATAGATGATCCATTGCACCATTAACACATAGACCAACTACAGACCAAAAGTTAAGTGAACCAATTGAAACCATAGCCAGGAAGTTTTGCACTGTTACGGGCAACACGTCTAACAAACCTTCCTTGTATAAATCATTCCCATAGGCATTAGCATGAATAAATCAAGAACCCTCGCCAAAGGTGCGAGACATGCAAAGGTTCATTGAGAAGGAAGAGGGATGATGAGGATGACGATAAATGAGGTGTCGGGATGCCGTTTGTCATGCCTCTTCATTACATTGATTGAATCATTATGTAATGTATTTCTTATTGGCCATTATGTGATAATAGCCAGAAACATTGGTTTGTTTAGGTTTGTCCTATGATTCAAGGTATCTAACCACGAATATGTGATGATTCGGGAAACTACCGCTCGATCATAAAAACCGTTTGTTCATACTAGTGGCAGTTAGACACAACCTTCTTCTAAGTCGCCAGTCTTAATCGCACCATGGGCAAAACCATACAAACCGACTAGGAAATGCATAGTTTGAGCAAAAGTGTTATCAACAAGCACATGCAGGGTGCACCCTAGCCTACCAGGCCGCAGTGCCCAAAGTAAGGGCAGGCATCCCAAGCACAACATCCAGTGCCAGCCGGATAGACAGTGGCATCAATAGGATGAAATGTGTAGGGTTACCCAAACAGTTCACTAAACTTCCATCTTATATTTCAAACATTTCACTAAAGTTCTGGTTGCAGTTGGTCTCTGTACCAATGGTGCGATGGGTGATAGCTCAATTGAGAATGCCAGCGGAGGCTCAAATGGGAAAGTTGATGGTCTCGAGTTGTCTTTTTTGTTTCGAGTATCGTGGAGGTGTGTCGTCGGCCTTTCTATTGACGCGACAATCAGGCTGATTGATCGGCCCTGGCCGGATGGAACCACCCTACCATGTCTACGCTATGAATTATTTTCCTGTACACATCAATCAATAACATTGCGTAAAAATCTACAACAAGAACCAACGAACATTAAAACACGATGCATGGTTGCAATAACACAGTGGAGTCAAAAGTAATAGAAGCAAAAGAAACAGCAGAGCAACCATAGAAAATGAAACAAATGTTGACACACCGAACAGGAACGACGAGGGTGAATAGGCCAAAAGAACAACTCAGGCTAATTTGGCCAAACATTGGAACTGCAGGCAGTCAACTAGAGAATTCAAGCGAACTATTTGAAACTGCAGCCAAAAAGTTAAGCAGCACTATGGGCAGCACGTCTAACAAATGTTTATTCTATAAATCACCCCCAATAGCCATTGACATGATTAAGAATACATATGGGAATAATACAAATGATCAGATGTCAACGAACAAATGAAAACAAAAAATGTAAGAAAAAATAGACTTTGCAAGGTGGCTTTGGAGGCTGGCTGCCCCGTTGTACTGCTACGCGCTCATTCCGAACTAGGGTTGCCTGAGTCGACCCCTCCTTTCCCGCACATCACATCATCGTGCTCTATTCAAGATCCAGGCCACTCATTCTTTCCAACAGACAACCATGGCATGCCCGCGCACAACTAATCAATCCGGGCAGCTAACCAGAACCTGATGGGTGCCGCAATTGATAAGGTTTGTGAGTAGGATGCCCAAATTATAACTGGAACATACACTTATTTTCCCTATGGTCGCCTTTGGTTGTATACTCCATTTAGGCTTAACTTAATACCAACTGCAGTGACTGGGAATTCAAATAGTTCACCTAGATGACACGTTGCGCCATTCACATAGTGACGAACTACAACAGGAAGATAAGTGAACCATTTGAGGTATTCTTGTTCCTGATCTGTTTGCAAATGATCCTATTCATATTGTGTTTGTATCTAAGCTACTGAAGCGACGAAGACCTAGGTACATTGATTCTAATTTTTAGATAAAGGAAAAGACAACCATCCTAGCATCTGAGGTGCTTAAATGTTCATGAGGCTAGCTAGCTCTATGAGCTTAATAAACAGGAAATGTAACTTTGCAAGTACTTAGTTGTAAGTAAGCAAAACAAGAATAAGTTGTCTTTTCCATGTGCTTCGTTGGCCGACCTGGCCAACCCAACGACCGAATCGACAGAAAGCCCGACCGCAACCCCACAACAAACTACATGGGCCTTGATTAAAACAAAACATCATATTTATGAGATTAATTATCATATCAACTTTAAACAAAACATCATATTCATGTTTCTATAGACAATATCCATGATTTCATTCAGAACTAGGACACCTGTCGGGTGTTGGGTGCGACATATGCCAAGGGATGGCTTATCATGGTGGGAGCTAGTAGAACGTCGCCGGTGCCTGGAAGCGGGATGTGGCGTAGACACGATCGCCAGCGCACTTTACCCAGGTTCGGGGCTCTCCGGGGAGATAACACCCCTAGTCCTGCTCTGCGAGGTCTCCGCATGGTCACTAAGGCACTAGTGAGTACAATGGTGCTCCTCGAGCTGTATGCCAGAGGTAGAAGAAAGCAGGGCCGGCTCTCTCCTCCCTCTGAGTGATTCTAGGTCTAACTGGTCTCTGAACCCCTTGCATGGGTGCCCCGGGGGGGCTTATATAGGCCTACCCCCCCAGGGGTACAATGGTAATCTGGTCGGGCGTAGGGCCCGGTCGTCGGTGTCTCTGGCCGCCGGCTTCTCCGCCGGCAGCTGGGGCCCGCCGCCGGGTGGGCCCCGCCGACTGGTCCGGTACGTGGCCGTGACGTTGGTGACGTAGGCTTGGTCAGGGGAGCGTGGCTACCGTCCCATCCGCTGGCGGGAGATCACTGTAGCCACTCCGTGTCCCATCTGGTTAATGGCGCGCGGACCCCGAGGAAGGTGATGGCCGCCTGCTTGAGGCCGGCCTCCCTCAGGTCCGACTGGTCAGACTCCCGCCGTCCTCTGGGCTCTCACTGTCTGGTAGGGCCCGCCGCCTGCAGGCCGTACTGACAGGCCATCGTGGAAACAGGGTTCTGCCTGTCAAGGGTGACGTCAAGGGCGGAGTGGCGATAGTGCCGCGCCGGGCGAAGATCTCCGCCCGTACGGAGCACCGTGGCCATGTCCTGCCCTGGATACAGGGGGGATGGGCTTCACTGTAGCCTTACCCTGTCTCGTCTCTTTTAATGGAGGCGCAAACTCTGAGGGCGCCGTGGGCCAACCGCCAGGAGCCGGCCTCTCTGGAGGCCGCCTGGGAGGAGTCGGCCTACCTTGATGCCATCTTCTGGAGCTCGGCCGTCCTCGGGCAGCCGGCCGTCAGAAGGCGGCGCTTCATCTTGGACGTTCGTGGGCGTAGCCGGCCCAATGTCTTGAACAGCTCAGGGACTCGGGTTAGGCTACCCGTGGCCCATTACTCCAACAGTAGTCCCCGAAGCTGATGAGGCGTCGCAGCCGATTAGTCGAGAAGCCTCAGCAGTTTCCTTCTCAGAGTGCTCTTCTTGAATCCGACCCCCGGCGCGCCGCCTTGTCGGGGGGTCGGACGCGCCTGGGCGGCTATGGGTGATGTTTTCGAAACATCAGGGCGGGAACCAAGTGGCGTGCTTGCCAAGCCTCTAGGCCCGCCGCCCGCCGCCCGCTGCAAGTACGCCACATGGCGCTAGCGACCTGGGCCAGCCTGCCAGCCCACGCTCACGATGGGATGTGACAGCAGGCCGGGCCCGCCACTACCGGGCCTCGGCGCGCAGGCGGATCCGCCGCAGCCGAGGCGAGCGGTTACGATTCCCGAGGGAGTTACAGCGCAGTAACTTTGCGAAATAAACGCGGGGTCGTGGGGTTGCGGGCGCAGTTAATCCCATGACCCCACTCCACGCCCCCTCGGCTTCGTAGCCCGGGGGTTATAAGTAGGGGGAGGAGGGGGAGCGACAGAGCACGCGCGCCCTTCTCCCCCATTTTCATCTTCTTCCTCCTCTGCTGCTGCTGCATCTCCACGCCCAGCCGAGGCGCCGCCGTAGCTCGTTGCCGCGCTTTCTCCGTCAACCTCGCCTCCATGGCGCGCTGCGGTGCCTGGGATGGCTCCATCGTCCACGAAGATCACATCGAGTTCCTCCGCCAGACGCGGCGGCTGCCCGGCAAGGATTACGTGAAGGTCCGCCTCGCGCCGGAGCGGGAGATCTCGCCGGCGCCGGAGGAGGGCGAGCGGGTCGTCTTCCGCTCGCACTGCCTGCGCGGCCTCGGCCTGCCGGCGAGCGGCTTCTTCCGGGCCTTCCTCGAATTCTACGACCTCCAGCCGCACCACCTCACCCCGAACACGGTGGTGCTGCTGTCTGCCTTCGTCACTCTGTGCGAAGGTTTACTCGGCGTGCTCCCCACCATTGAGCTCTGGGGGGAATTCTTCTACACCAAGCTCGGTACCATCACCGCGGGCGTGCCGGCTCAATGCGGCGCCTTCATCGCGGTGCGGAGACCGGCAGCCGACAATCCATTTCCTGCCATCACGCTGATCCAGTCAGTGAAGATGTGGCAGCGGTCGTACTTCTACGTGAAGAGCGTCTTCGCGGAGGGCGACTGGGTCAACCTGCCGGCTTACGTAGCCAGCCCGCCGGCGAGGAGGCGGCCCACCTGGTCGTATCGGGCCAGGACGCTATCGCCCTCTGGAGCCGCCGCCATCGCGCGGCTCAGTGTGCTGACACAGTCGGAGGGCCTGACCGGGCCCGACTTGTTGGCCGCCTTTGTGGCACGGCGGGTGCTCCCGCTCCAGGGCCGCCCTCATATGATCTGTCAGATGAGTGGGCATCGGGACCCAAGCCGACTGTGCTCCAAGGAGATGCCTCACGCTGAGGTGGCTCATATGGTGAACTATCTTGCGAACTGCAAGCTCACGGAGGAGTGGCGGTTCGGCAAGGAGCCGTACTCACGCGCCGACCCCCCGCCTATGGTAAGTTTCCTCCCCTTCTCTTTTTCCATTGCCGAGTTCTGTTTGGCCGACTCGATCAATCGGCTTTTCGAACAGAGCCCCTCCTCCAGCCGGCGGCCGGTGCCGCGGGGCCGGAGCGTCAATTTCTCCCCGACCGGGCGGAGAGCGATGTGGACGACCCCGACTTGGGGGCGGCCGCCTTGGACGACGATGCCGTGGGAGGGGGCGGCGAGGCAGGCGGCTCGGGGCCGGCCTCGAGGACTGGCCGGACGACGACGCGGAAGAGGTCGCCCCGCGCCGCCAGCCGGGGCTCGATCAGCAGGGCGCGAGCTCGTCTGCCGCGCCGGTTGCCCGAGGCGGTGCGCAGAAGCGCCGGGCCGCGCCGAGCCAGTTTGGCAGCCGGCCGAAGAGGCCCAAGGGCTCGGCAGTGGTGACCAGGCGGGACGAGGCGGCCGCGAAGGCTGTCCGCTTCCGCAAGGCGGTGAAGGAGCCACGGATGGTTTCCGCGTGAGTACCGACTTCCTCACATACTTTTCCCTTCCTTTATGCCAATATTCTTCTAATTTCTCTTTGTCTTACGCAACGTAGATCTCCACTTTCTCTCGAGCGGTCCGACGCCGCGTCCGTCATTGGGTCGGCGGAGACTTCCACCACCACCCGGCGAATCGATCCGGCCGCCGACCTCCGGGAGGCGCAGGATCGGAACGCGCGGGAGGCGCCCGAGGAGCTGGAGGCCGCCCGTAGGGAGAAGGCGGGGCGGACAAGGCGGAAGCCGCCGCGTTGGAGAAGCCGGCGGAGGCCGAGGCTACCGCCGCGGCGAAGGATCGGGCCGAAGAGGCCGCGCGCCGCCAGTTGGCGTTATTCGTCGTCCCCCTGAGCTTCGCGCCACCACCACCAGAGTACGTGGCGCCGACAGGGGATGCCGGTGATGAGCACCCGATCATGGAGAGGGAGGGCGGCGATGTCGTCATGCCGGACGTGGTCGTGCCTCCATCATCGTCGTCAGGGGGAGCGCGGGACACACGGCTGGCTGACCCGCCAGCGCCGCGAACCAAAGGCGAGGTGGGGACAGGCCCGACTCCCGAGGTTCGCATACCAACGCGTCGCCGGCCTGCGAAGGCGGCCTCGGCACCACGCCCGCAGGAAGTTGGCACCGCGAGCTCTTCGATCCCGGACGCCGAGGCGACCAGCACCGCGCCCGCTGGTTGGGTGCGGGTAGGCGGGACGGGCCCTCTAAACCGGGCGATCCTGGACGTCCAGGCCAAGTTCCGTGTCGAGGCCGACGCTCTTAGGCATTGTAATAATGCGTTCTTGGAGTCGCGAGCGGCCGTCCAGGTATGCTTCTCGCTTCTCCATCTTTAACTTTTATACTTCTCTCGTGGGGGCGCGCTGGCGCACCCACTGGGTGTAGTCCCCAAGTTTCGGGTCGGCTGTTGAGCAGGCAGCCCGGAACTTTAATTGGCAAGCTCCGAGTACTAACATCATCTGATGTCTTCATTGTAGGATTATCACAACCTCCGTGCGACCATCTTCAACTCCAACGTCCAGGAGTTAACTCAACGGACCGCCGACCTGTCGGAAAGCCGGCGTAAGTCTTTGTTTTCTTTCTCTGCGGGGGCACGCTGGCGCACCCGCGGGCTGTAGTCCCCGAGATTCGGGCCGACTGCTGAGCAGTCGGGCTGGATCTCCCCGGCAACTGTGCTTCTTTCCTGCTGACTGTCGGTATCTTTTTCTTTCTCCCTTCTTGCAGGGGCCACCGCCACCCTATAGTAGCAGCTGGGCGAAGCCAACACCGCGCTGCGTGTCAAGGAGGCAGATTGCAGCAAGCTGGCCGAAGAGCGTGACCGGCTGGTCACACAACTGGCAGAACAGGTGGAGCTTCTCAAGAAGACCCAGAGGGAGGCGGAGGACAGGGAGGCCGGTCTCCTTGCTGAGTTCGAGACCGAACGCTCCGCCTGGACTGATAAGGAGGTGATGCTGACTGCCGTTTTCGGCGAGATTGAGGACATGGTTGACGGTGAGCTTCCTTCTTTATTCTTTCTTCGAGCTGCCGGCTTCTGATCAGGCCGGCTTCTTGTTTCTAATTTTGGCTTTTTGCTTTTTTGCTTTCTGTTTGAGCAGACTTCTTCCCTGGTCACTCTGGTGCTGCCAATCAGGCCATCGAGGCCGATCGCGAAGGGCGGAGGGCGGAAGGCGCGACGATCACCGTGGATGCCCCCCGGACCCTTAGCGAACGGCTTCTCAGCATCCAGGCCCATCTTCGGCCGGCTCATCGGATGCTGCGCCGTCTTCAGCGTGTCGGGGCCCAAGCGATCTCCGCCCTTTGGCCGGACATGCCGGCTCCGCGCACTCCCAGTCGTACTGCCGACTGGCTGGAGGTGGCGGCTGGCCGACTTGAAGCTTGGAAGGGTTCCTCAGCCCGAGCTGGCGCGCGCCGGGCCTTGGAATTCGTCAAGGCATGGTACCCTGGGCTGAATCTAGCCCGGTTGACCACGTTTCGGCAGGAGGCCCAAGAGGAGCTGGTGACGGTGGAGTGCGATCTTGTCAGACGGGCAGCGGCGATCGCCGAGTACACCAACACCGACATCTTTGTTCCCGAGCTGGCTGAGGATGGTGCCGAGGCGCCGCCGGAGTGGTTCGGGCTGAACCCGGAGGACGATGAAGACTCGGCCAAGATGATCGACTCCAGCGACGAGGGGGAAGGCGAGGAGGACGGGGAGAGCGAAGAAGATATGCCGGAGGTTGGGGCGGACGACCAGTCTCCGCTTGATCGTGCCTCAAACAACGAGCCGCGCTCGAGTGCGCCGACTGCTGCTGGAGACGACCAAGCGGGGACTGACCAGCCGTCCGCTCCACCAACCGGCACTACCGATTCCGCCAACCAGTCGGACCCCTCTGCTGCTCCCTAGGCCGCCAACTTGTCCTTTATTTTTCCTGTTTTATCAGTCTCGACAAACTTTGTTAAATTCGCACAATTCCACCCACGGGGTGTATTTCAAACTCTGTTGAATGCTGGCCAAGGGCCTATTGACATGTAGATGCTCTCCTACATAAGCTGCGCTCTCGCCGAGATCTGACTTTTCTTGCCTACCGCTCCTTGGCTTTTTTCCTTTGCCACCCTCCCTTGGCTGCTGTCTTGCCAGCCAAACAGCCGCTCTGCGGACTGCGGCTGGGTCAAGTACTTAGCCACTTTCGGGAGAGCAAGTACTTAGCCGACGAGAGCGTTAGTAAGATAAGTAGAAGCCGGCCGCCCGGCTGCTCCGCAGCCGATCAATGAGGCGGAAGCCGGTCTGAACTATGTGCGTGCTTTGGGTCCTTAGCCATTTTTCATGCGGACACCTTTTCTGCCTTTAACCCCTGCCCACCGGACAGTCGCTCTGCGAGCTGTGGTTTTGGTAGGAGAAAGTTGAGGTGCCACCGCACTACTTGTTCGGCTGCAGGAAGCGCCACATAGTACAAGGCGGCGAGCCCCCGGGCCGACTGGTCGAACCCGGTGCCAGGCGAAATAAAGAAATGACACATTCATAGGTGTAATATTCATTACGCAGATAAAAGAGGGTAGTCCCCGAGTTCTTCTCGGGGGACCCGGAGTCTCCGTACTTAATACAAAAGGTAGCGTGGTACATACTGTATCAACTGTAAATTTTTTGAAGGAGGTTTGCATTCCACGGCCGCTCTGTCTCCTTGCCAGAGTCGTTTCTCTTGCGTGCTCTGGGCTTCTGAGCATCGATCAGGTAGTAGGAGTCGTTGCCCAAAACTTTGCTGATGATGAAGGGGCCTTCCCAAGGTGCCGAGAGCTTGTGCTGGCCGGCTGTTCGCTGGATCAGCCGGAGCACAAGGTCTCCCTCTTGGAAAGATCTTGGCTTGACCTTTCGATTGTAGTATCGGCGCAGACTCTGCTGGTAGATGGCGGACCGGCTGAGTGCCAACAGCCGGCCCTCTTCCAGCAGATCGACGCCGTCTTCTCATGCTTCTTTTGCCTCCTCCTCAGTGTACATGGTGACTCGAGGGGAGTCGAATTCTATGTCCGTCGGGATGACGGCTTCGGCACTGTAGACGAGGAAGAAGGGCGTGAAGCCGGTTGACTTGTTTGGAGTTGTACGCAGGCTCCAGAGGACGGCCGGCAGCTCATCGAGCCAACAGCCGGCCGATCGCTCCAGAGGCTCGACCAGCCGGGGCTTGATGCCGGACAAGATGAGGCCGTTTGCTCGCTCCACCTGGCCGTTTGACTGCGGATGGGTGACGGACGCTAAGTCCAGTCGGATGCCCTGCGTCGCTCAAAAGCGAGCCAAGGCACCCTTGGCGAAGTTTGTGCCGTTGTCGGTGATGATGTTGTGTGGTATACCATACCGGGTGGTGATATCTGCGATGAAAGTCACAGCGGTTGGACCATTCAACTTCTTGATTGGTTTGGCTTCTATCCACTTGGTGAACTTGTCCACGGCGACAAGTAGATGAGTCATGCCGCCGCGGGCTGTCTTGAATGGTCCGACCATGTCCAGCCCCCAGACGGCAAAGGGCCAGGCGATGGGGATGGTCTTGAGTGCCGAAGCCGGCAAATGTGGCTTGGAGCGGAACTTCTGGCACCCCTTACATTTCTGGACCAAGTCTTTGGCGTCTTCTAGAGCGGTTGGCCAGAAAAAACCGTGGCGGAAAGCTTTGGCAACAAGTGATCTTGAAGCCGCGTGGTGACCACACTCGCCTTGGTGGATATCTTTGAGGATTGCTTGGCCTTTCTCCGGCTCCACGCAGCGCTGGTACACACCAGTGACACTACGCCTCGCAAGTTCTCTGTTAACAACGGTGTATGCTGTTGCCCGACGTTGCACTTGTCGGGCCGAGATTTCATCGGTCGGCAGCTCCTTGTTTATCAGAAAGTTGAGGATGGGCTGTGCCCATGATGGTGCTTCGACTTCATCCACCGTCATCACGGCCACTGATACTAGGGCGGTTGGGTTGGGAGGTGGCAGGGTGGAGCCAACGGTGTCTTGCTGCGTTGTTGAAGTCCCCGGGCCGACTGCTGCAGCCCTCGGGGCGGGTTGTGGAGTCCCCGGGCCGAGTGCGGTTGCTGCAGTCCCCAGGTCGCTTGGTGAAGTTCCAGGGCCGACTGCTGCAGCCCCCGGGCCGGGTTGTGGAGTCCCCGGGCCGGGTGTGACTACTGCAGTCCCCAGGTCGAATCCGTCTCCCTTGGGGGGAGTTGGCACGAAGATGGAGTCTGATTCTGGTGACGGCTTGATAGATGGCTTGAGGAGGCGTTGTAGGGCGACGCCGGCTGGTATTGCTTGCCGGGTGGAGCCGATCCGCGCCAAGGCATCGGCTTGCTCGTTGTCGTTTCTTGGCACATGGAGGAACTCGCACCCTTCAAAGTATCCACTGAGTTGCTGGGCGAGGAAGCGGTAGCTCGCCATGTTTGCATCCTTGGTATCCCAGTCGCCTGACGACTGCTGGACCACCAAGTCGGAGTCACCGTAGCACAGGATCCGGCGAATGCCGAGTTCCTTGGCAAGCCGGAGCCCGTGTAAGAGTGCTTCATACTCGGCCACGTTGTTGGAGGCAGCGAAGTGGATTTGTAGCGTGTATCTGAGCTTGTCGCCTTTGGGAGAGGTGAGGACGACGCCGGCTCCCAGACCGGTGCGCATCTTCGAGCCATCGAAGTGCATTCGCCAATGGGTGGAGTCTAGAGCTGGCGGCAGGTACTGGGTCTCGGCCCAGTCGATGAGGAAGTCGGCCAGTGCCTTGGATTTGGTGGCGGTGCGAGGCTGGTAGAAGATGGTGTAGGGGGCCAGCTCGATGGCCCACTTGGCCACTCGGCCCGATGCATCTCTGCTGCCTATGATCTCCGCAAGCGGGGTTGTGCAGACAACCATGATTGGATGTTCTTGAAAGTATGGCTTCAGCTTCTTGGCGGCGAAATGCACGCCGTAGCACATCTTCTGATAGTGAGGGTAGTTCTGCTTGGAGGCGGACAATACTTCACTCAGGTAATACACCGGCCTCTGGACTGGCAATGCTTTGCCGTCTTCTTTGCGTTCCACAACTATGACTGTGCTAACCACCCGGCTGGTGGCGGCGATGTAGAGAAGCATTGGCTCTTTGGCGGTCGGAGCTGCCAGGACAGGCGGATTGGTCAACATCTTTTGGAGCTGGAGAAAAGCTTCGTCCGCCTTCTCATTCCACTCGAAAAAAGTGGTTTTCTTCATGAGTTGGTACAGGGGAAGAGCCTTCTCGCCCAGCCGACTGATGAAACGGCTGATGGATGCCAAGCAGCCGGTGAATTTTTGCACATCCAGCAGTCGGGTGGGTGCCTCCATCTTCTCGATGGCTTTGATCTTCGCAGGGTTGCACTCGATGTCGCGCTCTGAGACCAGGAAGCCAAGAAGCTGGCCGGCTGGTACTCCAAAGACACATTTCTCCGGGTTGAGCTTGATTTGAAAACATCGCAAGTTTTCAAAGGTTTCCTTAAGGTTCTCCAGCAGGGTGCCACGCTTCTCTGTCTTCACCACAACATCGTCCACATAGACATGAGCGTTCTTGTCGAGTTGCTTCAGGAGACACTTCTGCATGCAACGCTGAAACGTGGCGCCGGCATTTCTCAAGCCGAACGTCATGGTCAGGTAGCAGAAGGCTCCGAATGGTGTGATGAAGGCGGTCTTCAGCCTGTCGGCCGGGCTTAGTTTGATCTGGTGGTACCCTGAGTATGCATCCAAAAAACTCAACAGCTCGCATCCGGCTGTGGAGTCTATCACTTGGTCAATTCTTGGCAGAGCAAATGGATCTTTGGGGCAAGCTTTGTTGAGGCTGGTATAATCAATACACATGCGCCACTTTTTATTCTTTTTCAGCACAAGGACGGGGTTGGATAACCATTCTGGGAAAAACACTTCCATAATGAAGCCTGCTGCTAGAAGCCGGGCTATTTCTTCTCCAATGACTCCTCTCTTTTCTTCTGACAGGCAGCGCAAGGGCTGCCTGACTGGCTTGGCACCAGGTCGGACATGTAGCTTGTGCTCAGCGAAATCCGTCAGAACACCCGGCATGTCCTTAGGGGACCATGCAAAGATGTCCCGATTCTCACGGAGGAAATCGACGAGCTCGCTTTCCTATTTGCTTTCAAGGTTTGCACCAACGACAGCATACCTCTCCGGGTGCTCCGGGTCCAGGGGTATCTTCTTTGTTTCCTTGGCCGGCTTGAACGAGCCCTCAGCTTCTGACTCCTTAGGTTGTGGCGACATTTTCGGATGCTTGCCTACCATTGCCACAACCCGGTCAAGGAGCTGCTTCTAGGCGGCAATCACAAGGGACTCGGCCAGCCGACTGCTGGCAGTGGCACAGGCGACAGACTTCTGGTAGTTGCCAGCTATGGTGATAATGCCCTTGGTGCTCGGCATCTTCATCTTGAGGTAGGTGTAGTGGGGGACCGCCATGAACTTGGCCAGGGCGGGCCGGCCAAGCAACGCGTGGTAGGGGCTTTCAAGATCAACCACCTCGAACCAGATTGGCTCTCGGCGGAAGTGATCCTTGTCCCCGAAAAGGATATCTATCTTGATCTTGCCGATCGGCGAGCAGGACAGGCCAGGCACAATGCCATGGAAGACAGTCCGGCTGGGCTGGAGCTGTTTCTCTTTGATGTCCAACTTCTCCATGGTGTCACGGTAGAGGATGTTGATGCTGCTGCCGCCATCTATCAGAACTCGGGAGAAACGAGCAGCCCGCCTTTCCGTTGCGAAGGTGGCATCTAGCACCAGGGCATAAGAGCCCGGAGCGGGCATCACCTCCGGGTGGTCAGATCGGCTCCAACTGATCGGCCTCTCAGACCAGTCCATGAATTCCGGAGCTTTAGAAGCGACATCGTTCACTTCCCGGTGCTGCTGACGCTGGCTACGCCTGTCGTCAGTCACGCTGGTGAAGACGACGTAAGCTCCGTGCTCTTCAGGGAACTCGTCTTGGATTGCTCCGACTGGCCGAACCGCCAGCTGCTGGGGAGGAGGAGGCGGCGGGCCGGCAGGCGGAGGAGGCAGGAGTCCGTCGCCCTTGGCGATCCTGGTGAGCCAGTGGCACTTCCGAGTGGCGTGGTTGGACGGCTTCGCGCCGCTGTGAAACTTGCAAGGTGCATCGAGAGTCTGCTCGTATGAGAAGGCGGGCAACCAGTTGGGCTTGCCGCCCTTCTGGCGCTTGGGAGGAGGCTGCCCTTCCGGCTGCTGGTCTTCGACTGCCGCCACCTGCCGGCTCGTAGAAGCCGGTTGTGGCGTCTTGCGCTTGTTGTCGTTTTGCTGCTGCCGCCGACTGGAGTCACCAGCCGGGGCTCGAGGAGCTTGAGGGGCCACTTTGCCGGATGCATCAACTTGAATCTCCGCCTTCATGGAGGAGTCGGCCGTGGCGTACTTGTCCGCTATGATCAGCAACTCGTCGAGGGTGGCCGGCTCGTCGCAGAGGAGCCGATGCTTGAGCAGGGTGCCCTCTCGACACCCGGCGGTGAAGTATTCGATGGCTTGCACCTCATGAACCCCCTCGCAGGAGTTGCGTAGCTCGGCCCACCGCGTCAAGTACTCGCGGGTGGACTCGCTCGAGCCTTGGACGCACAGAGAGAGCTGGCGAGGCTTGGGAGGCCGCTTGTAGGTGCTGGTGAAGTTGCGGATGAAAACTTCGGTGAAGTCCAGCCAGCTGTTGACGCTGTAGGGCTTGAGGCTGTTCAGCCACGTCCGGGCCGTGCCCTGGAGCATGAGCGGAACATACTTCACGGCGACACGCTTGTTGCCGTTCGCTATGCTGACGGCTGTGGAGTAGTCGACTAGCCAATCTTCCGGCTTCACAGAGCCGTTGTACTTGGGCGTATCTCTTGGGAGAGTGAACCCTTTGGGGAAGGGCTCGTCACGGATGCGGGGGCCAAAGCAAGGCGGACCCAATGCGTCTTCTTCTTCTAGCGCCAGGGACCGGTTGAGGCGGTCGATTCGGTGGCGGGCATCGTTCTCCCCGACTCCTTCTCGGCGGCCAAGGCGGTCGCCGAGTGTCGGGTGGTCGACAGGCGGCAGGGAGGCGCGCCTTTCCCGGCGCGGGGGAGGCGGACGACCATCCCGCCGTTCCACTGCTCGTGGGCGGCCGTCTTGGTCGCGCTCAATAGAGATGCGGGTGCGGCTGCGGCTAGCAGCTGGCTCTGGGTCTCTTCCGTCGCGGGCGCCGTTTGTCGGCGTCCGGGAGGTCGCGCCGTGCTCTCGGCGAGGGGGAAGGTTCCCGGCCGGTGAGCCGGGTTCCATCATGCGGCGGCCAGCTTCTTGCTGCGCGGTGGCCGCATCGATAAGCTGTTGGACGCGCTCCGTCATGCAGCGCCGCTCGTCGCCCTCTAGGTGGCTCAGCTCTTCTGCCGCCGCCTGGGCGGCGCGCAGGTTCTCCATTGGCGTGGCATAGACTGGGCGGTCGGCCCCCAACATGCTGGCGATGGCCGCACCACGCTGCCGGACCGTGCCCGCGCGGCTGGGCTCGCCAGCAACCGGCGTGCCACAGACGGCGCGGTCGACCTCGCGGTGGTAAGCCTCGGTGAGGCGTCTCATGGCCGCCAACTTGTTGGCGCTGTCGAGGAGCGCGACACGGCACGCTTCTAGCGTTTCGCCATTCGCACCGGGTGCTACGGGCGCGGACAGGTCCCGCATTGCCGCCTGCAGCGGGTCCTGGCCACTTCCGCCAGAGTGCTCGCCATGCCCGATGACAAGCACCTTCGTGACGGTGCCTCCGCCACCGTCCGCGCGAGGGAGCGGCTCGTCGTAGACCACCACGCTGGCGGGGAATGTGTCGAGCGACGCCGTGTCGGAATCGACAAGCATCGGGTCGGAGGAACCAACCGACTCCAAGTCCGCAGCAGGCTCGCTGCCGACGTGGAGCTGGTCGAGGAGGTCGACGAGGCGGCTTTCAGAGTCATCCGCGCCTGCGTCAGATACGGGCTCGTCGGGAAGGCGGATCCCGCCAACAAGATTGGCGAGGCAACTTGCCGCGCAAACGACCTCCGCGCCGCGCAGCGCGTCAGCGCAGACACCGTCTGGCGTGCCGGGTTGGCTGCGCTCGCCGGGAAGGAACAAGGTTCCCGTCCAGAACAGATCTCCGGACGACGGTGCACCTAGCCCCACGGTGGGCGCCAAATGTCGGGTGTTGGGTGCGACATATGCCAAGGGATGGCTTATCATGGTGGGAGCTAGTAGAACGTCGCCGGTGCCTGGAAGCGGGATGTGGCGTAGACACGATCGCCAGCGCGCTTTACCCAGGTTCGGGGCTCTCTGGGGAGATAACACTCCTAGTCCTGCTCTGCGAGGTCTCCGCATGGTCACTAAGGCACTAGTGAGTACAATGGTGCTCCTCGAGCTGTATGCCAGAGGTAGAAGAAAGCAGGGCCGGCTCTCTCCTCCCTCTGAGTGATTCTAGGTCTAACTGGTCTCTGAACCCCTTGCATGGGTGCCCCGGGGGGGGGGGGGGCTTATATAGGCCTACCCCCCCCCCCCAGGGGTACAATGGTAATCTGGTCGGGCGTAGGGCCCGGTCGTCGGTGTCTCTGGCCGCCGGCTTCTCCGCCGGCAGCTGGGGCCCGCCGCTGGGTGGGCCCCGCCGACTGGTCCGGTACGTGGCCGTGACGTTGGTGACGCAGGCTTGGTCAGGGGAGCGTGGCTACCGTCCCATCCGCTGGCGGGAGATCACTGTAGCCACTCCGTGTCCCATCTGGTTAATGGCGCGCGGACCCCGAGGAAGGTGATGGCCGCCTGCTTGAGGCCGGCCTCCCTCAGGTCCGACTGGTCAGACTCCCGCTGTCCTCTGGGCTCTCACTGTCTGGTAGGGCCCGCCGCCTGCAGGCCGTACTGACAGGCCATCGTGGAAACAGGGTTCTGCCTGTCAGGGGTGACGTCAAGGGCGGAGTGGCGACAGTGCCGCGCCGGGCGGAGATCTCCGCCCGTACGGAGCACCGTGGCCATGTCCTGCCCTGGATACAGGGGGGATGGGCTTCACTGTAGCCTCACCCTGTCTCGTCTCTTTTAATGGAGGCGCAAACTCTGAGGGCGCCGTGGGCCAACCGCCAGGAGCCGGCCTCTCTGGAGGCCGCCTGGGAGGAGTCGGCCTGCCTTGATGCCGTTTTCTGGAGCTCGGCCGTCCTCGGGCAGCCGGCTGCTCGGGACAGCCGGCCGTCAGAAGGCGGCGCTTCATCTTGGACGTTCGTGGACGTAGCCGGCCCAATGTCTTGAACAGCTCAGGGACTCGGGTTAGGCTACCCGTGGCCCATTACTCCGACAACACCTTCCGTAATGTACCATCCTTTCCTGAGGCTACCTTAGCAGTATCAACGATACTCCGAGCGCATTACTCCCGTTCTAGTATTTGTCCCTTTAGTTAGTAGCTTACGGTTAGCATTAAGAAAACACATGGCCTATACTTCTTTTATAATCTCAACCCCGTCCAATTTTGGGAGCTTAAGGACAGTATCATTAATTAATATTTCAACATTCAGTTTTTAGCAAATAAGTATAAGATTGTTTTGGCTTGTCCCTAAATAGTTTCACGAAAGTATCATAAAAACTCAATTGGAAAAACAGTTTTCAAGGGGCTTTATTATGGCCTACTGAGAAAACCAACTTTTTAATATCTTCTACTCCCTCCGTTCGGAATTACTTGTTGCAGAAATGGATGTACCTAGACGTATTTTAGTTCTAGATACATCCATTTCCTAGACAAGTAATTCCGAACGGAGGGAGTACTATATTGAATTCTTCCAACATGTACCCATTAAATGTCAAAAGGGCGGATGGCAGGGGAAGCAGCGTGGTGGTTAATGGCGGCCGATAGATGGACGGACGGGTGGCATTCGCATACGGACGCCGGAGTAGGTTCCTCGGCAACCGCACATGTTTAATGGAGGGAGGCGGACGGGCGGGTGTCGTTTGAGTGCGAAGAGAAGACGCGTGCACTGGGAAGCGGCACGGGTGGCGCTCTCGACCGGCGCGTCGTTTCAATGTCGGCTCCAGTGAAAGATCGCATCCACTCTGGGCCATCATGAATGCGACGTTGACACTCTGGAGCGGCGTTGAATGCTTCGGGCGGGAAAATACGCGGGCGAGGGGGAAAGTTTTGGGTGTGACAGGGTTGTCCGCCATAGCTGTCTGGGCGCCCGCGTAGAACCGTGTTGGATGATAAACTAGTCTGAATCATGCGGTACTGACGAATGCGGGTGATTCGAGGGTCTGCGCTGAAGATGCCCTAAGCTTTCTTTGCTAGTAGACAGAGCGTAGACGCATTGCAATCCCCGGCACTTGAGACTTGCCTACGATTATTTCACTATCTGAGAAGATGGCGCAACGGCAATTACGAGCTCCACGCTGTCGCAGCACTATGGCGCCTTGATGGCCCCTCCCAGATTCAATACCGTCGTACTACATCAATGGCACCAAAAGCTGCCGCGAAGCAACACGTGCTACACACGTAGCCACACAACAATCTAAACGCAAGGACGAGAAGGATTTGCATGGAATTATTAGCCCTGATCCTGTTGGCCCAACCATTTTTCCGTCCGAGAAATGCCGTCGCATGCAGGAAACATCACGGCACCGGTGCAGCAAAGACCATGCATGCATGATGCATCGACGGAATTGAAGATCGAGCTAGCTGGCTCTCCCAGCAGCATTTGCTTCTGGCCAGGGGTGGTGCACGCATCAATGCACGGCAACTCAACGTACCTCCAGCTCGACCCAACGACCCATATTAATATGGCAAATTGAAGGGGTGCCATGGCCATGCAGACGCAAATGCTGCGACGCGTTGGCCCCCAGCCCCACACCGCATTACAGCCTGCGCTCTGCGGGCTCTCCTTCAAGTCCGAACACCACAAGCGTGCGTACGTCCGTCCACTCGCTCGCTCTCACCTCACAGTCCTGCGCGCACCCGTCGGACAGAAACGAGTAACTACCGCCACTGTACAACACATCACAGGAGTCAGGAGGAGCAAATGCAGCGAGCAGGTCACATACTAGGCAATGATGAGCGAAAGAGATCGACTCCACAGCACCAGCTTTATACACGTTGTACCAGTACTCCAGCTCTGAAAAGACTTTGGGATACTGTCTTGGGCAAAGGAAAATCTGAATGTTCATTAATTGATCGGAGGCTTTTACATTGATGGACAGAAGTCAATACCCGAACCATTCATCCTCTGCTGCGGCTACACTACACCATGGCCATGGGAGGAGGATCAAAAGGGAGGAGAAGAAGAAAATACAGAAAAAGAAAGAAAGAGGATGATAGTACGTGGCCGCGGCGAGAGGAACGGGACAAAGCATGGTGCGTTCTTGACTCCTTCGGGCTCATGCAAAGCCTCCAACTCCGAGACGTGCTCGTGCATGCGTGCATGCATGCATGCATGCATACTCCAAACGTAAGTAACCCTGCAAACCAAGAGATGATCATAGCTAGACTCACTAGATACCTAACCAAGCGTGGAAGAAGACGAAGACGACGACGACGTGGGCGAGTGGGCGTCCATCCAGCGACCGGACGGCGCGGTGACAGCGGCGGCGGCAGAGGATGAACCCCAGCCGAGCGACACCACCACCACCACCACGGCGCGGCTCCTCCGCCTCCATGAATGCGCGAGGCATTCAAGGCTCCAACCAACCAAAACCCCGGTTCGCCTTGAATGGAAATGAATGGCGGGGGAGGAGCTCTTACTCGCTCCCGCTGACGGAGGGCAGGCGGAGCGCCCCTCATCAATGGCTGCTGCCGCAGTTCAGGGCCGCCTTGATTTGCTCCACAGTGGTGCCGATGAGGCTGTTGACCGTGGCCACTGATTCTGCGTTCAGCCGCGACGATGGCAGGCTGCTCACCAGGATCTGGAACGCCACCGTCACCACCGACCCCGTGCTGCTGGACGCGCGGCCGTCGGGCAGGATGGTGAACCCTGACGGCAGCAGCGGGATCGCCGACGGGTCCTCGCCGCTCATCACCACGTTCGCCGCCGGGAGGTCGATCGGCGCGTACACCACCAGCGACCCCGACGCGTCCGCGCAGCTCTCCTGCAGGATCAGCATGCTGTTCTGGCTCGCGTTCAGGCCCTGCATTCCGTCGAACACCTCGTCAGTCAACACCACATCCATCATAGTTCTTTGATAGTTTGATCACACGCACGTATGACATTGGCGAAGTTGTGGTGGTTGCTTACTCTGAGCAAGGAGAGGGAGTTGCCCGGGTGCGAGCCGTTGGGGATGCGCGACACCTCCTGCACCGGGTTGCCGTGCGACAGCACGTCCCACTGGGAGCGCGTGTTCTCGTCGCGGACGAAGGCGAACACCCGGTCGCAGGACACGGGGAGCCAGATGGAGGTGGCGGCGCTGAGCACCACGCCGCTGGGCTGCCCGGGGTCCGTGCTGCGGTGCACCATGACGCGCACGCCCGCCGCGTCGTCCACACCCGCGCCCGGTCCCGACAGCGTCGTCCACCGGTGCTGCTGCGACGCGCTCAGGCTGGCGCAGAAGCTGCCCACCATCCGCTGCGACAGCCTCATCATGCTCCTCTTTCCCTCCAACGTCACCCCGGCGATGTCCCTGTGCGGCGGCGTCACGAGGCACGCGTGCCGTTCGCACGCCCTCTGCAGCGCCGCCAGCCACCGGTGCGCTCCGAACGCCGCGCCGCTCAGGACGAGGTCGCGGTAGAGCTGGTTGATGGGGGTCTTGTCCTCCGTCTCCATGTGTTCGACCCAGGTCACCTGACAAAACGATCAATTCCACACACGTCATGAATCATGGCACACCCGATCGCAGTGCGGCAAAGTACATGGTGGTGAACTAAGCCGCCATCGGCGACGTGCGTACCTTGGAGTAGCCATTGGACATATCGGCGATGAGGCAGCCCGAAGGGAGCCGGCGCGAGCGGGCCGGCGGTGCGCCGTAGCGTGCGGCCCGCTGCAAGTCTACCGAGACGTCGGCGATCGCCCACAGGCCCTGCTCGATCTGCCGGCAGTAGCGAAGGAAGCAAAACTCGCGCGTCGGGACGACCGGCGACATCACGTGCAGCTCCTCGTACATCTGCGGCGCCACACCGGTAAAAAAAATGAAAAATGTTCGTCCATGTGCGCCTAATGACATGACTAAATTAAAGAAGCAATCAACGCGTGCAAAATGGACTCTGCGGTGGTCTGGCCTTACCAGCACCAAAGACTCGCTCCGGCCGGCCATGCCGTTCACGAGAACGTCGATGGTGCGCGCTCTGGTCACGATGGTCGGGAAGAACTCCGTCCACTTGCTCTGCAGACACACACAACAATGGTCAGTGCACGTCACGCAAACGATTCCATCGATCAATGGATGTCAAAATGCAACGAAGCCTCACCGAGTCCATGAACGTGTCGACGAGGCCGATGGCGGTGGTGAGCACGAGGCACGAGTCGCGGGAGCCCTCGACGTGCACGTCGGGGCCGCGGAACGAGCTGCTCCCGGGCTTGGCGAAGATGCTGTCGTACGTGTCGACGTTGAGCACCTCCCGGCCGCCCGCCTCCTTGACCCAGAGGTGCTCGCCGGCCTGCGCCAGCCTGATGAACTCGTCCATGGCCCGCGTCGCCATCTCGGCCATCATCGGCCGCTCCATCTCCGACACGGGCGCCGGGAGCTGGAAAGGCGAGCTCCCGCCGAGCGGGTCCAGGTCCAGCGCCGGGCCGAGGGCCACCGGGCTGCCGAGCCCGCCGACGGAGAGCTCCAGCGAAGACATGGAGAGCGGCTGCATCGACGGCAGCTGCGTGATGGGCCGCCCCAGGTACTTGGACGTCAGGCTGGACACCCGGTCAAGCTGCACCCAACCAAAACCACCATGCCGATCGTAGTGTCAGCGCAAATCGCGGCGGGGCAAGCAAATGCGGGAGGCGGAGAGGCAGGTAGGCGGCGTGCTTTGCTTGCCTCTTCTTTGAGGTGGGCGTTCTCCATGCGGAGCTTGTGCTCGTCGAAGTAGTCGTCGGCGCCGGAGTGCGGGCCGCCGCAGGTGGGGCAGATGACGTTCTTGAGCGCCTCGCGCATGGCGATGTTCTCGCAGCGGATCTTGTCGTTCTCCGCGCGGAGGAAGCAGTTGTCGGCGCGCTCGTGCTGCGCCTGCGATCGCGTCATCGCCGCCGCCAGGCCAAAATTAGAAGCGACACACATGGAACGAATTAATTTGGTTTAATTGCCGGCCGTCTCGCTCAGCAAAACACGAAGAGGGATCAGGAACCATCTCGTTCCGAAAGGAGGAGGGTGAAAAAGATGGCTCTCAGACATGGATGATGAGATGGGAGAGGACGAGGAGGAGGACACGTACGTACCTTCATCTGAGTCCGGCGGTTCTGGAACCAGAACTTGATCTGCCTGGGCTCCAGCCCCAGCTCCCGGCTGAGGTGCATCCGCTGGTTCTCGTCCGGGTGCGGGCACTCCTTGAACATCCTGCACGCGCGCGCACACACAGAAGAGAAGATGAGCAAGCGAAGAAGATGGAGAAATCAATCAAATTCATGAGTGGAAGCGAACGTACGCCTCGAGCTGCTGAATCTGGCGCGGGGTGTGGCGGTGGTAGCGCTTCTTGCGGCGGTGGGCGTCGGAGCCCGGCACGAGGTCGTCGCCGAAGTCCATGTCCCCCGGCCTCCCGGCGCCTGCCTCCTAGTAGTCTTGTGTGCACGTCGTCTGCTTGGAGCGCGCGCAATCCCAATCCGGCCGGCGACTTGCAGAAGTAAGCGAGCGGTGCTACGATCGAGGTCTAGTGCTAGCAGTACTAGGCGCGCGCTATATAGAGAGATGCCCTCGCGTCGCGCCTACTATGCCAAGCTCTGCGGTGCCACTAGACGCGCGCAAGAAGAAAGAAGAAGCGGCAGCAGGGCAGGGCAGGGCAGGGCATGGAGATAGAGCCAGCCAGCGGGGGCGCGGTACGAAGCAGTAACCTCTCTGGTCCTGGCGAAGCAGAAGCAGTAAACATGCATACAGCTCAGGAGGAAGGAGAGGAGAGGAAGCTAGTTGGAGAAGAGAGAGGAGGTTTTCTTTCTTTCCCCGCCTCGCTGGAGTTCTCGGAGTCAGCAATCAGGAGGCATCCACCATTGCTGCACCTGCCCGCCTTCCTTAACTCCTCTCTCTCTCTCTCTCTCTCTCTCCAACTATAACGCACGCATGGGCATGGCAGCGAGCGCGGCACAGCGCTCAAACGAACGAGCAGGCGGAGCGATCTATGGCCCGAGACCTCGCCCCGCTCGTTGGATTCGCGTTACGTCTACCCTCCTCTCTCTCTACAGCTCTACTCGTCACTCTCTTTCGTACTCGTATGGCGTGGTACAGTGCCGGTACAGTGAGGAGTTAGGGGGGAGGGAGGAGCGATAACCGATGCGAATTAAGGGCCGGAGGGAGGGAGTATTTAAAAGGGGCCCGCCGTCTTCGAGGCCTCGGCTGGCTGTCCTACTGTTGCTCGCTCTCGCTCTCCCTCTCCCTCGGCCGAGGGCGGGTACAGCTGGAGCCATTTATGTAGCAGCACGGCCTAACGGGTCGGGTCGGACCTGCTCTGTTGACTTTTCTTCCCGGTTCTCCGTCCACGGCACTATGGCCTTCTCTGCCCTCCACTGTTTCTGCACTATGCTTAACAGTTACACTAGTACTACTAAACAAGATTAATTTGTGTGCCGAGTGCTGACTGAACAAAGAAAAAAAGATCAAGTTATTCTTTTCTTTTACCGCGCGTGTGCAACCATAATTTAAGCTGGCTTTGGGTTTCGGTTGATTGGACTAGGACCGGTGATGGGCCAGGCGGATCGATCCTGCACCGGGATCAGACGAGAGATCCGAGGCCGGAAACCTGGAAAGGAACGAGACGACATTAATTTGCCGCTGTGTTCCCAAATGGCATCGGGATCCGAAACCGGAAGATCGAACTCACCACTTCCTTCTATGCCTCTCCTCCTCGTCTCTCATCACATCACCTGCCAGCCAGCGGAGCAATGCAGACCTGCAGCCATTTCCATGGATCGATGCATGCATGATCACTTCTCAACGCGCCAGCAGATCGATGCTCGGCGCTTCCAAACCTGAGATTCCATGGTAATCTAGGGGCGTAATGCCGCCATTAAACTACTAATCGTCTTGCCGAATTGTCAATTGGTTCCATCAAGTCAGCCGTGGAGCGCTGTGACCATTGACTTGACTACCTACCTGGCCTAATTAACCATCCATATTTATATCCGGACGTTAATTCTGTTAGGTTATTAATAGGAGCACTGCTGCTACCTGTGTGGGTGTTAAAAAATAATGTGCTCCATGAATATTGCTTTGCTCCCCGTCAGGAGGCGTGCTGGATTAGCAACTCGAACTATCATGGCGTGAAGCGCACACTCACGGGACGTGATGTGCATTGACTTTCCACTCGCCTGAATAGTTGCCACTGCTAGTACGGCATGACTAGATCACTCACTTGACAAAAAAAGAGATGGTACTCCGCATGAATAGTCGAGTACCACCACTTCTGGAACATTGGATTATTCGGATCAACTTTTCATCTACGATGTACGGAATCAAAATAATAGTAGTAGTTACTTTTTGCGGGAAAATAATAATAGTACTGGCAGTGTTAAAAAGGAGAAATACTAACAGATGGAGCCCCAATTACAGTACTACTTTTGATTTGAAGATTGAATTTGGAGCACGGAGAACCGTTTTGCTAAAACGATTAATTAATGGATGCTGGTTGGTCGATCGTGATGTGGCCTGTGCGAGTGAAAGGAGGAGTAGTACACCTACTACAGCAAATTCAGGTTCCCATTTACTCCGATTCATTGCTGGCGCGCCTTCATTATTTCCCTTAAATGTTTCATATCCTGTGCGCGTCAATTGAATTGAATTCATTTGGCCGAGCTCCCGGTGGATGGACGTATTTATCATGGGAGTAATCTCCCTCCCTTGCTGCGGCTGCAAAGCTGGGCTACTACTCCGCCACTAGTCTGCAGCTGATGATGAATATATATTGGCATATTACACTTGAAAGAAAAAGAAGATCAGTACGTCTCGGTCGAGTAGTTATTTTTAGCAGGAAATTGATGGCATGATATAGATAGTTTGTTTAGAGCTCAGCAACGGCATTAGCCTTCTTTGACACCTTGGTCTCGTGTCCTTATCGCCACCCAGGAATAATGGAAGGTGCGTACATGTGTACACTAAAGGAGGTCACATAGGAGTAGTAAGATTGGTCACGATCGTGGCGACGTTCACCTGTGTAGCCATCAGAAATCGGACATTTCGAGGTTGGGCTCCGGATGTGCACAGGTGCGGCACCAGGTTGAGGAGACAGTGTTTTACCATTTTCCAGTTGCCCATCCCCTGTCCCCTCGCCCTAGCAGCTTGACTAGACACCACGGACGGAGTAGTTACTACTGGAGTACATGACATCCCCAATACGTCACAACTGAAAACGAAAATGAGGGGAACAGTATGAGCCTCGCAACTTCTGTGAAAAAGACCGATTATCTGCTTGATGATCATCACAGGCTTCTCTCGCACAGGGAGTGCAAATTTGTGCAAGTCCGTATGTAGTCAAGAATCCAGGGTGGTGATTTGGTGTCTTGAAAGAACTTATTAGCACGGTGATTGGTGTCTGTCGTTGAAGGATTGATTCTCTCATCGGATTAGTCTACGGCGACGGACGTACTACGTAATAAAGATGAGGGTCAAGGCTACGAACTGACTGACTGAACACTGGGGGGTGCTCGTGGCGGCTGCATGCACTTGCACTAGACCGGCGGCAGTGCTCCGGATGGGTGAGTACACCCCAGCGACCGAGCGCAGCGGAGCGTAAATGAACGGATTGATGGCGGTGGTACGCGCCACATAAAGACGGTGGACGGAGTGCCCCCTCCGCCCGGCCCCTTCGATCGTCGACGCCGCTCCGGCCCCGGCCCCCGCCGGGCCGGCGACGTCTGTCCGTCAGACCCAGGGCCTGTACGTGCAGCGACCTTGGCCGGACGGAGTCGGGGAGCCGCCACGTGCTGCGGGGTAAGACGGATCGGAGGAAGGCGTGGGGGCATCCGCACGAGGCGTGCCTGTGTCGTTGTCGTGGTTGACCGTGATGCACGCGGCACAGGTGGCGGCTCCGGCGTCTTGCGCTGCGTTCGTGCATGGACGAACGCCGAACCATGCACGATGAGCCGGCGAGGCTTCTCGTCGACGCTCCCCAGTCCCTGTGCGGATCAGTTGACGATAACGCAGGATCGGTCGTGGTGAAAATTACGTGCGCGCGGCTCGATTTGTTCAGCTAGTCGGCAACTACGTTGGTCCAACGGTACACTGCGCCTGTGAGATGTTACGTGCAGTAGGCGCCTCATCCATGAAAAAGCTTGGGACTGCTGCTGTGCTGCACGGGTTGATGCATCGTGAAACAGAAATAGCATCCCCGACCAAAACTCATAAACCATCGCCAGCTTTTTTATTTTTTGAGACAAGTCGCCAGGGGTATAAACAAAGGGTATGTTTGGTTACATAACACTTAGTTAAGCCAAATTAAAAAAAACACTAAGTTAAGCCTGGGCTTCAGAGGGCCGACTGAAGACTGGGTATCACATCCTGTTGCAGTGCGTGTACACTCGCCAAGTCTGGTTCCTGTGTTTCAAGAGACTAGGTATTGCTCTCTCGATATTACCAACCGTGCAAGATCGGCTGGAGGCATGATGGTCGGGCACAAGGAAGTGCATCTAAAAAATGCACCGCAAAGGATATGACTCGCTCGTCATCTTGATATGCTGAAACCTTTGGAAGCAAAGAAACGGAAGAGTGCACTATCGGGGTTACGATCCTGACAACGAGTAATAGGGGTACGAATAAGGGGCAGAGCCTAGCTACGGTGCAGGTGTAACACTCGGTGTTTAACGAGTTCAGGCCCGTCTCGGCGGAGGTAACAACCCTACGTCTCGTGCCCTGAGGCTTGGTTGTGATTTGATGGGTATAGTTACAAAGATTGCTCGCCCCCAGCTCAGGAGGTGGAGTGCGGCTTATATAGAGTGTGTTGCAACCCCATGTCCTCCACGTCGCCAGGACACTTAATGACATTGATTGCGTCAGTTACAGGTGTAAAGCGCCTCTACTACAGCAGTTACAGGTAACGGTAGTCTTGACTCCGCCTTAAGGGCGATTTAGGATTCCTCGACCGTTGCAGCTCCCACACCGTCCCTTCACCTCTTTAGTCCGAGTGGTGGTTGTCCAGCCGAGTGACGGGTGGTCGTCCAAGTGTCGTCGAGGCATCCGAGTGGACTTCCTGATATATGCATCTGAATGCTGGTATGGTCCAGGGACCTACCCATAGTGGTGTGGGGCCCTATGTGGGCTCCATATGATGGGTCCTTGACCCTACCTGTAATAGGTGACCTCATCATTAGCCCCTGAATCGGTTGAGGTTTCGTAGGACAAACGAGTCGATCCTTCGGTTAAGTCCGAGTGCTGTTGGAGGACTCGGAATACGTTTCCGAGTCGTGGTTCGTTGTTCCTTGGACGAAAACACAACGGATTCTGGACTACAAGTTTACCCAGATGACCGGGTGTTGTTGATCGCTGAGAAAAACCCGATGGCATTCATTTGTCTCTCGGAGGAGATAGACTTGGGACCCGAGTGAGGGCAATGCCATTATAACTCGAGTGGCGACGCCGGCGTGTGGTCTGATTCTCCGGAGAGATGCCACTCCTTATCCCAGGGGAACGCCAGCGCAGGCCTCCTACGAGTCCAGGTTTACGAGTCATGTGCCTTGGAGCCTATTGAAAGGGCCAAGTGAACCCGCGGAGGGGCGTCAAACTCGTCTCATAACAATCCTGAAGAGGACTTCAATCGGATGTTTCGAGTGGCCGAGTGCACGGGTCCCCGCGGAGGGTGGTTAGTCGGACTGACATACGTCCTTTAGGAAAGGAATCGTGGGTAATCAATCGGATTGATTTACTCCGGAAATCCCGGGATTTGAATTTGTGTGTGCGCGCGCAGAAGCGGTAACGACGTGCATTAGTGGGGAAAGTGGGGGCGCGACGCCTCGATTTTCACGCATGAAATCCGCCACGTGCCGCAGCTTCCTTGTGTGAAGCCCCGTTGCATGTGCCGTCGATCTAGAGATCAGTCGCGCGAGATCCCGCTCGCGATTGTGTCTGGGATATAAAAGATTTGGGGGTCGAGGCCAGGGCTCCAGATCCCCTTCTCTCTGTTTCGGCCTCTCCACTTCCCCTCCACACTCGAGCGCTCAGGATACCCACAACAATGGCGAGAGATTCCACGGCCAAGGGGGAGAACACGAAGAAGACCGGGAAAGCCACCTCCTCTGGCTCCGGCGCAGCGACGGGGGACTGGATCCCTTCGCTCGTCTCGGCCAGGCGGCTGGAGGAGCTCGCGGCAGAGGGGCTCATCCCGCAGGACGGGTGACATTGTCCGAACACGGGGGAGGTCGAGCCGGCGCCGCAGGAGGATGAGCGCATCCTGCTGGTCACCCACATCGAGAGGGGCTTCTCCATGCCTCCCCATCCCTTCTTCCGAGCGTTCGTCGAATATTTCGGTGCGCAGCTTCACCACCTTCCCCCTAATGCCATCATCTACCTTTCGGCCTTCGTTTCCCTCTGTGAGAACTTCCTCGGCTGTCACCCCCATTGGGGCCTCTTCAAACACATCTTCACTTGTCGGTCGGTCAATGACCGTCAAGAAGGATTCACCGACTGGTGAGAAGACCCACGTCACCCAACTGTGCGGGGGCTTGGGCATCCAAGTCCGGGGAGGGAGCGCTTTCCCGAAGATGAGCTTCCCCGATTCCGCCATGGGGGGGGGGGCAGGGAACTTGGTTCTACTTCAGGGATGCCCCCGGTGCCAGCAGCCAGTCGGGCCTCCAGCCATACTCGACGGAGAGGGTGAGGGCTCCCGAGTCTCTCTTTGTGACGAAGGAGGAGAAGACAGAGGTCGACATCTTAGCCAGCGCCCTAGTTGGAGTCGTGAACGCTGGTGTGAATGGTATGGATCTGCTGGAGACCTTCCTCACTCAGCGGATCCAGCCGCTGCAGGCCAGGGCCCACCCCATGTGGCTATACGAGGGGCCGAATGATCCCACCCGAGTACATCCGGAGGAGCTCGCCGAGAAGGACGTGGGGGCCAAGATCAAGGCCATCACCTGCGCCCCGAGGCAACCCGCGGGGAGCCAGGTTGATGCCTGCCTACTCCAAAGACGTACCGCCAGTCGAGGTAAGCATCTTCTGCTCAGTCGGCGCGTCGGTATGTTGTTTCCTGTGTATCTGATTCTGGTGCTGTGGTAGGTCTGCTCTCCCAGGACTTCTAGAACATGATCTCTGATATCCTGGTGGTTGACTGGATGCCTGAGGATGTGACGAGTGACACCGATCGCGGGTCCTAGGAGGGGATCGAAGATGACGACGAGAGCGACGAGGACGAGAGCTTGGAAGATGGGGAGGAGGCCGAGTCTTCTTTGTCTTATGAAGCCCCGAAGGAACCCCGCTCCAAGGCGTTGCACGATCCGAGTGGCAAGGCGGGGGGAGCCCAGCAACCGACTGCTTCGGGGCGAACGACTCGCAGCTCAAAGCGTGCGTGTACAGAGGTGGAGAGCTCCGCAGAGAAGCAGCCCAAGCAAATCACCTCCAAGCCTCGGAAGGTTGCGGTGCCTCAAATCAAGGTGATGGTGCCGGTGGCCTCGACGTAAGTGCCTTCTCCGTTTCTTCATTTTTGTTATCTTGACTCGGCTGACTGCCGAGTGTTGTTGACCTTTGTAGCAATGAGACCTCGACGATGTCGGCGAACCCGCACGCTCGCAAGAAAGACCAAGGTGATGTCAATGTGGCGGATGCCGCCACCTCCAAAGGTATTTTCATGCTGACTGACTTTTGATGCTCAGGCCGACTGAGCCTTATTAGTTTCTCTGGCTCATACTCTTGTGCAGCTCCACCCGAGGTCATCCAGCTGGACGATGACGAGAGGGCTGAATTGCCCAACCCAGAGGCCGACAAGGAGAAGGCGCCCGACGCTGACGTGGCCATGCAGGAGGTTTTCCCTCGCCAAGTGGAATGTGCTTCACCGGCCAAGGCCACCGTGAAGGCCACGGGGCTGAGTCCTCTAGCTCAGAGCAGCTTGGTTCCTGCGACTGCTGTGATCCTGGCTCCGAGGCCCACACCAGCACCTCCGTCAGCCTCCGCCACCGCCTTCCCCCTATACCACATCCCGGAAGACCAAGTGGGGGTGAGCAAGAAGGCCCTGATCCAGGTGGGGCTGATTTGCAGTCGTCTGAAGGACGCTTATGACGCCAGCGAGGCACTGCAGACCAACGTCCGAGTAAGTACCATTGTGGGTAAGCTTTTTAGTCGAAGTTTCTTCTTTTTCTGCAGTAGGGTTTCGTCAGTGTGTTTGCGCAGGGCACACCCACTAGGTGTGATGATGTTCCAGTGGGGGCATGCTGAGTGCACCCACTGGGTGTAGTCCCCGAGGCTCCTGTTGACTGGAAACAGTCAGCAGGAGTCTTAGAACTTAAAGCTTTTTGATGTTGTCGCTTTCACTCGAGGCGTTTCCGAGTGTTTGCGATCCAGTGGGGGCTGAGTGCACCCACTGGGTGTAGTCCCTGAGGCTACCGCTAACTGGAGGCAGTCGGTGGTAGTCTTAGAACTGTGGCTCCTTTGCCCTAGGGCTATTTGCCATTTTTTTAGCTCAACACGAGTCACTTTCCAGTGGGGCATGCTGAGTGCACCCACTAGGTGTAGTCCCCGAGACTGCTGCTGATTGCGGGCAACCGGCAGCGGTCTTTAGAACTGTCATGTGGCACTCGGGGTACACGTCAACACTTGTATTGTGGTGAGACAATAGATAGGATCTTCTTTGTTGCTGACTCGGAAGTCAGATGAATGAAGGTAGATCAGGGTGTTGTTGCCCTCGATCTTCTTCATTGCTGACTCGGAAATCAGCTGAATGAAGTAGATCAGGGTGTTGTTATCCTCGATCTTCTTCATTGCTGACTCAGAAATTAGCCGAATGAAGTAGACCAGGGTGTTGTTGTCCTCGATCTTCTTCATTGCTGACTCGGAAATCAGCCGAATGAAGTAGATCAGGGTGTTGTTGTACTCACTCTTCTTCATAGATGACTCAGTGGTCAACCGGGTGATAGTAGATCAGGACCTTGTTGTCCTCGATCTTCTTCATAGCCGACTCAGTGGTCAACCGAGTGATAGTGGATCAGGACCTTGTTGTCCTCGATCTTCTTCATAGCCGACTCAGTGGTCAACCGAGTGATAGTAGATCAAGACCTTGTTGTCCTCGATCTTCTTCATAGCCGAATCAGTGGTCAACCGAGTGATAGTAGATTAGGACCTTGTTTTTATCTCCATGCTTTCTGACTGACTGTCTTTTGTATGGTGCAGAGAGCCTGTGAGCTGGGATCTCACTACACCGCCCTGGAGAAGGAGGTGATATCCCTTCGGGTGGAATTGGAACGGAGAAGCACAAGAGCGCCCGACTGGAGAAGGAGAAGAAGGCCCTGGGAGGTAAGACATTTATTTTGGCTGGTCGTTGCACACTGTTTTTCCCCTTTGATCTGACTCATTCCGCTTCGACAGATGTTCGTAGCGAGAACACCCAACTCGTAAAAAGGCTCAGGACTTCTATTTCATTAGAAACGATGAAGCAGGCCCTGGAGAACAAGGACAAGGAGCTGGCGCTGGCCCAGAAGGAAGCCAAGACCAAGACCAAGCTTGCTGACGAGAAGCTGGCGTCAGTCAGCAAGCTGGAGGAGGAAATCAAAAACCTCAAGGCTGCTGCTGCTGCCAAAGGCGAGTCTTCCGAATGGGAGAAGTGTAACACCCCCCAGTGGTTAGCCACAGTAATCCCCCTTTTGATAATGCCATGTCATCATGATCAACAGTGCTTAAACATCATTCGGATCATATCTCTTTTCAAATTCAAATTCAAATGGAAATTCAAACTGAAAGTGCAAATAAAAGTTGTTCAAATCTAGAAACTAAAATGTTCATAATATTGTAAATATTCCAGAGACAATTCTAAAATTATAACCAACATTCACTAAATTAATTAATTGACTCTAACAGCAACAAAACAGAGATAATTAATCCATATTCATTTATTTAAAATCCAAATAAAATTCATTTGCCTCCAAACATTTTTATAGCAGTGAATAAAATTGCACTATAAATATGTGACTAGTTCACCTATTTTACAAAAGTCTATTTGGGGCTAAACAATTTGGAAAACAGGAACTAAAAAGAAAACAGAAAAAGAAAAAGAAAGAAAAGGAGAAAGAGGCCCACTGTGGCTGGGCTCTAGTCACCCGCGCGGCCCAGCCCACTCCCCTCGCTCCTCCCCTACCTCCCCTGTTCACCGCGCGCCCCCCCTGTGCCAGCAACGCAATGCCGCGCCGCCCACCAAAACCCCCCCATCTCCTCGCTCGACACCGCGCAGCCCCGCGCCTGCCTAGTGGATAAGGACGCCGCTCTGCACTCCCCTGACCCCTCTGGCTTCTCTCTCTCCCTTCCTCCCTTGCTCTCCACCTCAAACCGAGCGTAGCCATGGCCGCGCTCCGTTGAGCTCGCCGTCACAGAGCCCCGCTCGCCCTGCCGCCGCGACAGAACGACTCGCCGGCCTCGACTACGTCTGTTGCACCGACTGAAACGAGCCGGTAGCCCCTGCTTTGACGCCAGCGACCCCGTCTTCCTCCTCTGCCCCGCCGGACTCCGTCATCGATTTCGGCGACCACAAGCCTCCCTCGAGCCCATTACGCACACCTGCAGGCTCCCTGTGAGGACCCCTACCTCTCCCCTCTCCTCTTTCCCTCTCGGTCGTTCCCTAGCCGCCGTTCCCCGTCGTGCCCAATCCCGTCACCGTGCGAGCTCATCGCCGGCGTAGCCACGGTGACCATTGGGCCCCGTGCCTGTGCCCGTTTTGCTCACCCTCACGCGTAGAGTCCCCCTGACTGCTCCGTTCGCTCGCCGGCACGCCGTAGCAACAATCCCGAGCTCCACCCGAATACCGTCGCCGCCAACGAGGTCGTGCCGCTCGTTTCCGGCCACCTCAGCTACGGCCACCACCACAGATCGACGCGGCTCGGTCTCAGCTTTCGAACGCAAGAAGAACCGCGCAAATTGATGCCCCGTAGCGCATTTCTGGGCTCGCCGGAGTTCTCTGCCGCGTCGGGCGCTCGCCGGCGCGTCTCCGGCGGCCGGCGCCGACGTGGCCAGCTGGGGCCCGCCCCCAGCGCCACTGCCACTGGGCCCCAGTGGGGTCCATTGACCAGTCAGCGCTGCTGACTGGGCAACCCGTGTCACTGACACGCGGGCCCCACCGCTAAACATTTTAAAAATAAATAAATAAAATGTTAGTTAATTAATTAATTAACTTAATCAGTCACTGACAGTGCGGGCCCACTAGCTAATTATGTTATTTAGTTAGTTTTAACTCTGTTTATTTAACTGAGACACTGAGCAGTGGGTCCCACTGGACCCACAGGTCAGGTTTGACTCTGGTCAGCCAGATTTGACCTGTTGATGTCATATTGAGGTCATGCTGATGTCACCTTTTACTGTTTTGGATAATTCGAATGTAAATAAATAAATAAATCCAGAAAATGATTAAAATTTAGAAAATCATAGTAACTAATCCGTAGCTCAGATCGAAAAACTTTCTACATGAAAGTTGCTCAGAACGACGAGACGAATCTGAATACGCGGTCCGTTCGTCCGCCACACGTCCCTAGCATAGCGAACATGCAACTGTCCCCTCCATTTCATCTGTCCGAAAATGCCAAACTTCCGGAAAACATTCCCGGATGTTTTCCCTCTTCACCTATATCGTGTAGCACCGTGTCCGAACACCCCTAGCTCTGCATATTGTCATGTCATGCTCTTGTTTGCTTTATATTTACTGTTTCCTCCCCCTCTTCTCTCTCGGTAGACCCCGCTGCAGATGCTTTTCCCGAGACCGACGCAGCTCTGGAGCCCGACGACATCGTTGATGACCTTGCCTTTGCCGCCGAGCAACCAGGCAAGCACCCCCCCTTTGAACATTCCGATATCGCCTATTCTCTTCTCTCTTGTGCTTGAATTAGAATTGCTGCTGCTACTGCTTTACCTATTCTGATGCATAGCCTATTTATTGTATCCTGCTATTGATACCTTACCTGCTTATCCTAAACTGTCTAGTATAGGCTGGGTAGAGACCTATCAGTGACCCCACTTGTCCCGATTGCCCTGCTGGATCATCAGAAGACTCGACGACGAGGCCCCCAGCACTGCACATCACCCCCTTAGTTGTAACGACACTGCAGCGTTACTATCGAGTGCCGAGAGTGATACCTCGTGTAGCACTTCTGATGTTAACTCTGTAGAGTAGCTATTTGGTCGTGGTCATCGAGGGTGATTCCTCCTTCACCACTTCCGATAACGACGCTGTCATGCAACACCCCAAGTGTGAACCCATCGAGGGTGATTACTCCGAGTTCACCTTGACGGATACATCCAGTAGGAATCCAACGAGGGTGATACCTCGGATTCCCCTGATGTTATGGACACACGGATACTTGGACTTTACCCTGTTACTTGGAAAGGCGGGTCGACACTGAGGGGTACCCGCGTGAGCCTAAGTGGCGAGTGTTGTGGAGACGGGTTGACCTGGAGGTTGCCCGAGTGAGGAATACGAGGCGTGGTCGGGCATTCTTGGCCCTTGCCGCAAGTCCTCGAGACGGGGCGACGAGGTCACATCGATCGTGAGTCTCTGCTCGTTACCGCACTACCAACACACTACGATTTGGATATTTGATTCGAGTGGGCCTCTGGCCCGATAGCACTACCCATCATGTGGGAAAAAGTTATGGGCACTCTGCATCATATGCATCAGCCGAATGCTTTGTCAGACGTCCAGTTCAGCATTGTGGCCGGGTAAGATCGTGCCGTTGGCGCTGGTATCCACCCTGCTCGCAATGACCCGGAGAGCACAGGGCGATGGCCCAAGACCCCTGAGCGCTTAGGTTGTAGACCGGCGGGGACCTCTCTGCTGAGCTCTAGGTAGGGCTGCAGTGTGTCGTTTGACCGAGGCCGGGCATGACCTAGAAAAGTGTGTCCGGCCGGAGTTAAGCGAGCGTGGTGGGTAAGTTGGTGCACCCCTGCAAGGAAGAATTAATCTATGCATAGCCGGATCCTCGGTAACGGACACTCGGAGTTGTATCCCGATCGATATAACTAGAACATATTATTGAGATGAGATATGGATATTATGGCTCTGGGATTACTTTCTCGCAGGGAGTCGAGAAAGGATCTCTGGCCGAGGTTGATGACTGTTGTGATGACCCCGGCTTAATCGTGCACTAACCATACACGCAAATGCGCACGATCAAGCCTAAAGACTCACTTGAAGATATCACAACACAACTCTAAAACATAAATAAATTCATACAAGCTTTATATTACAAGCCAGGGCCTCGAGGGCTCGAATACATAGCTCGATGGCATACAAGTGTCAGCGGAAGCATCAGATATCTGGGTACAGATATATTACAGAAATAGAGATAAGCCTTTAGGAAGGCGGGGCAAAATAAAACACTATGATCGAAAGGCGTAGGCCTCCTGCCTAGGACCCTCCAAATCCTACTCCTGGTCGTCAGTCGGCTCCTCGTAGTAGTACTCGTCGGGTGGGTAGTAGTAGTAGCCGTAGTCGTCGACAGGGGTAGCTAACTCAGGGGCTCCGTCATCTGGCGGCGTCAATTGGATATGGGGAGAAAAAGAAAATAAAGCAAACGTGAGTACTCATCCAAAGTACTCAGCAAGCAAGGATCTACACTACATATACAACATTTTCAAAGGGAGGCTATATATGTGGACTGGGCTGCAGATATGCCAGAATAGAGGGGGAAATCCTAGTCCTATCGAAGACTAGCATCTTCAAGCATCTCGATCGGTCTTGCAGCATTAGAAGAGTGCAGAATAACATAATGTAAAGTAGTTGTAGTATCATCAACCTCGGCCAGAGATTCTTCCTCGACTCCCTGCGAGAAAGCAATCCCAGAGCCATACTATCCAGTATCATCTCAAGTTCTAGTTGTACCGATCGGGATACAACTCCGAGTGTCCGTTACCGTAGGACAGGCTATCGATATATTAGTTCTTCCCTGCAGGGGTGCACCAACTTACCCACCACGCTCGCTTAACTCTGGCCGGACACACTTTTCTGGGTCATGCCCGGCCTCGACTAAGCAACACGCCGCAACCCGACCTAGGCTTAAAAGAGAGGTCAGCACGCCAGACTAAACCTATGCCCCCAAGGGTCTTGGGCCATCGCCCCGGGAACTCCTGCATGTTACGGGGCCACCGAGAGCAGACCTAGCAACCCCTTATACAAGCGCGGTAGCGTTACCAGTCCAACTCGGCGTGCGCCGCTCCTTACTAACGTCAAATAAGCTTCGACTGATGTATACGACGCAGAATGCACATACTATGCCCACGTGATGGTTAGTGCTATCAGGCCAGAGGCCCCTCGGATCAAATATCCAAACCGTTAGGGGATTAGGAGCGCGCGGTAACGAGCAGCGACTCACGATCGATGTGACCCCGTCGCCCCATCTCGAGGACTTGTGGCAAGGGCTAAGAATGCCCGGCCACGCCTCATAGTTATCTTGCGGGCACCTCTCAGGTCAACCCGACTCCACATCACTTCGCATTCATGCTCGCGTGGGTACCCCTCAGGGCCGACCCGTCTTTAGTATCCTGGTTCAGTGTTCAGTCATAGTAACCAAAGTCTCCGTGTGTCTGACACCAAGGGGGAACCCTGAGGAATCACCCTCGATGGAATCCCGCTCGATGCTATCATCAAGGTGAACGAAAGAGGAACCACCCTCGAGGTCCACACTTGAGGTGTTGCACGACAGCGTCGGTATCGGGGGTGGTGTAGGAGGAATCACCCTCGCTTACCACGACCGATTAACTAACCTACAAGGATAACATCAGAAGTGCTGACGAGGTATCACCCTCGGCACTCGATAGTAACCCAGTAGTGTCGAGCAATTTTAAGGGGGAAGTGACGTGCGGTGCCAGGGTCTGATCTTCGATCCCGTTGCTCGGGTCTTCTGAGAATCCAGCGGGGCAGTCGGGTTAAGTGGGGTCTCAGATGGTCTCTACCCAACCTATTCTAAACAGTTTAGGATAACAGGTAAGTATCAACAGTAGGTTACAAGTAAACAGGCTATGCAGCAGATATAGGACAACAGTAGCAGCAGTAACTTCTAATGCAAGCATAAGAGAGAAGAGAGTGGGCGATATCGGAATGCTCAAAATGGGGGTGCTTGCCTGTCTGCTCGACGGCAGGGGTCTGATCGTCGGGGACGTAGTCGTACTCCGGAGCGGCGTCTGCCTCAGGAGCTACGGCAACGTCGGGGGCTACCGAAAGAGAAGAGGGGGAAGAAACAGGTAAACATAATGCAATCAAATGCAACATCAGGCATGCTACGCCTAGTATGCAGTGCAGGGTTGCCTAAAGATGCATCTAGGTCATTTTAATTATTTAAGGAGTTAAGTTGGACTTATTTACCGGTGATTATGCACTATTCATCTACAGGACTCGGACTAAAAGTTACGGGTTCTCCTACGTAGGAGGTTCCGACATGGAAACAGACGGCACGATCAAACTCGTCTCATCATTCTGAGCAAGTTTCATGTTTTAAGTTTTTCAGTCCGAGCTACGGTTTAAAAGTTATGAATTTTCAAAGTTTAAATGATTTTCTGGAATTATTTTTATTTATTAAATCAACATTATCCAGAACAGTGATTGTGTGACATCAGCATGACGCAGAGATGACGTCAGCAGTCAACAGTGGATGACCAGGGTCAAACCTGACATGTGGGTCCAGTGGGACCCACATGTCAGTGGCTCAACTAGCTAAACAGAGTTAAAACTAACTAAATAACCTAATTAGCAGGTGGGCCCGCATTGTCAGTGTCTAACTAATTACCAGATTAACTTAATTAATCAGAAACAGTAATTATGCGCGTGGGTCCCACATGTCAGCTGCTGGGGCCGGCCTAGTCAGCAGTTGACCTGGTCAACTGGGTCCATGGGGCCTAGCTGCCAGTGACTCAGGGGGCCCCACCTGTGAGGCCACATCGGCGGCACGTCGGCGCCGGCGACGGAATTACTCCGGCGACCTCAAACGCGGCAGAGAGGCCACGGCCGGCGTCGAAAATCAGCTGCGGAGCGCAGTTTCGCATGTTTTCAGGTGCGTTCGAATGCGGAGACTGAGCCGCATCCAACTGGGCTAGTGTGGCGACTCGGGGATGGCCAGAGATGCGCCGGCGTTGAGCCGTGGCGGCGAGGAGCTACGGGCGTCGGCGTAATCGACGAAACGGCGCGTTTTAGCTTGAACTAAACACGTGGGAGTGATCTACGCGGGCGTGCGAGCTCGATGGGCTCGCGCCCGTGACCAAATGTTCACCGGACGGCTGCTGACGACGAGCTCATGTGGAGGCGCGTTCGGGCGCCGGTGAAACTAGAGCTAGGGGGCTCAAACGACGGCGGGGAAAGAAGAGGAAGAAGGCGGAGCTCACCTAGCAGGCTCACGGTGGCCCGGTGGAAACTTAGTAGCAGCAGAGGGCCCGGGGTCGACGGGGATCGCTGGCGACCGAAGCGGAAGGAGACGGGGCGATTCCGGCGTTGTGGTGGCTTCGGGCTCCAGCTACTACCACCAAACGTTGAGGAAGATCATGGCGAAGACGACGGACGTGTCGGCGGAGCGATGCGGTGGCTGTGGCCGCGAAGACGAGCGCGGTGCTGCGGCGATGGCGTCCGGTGGTGATGGGATCTGGGGGAAGAGAGCGAGGGGAGAGGGGTGGAGTGGTCGAGGAGGACCAGGGAAAGGGAGGAGGAGTTCCTTATCCCCTCCGTTGCTCCTGTAGTGTCGGTGGGCGCCGGCGTGTTGCGGCCCTGCTGGCGCGCGTGCGCGCGGCCATGGCGCGGCTGACACGCAGGGAAGAGAAAGAGGGGATGGGCCAGCTGGGCTGGTAGTCGGGGCACTGTGCACTTAGGCCCAGTGCACAGTGCCTCATTTTATTTTTCTTATTTCTGTTTTACTTTTTCTTTTATTCTTTTCTGTTTTGTATTAGTTAGGTCACTTTTTTATTTTTGTAAAATGTGGGACTTAGTCCAAATATTACAATGCAATATTCCTTGTCACCAAAAACTTGTTTGAGCAGATTTGGATTTTGTTTAAATTTGAAATGAATTTAATTAGATTAAATAATTCTGTTTTGATGCTGTTTCATATTGTTGGAACCATTTAACTAGTTCCAATCCCATTGTTTATATTTTTATGAGTGCTTCTGGAATATTTAGTATTGAGTGAACATTTTTGCAATAGTGTTTGAGCAAATTTATTTTGCACTTTTGAATTTGAGTTGAATTTCAGAATAGAGTTTGAATTGTTTTGGTTAACCACTATGTTTAAGCATTGCAAATGATATGACTTGGCATTATTAGCAGTTGATCACAGTGGCTATTACACAGGGGTGTTACAAGTTCTCCTCCTCTAAAAGAAATTCTCGTCCCGAGAATTTAGGAGGTAGAAGGAAAAAGGTCGGGATATTCTTCCCGAAGATGATCCTCGCGTTCCCAAGTGGCTTCATCTTCAGTATGATTCGACCACTGCACTTTCAGGAACTTGGTCGCCTTCTGATGAGTTCGACCTTCAGCTTCATCAAGGATGCGGATCGGATGCTCCTTATAAGATAAGTCGTCTTGCAACTCAAGCATCTCGTGATCCACTGCGCGGTGCGGAGATTCTTTGAAGCATTTACAAAGTTGCGACACGTGGAAGACATCATGAATATGAGAGAATTGTGGTGGCAACTCTAATTAATATGCCACCTGTCCACGTCTAACCACAATGTGGAAAGGACCAATATAGCGAGGAGCCAGCTTGCCCTTGATTCCGAAACGACGAGTGCCCTTCATAGGAGTGACACGAAGATAAGCTTGATCACCCGGTTGATAAGTCAGACCCCATCGCTTGCGATCATAATTGCTCTTCTGACGGTCCTGAGCCGCCTTGAGATTTTCTCGGACAATTCTGACTTGTTCTTCGGCGTGTTGAATAATGTCCGGTCCCACGAGAGGTCGTTCCCCAGTTTCTGACCAATTCAGAGGGGTTCGACACTTACGTCCGTAAAGTACTTCGAAGGGGGCCATTTTCAAACTGGCTTGATAACTGTTATTATAAGAGAATTCGGCAAACGGGAGAGATTCTTCCCACTTCTTACCGAATGATATAACACAAGCCCGAAGCATATCTTCAAGCACTTGGTTAACTCGCTCAACTTGGCCTTGGGACTGAGGATGATAAGCTGAACTCCATGTAATGTGAGTCCCCATAGCTTCTTGGAAACTTTCCCAAAACTTGGAAGTGAAAAGACCGCCATGGTCCGAACTGATCTCCTTCGGAATACCGTGGAGTGAAACGATTCTGGAGATATACAGCTCTGCTAGCTGGCTAGCAGTGATAGTCTCCTTGACAGGCAGAAAATGTGCAACTTTGGAGAGTTGGTCGACGACGACAAGAATAGCATCATGACCTTTCTGAGACTTGGGAAGACCAGTAATGAAATCCATTTGCACTTTATCCCATTTCCACAAAGGAATAGGGAGTGGTTGAAGAATTCCAGCAGGCTTCTGATGTTCTGCTTTCACACGACGGCATACGTCACATTCAGCAACATATCGAGCAATGTTCTGCTTCATTCTGGACTACCAGTACCTCTGTCGGAGATCGCGATACATCTTAGTGCTACCCGAATGGATAGACAACGGTGTATCATGAGCTTCTTTCATGACTTTGTCTGTCATAAGCTCAAAACGAGGTACCATAATGCGGTCTCTGAAATATAAAGTACCATCTTCTGCAATCGAGAAATCCCTGTACTTCTCAAGGTGAAGATCTTTCTTCATCAAGTCAATTTCAGCATCTTTGGCTTACGCTTCCTTAACAGCCTTCTGAAGGTCCGGTTGTACCACAAGGTTATTAAGAGAACCCTGGGGAACAATTCGCAGGTTCAGCTGAGTCAGTTCTGCATACAGACGAGGTTGAGCTCGCCTAACCATGAGGTTGTTGCAATAGGACTTGCGGCTTAAGGCTTCAGCCATCATGTTAGCCTTGCCAGGGGTATATGAAATACCATAGTCATAGTCCGTAATTGTTTCCAACCATCGTTGCTGACGGAGATTAAGATCCGGTTGAGTGAACAAGTATTTCAGACTCTGATGATCGGTATAAATCTCACACCGATTACCAAGAAGGTAATGTCGCCATAACTTCAATGCATATATCACTGCAACAAGTTCAAGATCATGCACTGGATAGTTTTCTTCATGTGGACGCAATTGTCGCGAGGCATATGCAATTACCTTCCGTTCATGCATTAGGACACAGCCTAATCCCTGACGAGAGGCGTCACAATAAATGACAAAGTCCTTGCGAGAATCAGGAGGAGCAAGCACTGGAGCAGAAGTAAGCTTGTCCTTGAGGGTCTGGAAACTCTCCTGACATTTGTCTGTCCACTCAAACTTAACGCCTTTGTGGAGCAGATTAGTCAGGGGCTTGGCAATCTTGGAGAAGTTCTCGACGAATCGGCAGCAATAACTGGCTAGACCGAGAAAACTTCGGACTTGCTTGGCATTCTTCGGAGGAGTCCAGTCAAGAATAGCCTGAACACGCTCTGGGTTAACGGCGATACCGTCCTTGGAAATCACATGTCCAAGGTAGGTCACTTCAGAAAGCCAGAATTCACATTTGGAGTACTTGGCATACAACTTGTGTTCTCGAAGCCTTTCTAGGACAAGGCGAAGATGTTCGGCATGTTCTTCCTTATTCTTCGAATATACTAGGATATCATCCAGATATACCACGACAAACTTGTCGAGGTAATCCATGAATATATAATTCATCAGGCGGGAGAACGTAGCGGGAGCATTCGTTAGGCCAAAAGACATGACGGTGTACTCGTAGGAACCATAACGAGTAACGAAGGCGGTCTTCGGAATATCCTCTTCGCGGACACGGATCTGGTGATAACCCAACCTCAAGTCGAGTTTAGAGAACACCGAAGATCCAGCAAGTTGATCATATAAGTCATTGATCCGGGGAAGCGGATATTTATTCTGAATGGTTGCCTGGTTGATAGGACGGTAATCTTGGACCAGCCTATTCGTACCATCTTTCTTGTTGACAAAGAGAGACGATGCTCCCCAGGCAGAGGAACTAGGATGGATGAAGCCCTTCTTAAGTGATTTATCTATTTCTTCCTTAAGCTCAAGAAGGTGGTGTGGAGGCATCTTGTAAGGGTGCTTCGCAATCGGAGTTGTGCCAGGCTTCAAGTCGATAACAAACTCGACAGCCCTAGCAGGGGGTATTCCTAGAAGTTCTTCTGGAAAAACATCCTAGAATTCGCAGACAACTGGAACGTTTTTGATCCCCTCAAGTGGAGAAGCGTTCAACGCATTCAAGGCATAAATCTGGGCCTCAGCGTTCTGAGTGATATGAGCACGGTAATTCACTAACTCATCTGAGGGATGAAGAAGGTGCACAACTTTACTGGCACAATTAATTGAGGCATAGTGAGCCTTCAACCAATCCATTCCCAATATAAGGTCAATTTTGGAAGACTTCAGGATAATGGGAGACGCGCGGAACTCCAATCCTTCAATTTCAATGGGAACATTATAACTAACCACGGAGGTTCGACATCCACCCGTGGGAGTATGTACGACTAAAGGTGTGTTCATGTACTCACACTTAACGTCATGCATGCGTGCAAAATGCTCTGACATGAATGAATGAGATGCTCCTGAATCAAATAAAACAGAAGCTGGTGCTGAATTAACAAGTAGTGTACCCATGACTGTAGCTGGTTGGTCTGGGTCTTCACTCATGTTGACATGATAGGCCTACCCACGACCATAAGAAGGTCTGGTATTGTTGTTACGCTGCTGAGGAATTCCACGGCCATTACCATGGCCAGCAGGAGGAAGATCTAGCTGATTCTGACTCTGTGAGCAGTCTCTGGCACGGTGACCTGGCTGGCCACACTTGAAGCAGAGTCCACTGTCAGGACGTGGTGCAGGAGCTCGAGGTGGTGCAGCTCGAAGAGGCTACCTCGGTGGTGGAGGAGGCAGACGAGGTGCGGCATATGCAGGCCTGTACACTGGAGCTGCTGGACGGTACATGCTCTGCGGAATCCAGATGCGGCGCTTCTGGGAAGACGAGCCCGAAGATGAGCCCGCTTCACGAGTGCGTCTGGTCGCTTCCTTGTGCTTCTTCAGACCAGTCTCGACCATGATAGCCTTATTCACCAAGGTGGCGAAATCAGGATAGTCTTGAACGAGCAGAGCTAACTGAATATCATGATGCAACCCTTCACGAAACTTCTCTTGCCTTCGGGCATCAGTGGGGATGTCTTCTTCAGCGTAGCAAGACAAGTCAAGAAACTCGCGCTGATAAACTTCCACAGTCTTGTTACCTTGAACGAGACTACGGAACTCGGCCTTCTTCCGGGCTATGGCAGCTTGAGGAATGTAGCGGGCACGGAAAGCAATTTTGAATTCTGCCCAAGTGACGACGGTACCAGGTGGTAGGGTCTGTCGGTGAGTGGCCCACCATTGTGATGCGGGACCCTTCAGAAGGTATGTCGCATAGGTGACATAATTGGCCGGGGCGACATCAGCAGACTCCATCTCATAGGAGATGTCGCGCAGCCAATCATCGGCATCCAGCGGGTTGACTGTGTTGCGAAAGAACGACGGGTTGAGTCGCATAAATTCTGGCAAGGTGATGGAAGGTGGCTGCTGATTGGCATCAGGACGAGGGAACTGTTGCATAATTCCCGTCATGAATTGGCGGTTGAGTTCAAACTGTTGCATCATAGCTGCCATATAATCAGGCGGTGGCGGCGGTGGTGGATTGTTATCAGCCATCCTGCTAAGTCAACAGGGGTAGTTTAGCAGAAGCCAATGCGAGTGTTTAGAATATGCATGATGTAACGCGATGGAATTTAAGTAGTACAACAGATGCTTAATAGCAGCCATTAAATCATATAGATCCATACAGAGTCGGTTACATTTGGGTAGCATAACGGCGCAAATAAAAAAACTAGACATACTAGGCGGCACGCAGGCACGCGGTAAGGAAGTACACAACGAGACATAGCAAAGGCTACATCAACGTCGGAGAAAACCACTGAAACAGGGTAGCTGCAAGTGCGGACGACGGACGTTCGTCGCAGAAGGATCATACGCTCCATGTGCACTCTGATGCAGAACCCGGTCTCGAGCTGAAAGAAGAGGTCCACGTGCAAGTGTGTGACCTCCCACGGCAGGCCAATCGATCCCTGATGGCATCTCGGTCCTGCGCGGGTAAAGGATATGCTCTGGATGTATCCCTGCATGAACAGCTGGTAGCAACTGCGTCATAGCCTCATAGAGTCGTGCTCGAGTGGCAAACAACTCGATAGCAAGAGCGCGAACGGTGCGATCCAGAGCCTGAGTACACTAAATCAGAACTCGCTGATCGTAGCGACGAGGCTCGTAAGGGGCACATACAGCTGTGTAGTATCCAGTAGCATCTCCAGCAGGGGCATACAGAATGTATCGATACTCAGAAGCATCCAAGATGGTGCTGTGCTCTCCTCGGAGACGTGCGACAGCAGAGTAAGCGGCATCATGGACTGCCATCTCAATCATCACGCCGATATCGTGAAAAAGGTACAGCTCAGTGTCTGAGTTATCCTGCTGATCATACATGCGAACATCAGCATAGTACTGCTCCTGGTTGAACTCACGATTAACCTCGTAGACCATGTACTCGGGGCACCAGCGGTATCCCAGCCTGATCAAGAGAGCGATCAGAACAGCTGGAAACCCAGGGACGTCTCGAGCCCAGGTGCGAAGCACAAGCTGCGTCGTAGGACGTGGGGGAAACAGATGGTCCATCTGAAACAAAGAAGTTCAGGGTTGTCATATGACGATGAGAATTATAACAGATCTCGAATGGAAAGGTTAAACAAAACAATGGAAAGGAAAATGATTATCAGACTAATCAGATCAATGACAGGGAAATCGCACTGATATCCAGCTCTCCGGATGGATGGAATTTACGAGATCCTAAGTGTCGGTGTTAGTAATTTTATTAAACCCGAATAGAAGAGAGATTAGAGTCCCGGAGTAAAGGTCGAGGAATAAAAGATCCTAGTACCACCCAGTTGGTGACGTGGGCCCGTAAGCCACACAACCAAGTTAGTAAAAGAGTTTTTCGGTTTCTAGACTCAACTTTGGCCAATGAGTTGGAAAGGGGGATTACTAGAGGCAGTCGGCTCTGATACCAACTTGTGACGACCCTGGCTGAATCGTGCACTAACCATACACGCAAATGCGCACGATCAAGCCTAAGGACTCACTTGAAGATATCACAACACAACTCTAAAACATAAATAAATTCATACAAGCTTTATATTACAAGCCAGGGCCTCAAGGGCTCGAATACATAGCTCGATGGCATACAAGTGTCAGCGAAAGCATCAGATATTTGGGTACAGACATATTACAGAAATAGAGATAAGCCTTTAGGAAGGCGGGGCAAAATAAAACACTATGATCGAAAGGCGTAGGCCTCCTGCCTAGGACCCTCCGAATCCTACTCCTGGTCGTCAGTCGGCTCCTCGTAGTAGTACTCGCTGGGTGGGTAGTAGTAGTAGCCGTAGTCGTCGACAGGGGCAGCTAACTCAGGGGCTCCGTCATCTGGCGGTGTCAATTGGATATGGGGAGAAAAAGAAAATAAAGCAAACATGAGTACTCATCCGAAGTACTCAGCAAGCGAGGATCTACACTACATATGCAACATTTTCAAAGGGAGGCTGTATATGTGGACTAGGCTGCAGATATGCTAGAATAGAGGGGGAAAGCCTAGTCCTATTGAAGACTAGCATCTTCAAGCATCTCCATCGATCTTGCAGCATTAGAAGAGTGCAGAATAACATAATGTAAAGTAGTTGTAGCATCATCAACCTCGGCCAGAGATTCTTCCTCGACTCCCTGCGAGAAAGCAATCCCAGAGCCATACTATCCTGTATCATCTCAAGTTCTAGTTGTACCGATCGGGATACAACTCCGAGTGTCCGTTACCGTAGGACAGGCTATCGATAGATTAGTTCTTCCCTGCAGGGGTGCACCAACTTACCCACCACGCTCGCTTAACTCCGGCCGGACACACTTTTCTGGGTCATGCCCGGCCTCGGCTAAGCAACACGCCGCAACCCGACCTAGGCCTAAAAGAGAGGTCAGCACGCCGGACTAAACCTATGCCCCCAGGGGTCTTGGGCCATCGCCCCGGGAACTCCTACACGTTACGGGGCCACCGAGAGCAGACCTAGCAACCCCTTATACAAGCGCGGTAGCGTTACCAGTCCAACTCGGCGTGCGTCGCTCCGTACTAACGTCAAATAAGCTTCGGCTGATGTATACGACGCAGAACGCCCATACTATGCCCACGTGATGGTTAGTGCTATCAGGCCAGAGGCCCCTCGGATCAAATATACAAACCGTTAGTGGATTAGGAGCGCGCGGTAACGAGCAGAGACTCATGATCGATGTGACCCCGTCGCCCCGTCTCGAGGACTTGCGGCAAGGGCTAAGAATGCCCGGCCACGCCTCGTAGTTATCTCGCGGGCACCTCTCAGGTCAACCCGACTCCACATCACTTCGCATTCATGCTCACGCGGGTACCCCTCAGGGCCGACCCGTCTTTAGTATCCTGGTTCAGTGTTCAGTCATAGTAACCAAAGTCTCCGTGTGTCTGACACCAAGGGGGAACCCTGAGGAATCACCCTCGATGGAATCCCACTCGATGTTATCATGAAGGTGAACGAAAGAGGAATCACCCTTGAGGTCCACACTTGAGGTGTTGCACGACGGCGTCGGTATTGGGGGTGGTGTAGGAAGAATCACCCTCGCTTACCACGACCGATTAACTAACCTACAAGGTTAACATCAGAAGTGCTGACGAGGTATCACCCTCGGCACTCGATAGTAACCCAGTAGTGTCGAGCAATTTTAAGGGGGAAGTGACGTGCGGTGCCAGGGTCTGATCTTCGATCCCGTTGCTCGGGTCTTCTGAGAGTCCAGCGGGGCAGTCGGGTTAAGTGGGGTCTCAGATGGTCTCTACCCAACCTATTCTAAACAGTTTATGATAACAGGTAAGTATCAACAGCAGGTTACAAGTAAACGGGCTATGCAGCAGATATAGGATAACAGTAGTAGCAGTAACTTCTAATGCAAGCATAAGAGAGAAGAGAGTTGGCGATATCGGAATGCTCAAAATGGGGGTGCTTGCCTGTCTGCTCGACGGCAAGGGTCTGATCGTCGGGGACGTAGTCGTACTCCGGAGCGGCGTCTGCCTCAGGAGCTACGGCAACGTCGGGGTCTACCGAAAGAGAAGAGGGGGAAGAAACAGGTAAACATAATGCAATCAAATGCAACATCAGGCATGCTACGCCTAGTATGCAGTGCAGGATTGCCTAAAGATGCATCTAGGTCATTTTAATTATTTAAGGAGTTAAGTTGGACTTATTTACCGGTGATTATGCACTATTCATCTACCGAACTCTGACTAAAAGTTACGGGTTCTCCTACGTAGGAGGTTCCGACATGGAAACAGACAGCACGATCAGACTCGTCTTGTCATTCTGAGCAAGTTTCATGTTTTAAGTTTTTCAATCCGAGCTACGGTTTAAAAGTTATGAATTTTCGAAGTTTAAATGATTTTCTGGAATTATTTTTATTTATTAAATCAACATTATCCAGAACAGTGATTGTGTGACATCAGCATGATGCAGAGATGACGTCAGCAGTCAACAGTGGATGACCAGGGTCAAACCTGACATGTGGGTTGTCAGTGGCTCAGCTAGCTAAACAGAGTTAAAACTAACTAAATAACCTAATTAGCAGGTGGGCCCACACTGTCAGTGTCTAACTAATTACTAGATTAACTTAATTAATCAGAAACAGTAATTATGCGCGTGGGTCCCACATGTCAGCTGCTGGGGCCGGCCCAGTCAGCAGTTGACCTGGTCAATTGGGTCAACTGGGTCCACGGGGCCCAGCTGCCAGTGACTCAGGGGGCCCCACCTGTCGGGCCACGTCGGCGGCACGTCGGTGCCAGTGCCGGAATTACTCCGACGTCCTCAAACGCGGCGGATAGGCCACGGCCGGCGTCGGAAATCAGCTGCGGTGCGCCGTTTCGCATGTTTTCAGGTGCGTTCGAATGCGGAGACTGAGCCGCATCCAACTGGGCTAGTGTGGCGACTCGGGGATGGCCGGAGAGGCGCCAGCGTTGAGCCGTGGTGGCGAGGAGCTACGGGCGTCGGCGTAATCGACGAAACGGCGCGTGTTAGCTCGAACTAAACACGTGGGAGTGATCTACGCGGGCGTGCGAGCTCGATGGGCTCGCGCCCGTGACCAAACATTCACCGGACGGCTGCCGGCGACGAGCTCATGTGGAGGCGCATTCGGGCGCTGGTGAAACTAGAGCTAGGGGGCTCAAACGACAGCGGGGAAAGAAGGGGAAGAAGGCGGAGCTCACCTAGCAGGCTCACGGTGGCCCGGTGGAAACTTAGTAGCAGCAGAGGGCTCGGGTCGACGGGGATCGCCTGCGATCGAAGCGGAAGGAGACGGGGTGATTCCGGTGTTGTGGTGGCTTCGGGCTCCAGCTACTACCACCAGACGTCGAGGAAGATCATGGCGAAGACGACGGACGCGTCGGCGGAGCGATGCAGTGGCTGTGGCCGTGAAGACGAGCGCGGTGCGGCGGCGATGGCGTTCGGTGGTGATGGGATCTGGGGGAAGAGAGCGAGGGGAGAGGGGTGGAGTGGTCGGGGAGGACCAGGGGGAAGGGAGGAGGAGTTCCTTATCCCCTCCGCTGCTCCTGTAGTGTCGGCGGGCGCCGACGTGTCGCCGCCCAGCTGACGCGTGCGCGCGCGGCCATGGCGCGGCCGACACGCAGGGGAGAGAAAGAGGGGATGGGCCAGCTGGGCCGGATGGGCTGGTAGTCGGGGCACTGTGCACTTAGGCCCAGTGCACAGTGCCTCGTTTTATTTTTCTTATTTCTGTTTTACTTTTTCTTTTATTCTTTTCTGTTTTGTATTAGTTAGGTCACTTTTTTATTTTTGTAAAATGTGAGACTTAGTCCAAATATTACAATGCAATATTCCTTGTCACCAAAAACTTGTTTGAGCAGATTTGGATTTTATTTAAATTTGAAATGAATTTAATTAGATTAAATAATTCTGTTTTGATGTTGTTTCATATTGTTGGAACCATTTAACTAGTTCCAATCCCATTGTTTATATTTTTATGAGTGCTTCTGGAATATTTGCTATTTAGTGAACATTTTTGCAATAGTGTTTGAGCAAATTTATTTTGCACTTTTGAATTTGAGTTGAATTTCAGAATAGAGTTTGAATTTTTTTGGTTAACCACTATGTTTAAGCACTACAAATGATATGACTTGGCATTATTAGCAGTTGATCACAGTGGCTATTACACAGGGGTGTTACAACTGTGTGGCTCTGGGATTGCTTTCTCGCAGGGAGTCGAGGAAGGATCTCTGGGTGAGGTTGATACTTCATGATACTACTACTTTATGCTGTACTAATCTACACTCTTCTAATGCTGCAAGCCCGCTGAAGATGCTAGTCTTCGATAGGACTAGGCCTTCTCTCTATTCTGGCATTTCTGCAGCCCAGTCCACATAAACAGCCTCCCTTTGATAATGTTGCATATGTAGTGTAGATCCTTGCTTGCTGAGTACTTCGGATGAGTACTCACGGTTGCTTTGCTTTCTTTTCCCCCATATCCTTTTGATGCAACCAGATGACGGGGGACTTAGTCCAAATATTACAATGCAATATTCCTTGTCACCAAAAACTTATTTGAGCAGATTTGGATTTTATTTAAATTTGAAATGAATTTAATTAGATTAAATAATTCTGTTTTGATGCTCTTTCATATTGTTGGAACCATTTAACTAGTTCCAATCCCATTGTTTATATTTTTATGAGTGCTTCTGGAATATTTGCTATTGAGTGAACATTTTTGCAATAGTGTTTGAGCAAATTTATTTTGCACTTTTGAATTTGAGTTGAATTTCAGAATAGAGTTTGAATTGTTTTGGTTAGCCACTATGTTTAAGCACTGCAAATGATATGACTTGACATTATTAGCAGTTGATCACAGTGGCTATTACACAGGGGTGTTACAACTGTATGGCTCTGGGATTGCTTTCTCGCAGGGAGTCGAGGAAGGATCTCTGGGTGAGGTTGATACTTCATGATACTACTACTTTATGCTGTACTAATCTACACTCTTCTAATGCTGCAAGACCGCTGAAGATGCTAGTCTTTGATAGGACTAGGCCTTCTCTCTATTCTGGCATTTTTGCAGCCCAGTCCACATAAACAACCTCCCTTTGATAATGTTGCATATGTAGTGTAGATCCTTGCTTGCTGAGTACTTCGGATGAGTACTCACGGTTGCTTTGCTTTCTTTTTCCCCCATATCCTTTTGATGCAACCAGATGATGGAGCCCGTGAGACAGCTGCCCCCATCGACAATCGCTACTACTACCCTGAGGGTGGATACTACTATGAGTTGGCCGACGACCAGGAGTAGGATCGGAGGGTCCTAGGCAGGAGGCCTGCGCCTTTCGATCGTAGTGTTTTCTTTTGCCCTGCCTTCTAAGGGCCTATCTGTGTTTTCTTTTATATCTGTACTTAGATATCTGATGCTTCCACTGACGCTTGTATACGAGCTTATGTATTCGAGCCCTCGAGGCCCCTAGCTTGTAATATAAAGCTTGTATGACTTTATTTATGTTTTAGAGTTGTGTTGTGATATCTTCCCGTGAGTCCTTAGGCTTGATCATGTGCATTTATGTGTATGATTAGTGCACGATTGAGCCGGGGGCGTCACAAGTTGGTATCAGAGCCGACTGCCTATAGGAACCCCCCTTTTCCAACTCCTTGGCCGAAGTTGAGTCTAGTCATTGAAAACTGTTTTACTAACTTGGCTGTGTGGCTTACGAGCCCACGTCGCCAATTGGGTGGTATTAGGATCTTTTATTTCTCGTCTTTACTCTGGGACTCTGACCTCTCTTCTATTCGGGTTAAATGAATTTTACTAACGCCAACACTTAGGATCTCGTAAATCTCGTCTACCCAGAGAGCTGGATATCTGTGCTTAATTCCTTACCATTGATCTGATTAGTCTGATAATCATTTTCCTTTCCATTGTTTTGTTTAACCTTTCTCTCCGAGTTGTATTATACTTCTCATTGTCTTTTGACAACCCTGAATTTCCTCTGTTTTAGATGGATCGTTTGTTTCCACCATGCCCTACGACGCAGCTTGTGCTTCGCACTTGGGCTCGTGGTGCCCCTGGTTTTCCAGCTGTCCCGATCGCCCTCCTGACCAGGCTGAGCTACCGCTGGTACCCCGAGTACATGGTCTACGAGGATTACCGTGAGTTCAACCAGGAGTAGTACCATGCTGATGTTCGTATCTATGATCAGCGCGATGACTCAGACACTGAGCTGCACCTTTTCCACGGTATCGGCATGACGATTGAGATGGCAGTCCATGATGCCGCCTACTCTGCTATCGCACGTCTCCGAGGAGAGTTCAGCGATAGCTTGGATGTATCTGAGTTCCGATACATTCCGTATGCCCCTACTGGAGATGCTACTGGATACTACACAGCTATCTGTGCCCCGTACGAGCGTCGTCGATACGACCCGCACATTCTGATTCAGTGCACTCAGGCTCTGGATCGCACTGTTCGGGCTCTTGCCGTTGAGTTGGTTGCCACTCGAGCACGCCTCTATGATGCTATGATGCAGTTGCTACCAGCTGTTCGTGCGGGGATACATCCAGAGTACATCCTTTACCCGAGCAGGCCTCAGATGTATGCTGGTATTGATTGGCCTGCTGTTGGAGGTCACACACCTCCACGTGGACCTCTTCTTTCAGCTCGAGACCGGGTTCTGCATCAGAGTGCACATGGAGCACAGGATCCTTCCGCGACGAACACTCGTCGTCCGCACGTGCAGCTACCCCATTTCAGTGGATCTTCCCGACGTTGATGTAGCATTTACTATGTCTCGTGGTGTACTTCCTTACCGCGTGCCTGCGCGCCGCCTACCATATCTAGCTTTTGAATTTTCGCCGTTATGCTATTCGCATGTACCCGACTCTGTGTATGGATCTGTATGTCTTAATTGACTACTGTTAAGTATCTAGTACACTGCTTAATTATTGTCGTGTTACATCATGCTTGTCTCTAAACACCCGCAACTGCTTTTATTGAACTACCCCTGTTGAAACTTAGCAGGATGGTTAGACCAGGTGGTCGTGGTCGTGGTCGTGCCCTTGAACGCCCACCACCGCCAGATTATATGGCAGTTATGATGCAACAATGCGAGCTCAACCGCCAGTTCATGACTGGGATTATGGCTCAGTTCCTGCATCTGAACAACCAGAACCAGAACCCTCCTTCAATAACTCTGCCAGAATTTATGCGTCTTAACCCAACTCAGTTCCGCAACTCTGAGAAACCACTGGATGCTGATGACTGGATTCGCGATATCACTCATGAGATGGAGTCTGCAAATGTCTCCCCTGCCAACTTTGTCGCCTTCGCGTCCTTTTTCTTAAAGGGTCTCGCTGCTCAATGGTGGGACACCCACAAACATACACTGCCTGCTGGAACAGCCGTTACTTGGCCTGAGTTCCAGGCTACTTTCCGTGCCCGATATATTCCTCAAGGAATCTTGGACCGGATGAAAACCCAGTTCCGTAACCTCACTCAGGGCAATAAGACTGTCGAAGCTTATCAGCGGGAATTCCTTGATCTGTCCCACTATGCTGAAGAATACATCGCCACGGATGCCCGTAGACAAGAGAAGTTCCGTAATGGACTCCACCCAGACATCCAGCTTACACTTGCTGCTCAAGACTTCATCGACTTTACTAATCTTGTGAACAAGGCTATTCTGCTTGAGACTGCTCAAATGAATCATAAGGAGTCGCAGAAGCGCTATCGTGATGTTGGCTCATCTTCGGGCTCAACACAGAAGCGTAGAGTCTGGATTCCCAACAACGTGTTCCGTCAAGCTGCCCCTGCCCCAAGTAACAACTATACTGCACCACGTGTTCCACCCAATGCTCCTCTTCGTCCTGAAGATGGACTGTGCTTCAAGTGTCGCAAACCAGGCCACCTTGCTAAGGACTGCCGCCAGACTCAGAATCAGTTGGCTTTCCCTCGTACTGGCTATGGTAATGATCGTGGCAACAATCAGGCCCGCAACTATAATACTGGGTCTGCTGCTCATGGTCGTGGACACGCTTACAACATTGATATTGAACAAGTCCAGGATCAACCTGCCACCGAAATGGGTACCCTTCTCGTTAACTCAGTACCTACTTCTGTTTTATTTAATTCAGCAGCATCACATTCATTCATCTCTGAAAAATTTGCATTCATGCATGACTTCCATTATGAGGAAATGCATACTCCGTTAGTCATCCGGGCTAGTGAATTACCGTGTCCAGATAACTCCAAATGCTGAGGCTAAAATAAACACCTTGAAAGTGTTGAACGCTTCTCCACTTGAGGGGATCGGAAACATTCCAGTCGTTCGAGATTCTCCGGACGTTTCTTCGAAACAACTTCCAAGGATACCCCGCTCTCTTTCAGTCTTCCTCTTAATTCTCGGGACGAGAATTCTTATTAGTGGAGGAGATTTGTAACACCCCTAGTGGTTAGCCACAGTAATCCCCCTTTTGATAATGCCATGTCATCATGATCAACAGTGCTTAAACATCATTTGGATCATATCTCTTTTCAAATTCAAATTCAAATGGAAATTCAAACTGAAAGTGCAAATAAAAGTTGTTCAAATCTAGAAACTAAAATGTTCGTAATATTGTAAATATTCTAGAGACAATTCTAAAATTATAACCAACATTCACTAAATTAATTAATTAACTCTAACAGCAACAAAACAGAGATAATTAATCCATATTCATTTATTTAAAATCCAAATAAAATTCATTTGCCTCCAAACCTTTTTATAGCAGTGAATAAAATTGCACTATAAATATGTGACTAGTTCACCTATTTTACAAAAGTCTATTTGGGGCTAAACAATTTACAAAACAGGAACTAAAAAGAAAACAGAAAAAGAAAAAGAAAGAAAAGGAGAAAGAGGCCCACTGTGGCTGGGCTCTAGTCACCCGCGCGGCCCAACCCACTCCCCTCGCTCATCCCTACCTCCCCTGTTCACCGCGCGCCGATGTCGCCCGCACCTCACGCCGCGCCCCGGCCCCCCTTCTCCTCGTTCGACACCACGCAACCCCGCGCCCACCTAGTGGATAAGGACGCTGCTCCACACTCCCCTGACCCCTCTGGCTCCTCTCTCTCCCTTCCTCCCTTGCTCTCCACCTCAAACCGAGCGCAACCATGGGCGCGCTCCGTTGAGCTCGCCGTCACAGAGCCCCGCTCGCCTTGCCGCCACGACAGAACGACTCGCCGGACTCGACTACGTCGGTTGCACCGACTGAAACGAGCCGGGAGCCCCTGCTTCGACGCCGGCGACCCCGTCTTCCTCCTCTGCCCTGCCGGACTCCGTCATCGATTCCGGCGACCACAAGCCTCCCCCGAGCCCATTACGCACACCTGCAGGCTCCCTGTGAGCACCCCTACCTCTCCCCTCTCCTCTCCCCCTCTTGGTCGTTCCCTAGCCGCCGTTCCCCATCGTGCCCGATCCCGTCACCGAGCGAGCTCATCGCCAGCGTAGCCACGACGACCATTGGGCCCTGTGCCTGTGCCCGTTTTGCTCACCCTCGCGCGTAGAGTCCCCCTGACTGCTCCGTTCGCTCGCCGGCACGCCGTAGCAACAATCCTGAGCTCCACCCGAACACCATCGCCACTAACGAGGTCATGCCGCTCGTTTCCGGCCACCTCAGCTACGGCCACCACCACGGATCGACGCGGCTCAGTCTCAGCTTTCGAACGCAAGAACAACCGCGCAAATTGATGCCCCGTAGCGCATTTCCGGGCTCGCCGGAATTCTCTGCCGCGTCCGGCGCTCGTCGGCGCGTCTCCGCCGGCCGGCGCCGACGTGGCCAGCTGGGGCTCGCCCCCAGCGCCGCTGCCACTTGGCCCAGTGGGGTCCGTTGACCAGTCAGCGCTGCTGACTGGGCAACCCGTGTCACTGACACGTGGGCCCCACCGCTAAATGTTTTAAAAATAAATAAATAAAATGTTAGTTAGTTAATTAATTAATTAACTTAATCAGTCACTGACAGTGCGGGCCCACTAGCTAATTAGGTTATTTAGTTAGTATTAACTCTGTTTATTTAACTGAGACACTGACCAGTGGGTCCCACTGGACCCACAGGTCAGGTTTGACTCTCGTCAGACAGAGTTGACCTATTGACGTCATATTGAGGTCATGCTGACATCACCTTTTACTGTTTTGGATAATTCAAATTTAAATAAATAAATAAATCCATAAAATGATTAAAATTTAGAAAATCATAGTAAATAATCCGTAGCTCAGATCGAAAAACTTTCTACATGAAAGTTGCTCAGAACGATGAGACGAATCCGAATACGCGGTCCGTTCGTCCGCCACACGTCCCTAGCATAGCGAAATTGCAACCGTCCCCCTCCGTTTCATCTGTCCGAAAATGCCAAACTTCGGGAAAACATTCCGGATGTTTTCCCTCTTCACCTATATCGTGTAGCACCGCGTCCGAACACCCCTAGCTCTGCGTATTGTCATGTCATGCTCTTGTTTGCTTTATATTTACTGTTTCCTCCCCCTCTTCTCTCTCGGTAGACCCCGCTGCAGATGCTTTTCCCGAGACCGACGCAGCTCTGGAGCCCGATGACACCGTTGACGACCTTGCCTTTGCCGCCGAGCAACCAGGCAAGCACCCCCCCTTTGAACATTCCGATATCGCCTATTCTCTTCTCTCTTGTGCTTGCATTAGAATTGCTGCTGCTACTGCTTTACCTATTCTGATGCATAGCCTGTTTATTGTATCCTGCTATTGATACCTTACCTGCTTATCCTAAACTATCTAGTATAGGCTGGGTAGAGACCTATCAGTGACCCCACTTGTCCCGATTGCCCGCTGGATCATCAGAAGACTCGACGACCAGGCCCCCAGCACCGCACATCACCCCCTTAGTTGTAACGACACTGCAGCGTTACTATCGAGTGCCGAGGGTGATACCTCGTGTAGCACTTCTGATGTTAACTCTGTAGAGTAGCTATTTGGTCGTGGTCATCGAGGGTGATTCCTCCTTCACCACTTCCGATAACGACGCTGTCGTGCAACACCCCAAGTGTGAACCCATCGAGGGTGATTCCTTCGAGTTCACCTTGACGGATACATCGAGTAGGAATCCAACGAGGGTGATACCTTGGATTCCCCTGATGTTATGGACACACGGATACATGGACTTTACCCTGTTACTTGGAAAGGCGGGTCGACACTGAGGGGTACCCGCGTGAGCCTAAGTGGCGAGTGTTGTGGAGACGGGTTGACCTGGATGTTGCCCAAGTGAGGAATACGAGGCGTGGCCGGGCATTCTTGGCCCTTGACGCAAGTCCTCGAGACGGGGCGACGGGGTCACATCGATCGTGAGTCTCTGCTCGTTACCGCACTACCAACACACTACGATTTGGATATTTGATTCGAGTGGGCCTCTGGCCCGATAGCACTAACCATCGCGCGGGAAAAGTTATGGGCACTCTGCATCGTATGCATCAGCCGAAAGCTTTGTCAGACGTCCAGTTCAGCATTGTGGCCGGGTCGGATCGTGCCGTTGGCGCTAGTATCCACCCTGCTCGCAACGACCTGGAGAGCACAGGGCGATTGCCCAAGACCCCTGAGCGCTTAGGTTGTAGACCGGCGGGGACCTCTCTGCTGAGCTCTAGGTAGGGCTGCGGTGTGTCGTTTGACCAAGGTCGGGCATGACCCAGAAAAGTGTGTCCGGCCGGAGTTAAGCGAGCATGGTGGGTAAGTTGGTGCACCCCTGCAGGGAAGAATTAATCTATGGATAGCCGGATCCTCGGTAACGGACACTCAGAGTTGTATCCTGACCGATACACCTAGAACATATTGATGAGATGAGATATGGATATTATGGCTCTGGGATTACTTTCTCGCAGGGAGTCGAGAAAGGATCTCTGGCCGAGGTTGATGACTGTATGGCTCTGGGATTGCTTTCTCGCAGGGAGTCGAGGAAGGATCTCTGGGTGAGGTTGATACTTAATGATACTACTACTTTATGCTGTACTAATCTACACTCTTCTAATGCTGCAAGACCGCTGAAGATGCTAGTCTTCGATAGGACTAGGCCTTCTCTCTATTCTGGCATTTCTGCAGCCCAGTCCACATAAACAGCCCCCCTTTGATAATGTTGCATATGTAGTTGTAACACCTTGGTTTTCATCCCTGTTTTTTTTCCTTTGCGGGATTTGACCCCCGTCTTTTTTCTCGGTGTTATCGGATTTCTTTAGCTCTTGGGTATATGAAGATGGTCATTCAACCATGCCTTTCCTATCCAGCCGTAGATTCTCTTCAGATCAACCTTGCCACCCAAGATCTATTCTCAGGATTTTTCTGTCGAAACCCTACCTTCCGAGTTGCCGGAAGGGAAACCCTAATCTCTTCCGTTACAAAGGAACCCTAATTTCCTTTGATCCGATGCCTCCCAAACTTTTCCCAGTGATCATCCTATCTTTGTAAACCCTGGATATGCAAAAATATTGCCAAGCCATTTGCAATATTTTTCATTTATAATTAATTCCTTTTTCTGCCAATTAAGGGAATTAAATCCAGGAAAATATCTATCCATCTCCAAAGTTCATGAAAACTTGTGGATATATTCTCTTTGATCATATTGAGCTCCCACAAAAATATTGGCAATAATTAAATAAGGGAAATTGCATTTTCCTATTTAATGCCAATATTGCATTTTGGGCCCTTTCTAAAGGAACTACCATTTTGGTAGCCAGGAAAATTTCCAAATAATTTTTGGAGCTTCTCCTATCCATATATTCACCATTTCCATCAAGAACCCAAGTTCCACCCATTAAATTTTGAGCACAACACCAATTTGCAAATTCTGTCCAGTTGGGCAAATTGCAAAGGAAGTGCTTCAACCCTTGATCCATTTGAGCTGAAATTTTTCATGGTGATTCACTTTGATAAATAACTCATGGAAACCCAAAACTAGCTCAATCCATTTATCCATTCATCCACAGAATTTTTCTCAAGTTTCTGTCCATTTGGAAGTGCTATGAAGGAAGTACCATATAGGCATTTCCAAATGAGCTGAAACTTTTCCAATACCTTCATATGTTCAAATCATCACTCTACACAAAAATTCACTTCATTTCATCAAGCCAGATGAGTGCAGCTTCAAATTCCAGTTTCTGGACCAAATTTTGCATTGTGAAGCAAGTATATGCAAATGAGGTCAAAATGCCTTAAAAGTTTGCCTGCATCTACTACTTACTACTACATTTCTCTGTGACATCTTTCCCAGCTCATTGGCACATTTTTCTGACCACAGCTTCTTGTCCAAGTTTGCTGTTGGAAACTTTTTCTGCAAGTTTCACTCACCTCAGAGCCATCCAGCTGAGTCCAGCAGCTTCTCTTATCTATTTGAGCACTTAGGAGCTTATTTGACAAGGTATGATAGCTCCGGGACGGCCTGGACATGTGGTATTCGTGCTGACCACGCGATTGCAGCGCCAAACAGGCGCTCTGCGCGTCCATCGCGTCGGGCAGGACAGCTCAAGCTGCCATGGCGTGTCCTAGCTTGCCGACCTGACTCCCCGTCGTCCCCTCACCCCTCTATGGTCATTTCCCCATTCGTTTTCTTCCTCGCCGCGCCGCGACAATCGCCATTACTCCGCCACTGTATCCGCACTGTCGCCGCCGTATACGGACGAGTCCGAGCTCTCCCGAAGCTCCTACGAGCTCCTCCGATCTTTCGGGGACCCTTCCGACATCGCCTACGTCCTCCGCGTGCCCCCGAGCACCAGTATCCGACTAAGGATGCCACGTCCGCCGTGGTTATCGCCTCGGCCGTGGCCGGTTATAAATAACACGGCCAGAGCCCTCTCGAGCTCACACCGCACCCACGGCAGCTCCTCCCTTCCTCCCTAGTACCCCCAAGCTCCAGCCCTCGAGCTCCCGTGCTCGATCCCTCTCCCACAGCCGCCATGGCTGCCGGCCTCTCCCGCCTAAATTCACTCACCTCCCGCCCCCATTTCTGCTCCAGTCTCCGTGGACGACCACCACCACCATCAGCAGGCCCTCCCCGCCTCCATTTCCTCTCGGGACAGGCCAAAGCTCCGGCCGAGCTCACCACCGCCGCCTTCTGCCTTCTCCCGTCGCCACTCTTCTAGCCACCCCCGCCGCTCGTGCTGCCAACCTCCAGATGTGGCAGTCGCCGGTGACCCCGTCCACACCTTCGCCTCGCCAAAATACCCACCGGAGCCTCGAGCCCGAGCTCGCCGGAGTTGCCTTCCGCCACGGCCGGCGCCCTGCCTGTCCCAGCGCTCCTCGGCGATCGTGCCACCCGGGGATGGGTGCGGCCAGTTCTCCCGAGCTCGCCGGTGCCCGGAGCTTCGTCGGGGGTGCCCTGTGCCGCCGGGAGTCATCGCCGGCGCGCGTCGGCCTCGCCTCTCTGCTGCCCAGGCACGAGGTGGAAGAAGGAACGAGGAGGGGAGAAAGTCAACGCCCGCGAGGCCCGCCCGTCAGCCGGATGTCGGTGTTGACCTTGGGCCCACGGTGACTTAAGAGGAGGCGGTATTTCGTAAATACGCTTCTCCAAAGGGAAAGCGTATGCACTCAGAGTGCACTTTCTCTTTCTGAAAACGTATTTCTACTCTGCTTCAGCCCGAACTACGCTTTCTCTGTTAGAAAGCGTACTCTTTAAAAGACACGTTCGGTTTAAACAGTCAGGGACCTGTTGGTAAATACTTTTGCTACAAATTGGTCCAGTCCCTAAACTTTAAACGTCCGTATCTTTTTGCCCGTAACTCCGAATCACGTGATTCGAACGCTCACTTCTTCGTCTCTTCGAGCCCGTCATGATGGTATCATTTTCATAATGTTTTCACACTGTGAAAATGATAGTTTTGCCCTTGCCCTTCGTTCAGCCTTTCCGAGAGGGAATCTTTTCCGGCGATTCTTCTGCGGCTTCACCGCACTTCTTCCCGGAGTATTCATCGGCCCCCAGGCAAGCCGACCATCTGATATATGCCCTAAAGCATTGCTCCATGATATTTCTTGCATTTTTAAATTAATATGCCTGTGCTTGTCTGTGTAGTAGTGAGCTGTATGTGACTCTGACGAACCCTTGCTTGCACTTTCTTCGGTGACGGCACCACGCCTGTGTTCTGAGCTGTTTCCGGCCGTCCGGGGTGGATGTCGACTTTTATTTCTCTTGTCAGCAACTGTCCGTGTTCTGAGCTGCTTTTCGGCCGTCTCGGGCAGCTGTTGAATTTCTTTCCGTAGAAGTGATCCTATGCTCTGAGCTGTTTCTCGGCCGTCTTAGGGAGCTGCTACATTCTTCTTATCAACACCGTCTCATGCTCTGAGCTGCTTCCCAGCCGTCTTGAGCCGGGGTTCAGTTATTCCGGTAATGTCCCAGATCTGAGTTGTAAAGACCATTCTGGTGGCTACTGGTTTCTTTGCCGGTTTTATGCAAGGGTTCCGATGGTCATAACTTACAGCTCGAACTTGTAAAGTGATAACCTGCCATTTAAATCTTGTTTCACTAAGGACCTGTCGTGATATCATACGGAGATAGTGGTTGTGTTTATGCAACTATTACCTCATACATAGTTACCACCAGGTTAAGTTATGGTGATGAATTACTAAGCTTGCTAAATGAACTTAGTCGGTTGATCTAGAGTCACCTGTCCGGGCTTATTCGCGCAACCACATTTGCCGGTATGGGACAGCCTTGACTTGGTCTGATCGCGTGCTCTTTTATCGGTACCACCAACTAGGGAAGGTTATGCGTGCGCGCTGCCCTGGCCCGGTAGGCGACAATAACCTTGTGAGCCCAGTTGAGTTATTTGCCGGCGTCCCCGTTTGGGACAGTTTAGTTTGGCCACGACGGTGGCAGGTGTCACGAGGTGACACAGGGGCCACCCAGGACATGACCCTGGGAGGGTATGATTGTTGGTGGTACGGTAGAGGAGTCACGGGTCAGGCAGGTTTCGTTGGAGCAACGCTGGTCCACCCGAATGGGATCACGAGGTCAGTGCTCCATAGTGTGGGTAAAGTGCGCAACCTCTGCAGAGTGTAAAATCTATTCGAATAGCCGCATCCACGGTATTGGACAGCCCGTCCAGACCTCACTAGGTGGTCAACCGTAATAAGGATAATAATGATGGAAGAACTCGTCTTGTGTGGACATCAGATGATATCAGGAATATGATGTGTTAGCCATGGGATGGCTATATGATGAGTGGTCAGATGACCACATGAGTTGGATCGGATTTGGATCGGATTCAGGTTGGATCATGAGAATGTTCGAAGTATGGAATATTTACCTAATATGCTTTACCTTACTGCATTTACTTCAGTAGTTATCTTGCTGGATAAACCTGCTATAGCATGATAAATGATATTGCTAGCTAGTTATGCCATGTCATGATAATTAATGTTACTCTAATAACTAATACATGCTTGAATGCCATGGATTACATTGCTTGGTGTATATGTTAGTTTGGTTTGCTTGCGAGTACATTCAAAAGTACTCAGCGGCCTTCAATGTGGCCAGGTTCACATAAGGATCCGTCGTCCGCCGACGAGGAGCCGGAGCATTCGTGGGCTAGGAGTGTAACCCAGTCAGATCCCTGTGGATTGGAGCCGCACCAAGACCAAGCTGCCTTAGATAGAGCTTTTTCCGCTACCATCATTATTGTAATATATCATCTAAGACTTATATATCCATGAATAGAAGTGCCGGTGTTCATGATACTTGTTGTAAACGCGCATGCCAGAGTGATTTCCTGGGCTGGTATGCGTGGCAACCGTCTGGCTACAGTGGTATTCAGGCGGGGCACCACAGTAGTGTAGATCCTTGCTTGCTGAGTACTTCGGATGAGTACTCACGGTTGCTTTGCTTTCTTTTTCCCCCATATCCTTTTGATGCAACCAGATGACGGAGCCCCTGAGATAGCTGCCCCCACCGACGATCGCTACTACTACCCCGAGGGTGGATACTACTACGAGTTGGCCGACGACCAGGAGTAGGATCGCAGGGTCCCAGGCAGGAGGCCTGCACCTTTCGATCGTAGTGTTTTCTTTAGCCCCGCCTTCTAAGGGCCTATCTGTGTTTTCTTTTATATCTGTACTCAGATATCTGATGCTTCCGCTGACGCTTGTATACGAGCTTATGTATTCGAGCCCTCGAGGCCCCTGGCTTGTAATCTAAAGCTTGTATGACTTTATTTATGTTTTAGAGTTGTGTTGTGATATCTTCCCGTGAGTCCTTAGGCTTGATCGTGTGCATTTGCGTGTATGATTAGTGCATGATTGAGCCGGGGGCGTCACAAGAAGAAGTGCAAGGATCAAACCGGCACCTTTGAGAAGGAGAAGCAGACTCTGGAGGATAAGGTCGCGCATCTCCTTGAGAAGAAGAATGCTCTGGAGCAATACATCGAGGATTTCTGCACGGAGATGAGCGAGAAGCTTGTTGGTAAGTTCTTTCTTGTTCGAATGGAATCCATATGCTGTTAAGTTTTCCTCAATCATTCATTCACGAATTGCTTCCTCTCAACAGAGCACTGTTATAACGTGGAGCTGGAGATGGAGAGGATCGAGAGAGATCTGGAATCCTCAAGGTCACTTCTCACCAAGAAAGCGGCCCTCGCCGTCCTGCGACTGGAAGATCATTTGGAGAATGCTTTGGGTACGTCACTCGGATGAGGGGCACCATGAGTCGGATCGACAAGGAGCTTCAGCCCAACGAGAAGACCCAGACGGATCTGGAGTCAGTCATGACGCGACTGAATGAGATCCCTGCTCGAGTGCAAGCTTGGAAGAAGTCGGCTGCTCGGAGCGGTGCTGATGCGGCCTTATCGCTCGTCCGAGTCCACTGCAAGGACATGAATGAGGAGAAGCTGAAGAACCTCCGAGTGGTCAACACTAAGAAGTTCACGTTCGAAGACTTCATGGAGTCGTTCGCTGAAGCCACCACACACATTGCAGACGGAATTGACCTGGAGACCTTCGTCGAGCCAGCCAGCCCCTAGGTTGACGCCTGAGAAACTTGATTAAATTTGCCTCGGGATACCAGGTGGTTGATGTAACCGTATACTCTGACGAGCTCTGAGCTCGCTTTACTTTTGCTTGAAACATTCGAACAGATCGAACCCTTTGATTTGGGAATTTTTGAGTTCTTATTGTCTCTGTGTTTTGTTTAACTCAGGCGAAAGCTGGTTCATGGCTAAGCCACCTAAGTGTGGACCGTGTCCTCACTCGGGATGTCTTTTAATTTAGGCGAAAGATGGTTCGCGGCTAAGCCACCTGAGTGTGGAGCAGGTCCTCACTCGGATTGTTTTTTAACCTAGACGAAAGCTGGTTCGCGGCTAAGCCCCCGTAGTGTGGAGCAGGTCCTTACTCGGATTGTTTTTTAACTTAGGTGAAAGCTGGTTCGCGGCTAAGCCCCCAAGTGTGGAGCAGGTCCTCACTCAGATTGTTTCATAACTTAGGCGAAAGCTGGTTCGCGGCTAAGCCCCCGAGTGTGGACCTTGTCCTAACTCGGATTGTTTTTGAACTTAGGCGAAAGCTGGTTCGCGGCTAAGCCCCCAAGTGTGGAGAAGGTCTTCACTTGGAATGTTTTTAACTTAGGCGAAAAATGGTTCGCGGCTAAGCCCCCGAGTGTGGAGTAGGTCCTCACTCGGAATGTTTTTTTAACTTAGGCGAAAACTGGTTCGCAGCTAAGCCCCCGAGTGTGGAGTAGGTCCTCACTCGGAATGTTTTTGAACTTAGGCGAAAACTGGTTCACGGCTAAGCCCGCGAGTGTGGAGTAGGTCCTCACTCGGAATGTTTTTGTACTTAGACGAAAACTGGTTCGCAGCTAAGCCCGATCAGATCACCCACTGAGAGTGTGTTAGTTTCCGAATGTAGTTAGTCACCTGAGTGAAAACGCGGCTCCAGGCCGAACTAGATGATATATAGGAAATGTAAGACTTTTATTCATCTAAGTTCATTCGGACAATTATTACAACGGAGTATTTTTATTCTAAGTGTAAAACTTGCAGAGCAGGTCCGCGTCCGAAGCTCTGTGCTCTTCTATCTCTTTGCTGAAGTTGTAGAGCGTGTAGGCCCCGTTATGCAGCACCTTCAATATAGCGAATGACCCTTCCCATTGGGGTGCCCGTTTTTGATGCCTCTGCTGATCCACTCGGAGGACCAGATCTCCTTCCTGAAAGGCTTCCTCTGACGTGTCTATCATGGTAACAACGCAAGTCTTGTTGATACAACATTGACCTTACGAGCGCCAATTCACGCTCCTCCTCCAAGAGGTCGAGACCGTCCTGTCTTGCTTCTTTAGCTTGGGCTTCTGAATAAAGATCCACTCAGGGGGAGTTGTGAAGTAAATCACTCGGCAATACTGCTTCCGAGCCGTACACCATAAAGAAAGGTGTGCGCTTGGTGGACCGATTCGGGGTCATCCGCAAACCCCAGAGGACTGAGGGCAGCTCCGTGGCCTAGGCTCCTGCCGCATGATTTAGGTCACGCATAAGGCGAGGTTTCAACCCTTGGACTATCATTCCATTCGCCTGTTCCACCTGCCCATTCGACTGCGGGTGTGCCACAGAGGCATAAAGGACCCGATTGCCTTGGGAATAGCAGAACTCATCAGAGTCGAAGTTAGACCCGTTGTCGGTGATGATGCTGTGAGGGACCCCGAATCTAAAGATTATACCCTTGATGAATTGAATGGCAGTTGCTGAGTCTAGCTTCTTTATAGGCTTCGCTTCGATCCACTTGGTGAACTTGTCGACTGTCACCAATAGGTGCGTAAAACCACTCGCCCCAGTCCGGAGAGGGCCTACCATGTCGAGTCCCCAGACGGTGAACAACCAAGTGAGGGGGATTGTCTTCAGGGCGGACACCGGCTTGTGCGACTGATTCACATAGAATTGGCACTCGACGCATTGATCCACTATGTCTCGGGTGGCTTCATTGGCACGAGGCCAATAGAACCCGGCTCTGAACGCCTTGGCAAGCAGTGTCCGAGAGGACGCATGGTGCCCACAGGTTCGCGAGTGAACCTCTTCCAGAATCTGCTGCCCTACCTCTGGTGATATGCAGCGCTGAGTGACCCCAGTAGTGCTTTTCTTATATAACTGATCTCCCATGACAGTGAAGTCTTTAGATCGGTGGACGATCTGATGAGCCTCAACTTCATCTTCTAGGAGCTCTTGCTTGAGCAGATAAGCCATATGTTGTTCAGTCCACTCGGGAGTGATAACAAGGATCTCTTGGACCAGGTCGATCACCGTAGGGATGTCCACTTCAGTCAGATTGGAGGGACCAATTGGTTGCGGGGGCTCCTCCACGAAAGAGTCTTCTTTGATCGTGGGCGAGTGAAAGTGCTCTAGGAACACATTCTTAGGAACCACCTTCCGAGTGGAAACCATCTTGGCCAGATCATCAGCTGCTTGGTTCCTGAGCCGTGGCATGTGATGGAGTTCCAGTCCTTCAAAGTGCTTTTCCAGCTTTCTGACAGCATTGCAATAGCTTGTCATCACCGGACTACGGATATCCCATTCCTTCATGACTTGGTTTACCACTAGGTCCGAGTCACCGTAGACCATCAGTCGGCGAATTCCGAGAGAAATTGCCATCTGTAGCCCATACAGGAGAGCTTCATACTCGGCTTCATTGTTGGAGGAGCCGAAGTGAATCTGCAGCACATAGCTGAGTCGGTCACCTTTAGGGGACACCAAGACCACTCCGGCTCCGGAGTCGTGGAGCATCTTGGAGCCATCGAAATACATCATCCAGTGCTCGGGGAGGCTCGGGACAGGCTACTCTTGTTCCATGCACTCAGCAAGGAAATCCACTAGGGCTTGCGACTTGATGGCTTTCTTAGCTTCGAACTTGATATCCAGCAGAAGGAGCTCCATGGCCCAGTTCGCCACTCGGCCTGTAGCATCTCTGTTGTTCATGATCTCAGACAGAGGGGCATCACTTATCACTGTGACCGAGTGCTCTTGGAAGTAATGTGCCACCTTCTTTGCAATCAGATAGATCCCGTACACTAACTTCTGGTAATGCAGGTACCTTTACTTGGAAGGGGTCAGAACTTCGGAGATGTAGTAGACTGGTCGTTGGAGCTTGAAGGCTTTGCCTTGTTCTTCCCGCTCCACAGTGAGCATAGTGCAAACAACTTGGCTCATGGCCGCGATGTATAAGAGCAGAGGCTCTTTACTGCTCGGAGCAGCTAGCACCGGCTGGGTGGAAAGCAGGGCTTTGAGTTCCTGGAATGCGGCCTGCGCTTCGGGAGTCCACTCGAACCTGTCAGACTTCTTCATCAATCGGTAAAGCGGTAGGGCTTTTTCACCGAGTCTTGAGATAAACCTACTAAGGGCTGCCAGACAGCCCGTGAAGCATTGCACGTCATGGAGACGCTCTGGTTGTTTCATTCGGACAATTGCCCCAATCATCTCGGAGTTTGCGTCGATGCCGCGTTCGGAAACGAGGAAACCGAGTAACTTGCCGGCAGGGACCCCAAATGTGCACTTAGTTGGGCTGAGTTTTATGCCAAATAGTCGCAAATTAGCAAAGGTCTTGGCGAGGTCGGCCAGGAGGTCGGAACCTTTCCTAGACTTGACCACGATGTCCATATAGGCCTCCACATTTCGACTGGTCTGCTTTTGCAAGCACTTCTGAATCATTCGCTGGAATGTAGCCCCAACATTTTCAACCCGAATGGCATAGTGATATAGCAAAAACACCCGAATGGGGTGATGAACGCTGTTTTTATTTCATCGGGGCCATACATTCGGATCTGGTGGTACCCAAAGTACGCATCCAGAAACGATAACCGCTCACACCCGACAGTAGAATCTACTATCTGACCTATGAGAGGGAGAGGGAAATGATCCTTCGGGCAGGCCCGATTGATGTGCTTAAAATCGATGCACATTCGGAGAGAGTTATTTTTCTTCGGCACCATGACGATGTTGGCGAGCCACTCGGAGTGGTACACCTCTCAGATGAATTCAGCGGCTAAGAGCCACGCAATCTCCTTGCCAATCGCCTTGCGCTTCTCTATGGAAGATCGCCAAAGGTGCTCTTTGACAGGCTTCATCTTTGGGTCGACACGGAGTCTATGCTCAGCCAGCCCCCTGGGAACACCCGGCATGTCAGAAGGCTTCCATGCGAAGATGTCCCAATTCTCACGGAGGAACTGGATGACTCGCCTTCCTATTTGCTGTCAAGGGTGGTGGAGATGTTGGTTGGGGCGGCATTCGGATCTTCAGGATGAACGTGCACTGGCTTTGTCTCTCCAGCCGACTGGAAAGCAGATTCCACAGTCATCTTTTTGGACTTCAGTAGATCACTCAAATCCACCGCTTTCTTGTACTCGTCCAACTCGGCCATCGCCATCTGCTCGTCAGCGATCTGGGAGCCCTTCTGGAGACATTCTTCGGCCAACTTACGATTGCCTGTGATAGTGATCACACCACTCGACCCTGGCATCTTAAGTTTAACATACACGTAACATGGATGGGCCATGAAACGTGCGTAGGCTGGCCTACCCAGGATGGCCTGGTAAGCACTCCGGAAGTCTACCACTTCAAAAGTTAGCCGCTCTTTCCTGAAGTTCCGCTTTTCTCCAAATACGATGTTGAGGGCAATCTGTCTGAGTGACTTGGCCTTCTTCCCGGGGATTACATCGTGGAACTGCATGTTGCTCTTGCTGAGCCGGGATATCAGAATTCCCATTGCCTCAAGAGTGTCGCGTAAATAATGTTGAGCCCGCTGCCGCCGTCCATTAGTACTTTGCGTAATCGGACCCCTCCAACGGCCGGGTCAACCACCAAAGCCTGCCGCCCGGGGGTCAATATGTGGGCTGGGTGATCTGACTGATCGAAGGTCATTGGCGTCTGGGCCCAGTCGAGGTATTTGGTGGCAGTCGGAACCGCCATGTTGACCTCTCGGTTTATAACCTTGAGGTGACTCTTGCTTTGGATGTCGGTGTAGGATCGAAAGTAGGTCTAGAGGGGGGGGGGGTGATTAGACTAATTGACTCACCATCACAATCTAGCCTTTTCCCAATTTTAAGTCTTGGCAGATTTTAACAACTTAGCACAAGTCAAGCAATCAACATACACATGCAATTCTAAGAGTATAGCAATAGAATGTAAATCATTGCATATGAAGGTAAAGGGAGGGGTTTGGAGAGGCAAACGCAATGTAGACACAGAGATTTTTGGCATGGTTCCGATAGGTGGTGCTATCGTACATCCACGTTGATGGAGACTTCAACCCACGAAGGGTAACGGTTGCGCGAGTCCACAGAGGGCTCCACCCACGAAGGGTCCACGAAGAAGCAACCTTGTCTATCCCACCATGGCCATCGCCCATGAAGGACTTGCCTCACTCGGGTAGATCTTCACGAAGTAGGCGATCTCCTTGCCCTTACAAACTCCTTGGTTCAACTCCACAATCTTGACGGAGGCTCCCAAGTGACACCTAACCAATCTAGGAGACACCACTCTCCAAAAGGTAATAGATGGTGTGTTGATGATGAGCTCCTTGCTCTTGTGCTTCAAATGATAGTCTCCCCAACACTCAACTCTCTCTCACAGATTTGGATATGGTGGAAAGATGAATTGAGTGGAAAGCAACTTGGGGAAGGCTAGAGATCAAGATTCTTGTGGTTGGATTGGAATGTCTTGGTCTCAACACATGAGTAGGTGGTTCTCTCTCAGAAAATGAGTAGTGGAAGTGTAGGCACGTTCTGATGGCTCTCTCTCTGATGGAGAGGAGGGTGGAGGGGTATATATAGCCTCCACACAAAATCTAACCGTTACACACAAATGAGCCAACTCGGTCAGGCCGAATAGGTAAACTCGGTGAGACCGATCCAGTCAAAAATGTGAACGTTAGGCTTTTCGGTGGGACCGACATGATCAACTCGGTGGGACCAATGAGCTAGGGTTAGGGCAAAACTTGATCTCGGTTTGACCGATTACTTCAACTCGGTAAGAACGATTTCAGTAATAAGCAAACAAAGAGTTGGTCAGGCAAACTCGGTGGGACTGATCGCTCCTTTCGGTGAGACCAAAACGTTACGAAAGGGAAACAGAGAGTTTGCATTGCGAACTCGGTGGGACCAATCGCTCATCTCGGTGAGACCGAAACGTTACAAAGGGAAACAGAGAGTTTGCAATCCTATCTCGGTGAGACCGAGATCCCTATCGGTTAGACCGAACTGATTAGGGTTTCTAGCTATGGCTATGTCAAGTGAACTCGGTGGCGCCAGATAGATCAAATCGGTGGGGCCGAGTTTGACTTTAGGTTTAGGACATATTTGGATATGAGAAGATGGTTGAGGGCTGTGGAGCATATCACTAAGCATTTTGATCAAGTAGACCATTAAGCAACACCTCATCCCCTTTTAATAGTATTGGCTTTTCCTATGGACTCAATGTGATCTTGGATCACTAAAATAGAAATGTAGAGCCTTGAGCTTTTGCCAATATTTGTCCTTAGCATTTTGAGGGGTCCACATCTCTAGTCCATGCCATGCCAATCATTGAACTTTCTGAAATAATCAACTTGAAAAGTTATTAGTTCAATGAGCTATATGTTGTTATGAATTACCAAAACCACCCAGGGATTAGTTGCACTTTCAATCTCCCCCTTTTTGGTAATTGATGACAACATATAGAGCAAAGCTTCGACAAATGATAATAAGAATGAAATATATCGTCGCTCTGAGAAGTATGTGATAAGCAAGAGCTCCCCCTAAATTTGTGCATTATTTATGATTTGCTTTTGAATGCAAATGCACAATCGATTAGGATCATGGGTTACTCTTCCATGTCACATACATCTTGGTGGAGCGCTCAAAATGATAAAGTATAGATAGCATGCACTTATCACCAAGACAAATATGATTGATCATACACAAATGATAAGATAACATCATTCAAGCACACATATTTAAGCAAAATATGATCAATCACATGATCATAAGAGGTATCTCACACACAAGCACTAATAAGTAGCAAACAAACGACCAACTAAGTAGCAAGAGAGACAAATAAAGCAAAACACACTCTCTCTCTCTCGAAGCTTATGATCTATACACTTTCTCCCCCTTTGGCAACAAGTTACCAAAAAGCTTGAAAATGCATAGTGCTATACGGCACTCTAAGCACGATCTCCAGGAGGACTATCTCATAGAAGTCCCGTTGTTCCTTAGTGTGGAACCTGTAATCCACAGCAGTCCTTCTCCTTGTTGCATAGGGATCTGATTGCCTCCACAGTCTGAGACCTGCATCCTTCCTTTCTTTCATGTTCTCAGCAACAGGATGGTTGTCATCATGATCAGGTATCTTGGGCTTGAGCTTTCTGAGCACTTGGGGATCTTCTTCTTCTTCAACTTCAGGCACTGGGGCCTTGTTCTTCTCTGCAACAGGAATGTTTCTTGTACTTCTCTTAGGTATAGTCTGCTTTGGAGCTGTCTTGGGAGCAGTCTTGGGCTTGGATGGGGCAGCCCCTGACTTGATTGCATCTCCCATGAGCTTCTGTGCCTTAGGTGGAGGTGCAGCAGCCTCCTCCTCTTCATCATCTTCATCAGATTCCTCCATCATAGAAGGCTTTCCAACAACTCTAGCCATGGTCTTCTTGACCCTTTCCTTTCTCTTCTTGCCTCCAGCAGCCTCTTCTTCCTTTCCAACTCCACTTGCTGAAGTGGCAGCAGCTTGAGTTGAGGCTCTGACTTTGGACATTGGAACTCTTCTGGCTGGAGCCTTTACTTTCATACCAGGCTTGATGCCAGCAGCAGCAACAACTTGCTCTTTCTTGATCAGCTTCTTCTTGGAAGTGACCTCCTCGTTAGCAATGTAGTCCTCATCTTCAGAGTCTGAGGTTTTCTTCTTCCTCTGCCTAGTAGCAGCCTTAGGCAGATTGCTGGGTGTGCTCCTGCTTCCATCATCATAGCTGCTTGAGGGACTAGTGCCCTCACTGAGATTCTGGTGCTCTTCTGACTTGTTCTGGCTGTCACTCTGGTCTGACATAGCTGAAACTGACCCTGTGAACAGATGGATTGAGATAGAGTAGATGAGCATCACAAAGTGCAGCTATTTTGGCAAAAGGAATGACTCAAAAACTTAATTTTAGTTTTCTGCAGAAAGCATTTCGGAGCCACCGATATGACAAGCTCGGTGACACCGAAGCAACTTTAGAGTCTAAACATGTGAAATCGGTCAGACCGAGACACAGTTCAGTGACTCCGAGATGCTAGGGTTTCACTGAGAAAGTAAACTCGGTCACACCGATTTGTACACTTCGGTCAGATCGAGTAGTACATGTGCAATGGCCTGGGCCAAATCGGTGAGACCGAATCTTTCAAATCGGTCGGTCCGAGATGAGTTCGGCGGAAACCTAACCCTAAGTTTTTGGATCAAAACTAATCTAGAGGAAGTTTTGACTGGATAGAACTATTTCAATCGTGGCAAGAATCATGGCATTGAACTTTGTGCTAAGAATCAGAGTGAGGAAAGCACAAAGGGTCGAGTTCATACCCTAACTTGGTGGTGAACCCGCTACGGCGACGACGGCGGTGAGGATTCCCGTCGACGGCGGCGAAGACCAGCGGCAGGAGGTCGCGGGCGATGAGGAGACGATCCGGAGACCACGAGTCGGCAGAGCTGGACAGGCGTGGGCGAAGAGGTTTGGAGGAATTTCCAAATTTTCAACCCGGGTATATATATCCAGACCCTGTCGGTGTGACCGAGTGGAACAACTCGGTGGCACCGAGATGCAGAATCGCAAGCGGTTGCTACAACTCGGTGTGACCGAATGGTTTAAATTGGTTGCACCGAGATTAAAACCTAGATCAACTTAATGAACTCGGTATGACCGAAAGGGATGGATTGGTCAGACCGAAATACACTAAGAGGTTTTGGAAGTTTAAGTCTATGACGAATCGGTGGCTCCGAGTGCTCCTCACCCGGAGGGTCCGAATATGACTTGATCAAACTTTGTGATGTAGCATGAATAGAGTTCGAGACGAGAAAAGCATAGATAGCTAGAGGGAGTACTTAGGCATTCTTGTCCATCCATTTGGCAAAAGAAAAGCCAATCAATCAAAGCAACAAATGGATGTCCTTGAATGAGAAAAATATGCAACCAACATGCTCACACAATAAGATAGCAAATGAAATATGTGGCAAAGCATGCACAAACACTCTAGCATCTATCAAGCAATTTTGCGATGACTAGGTCATCTATATATGAGTATATTGACTTAGGAGTCAAATGAGAACATTTGATCATAGGTCATACTCATCGTTTAAGCACAAGTGGGGTTACCACTTTTACATAAAGCATTGTTGTGTTCACACCATTAGAGTTGCTTTAGCTCAATTCTTAGAGTAAAGCTCCCACTAGATGTGATATCCCCCCTATGAGGGATGAACTAACCTTGGGTTTTGTCGATGATGACTTCATGTAGGTGTTGAAGATGTGGATGCTCAATGTCGATGTAGATCATTTGGAGCAATCCTTTGGAGTGAGTTGCACTTTCAATACCTACATGGGTTAGTCCCACAAGGAACATGCAAGAATATCCATAGACATAGAGTGAAGTTCACACATATGATGACGTCCATGAAAGCATTACGTTACCTTGTCCCTTGTCTTACCAACAAGAGGGTTTGTGACTCCTTGAACTAGTGCAAGATGTGGAAGTTGTTTGCACTTGTTCTTGCCAAAATGAATATGAGTGAAGTATGTTGGCGGAGTCACCCTCAAGAACTCTCTAGTTCTTCTTCTTCGGGATCCACATCATCTTGATGGGAATCCTTGGAGTTGTAGTCGTACTTGATGAAGTAGAACTTAATGTAGTCTTGGGAACCCACTTGACCAAGGCCTTAGGAGCTTCTTCAAATGCATCAATCTCCTCTTGAAGCTTGTCCTTGCCTTTTAGCTTGTGGTCTTGTGGTGGAAGATCTTCTTGAGCTTGTGTTCCCTCAAAAGAAGTGGGGTCATACTTGTCTTGTTGAGGAACAAACTTCATCTTGGGGTATTGATCTTCTTCCCACTCAACTCCATTGGCATTGAATTTGCATTCAAAACCAACACCTTGATTCTTCCGGTGCCTTCCTTGCTTGCGTACAATTTCCTCAAATTGCTTACTTCCGGCAAGGCTCTTGTAAACACCTTTCTCTATAATTCCCTTCAATAAGCTATTTTGTTGCTCAAGTGTAACTTGGCTAAGAGAATCATTAGTGGAATCAAGAGAACTACTAGAAGCAACAATATTAGATTTAACATGATTATTGTTACTACTAGACAAAGAATCTTTCTTACTCTTGTTGCTAGATTTTACTTAAGGCATGTAAGTAGACAAGAGTAAACACTTGGCAATGTAAGAAGAACTTTTCTTACGAAGATCATCATTGATTGCTTTTAAGAACTCATGCTCTTGCTCTAGATTGAGCTTTTCAAAGCGTAGCTTCTCATGAGTCTTTAAAAGCTCTCGATGATCTTCTAAGGTAGTTTCATGAGCTAACTTAAGAGTGTTTAGTTCTTTAGTTAGACGCTCAATCTCCTTCTTAACATTGTCATTTGTTTCATCTTGATTAGCATGATTAAGAGCAATTTCATCATAGTTTTCATCACTAGAATTGTCAACAAGTAAATCATCATCACCTAGCAAGTCATCCTCATCACTATTGAAATCAACATACTCGGGGTGTGATACCTTGGGGCCTTTAGCCATGAAGCATCTTCCAATCCCTTCATTTGGTGAATCAAATATGTCGTAGGAGTTGGATGACACAAGTGCAAGACCGGCAACACCTTCATCTTGAGTATATTCGGAGTCGGAGTGATAACTTCTCTCGGAGTAGTTGTCGGAGTCGGAACCGGATACCCATTCACCAACATGAGCTTGATGTCTTTGTCTTGTGTAGCTCTTTGATGACTTGTCCTTCCTTTCTGAATCCTTGCTTCTGCGAGAGGGTCTTCGTTCATAACGATCATCTCTACTCCTTCTCTCTCTCGGAGGTGATTCTTCTATTTTGCTTCTCCTTTTAGGTGAGTCTTCTCTTCTCTTGTAGGGAGCCGTACATTCACTAGAGTAATGTTCGGGTCTTCCATAATTGTAGCAATTGCGATCACGACTAGAAGATCTTTTGTCATTGTAGGACCTTGACTTGTGACTTCTTTGTTTGCTTCTACTCTTATAGAACTTGTTGAAGTTCTTCACCATTAGGATCAATTCTTCATTGAAGACTTGTTTCTCACTTGATGATGTAGGAGCATCACATGAAGCTTTGTAAGCACCACTAGACTTGCTGTGAAGCTCTTCTTTATCCTTGAGTGACATCTCATGAGCAACAATTCTACCAATGACTTCCGTTGGCTTGAGATCTTTGTAATTGGGCATCATTTGGATCAATGTGCACACGGTATCATACTTTCCATCCAAGGCTCTTAGGATCTTCTAGATGATGAATTTGTCGGTCATCTCTTCACTTCCTAAGCCGGCAATCTCATTTGTGATGAGAGCAAGCCTAGAGTGCATTTCAGCGACACCTTCGCCATCCTTCATTTTGAACATGTCAAGTTGACTTTGAAGCACATCCAATTTGGATTCCTTGACGGACTCGGTACCTTCGTGCATATTAATCAAAGTATCCCAAATTTCCTTTGCATTCTCAAGGCGGCTGATTTTGTTGAATTCTTCGGGGCACAATCCGTTGAAGAGGATATCGCAATCTTGAGCATTGTATTGCAACATCTTCAATTCTTCCGCGGTTGCTTCACGATTCGGTTCTCTTCCATCAAAGAATTCACCTTGCAAGCCAATACACACAATAGCCCAAACAGCAGGGTTATGTCCAAGAATATGCATTTTCATCTTATGCTTCCAACTAGCAAAATTAGTACCATCAAAGTAAGGACCTCTACGGTGGTAATTTCCCTCGCTAGACGCCATACTCTCCTAGGTTGTGAAACCAAGGCTATGATCACCAAAGCTATGGAAATCAAGGCAAATGGAGACCAAAGCTCTGATACCACTTGTAGGATCAAAAGTAGGTCTAGAGGGGGGGGTGATTAGACTACTTGACCAAATAAAAATCTAGCCTTTTCCCAATTTTAAGTCTTGGCAGATTTTAACAACTTAGCACAAGTCAAGCAATCAACCTACACATGGAATTCTAAGAGTATAGCAGCGGAATGTAAATCATTGCATATGAAGGTAAAGGGAGGGGTTTGGAGAGGCAAACGCAATGTAGACACGGAGATTTTTGGCGTGGTTCCGATAGGTGGTGCTATCATACATCCACGTTGATGGAGACTTCAACCCATGGAGGGTAACAGTTGCGCGAGTCCACGGAGGGCTCCACCCACGAAGGGTCCACGAAGAAGCAACCTTGTCTATCCCACCATGGCCATTGCCCACGAAGGACTTGCCTCACTCGGGTAGATCTTCACGAAGTAGGCGATCTCCTTGCCCTTACAAACTCCTTGGTTCAACTCCACAATCTTGACGGAGGCTCACAAGTGACACCTAACCAATCTAGGAGACACCACTCTCCAAAAGGTAATAGATGGTGTGTTGATGATGAACTCCTTGCTCTTGTGCTTCAAATGATAGTCTCCCCAACACTCAACTCTCTCTCACAGATTTGGATATGGTGGAAAGATGAATTGAGTGGAAAGCAACTTGGGGAAGGCTAGAGATCAAGATTCTTGTGGTTGGATTGGAATGTCTTGGTCTCAACACATGAGTAGGTGGTTCTCTCTCAGAAAATGAGTAGTGGAAGTGTAGGCACATTCTGATGGCTCTCTCTCTGATGGAGAGGAGGGTGGAGGGGTATATATAGCCTCCACACAAAATCTAACCATTACACACAAATGAGCCAACTCGGTCAGACCGAATAGGTAAACTCGGTGAGACTGATCCAGTCAAAAATGTGAACGTTAGGCTTTTTGGTGGGACCGACATGATCAACTCGGTGGGACCGATGAGCTAGGGTTAGGGCAAAACTTGATCTCGGTTTGACCGATTACTTCAACTCGGTGAGACCGATTTCAGTAATAAGCAAACAGAGAGTTGGTCAGGCAAACTCGGTGGGACCAATCGCTCCTTTCGGTGAGACCAAAACATTACGAAAGGGAAACAGAGAGTTTGCATTGCGAACTCGGTGGGACCGATCGCTCATATCGGTGTGACCGAAACATTACGAAGGGAAACAGAGAGTTTGCAATCCTATCTCGATGAAACCAAGATCCCTATCGGTTAGACCGAACTGATTAGGGTTTCTGGCTATGGCTATGTCAATTGAACTCGGTGGCGCCGGATAGATCAAATCGGTGGGGCCGAGTTTGACTTTAGGTTTAGGACATATTTGGATATGAGAAGATGGTTGAGGGCTGTGGAGCATATCACTAAGCATTTTGAGCAAGTAGACCATTAAGCAACACCTCATCCCCTTTTAATAGTATTGGCTTTTCCTATGGACTCAATGTGATCTTGGATCACTAAAATAGAAATGTAGAGTCTTGAGCTTTTGCCAATATTTGTCCTTAGCATTTTGAGGGGTCCACATCTCTAGTCCATGCCATGCCAATCATTGAACTTTCTGAAATAATCAACTTGAAAAGTTATTAGTTCAATGAGCTATATGTTGTTATGAATTACCAAAACCACCCAGGGATTAGTTGCACTTTCAGTCGGCGAAGATCATCAAGACTTTCTCGATGTTGGGGTACCCGGAAGCACCCATACCTCTGTCGTCTTCATTGTCTTTGTCTTTGTCCCCAGAGGAATCCTGTCGTATCTCTTGCTTCAGGAGTCGACATTCTCGAGTGGTATGTTTGGGCAAAATCAGGTTGCCCTCCTCATCTTTCTTTGTATGGATCTGGCAAGGTTGATCGAGGATGTCATTCTTTGGGGTGACTTGCTTCTTTCCCTTCCAGTCCTTCTTCTGCTTTTGGGAGCCTTTGCCTTTGCCTTGGCCAGCCAGGGCTGCAGCCTCAACGCTCCCTCCTACATCAGCTTTCCGCTTGTGCTTCTTGCCCTTGTTGTTGTCCGATTGATGAGCGTCGCCCGCTCGGCTTTTGCCGCTTCCCAGTCGGTCTTCCTCTTCACCGTCGGTGTACCGATTGGCTATCTCCATAGCCCGACTGAGAGTCAGGGTCTCAGTTCGGCCGAACTTCATGTTCAGCTCTCGGTATCTGACTCCGGCCTTGAAGGCGCAGATCGTCTGGTGTTCGGTGACGTTCTCCACCGTGTTGTGCAGGGTAGTCCACTGCTGAATGTACTCTGAGAGAGTCTCGTTTTGTCTCTGCACGCAGTGCTGCAACTCGGCCAAACCACCTGGTCGCTTGTAAGTGCCCTCAAAGGTCTTGACGAACACTCTCACCAAATCATCCCACCGGTATATGCTACCTGACGGGAGCTGTGTGAGCCATGCCCGAGCAGAGCACTCAAGCATCAGCGACAGATGTTTCATGGCCACATTGTCGTTGCCGCCGCCGATCTGGACTGCCACTCGGTAATCTTCTAACCAGATCTCTGGCTTGGACTCGCCAGTGAACTTACTGATCCTTGTGGCCAACCTAAAGTTGCTGGGAATCTCTGCTGCTCGTATGTACCGACTGAAACACTCGGGACCCGAGGGTATGAGACCACTTGGGACGTCGGCATCTTGGCCTTATTGCAAAGCCCGACCCCTATCGACCAGGTTCTGAGCGAGAATGAATCTCGCATTGAACTGCTGGTCTCGGGTGTGTCTCATGTGATGAGAGGGACTCGGCCTTCGATCACCGCCGTGTGTCCGTCTGTCATCGTAGGGCTGGCGCTCGTACGCACCATCTCGCGGTGGAGGCATCAGGGTGCGATCGTAATCGTCGTGCCACCGGGGCGACATAATCTGATTGCGCCTCCGATCTTCGTAGTGATCTCTCGAGGAGGATATGACTCGGGACCTGCCGGAGCCGAGTGGGCTATGAGCCGACTGAACGGTCTCTGCATGCACCGACGCTATGGATGCGATCTCTGGACTAGGACACCACCGGATTCTGTGACAGCGCCATCTTCAGGAGCGCCTGGATCTGCTAAATCCCCTCTCCGGTTGCGGAGCCGAAGGGCTGGATGGAATCTGCGATCCGAGTAGCGGCCGCCAGATTTTGTAGCGGAGTATTGAGAACCTGATACTTATGAGGCTGGTCACTCGAGTAAAGTTGACGCTTGTGCCGGCTGGAGCTGGGTTGGCGGTGCGCACGATCGTCCAGCTCCCTATGGAGCCGTTCGAGGCGGTCACGCTTGGCAAAGGTGGCCAGGCGAGTCGACTCCATCGCCAATGCTTCAGGGGTCGTCCCGGTGATGGGGGTGTTTAAGAGCTGCTCGTTCTTATGGTGAAGCTCCTCACGCTTCTCCCGAGTGAGAGCCTGGGGCACATACGGCTCATGACCCGCGCCGCCGCCGCTAGTGTTGCCGTGTGAAGCACCTGCAAGGCCGTCCCGAGCATCCGTGTATCCCAGGGGCGTGATATGCTTGGAGTTGTCCGCCATGAGGACTTCGGCGGTCGACTCGATAGTTTTGCACTCGGACTCCTCGAAAGAATCGCCGAGTGATCCGTCGGAGAGGTCGAGGGCAGGCTCATCGAATTCGAGAGCCGCCACATACTCAACCACGGCCTGGATGGCTACGACATGCTTGATCCGGCGCTGTAGCCGCGAGCGTCCGAAACGCTTGCGGCGGCACGTAGTGGGAGGGAGAGCAGCCACTCGGTGCGGGGCCGAGGCCTGCAGGAGAAGGACTCCATAGGAGGATGCGCGGAAATGCGCCGTACCACGGACTAACAACACCTACACGTCCATCGGGGCCTCGCGAAGCCACACAGAATCATCGGCGATGAAGGAGATGATACGTCCATTTTGCATCATGCTTTTTTGTTGATATTTATTGCATTATGGGCTGTTATTACACTTTAGGATTCAATTCTTATGCCTTTTCTATATGATTTTACAAGATTTACATGAAGAGGGAGAATGCCGGCAGCTGGAGTTCTGGACCGGAAAGTAGAAAATCTGAGATACCTATTCTGGACAACTCCAAATGTCCTGAAACTTTACGTAGAATTGTTTTGGACTATATAAAAATATTGGGCAAAAAAAGAACAGAAGGGGACCCACCAGGTGGCCACAAGCCTGGGGGGCGCGCCCCCTGAGCTTGTGGGCCCCCTGGCCAACCCCCGGTGTCCATCTTCTGCTATATAGAGGGTTTTGACCTAGAAAATATCATAAGAGGGCTTTCGGGATGAAGCGCCGCCGTCTCGAGGCAAAACCTGGGCAGAAGCAATCTAGGGCTCCGGCTGAGCTGTTCTGCCGGGGAAACTTCCCTCCGGGAGGGGGAAATCGAAGCCATCTTCATCACCAACGATCCTCTCATTGAGAGGGGGTCAATCTCCATCAGCATCTTCACTAGCACCATCTCCTCTCCAAACCTTAGTTCCTCTCTTGTATCCGATCTTTGTCCCAAAACCTCAGATTGGTACATGTGGGTTGCTAGTAGTGTTGATTACTCCTTGTAGTTGATGCTAGTTGGTTTATTCGGTGGAAGATCATATGTTCAGATCCTTAATGATATTTATTACCCCTCTGATTATGAACATGAATATGCTTTGTGAGTAGTTACGTTTGTTCCTGAGGACATGGGAGAAGTCTTGTTATAAGTAATCATGTGAATTTGGTATTCGTTCGATATTTTGATGAGATGTATGTTGTCTTTCCTCTAGTGGTTTTATGTGAACGTCGACTACATGACACTTCACCATGATTTGGGCCTAGGGGAAGGCATTGGGAAGTAGCAAGTAGATGATGGGTTGCTAGAGTGACAAATGCTTAAACCCTAGTTTATGCGTTGCTTCGTAAGGGGCTGATTTGGATCCATATGTTTCATGCTATGCTTAGATTTATATCAATTCTTCTTTCGTACTTGCGGCTGCTTGCGAGAGGGGTTAATCATAAGTGGGAGGCTTGTTCAAGTAAGGACAACACCCAAGCACCGGTCCACCCACATACCAAATTATCAAAGTCGCGAACCTGAATCATATGAGCATGATGAAAACTAACTTGACGATAATTCCCATGTGTCCTTGGGAGCGCTTTGCTTTATATAAGACTTCATTCAGGCTTGTCCTTTGCTATAAAAAGGATTGGGCCACCTTGCTGCATCTTTGTTACACTTGTTACTTGTTACTCGTTACATATTACCTTGCTACCAAACTACTCGTTACCGATAATTTCAGTGCTTGCAGAAAACACCTTGCTGAAAACTGCTTGTCATTTCTTTCTGCTCCTCATTGGGTTCGATACTCTTACTTATCGAAAGGACTACGATTGATCCCCTATACTTGTGGGTTATCAGGATATCGTCCTGAAACAGATTTCGCCGCCGACTAACATGGTGATGAGAAAATCCACCTACGCCGTGAAACTTTGCTTGACGCCTAGCCCCACGGAGGGCGCCAACTGTCGGGGTTATGATCCTGACAATGAGTACTAGGGGTACGAATAAGGGGCAGAGCCTAGCTACGGCGCAGGTGTAACACTCGGTGTTTAACGAGTTCAGGCCCCTCTCGGCGGAGGTAACAGCCCTACGTCTCGTGCTCTTAGGCTTGGTTTTGATTTGTTGGGTATAGTTACAAAGATTGCTCGCCCCCAGCTCAGGAGGTGGCGTGCAGCTTATATAGAGTGCGCCGCAACCCCATGTCCTCCATGTTGGCAGGGCACTTAATGGCATTGATTGCATCAGTTACTAGTGTAAAGAGCCTCTACTACAACAGTTACAGGTAACGGTAGTCTTGACTCCGCCTTAAGGGCGACTTAGGATTCCTCGACCGTTGCAGCTCCCACGCCTTCCCTTCACCTCTTTAGTCCGAGTGGTGGTTGTCCAGCCGAGTGACGGGTGGTCGTCCGAGTGGACTTCCTAATATATGCATCCGAATGCTGGTATGATCCAGGGACCTACCCATAGTGGTGTGGGGCCCCGTGTGGGCTCCATATGATGGGTCCTTGACCCTACCTGTAATAGGTGACCTCATCATGCACTACTAGGAAATACCTTATAGCTAGAGGATTAACAGTATCATGGGGTTGATGCGCCGCACTATTGTTATTTAGCAGTAGCGCGGGCACAGAGCACGCGCTGCAGGTGGCTTTTAGTAGTAGCGCGGGCTTGCCGAACAGGCGCTACTACCATGTGTGGTTCGTTGTGCCCTCATGGGCTAGCCACAGTAGCAGCATGGGCCGTGGGCCCGCGCTACTACTAACATGTTTAGTAGTAGCACAGGTTCTTGACCCACGCTGCTGCTATGGCCAGCCCGGGCCCAGCTGCCTGTCCCCACTTAGCATTAGCTCTGGGCTTGCACCATCGCTACAACTAATGTGTTTAGCAGTAGCGTTGGGCTGTAACCCGCGCTGCTGTTAAGCCAACATTATCTTCTGTTCTGCCCGGTCCTCACTCTCCCTATGCCACTCTCTTACCGCCGTGACCGTCCTCCTCCTACCGTCGCTGAATTGCCGCTGTCGTCGCCGCCACCCCTTGCCTCGATAAGCCTCCTCGTCCTCGTCCTCCCTCCTCCCTCCTCCCTCCTCTAGCCTACGTCCTCCCTCCCCCTGCTCCTTCCTCCTCTAGCCGCCCCTCCTCCTCCCTCCTCCCTATCCCTCCTCCTCCTCTACTCTACCGCCCCTCCCCCTTCTCCCTCCCTCCTCCTCCCTCCTACCCTCCTCCGCTCCTCCCTCCTTAGCCTTCCCTCCTCCCTCCCTCCCCATCCCCTCCTCCCTTCCCCTCCTCCATGCACATAGCCCCTCCTCCATCCTCACAGCCCCTCCTCCCTCCCCCTCCTCCATGCACAGCCCCTCCTACATTTTGATTAGTTCATATGTAACACTTTGATTTAGTTAATAGTTTTTAGGGTTTAGAGTGAATTAGTAAAAATTTAGACATAGTTAATAGATTTAGTTGATATGTAACACTTTGATTTAGTATGCTTCTATAGGGTTTATTTGATAGCTTATAGGGTTTAGAGTGAATTAGAAAAAATGTAGACATGGTTAATAGATTTAGTTGATATGTAACACTTTGATTTAGTATGCTTCTAGGGTTTAGTTGATAGCTTATAGGGTTCACTAAGTCCTAAAATCAGCATAATAATGTTTTTATTTATATTTTGTTTTTGCATAAATCAAGTGTTTGCCCCTGCATCGTCCCCGTCACCGACCCCCTCCGACCTTGAGGTGAGACCAGCCAAATCCCCATGTCGTTGATGTCGATGATGATGTGTTGTGAATGTCAATGATGAACATGCATAGAGGTCCTGTTATATGCAAGTTTTCATAGATGTTTTTATAGATGTAGTAGAAGTAGATGAGTAAGGAAGCTGTGACAATGGAAAGCTGCTAACTTGTCACATGAGTTCATCGTTTGCCTCCTCCACTGGACTAATTTTCTTAAAGCCCATCCCATGTGCGACCAAGTACTCCCGCTTTAATATTCTGCTTTAATACTTTTGTTTCTTTAATGATTTTGAAAAATGTTGACAAAATGGATGCATAGATGCATTTTGCAGGGAACACCTCCGAGTGGCTTATGTTTTGCCAGAATGTTGATTCATTTCCATTCCGGCAAATTTCACGCGCTCGATATGTCCTATTTTAGCAAAGGTCATGCCGATTTTTTTTGTGAATTTTGGCATGACTTGTGCTAGAAAGTAGGAAATATCGAGTGCCCATGATTTGCCGGAACAGGAGTTAATCAACATTCCGGCAGAACATAGGCCATTTTTCATGTCATTGCTCCATATATGTAATGGGTTGACTTTTAGTCTATCGATGCTACTTAAGTGACTTTCAGTCTGTTCTTGAAGGAAGGATGCCGACTGTTGTCGTCGAGGTCGCTTCTCTTCCTTCTTCTCGTGATATACCTTGTTAATGCACGAGAGAAGGAGGGGAAGCGACCATCACCGATGATCGAAATATCTGTGAGGAGTGCCCACCATATCTGTCGAAATATAAGAGAGGAAGAATCCCGACTGTTGTCGTGGGGGTCGCTTCCTCTTTCTTCTTCTCGTGATATACCTTGGTAATGCACGAGAGAAGGAGGGAAGCGACCATCACCGACGGTCGAAATAACTGTGAGGGAGTGTCCACCATATACTATTGAAATATAAGAGAGGAAGAATCCCGACTGTTGTCGTGGGGGTCGCTTCTCCTTCGTTCCCGTGTGCTAGACATTTTGGTGTAATGCACTCGGGAACAAAGGGAGGAGCGACCATCACCGACGATCGAATATATTAGAGAGGGAGTGCCCACCATATACACCACATGAGATGAGAGTTTTCAAGAAAAGACTCGACAGGCCGACAGTCAACCCGTGATGAATAATAATGATCTAATTTAGTTTTTGTAGTACATATATTGAATTTTAGAAGTTTAATCTTTGAATTATGAAGATAGGAAATGTCTGACGATGATAGGATCTCTGAGTGCGACTACTGCGGCGACGACCGGGGTCTTTGTGACATGCCTCACCTGCAAGACAGTCGGTGCTTCACTATTAAGCTCGACAAGACCTTCAATGTTTGTACGGTACGCAACAATGACACATCTTTTTTCGTAATTAAGCATGACTTCTGCTTCTTCAACGTGCAATTTCCGTTTTTTTACAATTCAACTAGTGCATCCCCTCCCATGCAAGACGTTATGTCTTGGAGAAGCTGGATTTCAAAGATCATGAGAATATGGAGACAAAGAGAGTTCACCTCAGGACCCAACGTGGTTACGCTTTTGCCATAAAGCTATACAATGCGGTGACCTACTCCCATTTTGGTTGCTCGAATTGGATAGCACTATGCAAGGCATATGGTTTTCAGGAGGGTATGCATGTCACCTTCGATCTTGGTGATCCTGAAGATGACATCGACGAAGATAATGTCGACATTTGGGTCGATGTTGATACGCTTCCAGTTCTACCTCTATGTGAGTTTCTCAAACATATTTATTAAGTAATTTATATTGTTTATTTAAAAATAGTTGATAGCTTATTTCCATTGACAACTTATTCCATTCGTTAAAAAATGTATGGAAAGTAATAGACAAAACCTACTACAGTTATGGGTCTGAACTAACTTGCGAGGATATAAATCATTTTATTTCATGGATTAATGATGTTGAGACTTTTAAAATGAGTCGTCATATCCCTCCAAGTTATGATCAATACGTGCCACTAGTCCACGTGTTGAACTACGGTAACATCCATCGAGATATCATGGTAAGATTTTTCCTATTATGTTACCAGTGCATTTTTTGCATACATTCTTCTTAAGCTAAACTACGTTTTGCTAAGTATGTTATTATGATGTTCTTCAATAGAAACTCCCGGCGGATTGTGTGCCTTGTCTTATGCATATGAAAGGTGACATGAACATTATTAGCTTACGGTCAAGTTGGCCTATGTGTCACCGCAGTGCATACACGATTAGTCAAAGTGATGAAGTCCTCACAATCAAAGACTAGAGAAAAGTTCTAAATGATCGCAGGGAACTACTTGGGGGCAACATCAAGCGCAACCCACAAATGGGAGACAGGTTGATCTGTATTCTCCGTAATGGAGATTCAGGGGTTTACCTATTTTATGCTATTTTACATTCGAGAGAGTAGCAGGTATTAGGTAGTACGTACTCATCATGTGCTAAGAACAATTCGCTATTGTTGGTTATGACTATGATGATGAGTTGTTATCATGATGATGATGATGAGTTATGTGCTACATTGTGCTAGAATGATGAGCTAGTTCCTATATGACTATGATGATGAGTTGTTATTATGATGATGATGTATGAGTTCTTATATGAATATGATGATGATGATGAATTATGATCATGATGAGTTATTATATACTAATCCAACTTTTGGTCAGTTTGGATCTATCCAGATGAATCTAATCCACGTTTCCTCCACCCAATGATATAATAACTCATCATGATCATAATGATATAACAATATCTTAATTGCTATTATATCAATTTTTGTATAATGATGTATAAACAGTATAAAATAAAAGAAATGAAATACAGATGAAAAGTAGTAGCGCGGGGTAAAGCCCACGCTGCTACTACTTAGCAGTAGCGCTGGTGCAGAAACACGCTACTACTAACTGAATTAGTAGTAGCGCGGGTTGACCAGCGCTACTGCTAAAGTTTAGCTGTAGCGCCCTAGCAGTAGCGTAGGCGCCCTCGCTACTAGTAGTGGTTTTCCCTAGTAGTGTGTTCTCGCACATGAATATTGCCAATGAATGGGGCACCACGGACATTATCGTGCAGGAGATGAGATTATGCGCAGCAGCAGGAGGTAGAGGAGTCCAACATCTAGCCGAGTAGTAGCAGTGGCGAGTATGGAGTGGAGTTTCGGGTGTGCTTTCCGCTTTGTGGTCATAGCCACCCCTTGTACTTCTTGTAACTAACCTTTGCCTTCTATAAAGCTAAGATACGCATTTTGCGTATTCTCGAAAAAATAGAGGGCCGACTGATTACCCGCACATTCTTTTGAGCCTAAATAGCACGGAACTCAGAGCAGCCTAGAGTCTAGCTTTAGAGGAACGGTTGAATCGACCATTTTTAGCAAGACAGGCTCGAGCGCGACCAAGGAGGGCATGTGGCTGCAAGTGATACGTCCATTTTGCATCATGCTTTTATATTGATATTTATTGCATTATGGGCTGTTATTACACATTATGGAATATATAAAAAATATTGGGCGAAGAAATACCAGAAGGGAACCCACCAGGTGGCCACAAGCCTGGGGGCGCGCCCTACCCCCCTGGGCGCGACCCTAGGGCTTGTGCCCCCCCTGGCAGGTCTCCGGTGCCCATCTTTTGCTATATGGTGGCTTTTGACCTGGAAAAAATTAGGAGAGAGCTTTCGGGACGAAGCGCCGCCGTCTCGAGGCGGAACTTGGGCAGGACAAATCTAGGGCTCCGGCGGAGCTGTTCTGCCGGGGAAACTTCTCTCCGGGAGGGGGAAATCGAAGCCATCATCATCACCAATGATCCTCTCATCGAGAGGGGGTCAATCTCCATCAACATCTTCATCGGCACCATCTCCTCTCCAAACCCTAGTTCATATCTTGTATCCGATCTTTGTCCCTAAACCTCAGATTGGTACCTGTGGGTTGCTAGTAGTGTTGATTACTCCTTGTAGTTGATGCTAGTTGATTTATTCGGTAGAACATCATATGTTCAGATCCTTAATGATATTTATTACCCCTCTGATTATGAACATGAATATGCTTTGTGAGTAGTTATGTTTGTTCCCGAGGACATGGGAGAAGTCTTGTTATAAGTAATCATGTGAATTTGGTATTCGTTCGATATTTTGATGAGATGTATGTTGTCTTTCCTCTAATGGTGTTATGTGAACGTCGACTACATGACACTCCACCATGATTTGGGCCTAGGGGGAGGCATTGGGAAGTAATAAGTAGACGATGGGTTGCTAGAGTGACAGAAGCTTAAACCCTAGTTTATGCGTTGCTTCGTAAGGGGCTGATTTGGATCCATATGTTTCATGCTATGGTTAGATTTATCTTAGTTCTTCTTTCGTAGTTGCGGATGCTTGCAAGAGTGGTTAATAATAAGTGGGAGGCTTGTCCAAGTAAGGACAGCACCCAAGCACCGGTCCACCCACATATCAAATTATCAAAGTAACGAACGCGAATCATATGAGCATGATGAAAACTAACTTGACAGTAATTCCCATGTGTCCTCGGGAGCGCTTTGCTTTATATAAGAGTTCGTCCAGGCTTATCCTTTGTTACAAAAAGGATTGGGCCACCATGCTGCACCTTTGTTACACTTGTTACTTGTTACCCGTTACGAATTATCTTATCACAAAACTATTTGTTACCGATAATTTCAGTGCTTGCAGAGAATACCTTGCTGAAAACCGCTTGTTATTTCCTTCTGCTCCTTGTTGGGTTCGACACTGTTACTTATTGAAAGGACTATGATAGATCCCCTATACTTGTGGGTCATCAAGACTCTTTTCTGGCGCCGTTGCCGGGGAGTGAAGTGCCTTTGGTAAGGAAAAATTTACATAGTGTGCTGAAATTTACTGTCACTTGTTACTATGGAAAATCATCCTTTGAGGGGCTTGTTCAGGGTATCTTCACCCTTACTGGAAGAACATAGAGTTGATCCTCAACCTGCTGAACCTACTGAAAATATTTTTTATGAAATTCCTTCGGGTATGATAGAGAAACTGCTAGCTAATCCTTATGTAGGAGATGGAACATTACAGCCTGATATGCATCTAATCTATGTGGATGAAGTTTGTGGATTATTTAAGCTTGCAGGTTTGCCCGAGGATGAAGTCAAGAAGAATTTCTTCCCTTTATGTTTGAAGGAGAAGGCATTGACATGGTATAGGCTATGTGATGATATTGGATCTTGGAATTACAACCGATTGAAATTGGAATTTCATCAGAAGTTTTATCTTATGCATCTAGTTCATCGTGATCAGAATTATATATATAATTTTTGGCCTCATGAAGGAGAAATTATCGCTCAAGATTGGGGGAGGCTTAAGTCAATGTTATATTCATACCCCAATCATGAGCTCTCAAGAGAAATTATTATTCGGAATTTTTATGCTCAGCTTTCTCGTAATGATCAGTCCATGCTCGATACTTCTTGTACTGGTTCTTTTATGAAGAAGACTATTGAATTCAAATGGGATTTATTGGAAAGAATTAAATGCAACTTTGAAGATTGGGAACTCGATGAAGGTAAGGAGTCAGGTATTGTCAGGACCCCGATTCCAAGTCACATCGATCTAGCCGGTAACACCTCATATCACTTTGCGGCCTCACGCACGGTATTCCCACGGGTGTCGCCTTACCATGGCCCAGGACCATTTGCGCCTTTTGGCTCACGTATATGATAGTGTCGCTAGCATCCATATGACAGAGAACCCGGGCCGACATGACTAGTCGTGAACCCAAAGTGGCACTAACTTACGGGGACAGGCATACATGACCCAGCAACGAACGTGTCGGTCATCAGCGAGTGAATTCGGGCTGTAGCAACTGGGCTAGCAGGACTCCGGGAATCCGGGCTGTAGCAGGCTAACAGGACTCCGAAAGACACCGCGTGACGTTTCCCCAAAGGGACAGACACAGGATCGAGGAAGGACACATGCCGGCCAGTCTAAGTGTTCCGGAGCAGTAGCAAGCTAACAGGACTCCGGTAAACCGGGCTGTAGCGGACTACCAAGGCTCAGTGGAAGCACCAGACTACATTTCCCCATAAGAGAGGCTACCAAGGATAAACAACTAGGTTGTCGGATCCCACACATACCAAGCATTTCAATCATACACACAATATGCTGGATATGGGCAAATACAACATGGCATCACAACAAGACTCTACGACTCAGAGTATTTATTCATTAGGCTCCGAGGATTCCAATGTATTAAAACTGGTCCTCATGACCCAACATTCAGCATACAAGTCAAAGCACATACGGAAGCCTATCATGTCTGAGTACAGACATCTAACAATGAAAAAGGCTGAGAAGCCCGACTATCTACCAGATCCTGCCGAGGCACAAGATCGTAGCTGAGGTAACAAGCTAACGTCGAAGTCCACGTGGAACTACTAGCGACTGAAGTCTCTCTCAAAACTCAATGGCAAACGTGAGTACAAATGTACCCAGCAAGACTTACATCAGAACTATCTACAAATGCATCGGTATCAACAAAGAGGGTGGTGGAGTTTAACTGCAGCAAGCCAGCTTTGACTCAGTGGCTATCCTGAACTACGAATGCTGGTAACTCTTTTGAGGTGGCGCACACGAGTCCACATATTCACCATATCAATACACCACTATGGATCCGCTCCCATCTCCCTACGAGAACGCCATCCATGGCACTCACGCTTATCTTGCGAGTTTTAGAGTATCCACTTTCACTTGTCTATGAACTGTACAGGCAACCCAGAAGTCCTTTACCGCGGACACGGCTATTCGAATAGATCATTTATAACCCTGCAGGGGTGTACTTCTTCACACATGTTTCCACCACTTAGCTTCTGCACACGACATGTGCTCGGCAGACTTCAAGTGAAAGCCGACGTGGGTGTAGACCACGACCTAACTAACCACACAAGTCTCTAGTCCAGGTTTATCGCCTATTCGGGTTCCATCCGGAAGGAAATCCGGCCGGGGTGTCCTCAACGGCCCCAAACGATGTGTGCAGGGTTCCCGAGACACCAAACGGGCGACCCGGTACACCGTGCCACGGTGTATCTACCGCAACATAGCCCACCCCTAGGGTCAGCGCTACGCACGGCCCCCAACACATATCCTACAAACACCAGAAACTAGTTGCAACTCCTGGACAGAGGACAGGGGCGGTTAATAAGTCGAGCGGGGTCATATTTCAGGGCCCAACGTGTGGTAGTAGCTGTTCATGGATCACAAACACAGAACTCAGTTCCTGAGGACAGTTTCAATGAGACAACCCACCATGTACTCCTACATGGCCTCTCACCGCTACCATTACCAAATCGTGTTCACACACTTAGCTCTCAACAGCAGGACATGTTCACACACCTCTGAATCATCCCTGATGAATCAGACCTGACTCAACTCTAAGCAGTAGCAGGCATGACAAACAAGCATAGATGAGTAGGCACATCAGGGCCCAAACAACTCCTACTCATGCTAGTGGGTTTCATCTATTTACTGTGGCAATGACAGGTCATGCAGAGGAAAGGGGTTCAACTACCGCAGCATGTAACAGTTGAATCGTTGTTGTCCTAATGCAGTAAAAGAGAGCAGAAGTGAGAGAGTGGGTTTATATCGGGATGAACAAGGGGGTTTTGCTTGCCTGGCACTTCAGAAGATAATATAGTTCTTCATCGGTGTCATTGAACACGTCGTCGGAACCACGTCTACTGAGAGGGAGCAACCACCGACAAACACAAGAGGAACCACAATCAATGTGATGCACATTCATATGAATGATATGTCATATTAAGGTACTGAATTGACCTAGTGCAACAGTTAGTCATATTCATTGAAGTGGAATTCAAACCTATAGCAAATTCCAACTCCAAAACTAATTACTATTTATTCCATAATCATGAATTGTCCTATTCGGTGAGGTTAACTTGTTCAAACATGCATGAAAATGGTACAGATGGAAAGATTGGATTTTTCTGATCCAAAAACATATATAAATCTTTGCATTTGGAGTTACAGATTAATTTCTATGAATTTTTTGAAGTTTTGGACATTTTCTGGAATTTCCTGAATAAGAATAAATCCAGAAAATAATTAACTGCGTCAGCACTACGTCACTGTGACGTCAGCAGGGTCAACGGGGCCACCCAGGTCAAACCTGACACTGGGGCCCACATGTCAGTGTCCAACTAACTAATCTAAGTTAATTAGTACTAATCCAATTCTAAACCAGATTAGTTAAGGCCCTGGGCCCACATGTCAGTGACCCTGGGGGGTCAAATCCCTAGTCAAACTGGGCTGACTCGCCGGCGTTTAGCCGCCGGCGAGGCCAGACGCGGCGGGGCGGTGCGGGTTTTGTGCTCCGGCGACCAAATGGACGGCGGAGGGCATCTACGTGTAGCTGGAAGCGAGCCGCGTCGAGGGGTGGTGGTGGTTGAGCTCAAGGTCGCCGGAAACGACGCCGGCGACGAGCCGGGCGGCTGCCGGAGTTCAGGCGTGCACCGAAACGGGGCTACGGAGCACGGCGTGAAGATCTGGTGGGTGTGCTCGGCTCCTGGGAGTTCTCTGAGTGCAGCGGTGGGCTCGGACGCGTGCTTGCACGGCCATAGTCGCGGTGGCGACATGACTGGCGGCGAGGAGCTGTCGGCTCCGATGGCCATGGTGGTTAGAAGGCGCGGACGAGCACGGGGAGAGAGGGGAAAGAGGCAGGGGCTCACGGCGAATCCAGCAGAGGCAACGGCGAAGCCGGGGAGAGACTGGAGCTCGCGAATCCCCGAAGAGTTCGCCGGCGGCCAGAGGTTGAAGATGATGTCGGGGACGACGCTGCAGGGCTTCCGGCGGGCCGCGGCTCGGTGGAGAGGAAGAGGGGGTCGAGGCGGAGCCTCTGAGCGCATCGACGAGGCGAGGCAGTGGCTGTGGCCACGGCCCTGCTCGTCGGCAGCGACGGCTGCGCTCGGCGCGGGTAAGAGAGAGGGGCAGAGGGGAGAGGGGCCACGGGGAAGAGTGAGAGGGGTCAGGAGGTTGCGTGGCGTCGTGAGGGAGATCCAGGGCGACGAGGGAGCACGCAGGCAGGGTGGAGGTGGCCGGCGTGTGGCTGCGCGCATCGGGCACGCGCCCCTGCCTACTGGCGCGAGGAGGAAGGCGACAGAGGGGCTGCGGTGGTGGGCTGGGCTGACTTTGCCCAGCTGGGCTGCTACAGTGGTGGGCCGGTTGGGGTGCCAGGTAAGTTCTCTCTCTTTCTCTTTTAATTCCTGTTTTCTATTTTTCTGCAACTTTGTGGCTTTATTAAAAATAGCTAGGCACTTTCAAAAATCACCAAACTGCTCATGCCCACTGTTTAGGATATAAACAACATGGAACATTTCAGTTTAGGATTATTTGGACATTTAAAATATTTAATAGCATTTAAATGTCCAAATGCAAATAACATAAGATTTAATTCAGTGACCCAATGATGTCCTAGAAAATTGTGCACCATTTTTGTCAGAGGTTCTAGACCAAGGCAAAGATGATGAACATTTTAGAAGGGCATTTCAAGTTCATTGAAAAAGATTTTAGTAAACCCTAGTTGTTTCCAGGGGGGGTGCTGGGGGTTCTATCATCCCCATTTCAAGTTTCTGGAAAAGTTTAAACATGATGCAACACTCTAATGCATGAACTAACTAGGGTGTGACAATCTTAAGTTTGATTGTGTTAAATCTTTTATGGATACCGATGCTTTTCATGAATTTAGCACTAAGTATGGACTTGACTCTGAGATAGTATCTTCTTTCTGTGAATCATTTGCTACTCATGTTGATCTCCCTAAGGAGATGTGGTTTAAATATCATCCTCCCATTGTAGTAAAAATAGAGTAACCTAATAAAGCTGAAGAAGAAACCATTACTTATAATGTTGATCCTGTTATTCCTACTGCTTATATTGAGAAACCACCTTTCCCTTTTAGAATAAAGGAACATGCTAAAGCTTCAGCTGTGGTTCGTAAGAGTTATACTAGAACACCTACACCCCCTAAACAAATTAAAGTTGAACCTAGTATTGCTATGGTTAAAAATCTCTTGGTCGATAATATTGATGGGCATGTTATTTACTTCTGTGATGAAGCTGCTAGAATTGCTAGACCCGATGATAAAGATAAACATATACCTGTTGTTGGCATGCCTGTTGTTTCTGTGAAAATAGGAGATCATTGTTACCATGGCTTATGTGATTTGGGTGCTAGTATGAGTGTAATTCCCTTTACTTTATATCAAGATATTATGAATGATATTGCACCTACTGAAATAGAAGATATTGATGTCACTATTAAGCTTGCCAATAGAGATACTATATCACCAATGGGGATTGTTAGAGATGTGGAAGTCTTGTGTGGGAAAATAAAATACCCTACTGATTTTCTAGTTCTTGGTTCCCCACAAGATGATTTTTGTCCCATTATATTTGGTAGACCTTTCTTGAACAATGTTAACGCTAAAATAGATTGTGAGAAAGAAATTGTTAGTGTAAGTTTTGGGGATGTGTCTCATGAGTTCAATTTCTCCAAATTTCGTAGACAACCCCATAATATAGAATTGCCTAGTAGAGATGAAATTATTGGTCTTGCTTCTATTGCCGTGTCTTTTTCTGATCCTTTAGAACAATATTTGCTAGACCATGAAAATGATATGTTCATGAATGAAAGAGAGGAATTAGACGAGATTTTCTTTAAACAGATGCCTGTTTTGAAACACAATTTGCCTATTGAAACTCTTGGAGATCCTCTACCACACAAGAGTGATCCTGTGTTCGATCTTAAACAATTACCTGATACTCTGAAGTATGCTTATCTTGATGAGAAAAAGATATATCTTGTTATTATTAGTGCTAACCTTTCAGAGCATGAAGAAAAGAAATTATTGGAAACTCTGAAGAAGCACTATGCTGCTATTGGATATACTCTTGATGATCTTAAGGGCATTAGTCCCACTCTATGTCAACACAAAATTAATATGGAACCTGACGCTAAACCAGTCGTTGATCACCAGCGACGGTTGAATCCAAAAATAAAAGAAGTGGTAAGAAATGAAATACTAAAGCGTCTGGAAGCATGTATAACATATCCTATTGCTGATAGTAGATGGGAAAGTCATGTTCATTGTGTCCCTCAGAAGGGAGGTATTACTGTTGTTCCTAATGATAAAAATGAATTGATCCCGCAAAGAATTGTCACAGGTTATAGAATGGTTATTCATTTTAGAAAATTAAACAAAGCTACTAGGAAAGATCATTATCCTCTACCTTTTAGTAAGCAAATGCTAGAAAGACTATCAAAACATACACACTTCTGCTTTCTAGATGGTTATTCTGGTTTTTCCCAAATACCTGTGTCATAAGAGGATCAAGAAAAGACTACTTTTACTTGCCCTTTCGGTACCTTTGCTTATAGACGTATGCCTTTTGGTTTATGTAATGCACTTGCTACTTTTCAAAGATGTATGACTGCTATATTCTCTGACTTTTGTGAAAAGATTGTTGAGGTTTTCATGGATGATTTTTCTGTTTACGGAACTTCTTTTGTTGATTGCTTAAGCAACCTTGATCGAGTTTTGCAGAGATGTGAAGAAACTTATCTTGTCTTGAATTGGGAGAAGTGCCACTTTATGGTTAATGAAGGTATTGTCTTGGGGCATTAAATCTCCAAAAGAGGTATTGAAAGTGATAAAGCTAAAGTTGATGCTATTGAAAAAATGCCGTGTCCTAAAGATATGAAAGGTATAAGAAGTTTCCTTGGTCATGCTGGTTTCTATAGGAGATTTATTAAAGACTTCTCTAAAATTTCTAGGCCTCTCACTAATCTCTTGCAAAAAGATGTTCCATTTGTTTTTGATGATGATTGTGTAGAAGCATTTGAAATACTTAAGAAAGCCTTGATCTCTGCACCTATTGTTCAACCACCTGATTGGAACCTACCCATTGAGATTATGTGTGATGCTAGTGATTATGCTTTTGGTGCTGTTCTAGGACAAAGAGTTGATAAGAAGTTAAATGTTATCCATTATGCTAGTAAAACTCTAGACAGTGCTCAAAGAAATTATTCTACTACTGCAAAGGAATTTCGAGCAGTTGTATTTGCTTGTGATAAGTTCAGATCTTATATTGTTGATTCCAAAGTAACTTTTCACACCAATCATGCTGCTATTAAATATCTTATGGAAAAGAAGGATGCTAAACCTAGACTTATTAGATGGGTTCTCTTGCTACAAGAATTTGATTTGCATATTATTGATAGAAAGGGAGTTGAGAACCCCATAGCAGACAACTTGTCTAGGTTAAAAATATTCTTGATGACCCACTACCTATTGATGATAGATTTCCTGATGAACAATTAGCTGTCATAAATGCTTCTTGTAGTACTCCTTGGTATGTTGATTATGCCAATTATATTGTTGCTAAATTTATACCACCTAGTTTCACATACCAACAAAAGAAGAAAATTTTCTATGATTTAAGACATTACTTCTGGGATGACCCAAATCTTTATAAAGAGGGAGTAGATGGTGTTATTAGACGTTGTGTACCTGAGCATGAACAGGAACAGATCCTACGCAAGTGTCACTCCGAGGCCTACGGAGGACACCATGCTGGAGATAGAACTGCACACAAGGTATTACAATCTGGTTTTTATTGGCCTAATCTTTTCAAGGATGCTCGTAAGTTTGTCTTGGCTTGTGATGAATGTCAAAGAATTGGTAATATTAGTAGACGTCAGGAAATGCCTATGAATTATTCACTTGTTATTGAACCGTTTAATGTTTGGGGATTTGATTATGTGGGACCTTTTCCTTCCTCTAATGGGTATACACATATTTTGGTTGCTGTTGATTATGTTACTAAGTGGGTAGAAGCTATTCCAACTAGTAGTGCTGATCATAACACCTCCATTAAAATGCTTAAAGAAGTTATTTTTTCGAGGTTTGGAGTCCCAAGATATTTAATGACTGATGGTGGTTCACACTTTATTCATGGTGCTTTCCGTAAATTGCTTGCTAAGTATGATGTTAACCATAGAATTGCATCTCCATATCATCCTCAGTCTAGTGGTCAAGTAGAATTAAGTAACCGAGAAATAAAGTTGATTTTGCAAAAGACTGTTAATAGATCTAGAAAGAATTGGTCTAAGAAACTTGAAGATGCATTATGGGCTTATAGAACTGCTTATAAAACCCTATGGGCATGTCTCCATATAAAATGGTTTATGGAAAAGCATGTCACTTACCTCTTGAACTAGAACATAAAGCTTATTGGGCAATTAAAGAGCTCAACTATGATTTCAAACTTGCCGGTGAGAAGAGGTTATTTGACATTAGCTCGCTTGATGAATGGAGAACTCAAGCCTATGAGAATGCCAAATTATTTAAAGATAAAGTTAAAATATGGCATGATAAAAGGATACAAAAGTGTGAATTTAATGTAGGTGACCATGTCTTGCTATACAATTCTCGTTTAAGATTTTTTGCAGGAAAGCTTCTCTCTAAATGGGAAGGGCCTTACATTATCGAGGAAGTTTATCGTTCCAGTGCCATCAAAATCAACAACGCTGAAGGAACTAACCCGAAGGTGGTAAATGGGTAAAGAATCAAACATTATATCTTAGGTACTCCCATAAATGTTGAAACCAATATTATTAATACCATAACACTAGAGGAGTACATAAGGGATATCTACCAGAACGCTCCAGACTCCTAAAAGGAATGGGTATGTGATACGGTAAGTAAACCGACTCCAAAACTTCCCAAAAAGCAATTTTACTCCGTTTTGGAATATTTAAAAAATTAGGAAAATAAAAAGTAGTCCGAAAAGTGCACGAGGAGGCGACAAGTCCTGGGGGCGTGCCTCCCAGGCTTGTGACCACCTCGTGTGCCCTCCGGACTCCATTTTCTTGTAGTACACTCCTTTTGGTCGATAAAAATTCATTATATAATCTCCCGAAGGTTTTGACCACCGTACCATGGCAAAAATCCTCTGTTCTTGTTTCGAGCTGTTTTTCTGACAGATCTAGATCGCTATGACGTCCCCAAGCGCTCCGAAGGACAAGTTCTTCGAGAAGGTCATCAACCCCTACCTCGCGGAGGTGCTGCAACACCCTCAAACGATTGAGATGCGTGAGGGGGTGCTGCACATCCACGATGTTCAAGGGCCAAAGAGGACCGAAAGCGTGGAGACAAGGCTCGAAGCAATGGAGCAGCAAGTGTTCAAGTGCCAAGGGATGGTGGAATGCGGACTCAACGCCAATCACTCCATGATCACAGAATTTACCCGTGACCACAAGCTGGACGCCAAGAACATCGGAGAGGCCATCTTCAAGCTTCATGAGAGAATCGAGCATCTTCAAGCCCAGATCTATGACCTGCAAAACCAAAACTGTGAGTATGAATACAGATTTAAGAGGATGAGTTTGGCTGCAGATTTGAGGATCCCAGAGACTCATTCATCTTTCTATGATGGTGAACCTATGCCTTGGAGGACGGAGGATAAGCTTCCCACATCATCAACAACTCCGTCATCACCACCTCCGAAGAAAGAGACCTAAATACATGGGTATGGGCACTCCCCTTGGCAACTGCCAAGCTTGGGGGAGGTGCCCCGGTATCATATCACCATCACATCTTTATCTTTATCCTTTTTCTTAGTTTGATCCTTTTGGTTATATCTCGCTTTAGTAGATTAAAGTTTTTAGTATGATCTAGCTTTGAGTTTTGCTTTGTGTTCCCTCTATGTAATCGAGTCCGAGAGTTATATAATAAAGATTAGTTTTGAGTTGAGGGCTTTGCCTTCTTGCTATGATCTTGAGAAAAATAAATAAATAATAAAAGAAATAAAAAGATTATATAATGATCTTATGGGAAGTGATGACTTCACAGATAAGAAGTATGTCGCATGAAATTTGTTGGAAGTTGACAAACATAGTTTTGGTCATTGTTGCAATTAATAGGAAGTAATAAAGAAAGAGAGGTCTCACATATAAATACACCATCCTGGACATCTTTTGTGATTGTGAGCACTCATTAAAATATTATATGCTAAAAGGTTGATGTTGGACAAGGAAGACAACATAATGGGCTATGTTTCTTTTTATCCGAATAGAAGTTATATTATCATGTATCCTCCAACATGTTGAGCTTGCTTCTCACCCCATGCTGGCCAAATCATTTGCACCAAGTAGAGATACTACTTGTGCATCCAAAATCCCTTAACCCAGTTTTGCCATGAGAGTCCACCATACCTACCTATGGATTGAGTAAGATCCTTCAAGTAAGTTGTCATCGGTGCAAGCAATAAAAATTGCTCTCTAAATATTTATGATCTTTTAGTGTGAGGAAAATAAGCTTTATACGAACTTGTGATATGGAAGAAATAAAAGCGACGGACTACATAATAAAGTTCTTTATCATAAGTGGCAATATAAGTGACGTTCTTTCGCATTAAGATTTTGTGCATCCAACCATAAAAGCGCATGACAACCTCTGCTTCCCTCTGCGAAGGGCCTATCTTTTAGTTTTACTTCCTATCCTTTATACAAGAGTCATGGTGATCATCACCTCTTCTTTTTATACTTTTTCTTTTTGGCAAGCACTATATGTTGGGGAAGATCCAGATATATATATCCACTCGGATGAAGGTTTTCATAAACTATTATTGTTGACGTTACCTGTCGTGGATTTGTCATGGCAGATGTCCTAGCGAAAGGACTTAGGTGTGGAGCCATCACGACTAGGTTAGCTTGAAGGGGTTGAACGGGACAAAGGTCACAAGGAGTTTACGCAGATTCGGCCCCTCTCAACGAGGTAAAAGCCTACGTCCTGCTTCTAGTTGTATTGCTTGGGTTTCGATTACAAGGGAGCGAATACGCTTGACCTAGTTCTCGACTTGTTGTTTCTTGAGTTAACCCGCCGCCAGGTCACCCCTTTATATACAGGTTGATGCCCGGCGGTTTACAGAGTCCCGGCCGGCTCACACAAACGTGACCGGCTCAGTTTCTAACTAAACCTACCTTATATAACAAGTTATCACATGGCGGCTCACACCCTTGGGCCTTTAGTCACCTCCGGGTCTTGGGCCTTCAATAAGCCTACTTTATAAACCGCCACCTCTATATCTTCTTCAGCCTTCTTGGGCCTTCTCACCTTAAGTTGCCAATGGTGTGACCCGGCCCCTCCTGGGCGGGTCATACCTCGGAGTTATATCCCCAACATTACCCTTGAGGTAAAATATTGGGAGGCGAAGATAAGCCCCTATCTTTCTCTGTGTCCGGTTGAAACTTTGATCTCATAAATGTCGCGTGAGTGTTAGCAATTATGAAAGATTAAATGATAGTTGAGTATGTGAACTTGCTGAAAAGCTCCTATATTGACTCTTTCCTACATTATGATCAATTGCAATTGCTCCAATGACTGAGATCATAATTTGTTGGTTTTCAATAAAGTTTTTGTTTCATACTTTACCTCGTGAACGAATTGTCACTTTAGCATAAGAAATTATATGACAATATATGTTGCTGTTCTAAAGATGATCATGATGCCCTCATGTCCGTATTTTATTTTATTGACACCTCTATCTCTAAACATGTGGACATGATTATCGATTTCGGCTTTCGCTTGAGGAAAAGCGAGGTCTAAGCTTGGGGGAGTTGATACGTCCATTTTGCATCATGCTTTTATATTGATATTTATTGCATTATGGGCTGTTATTACACATTATGGTACAATACTTATGCCTTTTCTCTCTTATTTTACCAGGTTTACACAAAGAGGGAGAATGCCGGTAGCTGGAATTAGACCGGAAAGGAGCAAATCTGAGAGACCTATTCTGCATAACTCCAAAAGTCCTGAAAATTTACGAAGAATTATTTTGGAATATATCAAAAATATTGGGCTAAGAAATACCAGACGGGGACACACCAGGTGGCCACAAGCCTGGGGGCGCGCCCCCTGAGCTTGTGGGCCCCCTGGCCAACCCCCGGTGTCCATCTTCTGCTATATAGAGGGTTTTGACCTAGAAAATATCATAAGAGGGCTTTCGGGACGAAGCGCCGCCGTCTCGAGGCAGAACCTGGGCAGAAGCAATCTAGGGCTTCGGCGGAGCTGTTCTGCTGGGGAAACTTCCCTCCGGCAGGGGAAAATTGAAGCCATAGTCATCACCAACGATCCTCTCATCGAGAGGGGGTCAATCTCCATCAACATCTTCACCAGCACCATCTCCTCTCCAAACCCTAGTTCATCTCTTGTATCCGATCTTTGTCCCAAAACCTCAGATTGGTACATGTGGGTTGCTAGTAGTGTTGATTACTCCTTGTAGTTGATGCTAGTTGGTTTATTCGATGGAAGATCATATGTGCATATCCTTAATGATATTTATTACCCCTCTGATTATGAACATGAATATGCTTTGTGAGTAGTTACGTTTGTTCCTGAGGACATGGGAGAAGTCTTGTTATAAGTAATCATGTGAATTTGGTATTTGTTCGATATTTTGATGAGATGTATGTTGTCTTTCCTCTAGTGGTGTTATGTTAACGTCGACTACATGACACTTCACAATGATTTGGGCCTAGGGGAAGGCATTGGGAAGTAATAAGTAGATGATGGGTTGCTAGAGTGACAGAAGCTTAAACTCTAGTTTATGCGTTGCTTCGTGAGGGGCTGATTTGGATACATATGTTTCATGCTATGGTTAGACTTATCTTAATTCTTCTTTCATAGTTGCGGATGCTTGCGAGAGTGGTTAATCATAAGTGGGAGGCTTGTCCAATTAAGGACATCACCCAAGCACCGGTCCACCCACATATCAAATTATCAAAGTAACGAACGCGAATCATATCAGCATGATGAAAACTAACTTGACAGTAATTCCCATGTGTCCTTTGGAGCGGTTTGCTTTATATAAGAGTTCGTCCGGGCTTATCCTTTGTTACAAAAAGGATTGGGCCACCTTGCTGCACCTTTGTTACACTTGGTACTTGTTACCCGTTACGAATTATCTTATCACAAAACTATCTGTTACCGATAATTTCAGTGCTTGTAGAGAATACCGTGCTAAAAACCGCTTGTCATTTCCTTCTGCTCCTTGTTGGGTTTGATACTCTTACTTATCGAAAGGACTACGAGCGGGCGGTTGCATGTGCGGGCACGAGCGGGAGGCATCGTTTTGTTTCCCGAAGCCACGCATAAATCTCTTCAAACCCCACCCTCTTCCTCTCACCTCTCTCTCTCTCTCTCACCGATGGTGCTGAGCATCGACTTCATCAATGCTTCATCACCCCTTCGTCAAATGGCGGTAAGTCCTTGTCTCCCAGATTTAGGAGTCATATAGGCATCAATTTAAGGATGGATTTACACCTCGAGGATTTGATTTAGGGTTTGATACAACTAGGTTAAGGGTTTCATACAGCTCAAATTGGGTGTTGCTAAGGCTTGATAGGCTCAATTTGGGTGTCAATTAAGGTTTTCATATGGCTCGAATTGCATGTCTAAGTCCGGTTAAATTAGGGTGTCAATATAGGATTAGATTTGGGTGTCGATATAGGACTCGGCTACATGTGTTAGTGTGTTGATCTTCATGATCAGTCCATGCTACATGTAGATCTTGTTCAGTTCATCATTGCATCATTCTATCGGGAAGCTCATGCTTGACAATGTTGGTGAGGACAACTGCTGGAAGAGCAAGCATGTCGTAAAGGGCAACTGCTCGAAGGGCAATCAGGTGGCAGAGGGCAAGCAGGTGCCATAGGGTAGTGCGTCAAACATGCATCGGGTCTGGCTGACAAATTACTACCATTTTCATGAGGACGTGGGTCCAACACACTTCTACAAGGTGATCTTAGCAAATGCGTTGGAGTTACTGCCGATCCCCGATTCCTTCGTAAGCACATCACCAACATCCCACTAGAAGTCTTTCTTAAGACGAACATTAGTTGCAAGTGGAGGGTCATGCTCCGGGGGGTCAACCGTAAGCTAGCCCTTGATAAAGGATGTCCCAGATTCGTCATAGCTCACCATCTTCAGATAAATTACCTCATCAACTTCAAGGTGTTGACTGCAAACTCCTTCAAGATGATCGTCTTTGACATTTTCGGCGTTGAGGTGGTGAGCAGGTGCAAGAAGCACGACGAAGCACTTGCATTGTTCTAGGAAGTTTAATATGTTTTCTTTAGTCTGTTTGTCTGTGTGGTTAATATGACTGTCTGCTTAAGACTTTGTCATTATTATGACTATGGTTGTTAATGTACATCATGTAGTGTGAATGGTTGTGTTTTGCCTATGGGTGTATGTGCTGGTAACCTCACTACTGGAACAAAAGGTTACCACACCTCATGTCTTGCACGTAACCAAACAACATCATGTTGTGTCTGGGTAGCAAATGTTTGCCAACATACGAGGTTCAAAACATGATTTTGAGTCTCTGTTAGCTCAACCTAACTGGACTGGGCCACAAATGTAAGGAGGCGGAAAATTATGCAGGTAACCAAACACACCCAAAAAGACGCTTGGGTTGAGGAGCTAGCAGAATGGAACTAGAAGGAAGCTTACCATCGTGGTGGACGCCTCAAACCGGCAAGCAGCGGCAATGTGGTCTGGTGTGAAGAAGAGCAACATCGACTATAGAGGAAACCATCTTGTTAGTGGCCGGCCTCTCGGTGCTCGTGTCGAGTGGCACCTCACTGATTTCGTCTGGGGTATGGTACGATTGATGGAATGACTGAGTATATAAGCCCAATGTTTTATGAAATACTTCCTTACTATCATATGTCAATAGCATCTTATTAATTATAGATACGGTATCATTTAATTACATGCCATGATAGCAATATAAGGAGGCGGGGTCGGAGGAGTAGGGGGGAAGCAACAAAGAGCATGGAGGCCGAGGAGGAGCTGGAAGCGTAGGAGAGCGCGGAGGATGCCGAGGAGTACGTCGGGCACCGTCGCTGCCTTGACCATGTCCAGGTCTGGGAGTCACATTCAACGCAGACCCTCAAATCACCCGCAACCGTCCAGACGTGTTTTGTCATCCAACACGGCTCTGCATCGGTCCGCTCGGCGGTCCGGACATAATTTTTCTCGCAAAACAGAAGCAAACTAGGGGGTATGCATGTGTCTGGACCGCTCCACACCCATTTCTAACAAACTTGGCCCACCCAAAACACTCTCTCACCCGCGCCCTTTCCCGACTGAAGCGGTCAGCGCCGCTCCAAAGCACTAGTGCCACATTCATGCCGGCTCAAAGTGGACGTGGCCTCTCACGTCACTCTGGAATTAAAGTGCCGCGCTGGCCGAGAGTACCGCCCCTGCCGCTTCCCCGTGTATGCGACTGCTCCGCATTCAAATGATAGCCTGTCCACCCCCTACCTACATTAAACATATGCGGATGCCAAGGAAGCTGCTCCGGCGCCACTTGTACATCCATATGTCGTCCACCATTAACCACCTCACCGGTTACCCTGCCGTCTGCTTGCTATTTAAACTCCAGGCACCATAGACGCATCCAACATCCTCCCCTCTCTTTCTTTTCTAGGAACCACGCTCGCCATGGCCTCCTCGAGCTCCAAAGCCATCTGGGAGAGCCTCTCATCCAAACAGAAGCAAGAGATCATCGCCATTAAAGCCTGCTGGCAGGCCGACAGGCCGACGAAGGCTAGCGCTGCGGACGCCCGAATGGATGAGGCGGCTGACGACTAGCGGGCACCACCGTCCTCGCTGGCCAATGCCGACATCACCATGGGCAAGGCCCATTCTCACTACACCGAGATGTTGTTGGAAGAGTGGCGCGTCGCGTTCTGGCAGGCGCAGGCCGACCAGGAGTACAACCTCCGCCTCCTCGACGAGCACCGGCGCGTGGAGGAGCAACTAGTAGCCGGCACAACAATCGCACCGGACTCGGACGTGCCCGAGAAGGAGGCGCTGCTCAACTCCTATTGCACAACCCATGACATCAGCCACGACCGCTTGCAGTACCTCCTCCATCAGGTGGTGTTAGAAGCCGCCTTCAAGGAGATCGACGAGGCGGCGGATGAAGTGTACGACAAGAGCGAGGACGAGAACGAGGTCGCAAGCTCCGCCATGGCCGCACCCCGCCGCCACGACCACGAAGCTGGTACGTTCGCGGGCGATGCCGACAACGAGGAAGAGTAGAGCATGGGACGTCACCGGCGCTCGGGTCTCAGGAAGGTCACCACTCCCCCTCCAGTTGAGGCCATGCTTGCCGGGCTCATCATCGTCGACCGATTAGTCGCTTGCCGACGACGTGGAGGCGGATAACTTCAGTTCCCGGGGCTCATGATCGGCCAAACGTGGAAAACGGGCGCCAGCGATCATTTATACTAGGTTTAGAGTACGATTTAGTTGAAATATGTCGAAATATAATGAGTTTGCTCCTGTTTAGATGAAAAACATTTGACTTTATGTAAAAATTGTCCAAGTATGAATGAATATCATTCGGTTTGTTTAAATACCCATCAAATTTGTTCAATTTTATTAAACTTTTTCCGAAATGGAGGCAGATGTATACGTCTATGGTTAGATGGCCTGCTCCCGCATCCGTGTCCGCGGACTGGTCCCCGGTCCACGGATGTATGTGGTGTCCGGTTTGGAGATCAGGAGATGCCATTATGCTTCTCGAAACAACATAGTAATTTCACCGGCTAGGAACAACATGTGCTCCTGTGGGTTGGTGCACACATCAAACATAACCTGCTCCTCATTTTATTCTTTATAAAAGGAAAGATAGTGTGAAAAAGTTATACAAACTGGTCATGGACCTAGAGTGAGATTTAAGCTTTACATCACGATGTTGCGGATACATAGTAGCTAAAAAGAATAGTAGGCGCGAGAGGCATGAGGAACATGGTTAGTAGTCAAACCCGAAACAACAGTTGTGTAACTCTTCAGAGTCGATGTGTCTATCTCACTAGTTGGCATTCTTATTGTCGCAAAGAAACACCATTGGATCGTGCAACGAATAGGTTTGGATTTCAGTGGTTGAACCCACTGAGTGACACCTAGGCTAACCCTCCTCTATGTCACCTTGAACCAGTGTGACTAACTGCCGGGTACGGTGACGCAAATAGAGTTCAGGGTGCAACCACTTGGAGGAGGAAGAAGAGATCAGGTGGGCGATGGAGTAGCTCGTGTTGTTGTTGTTGTGTTTGACCGGGATGCACACGTCGCACTGGGCGATGGACTAGCTCGCGCTTGAGTCGGTTCTATCTAGCTAAGTTATTCAATAAAGTAGATCGAAGTGTGTGATGCTTGTGAGTTTGGCAACTACTATATACGATATTTAGAACAATACTTGATACTTGATTTATGACTTCCTCTACCTAGACCCACACCTACTTTGAATTGAACTTAACGGAGCGGCGGATCCAATAAAAAGGTTATTTATAGGTTAAGTTCGATATTTCACTCCGTGGGCCGGCTAATTAATTCAAGTAATTCCTGGAGGGGAATCAATCGAAGAGATTGCCTGCCCATGCTACAATTCCTTACTCAAAAAGACTAGAGTGCTAAGCTGCCTTCCCGGCACCACCACTATAATGAGTCCGACTTTAGGGCATATATAATGATGTTATCTTAGAGATGCTACGTCTATGTGGGATGATCGGTGAGGTGGAAGCGAGAGAAATGAAAAGGATACCTTTCCTTTTTAGCTAAGAGTTGATCACTTAGGAAGAAAGATAATGCATTTTTCCTTTTTAGCTAAAAGATGATCTCTTCAGAAGAAAGATAGTGCATTTTTCCTCCATTATATGAGATGTCTTTTTTTTATTCTGTTTTTTTATTTTTATTTTTTTTAGTAATACCATAATTTTAGGATCTTGTAATATTAAATACTAAGATATATAATTCATTGTATAACATATTTTACTATCTTCTTCAAATGACATGGAATATTTAAAAAAGATTGCATTATCAACTGATGTACATGTCCTTACGGGTTACGGTGCCTTAAATTGCATGGAAGGGAGATGCCCCACTGAATAGTATTGGATGTCATGCACTCGGCAACATTGTTCTTCTTCCTCCATTGTCCCGCACCCAAGCATGCGAAGTTCCTTACGCCTGTTGTGACGCCGTGGCGAGCTGCGTCGTCCTCTCCACCGGCGAGGTCCTGACGATCCATCCCTGGCGACGCACGGTAGGACGCCACGTTCCGGGCTTGATGTCTACCTAATATGAGTAGACGTAAAAAAACAACCACTCGTCCCCCTAACCGTCTGCAATGCTGCGGCATCACTGCCTCTGCCCTCACCGACGACATAGTAATATCAGTATCGCTAGCTCTTTTTTTATGAACAATAGCGAGCGCTCATTTCATTCATTAAGAAGAACTGAAGAAGATCGGAAGAGCCGGGAAGTTACAATGGGAAATATGATGAGATGAACAATGCACACCAAAAGGAAAGAAAAAGACATATGAGCTACAAGGAAAGAGTCGCTGCTTGCAATCACCGATTTCATCAACACAGCCAACACAGAGGAGTACTTCGGCTTTCATCTTCATCTGACCAAGCAAGCAGAGGCTTGAGCTTGGCCGTCTGGTCGCCACTCGACAACACCCTCAAGGAGGTGAAGGAGTGTTGATAGGGAACGAGTGGATCCAAGGTGGATCGCGGACTCGCTAACCCAGCTTCGGATGAGAGCATCCGACTCTTCCACAAACTTGGCCGATCAATCAGACCAATGTGCACACCCGACAGAAGGGAACCTCCAAGCCGCTAGTGCCCACAGCCGGAATATTGCTCCAAGATGAAGGCCTCAAGAAGCGTACGACACACAATGCCGCCGTCGTCTGATCCAGAAACAGCCAGACCGATGTTTTCCCCTGGAGCATTCGAGAAGGAACACAACATTGCCCTCGACGCCGCCTTCAAAAAGGTTATGGCGCTCGCGAGCGTAACTATGGCCCGGCCGACCAAGATCAAGCCAAGCTTTCGCCGGCAGCCAAACTATTCAGACCGGAGACCGGCTGGCCAGCATCCCCTTCCATCACCACACCTCATCAGAGACCCTCAACCGAGTCCCGCCTCCGCCACATCTCCACTGCCTTGCCTGCGGGACCTAGGTCCAACCCACACGAGATGAAGCAGGGCACTACCGGAGCTAGGCGCATCCGGCGCCTCGCCCATGGACGATGAACGCAGGGTGTCGCTAGCTCTTTTTTAATTTTGATAGTAAAGATTGTGGTTGGATGTATAGCGAATATTGTCTTTGGAGGCCGAGCTCCATGGAGCTCGGTTTTGAAAATTTTAAATTTCATCAAATTTCATATTTTCTACATTTCATAAAATTCTGTAAAAAAAACATAGGTATACATGAAGGCATAACACATATATGTGTAAATTTTCAGGGCAAAATATGTTGAAACGAGGGCTGTGCAAAAAAGACAAATCTGAGGCTTTTTAACGTATGATACTATTCATCCTCCCAGACCATGAATTTGTCTTTTTTGTACAGGTCGCATTTCAATATTTTTCGTTCTGAAATTTTACACACATACACGTAATATCCTTGTTTACTTGCACAATTTTTTTTCAGTTTTTTCAAAACCGAAAAGTTTGAATTTTGATTTGTTTTCAAAAGAAGGCCTCCATGGAGGCCGAGAGCCAAACGTCCATTCTCGATGTATAGTGACTTCACCCTAGCCAATAGATTATTTTTTGCTATGAAACAAAGAAGCGGGACGATACGAGTGTACTCACGTAGTCCCGTGGGTTGGTGCGTGCATCAAACTTAACCTGCTCCTCATTTACTCCTCCTATATAAAAAGGGAAGATGTGAAGGTACACAAATCATATGAGGGGTTGATCGAGGACCTAGAGTGAGATTAGCCTTACATCATGGTGTTTTCGATACATAGTGGCTACAAGGAATTAGCAGGGGTGAGAGGCATGAGGAACATGGTTACCAGCCGAACTCGATCCTTGTGTTGCGCAGTCCTTCAGGGTCGCTAGATCCATCTCACAAGTGGGTACTGTTAGCATCGCAAAGAACCACTACTATTATGTGCTATCAAGCTCAGATTCAGTGGACGAACCAACAGATTAACATCTAGGCTACCCCTCCTCGTTGTCACCTTGCTCTGGCGCGCAAGCGTACCAGGAATAACTGCTGGGCACGGTGACCAGGATAGAGTTCTTGGATGCAAACACCTGGATGCAAGATTGAACCGCTGTCGTGGGGTCTGCCTGGGACGAGGAATCAGAGGCCGAATCCCTAGCTTGCACCGCTCAAGGTTAACAGATAGAAGATACAGAATTCATCACGTGTTTGTGTGCGATGTGATCGTCAATTCATCAGGAGCACCGTTTGTATCCCGTAAGATTTTTTTTGAGCTGGTGTCTAGTAAGATTAGGAGTACCGTTTGTGTCTGGAGAGAGGGACACGACCACATTCGGGCGGCATCCAGGCAGTGTTGCCTGATATCGACGAGACGGTCTCTTCATGGACTTCAATCAACGTCTATCAAAACACAAACGATCCACCAAAACACAAAAGATACATGTTCTGCTTGCTGCTACCAGGTTGGTATACTTGCTGCTCCGGCTACTCTAATTTTTTTTAAATGCTATATTACTTATTGACATTGTTCTAATTTAAATTTTAGTGTGAAGTAGTTATCTGAAACAAGCGTTGTTCACCTATATCAATTGATTTGGGATAATGACCATATCCCGAACTAAGTAAAAAAACACCCTCGGTCAGTTAATTGTTCTTCACCTAGATCAATTGATTTGGGATCATGTCCCATGTCTCGAACTAAGTCCAAAAATCACTGCCCTCAAAATATACAGTTTTTGTTATCAATATCCCATGTCCCGCAACCCAGTTTCTCGATCGGGTAAACTACTATTCATGGCAACTGATATTTGCTCCATACCAAAGCACCTGTAATAATTAGAATCCATTCAATGAAAGAAGATTTCAAATCATGCATCGTGAATAACGAATCTCGTCATTCAATATATACTGCAAGCCTATGTTGCTCTCGGTGAGAAATTTTCCAATTACTCACACCAATATACTAATCTAGATACTGTCAACAATCTAGACATTGTCCCTCATCCGATTGTTTCGTTGACCAAATACCAAATCTGTGCCATATGTGCACATGAACCAGATGTTGCCAACTCTGGCATCACCTTGATGAGGTCATCAGAATGTCGTTCCTAAGTAAAATTTATGTGTCATTTTTTTATCATTTGTTAGCATGATTCTTAAAAATTTAGAGCAACGAGCCTGAAAGCTTTGTCTTCCACCGCTTTTCTCACCCGTCGTCTCATACAATGCCGTATTGGAATGTTATATATCTTTACTACACTCTCGTTGCAACGTACGGGCATTTATGCTAGTTATTTTAAAATGTTGAACAATTTTTGACCTGTGAACAGATTTTGGAAAAACAGCAAAGTTTTTTTGTGATGTTGATTTTTTTTATGAAAACATGAACATTTTTTAAAAGCGAGAACTTATCATAAAATTGTGTACAAATATTGAAAAAGCGAACATTTTCTGAAACTTGGATTTTTTTTAAGAAACTGAACATTTTTTGGGTCTGTGAACAATTTTTGAGAAAGGGAACATGTTTTGTATCTCTGGACAAAATTTGGCAATGCAAACATTATTTTGAATTGTGAACATTTTCTGAAAATGCGAACAAGTTTTGAAACTCAAACATTTTTTGAATTAGTAGAAAGAAGTTTTCAAATCATGAACAAAATTCTGAAAATCTGTTTTTTTTTTAATTTTTGTATCATTTACTTAGAAAATATAATGAAAATTGAAAATTCCTTTTTTTGAAAATTTGAACGAAATTTGAAATTCAGAATAATATTTCGAAATTCCAAGTAAAATTATCAAATCCTGAATTTATTTAAAATAAGAAAATGAAAAATAACAAAAAACGAACAGAAAAAAACAAAAAAGGAAAAAAATAAAAAACGAAAATAAAAATAAAAGACCCCGGTTTAGAAACCTTCTAGAAAGTTCCCAAAACTGGAAAAGACCAGCTGAAACCTCCTAGAAGCCTCCCGAAACCGGGAACGATGAACACATTAACGGACCGGCCCATCCCAATGGTCCATCGCAACCTCCTGTGCGAAAGGTCGACAACGGGCGAATCCTATTTGGTGCTGCAGGCGCCCATTAACGTATATTCTACAAACTGACGCCTGCAGCGCCCCACGCTGGGCCGGCCCATATAGGTTGTTTTCGAAAGGCCAAAAAGGTGGGGGTTGGCGTTTCAAACCCACGACCACTTCCTGAAGAGCGCTTCGTTCCAACCACTATGCTACACTTTGCCAGTTGAATGGTTATTCTCTTTTACCCTGTTTTTAGTTCGGTTTGATTTTTTTCTTTTACTCTTTTTCTTATCCTTTTCTGTTTCTTCTTTTTGTTTTCTTTAATGCATGCTTTTTTAAAATTCGTGAATCTTTTTTCTAAATTGATAAAAAAATCAAATTCGATGAACTATTTTAAATTTGATGAACTTTTTCCAAATTAAAAGAACTCTTTACAACTTTGAAGAACTTGTTTTAAAATTCGATGAACTTTTTTCAAAATTGATGAACTTTTTTCAATTTTTGATGAACTTTTTTCAAATTTGATTAAGAATTTTCAAATTCAGTGAACTCTTTTTCAAATCCTATGAACTTATTTTTAAATTTGATGACCTTTTTCAAAATTCAGTGAACTTTTTTTGAAATTCAATGAACTTTCTTCAAAATCGATGAACTTTTTTCAATTTCATTAACTATTTTTTCAAAAATTCGATGAACTTTTTTTTAAAGTGATGAACTTTTTTTCAAATTTGATATACTTTCTTGAAATTCGATGAACTTTTTGAAAATTTGATGAACTTTTTTAAAAATTCATGAACCTTTTCCATTTTTGCGATTTTTTTTCAATTGGTACAAACCTTTTTGAATTTTTTTCAATTCTTTGTTTTTGTGAATGCTTTTTCAAATTTATGTTTTCTTTATTCAAAGAATTATAGTGAGTATATAATACTAGTATATGTTTAATCTTTTTACTGAATGAATGCTTAAAGGAGCTTTGTTTCCCTCACTGATCAGCAAACCGAGCTCTTCCTAGTGGTTAACGATTGTAGGCATATACATTAAATGCGAAATGTTTTATCTCGTGGTTTTTCTTTTTCTGGTGGTTTGCTGGGCCAGCCCATGTAGTGAGGTGCGCGGGCACCAGCTACCTTTTCGGGCGCTTAAGGCGCCGAACAGGAGCTCTCTCGACAACTTGATGCAATTCGTCATATAAGATTTTCTCTCCTATACGGGACTTTAACCGCGGGTTCAGGCGTGGCGCCCGCTGCCACACCTGGCAGGCCGACCCAGGAACACAAAGCAAATTTATAGTGCGCAAAACCTCCAAAAAAAGTTACTACTGTGAGGATTCAAGCTCAGTCTGTTTTGATACAGTGCATGTAGCCTAACCACTTGAGTTAATAGGACGTAGTGATAGATTACAACGCGAGAACTTTAAGTACTTTTGTAGCCGTGCTATTTATTGCACAAACATTTTAGAAAAACCTCATTTTTCTACAAAAAATATGAACAAAATTTCAAAGTTCACAGATATTAAAAAAATCATGAATTAGAAAAAAGTTCATGTATTAAAAAAAACTTCACGAATTTAAAAAAAAATCATCGATTTTGAAAAAAATATTGATTTTGAAGAAAAAGTTCATCGATTTTCGAAGAAAAATCATCAGTTGTCGGAAAAAGTTCAATATTGAAAAATAAGTTTATTGAATTTGAAAAAAAGTTGATCAAATTCAAAAAATGTCATCGAATTTGAAAAGAAATTCATCAAATTTAGAAAAAAATCATTCAAATGAGCAGAAGACAAAAAATGAAATAATAAGAAACCGAATAAAACCTATCCGACTAAAAAACAAAAACAAAAAAAAGCACTGAAAAAAATAAAAAGACATAAAAAGAAAAGGCCGGAGAAGATGTATTTGAGCATATGAGGTGAGGCTAGTGGAGTTGTTAGTGCAGAGTGTGAATAGCCAGGAAGTCTCGCTTCGAATACCACCAGACGCACGTACATTTTTTTCTGTTGCGAACAGAAAAAAAATTGGGCCAAGCCCAACTAGCCTCGCCTTCAGTTGCATGTTTGCGAACGGGCGCTGAAGCGCCAAATAGGATCCGCCCATGCGAGCATAATATTGTTCTTAAAAAAAATACGAGCTTCATATAGGGTTCGCCCTCAGCCTGCAGCCTTGCGAGATAGCCTGCGGTCGATTGCTCACGTCCTTGCTCGTATGATCGCCTCTCTCTAGGTAGCTACTAGGAAATCATGAGCATGATTGCATCAATCATCTGGCCGGGTGCAATCGTTTGATTTTTTTATTGATATTATATGCAAACGAGATGAACTTTAGAATCTAGTTAGTCTTTAACTAGCTATATTACGCACTTTTATTCAAATTAAATTAGGACGTTGATAACATCCACACGTGTGGTGGGAGCAACACCCGCCCACATGCCGTACAACACACAGATTGCGCCAAGTCACCGCATGCATGCATGTGAGAATTTTTTTGGATTTCCTGTTTTTAAAATGTTTTCTCTTAAATGAAAAATCCGATTGAAGATCCGTTTTCACCATTAAATCCATCGCGACGAGATCTTCGAAACTAGATCTCATATTGTAAGTGCATCTAGTGCCATCCCTAGTTGGTTTTGGAGTATTGATGACAAACGTGGTTGAGGGACTAATGTGTTTGTAAGAATTGCAGGATACCACAGGTAGAAGTCCCTCATTGATTCGGTTTACCTACCAGAGACGACCCCTAAAAATGTATGAAGACATTGAAGACAATGATAGTTCGTGAAGACATTCACGTCAAAGATAATGACGTGTGAAGACATTCACTTGAAGACGATGGTGTGCGAAGACATAGTTTTTTTTCATAGTTTCATTTTCTTCTTTCTTGAGTCGTAGGAACCACCGAACTGTTAAGTGGAGTCCAAGTGAACAAAGTCAGAGAAACTGACGTGATGCTCAACCCAAATCCTATGTCTTCGTATGAAGACAATGAGAGAAAATCTTATCCAGAGTTGGATGAGTCAGCTTGGCTTGTAGCCCAAGTCAAGTTGCCGCGTGAGTCTGGAATACGACCGTTGGACACGTGTCAGTTCCTTAGTGACCCAGGGTCATTTCGGACATATCATGTCGGGTTGCGTGCTGGCTATAAATAGTCCACCCCCTCCACCATAACTTGGTGGCTGCTCAGAGTTAGTACACGACTTTTGTCATTTGAGAGCAACCCCACCTCCGAAGCCTTTGAGAGAGAATCCTTGCGAGGACAAAACCCAAAACACCAAAAGCCCAAAGAGTGTTGGCATCACTGAAGTCTTTCTGTCCGCGTGATCTGAATACTTATTACACTTGAAGACGGTGTATCCTCCAGCCGGTTAGGCGTCACGTTCTGAGGATCCAAGAGTCATTGTGGATCGCCGGTGAACGGAGTTTGTGAAGGTTTGGAAGTCTACCTTGAAGACTTACCTGTGTGATTGGGCGAGGACTAAGTGTCCTTAGCTCAAGGGGAATAAGGTGAAGATGTGGTCTTCTGAGTTTAATCCCAGCCTCCCTAACCAGACGTACAGTTGTCACAGCAACTGGAACTGGTCTACCAAATCCCTGTCTTCACCAAGCAACTGGTTATATCCCCTACCTCCTTTACATTTCAGTTTGTCTTCGTGAAGTCATTGCATGTTTGCCTGATTTGTTTGACTTCACTGTGCGACGACTTTCACCTGTTTGGCTTCATACTGTCTTCCTATTTTGATCTGTTCTACCTAGCTGCTATTTGTCTTCGTGCTTTCATTGTATTGCTTACTTGACTATGGCCTGTCTAGTGTAGTTTATCTTCCGCTGCATATTGTATAGGTTCCATTTGGTTGTCTGTCTTCAAAGACCTTGTGTTTTTGAAGACTTACATAAAAATCGCCTATTCACCCCCCTCTAGTCGATAACTAGCACTTTCAATTGGTATCAGAGCAAGGTGCTCCCTTGTTCTGTGTGATTCAGTTTAACCACCTGGAGTTTTAGCTATGTCGACTGCAGGGATAATCAAGGTCTCCTCTGGTATGTCGTCAGAACTGGTGTTCCCAAAGTCGGTGAAGGGCAGTATGGTCGTGTGAGTGCTCTGGAAACTGCAAAGCTAGTCTGGGACTGGCTGTCCAAGGTCAACGAAGGCGTCTCAACACAAAGAGACTCAAGGATAGATGTGCTACGCAATCTCTTCAACCGCTTCAAGAGGAATGATAATGAGAATGTCCAGCTCACTTTCGACCACCTCACTGATATCACAAATGAGCTTCGCGCACTTGGCGCCACTGAAATCACCAAGCATGAAATAGTGAAGAACCTGCTGAGATCACTTGACAGCTCATTTGACACGTTGGCCCTGATGATTCAACAATGCCCTGACTTCAAAGATCTCGATCCATCTGACATACTTGAGAGGCTCAACACACAGGAGTTCCAGCTATCTGAGAAGAGAGATATCTATGGCCCCAATTATGGCCGATCCCGTGCTTTGAAGGCAAAAGCTGTTTCTTCATCTGAAGAAGAATCTGACTGCAGTTCTGGTGATCCTGAAGACATTGGCAAAGAGCTAGCAATGCTCGTGAGAAAGTTCCAAAAGTTCTCCAAGAAGAATCGCTTCGAAAAGTCCTCATGATCCAGCTCCAAAAATGATGAGGCTTCCACTTGTGACTACAAGAAGAGAACATGCCATAAATGTAAGAAGCCAGGTCACTACATCTCTGATTGCCCTCTATGGGAAAAGGAAAACAAGAAAAAGAAGAAGAAGAGCAAGGAATATGACTCTGACGATAAGAAGAAGAAGAAATCCTCGAAGTCTTCTTCAAAGTCTTCATCCTACAAGAAGAGCTTGTCTGGCAGGGCTCATGCGTTCATTGGCAAGGAAATGGATTAAGAGGAGGAGTCTGCTTCTGAGGAGGCAGAGGCGGAGTCTGAAGAGGAGTCTGATTCAGGCGTGGCAAGCCTGGCTCTAGCTTCGGCATTCGTCGCCAAGTCCATCTTCAACACTGAAGACAATGGTCATGTCGCCGACGCTGAAGCCGATGATGAAGATGACTCTGCTCCAACCTACTGCTTCATGGCATGAGGTGCCAAGGTAAACTCTCGAGATGCTTACTTTCAGACCTCCAGTGAAGATGACTCTGAATGTGAATCCAAACCCAGCTATAAGACTCTTGCTAAAATTGCAAATGAAAAACAAAGTGCTATGGAACACATTCAAAAATTGCTAGACAAAAGCGATGACCTGTTTGACGAGGAAATGAATAAAACTCAGTCCTTAATCGAAGACATCAAAAATCTTCGTGTTAAGTACGAAGAACTTGAAAGTCATCATGAAACCCTCTCAGCTTCTCATGAGAAGCTTTCCTATGATTATCTTCAAAGGAAGCAAGATCTAAAGAAACTGAGAGCGTCTCATGAAGATCTTCAAAAAGAAAACGATTCACTACTCGCTCAACAGATCAGTTCCGCTCAGGAAGACTTTGTGCCACCTTGCTTAAAATGTCTTGAGCGTGAAAATGCTACCTCTGTTGCTGAATGTTCTACTGCTTCTGAAGTTGCATTATCTTCAACTGTTGATGTGGTAACTAACCCCTCTTCTGAGGATACCACGGCTATTGCTGATGAGAATGCCAGGTTGAAGACATTGCTTGAAACAGGCATGCACAAAAGCCTCGAAGGGCATCAAACACTATGCGATGTCCTCAAGAAACAGATTCTGAACCGAAACCCTAGGAAAGAGGGTGTTGGTTTCGAGAGGAAAATGAATGCTGATGGCTCTTACTGGATGCCTGAACAGTACCCCAAAACCACATGGGTTGCTGCAAAAGGTCCTTCAGTGGATCTGTCCACTTTATCTGGCTTCACTTGTGCTAACCCTATTATCATCGATGACTCATTTGACTCGAACTATAAACTGTTCAAGAATCAGAATGGTGAAGTGTTTGCAGGAATGGGCCCCCTATGAAGAAAATCTGGGTTCCTAAAAGTTGTCTTGAGAAGCTTCCCGTGAATGTCATCATGACACCACCTGGGAAGAAGACAAACCCCCGACCAAAGGCTTCATATGGCCCAAAGGCTTCATATAAACAGAGGACCTCACATGGTCACCCTAACACCAATGTTTTGCAGGGAAACCAACATCAGACTCATGAATATGAGCATGTTTCTTCAAACCGCTATGTTCATAAGTCAAAGAACTTTTCTGCATATTCTTATGAGTACTATTCACCTCCTGCAAAACTATTTGCTAGGGCTCCAAAGCCAAAATTCTCAGATGCTGCACTTAGACTCATTGCTTCTAAGCCACCCCTGAAAATGTGGGTGGTTATGAAGAATTAACTTCTCTTGCAGGGAAAGGTCTCCAGCCGGAAATCATTGACTTCTGAAGACAATGCTGGGGACCTAAAACATCTTGTGGGACGCAAGATAAAATGCCAAAATGGTCTTACCATTTATTTCGTCCCTGGATTTCTTGATGATCATCCCATCTTACCATCCAAGAATCTTAACTTTGATAGTATGCTTGTTCGTCAAATGTTTATGCTTCACAATACTCTTGGTGAAGCCTATCCCGCTAACTGCACTGTAGGGTACGACTCCGAAAGCTACCGAATGGATTATGGACAGTGGATGCACTAACCACATGACTGGTGATCGAAGTCTTCTCATGGATTCAACTCTCCGACCATCTACTAAAAGCCATATCACATTTGCCGACACTGGTAAAAGCAAGGTATTGGGCCTAGGTAGAGTTGCTATCTCAAAGGATCAACACATGGATAAAGTGATGCTTGTTGAATCCCTTGGATACAACTTAATGTCTGTCTCAATGCTTTGTGACCTGGACATGATTGCGATATTTGGAAAATATCATTGCTTTGTGCTTATGGCTTTTGACAAATCTCTAATCTTCGAAGGTTATCGAAGAGGTGATCTGTATATGGTAGATTTCTCCGAAGGACCACAGCTTGCCGTATGTCTTCTAGCAAAAGCTTCAGAGTGCTGGCTTTGGCATCGGAGGCTAGGACATGCGGGCATGAGGAACTTGCACACTCTCCTGAAGAAGAAGCATATCATTGGCATCGAGGGCGTCAAGTTCAAGAAGGATTATCTATGCGGTGCCTGTGAAGCCGGGAAGATGACTAGGGCAAAACATCCCTCGAAGACAATCATGACGACTTCACATCCCTTCGAGCTACTACACATGGACTTATTTGGCCCTATTCACTACTCTACCCTTACTACCACTACACATCTTTATGGCTTCGTGATTGTTGATGATTACTCTCGATATACTTGGGTGCATATAATTCTCTACAAGACTGAAGTGCATGATGTCTTCAGACGCTTCGCCAATCATGCCATGACCAACTATGGCATCAAGATCATGCATATCAGGAGTGATAATGGCACGGAATTCAAGAATACTGGCCTCGACATTTATCTTGATACATTGGGCATCACTCATGAGCTCTCCGCTCCATACACACCTCAGCAGAATGGCGTCGTGGAGCGTAAGAACATGACTCTTATTGAGATGGCTCATACAATGCTCGATGAGTACAAGACTCCAAGAATGTTCTGAACTGAAGCCATTGATACTGCTTGCCACATCATCAACCGAGTTTATCTTCACAAGTTCTTCAAGAAGACATCTTATGAACTACTCACTGGTAAGAAGCCAAATGTTTGTTATTTCAAAGTCTTTGGTGCTAAGTGCTGGATCAGAGATCCACATCACACTTCCAAATTTGCACCGAAAGCACATGAAGGTTTTATGCTTGGTTACGGAAAGGATTCGCACACCTACAAAGTCTTCAACCTCTTTCACTATAAAGTGGTTGAAACTGTAGATGTGCGGTTCGATGAGACTAACGACTCGCGAAGAGAGCACCTGCCAAATGTGATAGATGAAGCTTCTCCTAGTGAATATATCAAGCTTATGGGTACTGGAGAGATCATACCCACCGAGGAACAGGATGAAGAAGAAATTGTCATTCCAGCTCCTACTCAACGTGAAGACAATGTTGAGCCTGAAGACAATGCTAAAGGCGAAGACAATGATCAGCAAAAACAAAGTCTTCATCCTGTTCATCCTCGTGTGGCGAGTGAAGTACAGATTGAGAAGATTCTTGACAGTATCAATGCACCTGGTCCGCTTACTCGATCAAGGGCTACGCAACTAGCCAACTTCTGTGGGCACTTTGCATTTGTCTGAATATCTGAACCCAAGAAAGTTGATGAAGCCTTCATGGAACCTGAATGGATTCAAGCTATGCAAGAAGTGCTTCAACAGTTTGAGCTGAATAATGTCTGGGAACTTGTCAAGCGTCCTGATCCTCGCATGCACAATATTATTGGCACCAAATGGATCTATCGCAATAAACAAGATGAACATGGACAAGTGGTCAGAAACAAAGCTCGTCTCATTGCTCAAGGTTACACACAAGTGGAGGGAATTGACTTCGATGAAACCTTTGCTCCTGTGGCTAGACTTGAAGCCATTCGCATACTGCTAGCCTATGCAATCCACAATAACATCCTTCTCTATCAAATGGATGTGAAGAGTGCTTTTCTCAATGGAAAGATTGAAGAAGAAGTATATGTAGCTCAACCTCCTGGCTTTGAAGATCCAAAGCATCCTGATATGGTCTACAAGCTCAACAAGGCTTTGTATGGCCTCAAACAAGCTCCTCACGCTTGGTATGACACACTCAAAGACTTCCTGAAGAGCAAAGGCTTCAAACCTGGTTCTCTAGACCACACTCTCTTCACGAAGACAGATGATGGAGAGCTGTTTGTATGCCAAATCTATGTGGATGACATTATCTTCGGCTGCACTGACAAGAGATACAGTGATGAATTTGGACATATGATGCAAGAGCAATATCAGATGTCCATGATGGGAGAGCTAAAATTCTTCCTTGGCCTTCAAATCCATCAACAGAGAAATGGCATCTTCATATCTCAAGAGAAATACCTCAAAGATTGCTTGAAGAAGTTTGGAATGCAAGACTGCAAAGGATACACGACGCCAATGCCAACCAAAGGTCAATTGGGCCCCGACGACAATGGTAAAGAGTTCGATCAAAAGGTATTGTCGTGGGAACGATTCCGACAATAGAGAGGGGGTAGTGTAAGGGAGCATGGTCTATCGAGATGCATATGGGTGACACGGTGCTTTTAGCGAGTTCGGGCCTCTCGCGGTGGAGATAATGACCCTACGTCTCATGCTCCGGAGAGGCTTTCTTTATCTGTCATGAACACGGAGTTACATGGTGTATTTGAGAGAGAGAGAGAGAGGGGAGAACAGATCTCCATCCCTGAGCTAAGTCCGGAGACTAGAGAGAGAGAGAGGTAGAATAAAGAGCCCCCCATGTCTAGTGGTGGGGGTGGCTTATATAGAGTGTGCCACCCCCTCACCTCTTATGTTACAAAGTGGGGGCATTAATGCCATAACTCAACCTACTACTAAGATGATGCTTCGAGTGCCTTGTCGACTATTGGTCTTCGCATATCCGAGTGAGATCAGGTACTCCAAGTGGAATGAGTTCGTCGAGTGGAGTGCTATGCTCCGAGTGGTTGTTGCCGTCCGAGTGACTTGATATTCATCTGAGTGGATGGTTTGTCGATTGTCTGAATGATGCTCTAGACCCATCTGATATGTGGACCCCGTGTTGTATGATATTTGACCCTTCGTGGGCCTACCTGTTATGTATGTCCCCAACATTAGCCCCCGAATCGGTTGTGATTTTGCAGAACGAGTTTGTGAAAGACACAATATGGCCCGAGTAATTACGGAAATACTCGGTACCCATCATCGTGCTTTCAGACAACCAAGGTTTGAACAAAATCTCAATGGATTCTGGCACTGCGCTTCCCGACTGATCTAGGATAAGTGCCCGCGAGGAGCAACTTGGTGACATTCGTTCATCTCTCGGAAGAGGTTAACTCGTGATGAGAGTATGGGTGTGTCATTAAATCCGGGCAACAAGATTGACGCATGGACTGCTCTTTCGGAGAGATGCCATTCTTATCCTGGAGGAACGTCAATACGAGTCGGTTCTAGATCCAAACTTATGAGTTTCACGCTTTGAGTCCTAGAAGAAGGCTCAAAACAGGTCCACGGAGGAGCGTTAAACTCACCTTATAAGAATTTTTTTTGGTAGTCGACGGGAGCCTTAGAACTTGTTTGTTTGTTGTTCATCACTCGGACCGGTCAGGCCGTACCGAGTGGAGATTACTCCAGTGGGGGCACACTGAGTGCACCCACTGGGTGTAGTCCCCAAGACCGCCGTCGACTGCGGGCAGTCGACGGGGGTCTGAGAGAACTAAAAATATTCTTAGCTGGTACTGATCGAACTTGTTCCTCTCCGACTTGGAGGTCGAGTAATACTTGAGGATCTGGTATTGGTCTAGCTTGTTTCTCCTCGACTCAGAAGTCGAGTAGTACTCGAGTGATCTGGAGCTGGTCTTGCATCGAGCAAAATGTTTCTTTCTGAGTTCTCTTCCAGTGGGGGCACGCTGAGTGCACCCACTGGGTGTAGTCCCCGAGCCTCTGTCGGACTAGATGAGTCTGGCAGAGGGTTTAAGTTTCTGGTGAACCTCCATGCAATGGGCACGGTAAATATATTTTAGTCTGAAATTGAGTCAATCGGATGGATCTTCACGTGCTTGGCACGGTGAATAAGCTCAGTCTAGAGCTGAATCAATCGGACTGATCTTCGTGCACTCGGCACGGTAAATAAGTTCAGCCTGGAACTGGGTCAAGCAGGTGAATCTTCGTGCTCTCGGCACGATGAATGAATTCGGCCTCGAAACTGCCGACTGTAGAAAAAAGCTGGACACTCCCGGGAGTAATCATTCCAGTAGTACTTCTTACATTGACCGTTAGCTTCTTGTTTTCACCCTTTTGCTTCCCGACTGATCGGGGTATGTTGACTACAAGGAAAAACTTGGTGGCACTCATATGTCTCCCGGAGGAGATAGACTAGTGGTCCGATGTGGACATGCCATGAAACCCGAGTGGCATGGCTAGCGTGTGGGCTGACTCTCCGGAGAGAGGCCACTCATTATCCCGGGGGAACACTAGCACATGCCATCTCTGAGTCCAAGTTTGTGAAACTGACGCCTTGGAGCCTAGAATAAGGGCCAAGTGTATCCATAGAGGAGCGTCGTTTTCACCCATTTGCAGTCCTGAAGATGACTCCAGGTAATGATTTGGGCGATCGTCCGAGTGGATGATGCTACCCTTATAGATCCTCGGCGGACCGAGCAAGTATGGCCAGAAAAATATTCCTGATGTGATCAAAAGGTTGATCAAATGGGCGTAACCCCTGAGGGCGGCATGGCCCACGGCAGTGCATAGCCCCCGAGTGATGCTCGAAAGAGGTAAGCTCGCTACAGAGTGCGATATGAGGTTTGATCATATGAGTAAATTAGTCGTTCCCGTGTTGGGGGTGTAGACATGTTCAACTGATAGTGACGCGCGGGGCGGCCGAGGGGTGAGGATGTGTACAACCGAGTGGTGACGCGCGGGGCGGCCGAGTGGTGAAGACGTGGAAAACTGAGTGGCGACGCGCAGGGCGGCCGAGTGGTGAAGACGTGGAAAACCGAGTGGCGACGTGCTGGGCGGCCTTGTGGTGAAGACGTGCACAGCCGGGTGGCGACGCGCGGGGCGACCGAGGTGTGATCACGTGCACTACCGAGTGGCGACGCGCGGGGCGACCGAGTGTGAAGACGTGCACAACCGAGTGGCAACGCGCAGGGCGGCCGAGTGGTGAAGAGGTGCACTACCGAGTGGCGACGCGTGGGGCGGCCGAGTGTGAAGACGTGCACAACCGAGTGGCGACGCGCAGGGCGGCCGAGTGGTGAAGACGTGCACTACCGAGTGGCGACACGCGGGGGCGGCCGGATGTGAAGACGTCACAACCAAGTGGCAGACTTGCACTACCGAGTGGCGACGCTTGGGGCGGCCGAGTGGTGAAGAACGAGAGCAGCACGCGTGAAACCGAGTGGCGACGCGCGGGGCGGCCGAGTGGTGAAAGGTGCACTAACCGAGTGGCACGTGCGGGCGGCCGAGTGTGAAGACGTGCACAACCGAGTGGCGACGCGCAGGGCGGTCGAGTGGTGAAGACGTACACTACCGAGTGGCGACGCGCGGGGCGGCCGAGTGTGACGACGTGCACAACTGAGTGGCGAAGACGTGCACTACAGAGTGGCAACACGTGGGGTGGCCGAGTGGGAAGACATGCACAACCGAGTGGCGACGCGCAGGGCGGCCGAGTGGTGAAGAGGTGCACTAATGAGTGGCGACGCGCGGGGCGGCCGAGTGTGAAGACGTGCACAACCGAGTGGCGACGCGCAGGGCGGCCGAGTGGTGAAGACGTGGACAACCAAGTGGCGACGCGCGGGGCGGCCGAGTGAAGGACTATGTGTCGAGCCAAGTGGCAAAAAATGGTCCTCAGAGAAATTAGCCACGTGCTTACGAAGCTGATGCAGCGTCGAGGTCGGTGTAGTGTGGTTGTGACGCAACAAGGCCGGCATGACAACTGAGTCTGAGTAGGAATGAAGATGGCGCGCAAAGTGTCTGAGTGATTATGTAACTTGTCAAAGTGGCGGATTGAATGCACTCATTGAAGTGAAGGATCTGACTGGTGATGAAGTACTCGACCACTCAGGAGAGTGTGATTTCAGATGAGTCGCAGCTCCCGAGTGCGGCGTAGCCCCCGAGCGCACTACAGGCTTTGACGGTGGACTTGTCGGAACCTAGGAAATATAGTTTTGAATGGATAAATTGTAATTCACTGAGTCGTACTCGGGTAAAGGTGAGGAGCAGCTTCTGAGTGATGTTCAAAAGAGGCAAACTCGCAAAGGAGTGATGTATGTAGTTAAAAAGGGACTTATCTGTCTCATGCCCAATGAGACGATGAGGTCTATGCCGTCGACACGATGAAGAGGACTCCACGGAGGGGTTGGTCGGTCTTGCGGTGTGCTAGGATTGATACGGTGACCGTGACTGAGAAGCGATGAAGTTAGCGCAAAGCACAAGCCAACTTAACAATTTCTCGAGGAAATTTGATGTGTGCTAAAATGATTGGTGTAAGTGACACCCATAGACACCCACTGGGTGTACAAGGGGCTTGCTGGTTCAGAACCAACAAGAGTCTAGAAGAGCGAAGGAATTGATCGAAGTTGACGAAGTAAATGATCCAACTTGATGTGTTAGAGCGCCGGACTCAAATAAAAGGTAGTGTAGTGTTCCGACTGAGTTGCAGCCCCCGAGGACCGATGCAAACTCGAAATGAAGAACACATGGTGTTCGTGAATGACGTATGCGTTAAAATGGAAGTTGGACTCGGGAGTCAAATAACCAGTACTAAGCAAGTATGTGAAAATAAGCAACTGAGCGTAGAGGCACACTCGGTTGCGTGGCCTCCGAGTGAACATGATTTGTGAATTACGGGATACTCAGGAACACGAAAATAACAGAATGTAGTGCATGTAGAATGATTTAGCTGTCTGAAGGCGCACGAGTGGCCGAGTGGTGATGAGGTGACCAACCGAGTGGCGACGCGCGGGGCGGCCGAGTGGTGATGAGGTGACCAACCGAATGGCGACGCGCGGGGCGGCCGAGTGGTGATGAGGTGACCAACCGAGTGGCGACGCGCGGGGCGGCCGAGTGGTGATGAGGTGACCAACCGAATAGCGACGCGTGGGGCGTCCGAATGAAGTAGACGCGTCCCGCGGAGTGGCGACGCTCGGGGTGTCCGAGTGAAGTAGACGCGTCCCGCGGAGTGACGATGCGCTGGGCATCTGAGTGAAGTAGACGCGTCCCACGGAGTGACGATGCGCGGGGCGTCCGAGAGAAGTAGATGCGTCCCGCGGAGTGGCGACGCGTGGGGCGTCCGAATGATGAAGACGCATCCAACGGAGTGACGATGCGCGGGGCATCCGAGTGATGAAGTCGCAGTAGACGCGTCCCATGGAGTGACGATGCGCGGGGCGTCCGAGTGAAGTAGACGCTTCCCGTGGAGTGACGACGCTCGGGGCGTCTGAGTGAAGTAGACACGTCCCGCGGAGTGACGATGCACGGGGCATCCGAGTGACGGGTAGCCGAATGTCCTAGATCTTTTCTTCCGATTGGTTAAGGATGACGTTTCCTTTGATTTCATCTCTGTCTGAGTGCCGAATCTTTTCTCCCGAGTGGCTGTGGATGACGTTTCCTTTGCTTTCATCTCTGTCGAGTGCCGAGGAGGGAGAGCGGAGCTACTCGGTGCTGGGGCCACGAAGATGCTTTTTGCTGCTGGATCGAAACGCCCCAATGCCTTTGATGTAGGAGTTACACACGTGAAGAATCATGGCTCATTCACGGCATGCAATAACCCTGGCTCAATTAACACCAACGCCTGCTGCATGCAATGGCAGTTTTCTTCTGTTGGCCGCGCACTAATTGTCATTGATTTGTCAATCAAAGTAATTTCCTTTCTTCTCCTTCTGTAACGTGCATGCAAGTGGGATATGCGATTAGAGGAGTCTGCATGCATGCATGCCAAATGCAAGCCTAGCCGCCGAGCGATTGATGCCGGCGAGAGGAGGTGGCCGTGCGTGGGGGCGTCGTAGACGAGGCCGGAGACAACGCGGCGGACCGCGCCGGAGGGCGTTTGTACGAGCTCGCCGACGGCGCCGTAGACGAGGCCGGAGACGACGCGGTGGACCGCGCCGGAGGGGGTTTGTACGAGCTCACCGACGGCGTCGTAGACGAGGCCGGAGACGACGCGGCGGACCTCGCCAGAGGGCGTTTGTACGAGCTCGCCGACTGTGTCGTAGATGAGGACAGAGATGAAGCGGCGGACCGCGCAGGAGGGCGTTTGTACGAGCTCGCCGACGGTGTCGTAGATGAGGCGGGAGACGACGCGGCGGGCCATGCCGGAGGGCGTTTGTACGAGCTCGCCGATGGCGTCATAGACGAGGCCGGAGACGACGGGACGGACCGCTCGCTGGTGGTCGTTTGTGGTGGTTGCCATTGATGATGATCCTGTGAGAAGGCACGAAATATGGGGAACGACTTGTCCTTTTCTCTTCTTCTCTGCTTCAAGATCGATCATGCATGGGTGTGTCTGATCCTACAAGAGCAAAAGACAAACTCATTGTTAGACGATTTATTGTAAAAAGATTAGATCGAATGGATACTTCCCTGATCCTTTTGTTTGTATGAATGGCGCAATGGCCAGACATCCAGCGGCCAATTTCTCTGGCGATGGTCGTTGATCCGCTGCCGAAGACTGAAGAAAAAACCATTTGCATCATGGCTCAATAGACGCCATGCCCCACGATGGGCGCCAACTGTTGTGGGAATGATTTGTCCTTTTCTCTTCTTCTCTGCTTCATGATCGATCATGCATGGGTGTGTTTGATCCTACAGGAGCAAAAGACAAACTCATTGTTAGACGATTTATTGTAAAAAGATTAGATCGAATGGATACTTCCCTGATCCTTTTGTTTGTACAAATGGCGCAATGGCCAGACATCCAGCGGCCAATTTCTCTGGCGATGGTCATTGATCCGCTGCCGAAGACTGAAGAAAAAACCATTTGCATCATGGCTCAATAGACGCCATGCCCCACGGTGGGCGCCAACTGTCGTGGGAACGATTCCGACAATAGAGAGGGGGTAGTGTAAGGGAGCATGGTCTATCGATATGCATATGGGTGACACGGTGCTTTTAGCGAGTTCGGGCCTCTCGCGATGGAGATAATGACCATACGTCTCGTGCTCCGGAGAGGCTTTCTTTATCTGTCATGAACACGGAGTTACATGGTGTATTTGAGAGAGAGAGAGGGGAGAACGGATCTCCATCCCTGAGCTAAGTCTAGAGACTAGAGAGAGAGAGAGAGAGAGGTAGAAGAAAGAGCCCCCCATGTCTAGTGGTGGGGGGTGGCTTATATAGAGTGCGCCACCCCCTCACCTCTTATGTTACAAAGTGGGGGCATTAATGCCATAACTCAGCCTACTACTAAGATGATGCTTCGAGTGCCTTGTCGACTGTTGGTCTTCGCATATCCGAGTGAGATCAGGTACTCCGAGTGGAATGATTTCATCGAGTGGAGTGCTATGCTCCGAGTGGTTGTTGCCGTCCGAGTGACTTGATATTCATCCGAGTGGATGGTTTGTCGATTGTCTGAATGATGCTCTGGACCCATCTGATATGTGGACCCTGTGCTTTATGATATTTGACCCTTCGTGGGCCTACCTGTTATGTATGTCCCCAACAGGTATACCGCTCCATGATTGGTTCTTTATTGTACTTATGTGCATCTAGGCCAGATATTATGCTTAACGTTTGTCTGTGAGGTAAATATCTTAGAATCCTTGAATGTCCTGTGAATGGACACACATCCTAAAGCTTATGCATATTGATGACTTAGGTGCGCAACACACAAAGTAACGTATGTCTTCAATTCATGAAGACATACCCTCTGAGTGTGAATACATTAATGTGGAATTTGACTCCGGAGCGCCACAATAATTGTGCGTCGTGTATGGGTCTAATACTTCCTATACGGTGGGTAACGCCACCACCATTCTTTCCTGAAGATTTTTGTTTGGCGTCATGTTGCATTATCTTCATAGTTGGTTTGTCTTCAACATTGGTTTATCTTCATGATTTATCTTCACAATGTTGGTTTGGTTCTCATTACTTCTCTATACTTGTGCTAATATGTGTTCTGTCCTCTTCAACATTCACTTATAGCTATGTCTTCAAGTTGCTATTTTTTGCGCTAAGTGAATGTGATTGGACCCTAATCCCTTCCGTGCTTATCAATCCAACTCTCTCTGTCTCTTCATATGCATTCTATTGACACGTGTCGATTGTCTTCACTGTGTCCTTGTCAGTCGAAGATAGAGAGACCAATGTTTAAAAGGTTTTTATTATCTTTGTCCCCTTTGCCTGAATCCGGAGAAGCCGGAACGACTGCTCGACAAACCAAAGACGCGTGGGGTCGTGGCACAACATTCAAGCTATTGCATGAATGCCACGTGTCCTTCAGATGTGAACCACCAGGGGCACCTGAGTAATTACACTGCACCATCCCACTTCCTTATAAATAGTCAACCGCCTGCGGTCATTATTTCCTTACTCCCCTCGCTATCTCGCTCGAACCCTAGCGCCGTCGCTGGCTTCCGCCGTCGCCGGAGACGAAGCGCTTCACTGCCGCGACTTCTCCGTCGTCGACGTCACGTTGGCCGCGGACATCTTCCTCCCGCCGCCGCCGTAGGTGTCTTCCACCGCCTAGTTAGGGCATGGGATATTGAACTACTCGGCCTCCATCTTCCTCGTCTAGCAGTTCTTCATGCGGTAAACAAAAGCTCACTTTTTACTGTTTATTCGATCTGATGAACTTCTCACATGTTTTGAAAGTTGTTTCTTCACTTCCAAATCTAGATCTTCCATATTCTTCATCTCATAATCTGCAAGAACTTTCACTTATGTTTCACAACTAGTTAGATTCCTCACTTGTACTTATTCATGGATTCGTACAAATCTGGGACCAACTTACATCAATAAGTGAATGTCTTCGCACTATGAGGTCAATGTCTTCAAACTGATTTATCTTCAAAATCCTCTGAGAATGCATATGACCTCTTCCCCTTCCCTCGCATCTCTAATGCTGTCACAGGTACATGTCCGTGGGACAGTCCCTTGGTTCTCATAGTCTGCATTCATTTGCAGAGTTCTTACATCATCATATTGAATCACCTGAAGCCAGTTCTTGTCTGACCAGCCGACTGAAGCCAAACACCGTTGTGAAGCTTTTCAGTCTGAAGCCAATGGTTGGTGGGAAATCTGCGAAGAAAGGTAGTAGACAGCGCCGTGATAACACTGCTTTGGACTTGCCACCAGATCTATATGAGATATACAAGTCTGACCCTGAAGAAACCTATGGTGAATGCAAGTCTAGAGTCCAATGGATTCAAAGATATTGGGCAGAAGAATGGTTTCTGTATCATTATGTGACTTCTGAGTACGCTGAAAAGAATGATGTGAGGCCACCTTGGGCCGATATTATATACAAGAAGTTTCAACCCAAGACCAAGGCTGAAGCCATTGCACAAGGCTTCTTCCCTTGCATGGTCAGAGGCCCAATGCCTGACAATGCCGACTCATCGAGTCTTCAATGGTGTCGAGAGGATGATTTATTTGAAGAGAATTATAAGTATGCCAAGAACTCTGCTGTCCAGAACAAGAAGGACCTTGGGATTGACTTCAACCCTGGTCCAGCTGCTCCAAGGCCAGACGGTAGTCGCGAAGCTGAGCCAAATATCATTGGCCCCTTTGAAGATTTTGACTCATTCCTGGCACACTGTGCTGCTCAAAGGGCTAGTGTGGAAGAAGCTGCTGAGGATGAGGAACATGCTGAAGTTCCAGAGCCCCCGAAGCCAGCAAAGAAGGCCAAAGCTTCAAAATCTTCTGCAGCTCCTAAAGCTTCAAGAGTGAAGCCATTGAAATCTGCACCTCCTGAATCCAGTGTGCACTCAAAAGACTTATCTCGCACCTCTAAGAAGCAGAAGAAGAAACTCTCTGGGCAAGGCCTTACTCCTGGAAGCATTCTGCGCAATGATAATGATATTGTTGATCTCTCCAGCGATGAAAACATTGCTGATGATTCCCTTGAGCAGTTGATCAAGAGCAAACAGGAGGCTGAACTCTTCAATGATCTGCCTCTGTTTGACGCTGACATTCTCAACAACTTCATTGATGAGTGGTTTGAAGATACCTCTCTTACTCTCAATGATCTACAACTTCCTACTGGCATCAGCGTGACATTCCAAGGCTACATTGCCAAGGAGCTGGCTATTGCTCAAAAGTCATTGAGCAGAAAAATAGAATTAATCATGAGAAGGCTGTCTTCAAGAAGCATATGGCCAAGCTTAGTGTCAAAGATGTTCAAAACTTCAAGACCATGATGGCTGATCTCAAGGCTGAATTTGTAAAGTGCTGTGATTTGGCCAAAGGCTCCAGAGAGCGTCTCAAGCACTATGCTGCAAAGTGCATTCAGGCACACAATGAAGCTTTGAAACGGAAAGCGCTTGGGTGTCTAGGCATTGACCCCAAGCTGGCTGCTAAGAAGAAGAAGCCAGTGGCAGCTGAAACTGAAGCTCCAAGGCAGGAAAGACCAAGCATTGTCTTCCCTGCCAGCATGACTGGCTCGAAGCCAAAGGTCACATCAGCTGCTTCTGAGCAGAAGAAGACAAAGTAGGCTGAGGCTGAAGCAAAGAAAAGAAAGCATCAAGAAGCCTCTGATGCTACTCCATCCAAGAAGAAGTTGAAGAAAAAATCTTCAAAGTCTTCAAGGAAAGATCAAGATGTGCCTCCAGAGCCGCTGGTTGTTGAACCCATCTCTATTGCTCTTCCGGCCTCCTCTAACCGTGAGCACCGTCTGATTTTACATGAGTCTGCTCCCTCAGAGGCTCATGAGTTTGAAGATATTCCAGCTGCTGACACCATCGCAGCTGAAGACATTGGTCATCAAGACAATGTTGAAGATGATGAAGTCCTTCCTTAGATTCCCCACATCATGCCACAACCGGTATCATTGCCTACTCCCACGAGCAGTGAACAAATTAGCATTGGTGGTCCTCTGACGCCAATCACACATGATGATTTCTGGGAAGAGCAACACCCCAACACTCCACTCCATGAAGTCATTCCACGCACTCCACCAGCTCCTGTCACAACTCCAGTGATTGGTACTCCCCAAGAAACACCTAAAGACATGGAGAAGACCACTCCCTCACCGCAGGTGTCGCCTTCTTTTCGAAGACTTCGCAGAGGCCCAAGGCCAATAGTCTCCATGTCGAGCATTCCTGAGGAGGATGCGCAAGCCACAAGCTCAGTAGCACGTCAAGTGTTCCCTGAAGCCATCCCCTCAGAGACTGCTCATGAATCTGAAGCCAAAGAAGCTGAAAATATTCTGGCTGCATCAGTTGATGAACAAGAAAAAGAAGAAGATCAAGCTATCCTTCCCCCTCCAGTTGAACCAACAAAGAATCAAGATGTGATTGTACCTGACCCACCTATTCTTGAAGCCACTGAAGCTTCAGGCAATGAGGCTGCTGACGCCACTGCTACTGAAGCCAATGACGTTGTCATGGCTGAAGACAATCTGCAACCTAAAACCGTCATTCAGCCTGAAGCTCCTAAAGCCACTGAAGATCCTAAGCCAGATGCTCCAGCTCCTCCACCTGTGCCACATACCATTGAAAAGGCCTTTTATCGTGGTGAGCTGGTAAGTGTAAAGTGGCCGATCATGACACCTCCTGTTGCTCCTGGTCCCCAGTATGATTACCATGTGGAGCAAAGGTCTCAGACGCAGAAGCCAAAGCCCAGGCTGCCAAGACTTCCAAGTGTTGTTACAACTCAGGGTGCTTTCAGTGTCTTAAGCTTCAGAGAGCACAACACATTCTTTGACGGTGCCAAGAATCCTTACAAGAAGCCCAAGATATCTTCTGACAAGTTCTGGAGCCATCAACAGCGAAGCTATTACTCGTGTATTCTGTACAACCAGGACATGATCTTTCCTCACAAGCGCCTGTGTTGTGATGCTATTGCTGGTCTGCCATGCCATGAAGAAGCTCTTAACTGCTTTAGAGAAGTTGGTCTGCTCCCATTTGTCATCGACAAGGAGCACTGGAATGAGGAACTCTTGCTGCAATTCTATGCTACTCTTCATATCTCAGGCTACAATAGGGATCCGAAGACATGGGTCCTTGAGTGGATGTCAGGTGCTGTACATCATAAAGCCAAAGCTCAAGACATCATCGAGCTCACTTCCCTGCCCACTCCTGGTGATCTCTATGAGCCAGGTTGTCAGCGCCATGAACAAGAATTGCAGAGCATCTTTCAGAAGCCAGAGCCCAACATGATCCAAATTGTAAGTGCATCTAGTGCCACCCCTAGTTGGTTTTGGAGTATTGACGACAAACATGGTTGAGGGACTAATGTGTTTGTGAGAATTGCAGGATAACACAGGTAGTAGTCTCTCATTGATTCAGTTTTCCTACCAGAGATGACCCCTAAAAATGTATGAAGACATTGAAGACAATGGTGGTTCATGAAGACATTCACGTTGAAGATAATGACGTGTGAAGAAATTCACTTGAAGACTATGGAGTGCGAAGACATAGTTTCTTTCGTAGTTTCATTTTCTTCTTTATTGAGTCATAGGAACCACCGTACTGTTAAGTGGGGTCCAAGTGAACAAAGTCAGAAGACTGACGTGATGCTCAACCAAAATCCTATGTCTTCGAGCGAAGACAATGAGAGCAAATCTAATCCAGAGTTGGATGAGTCAGCTTTGCTTGTAGCCCAAGCCAAGCTGCCGCTTGTGTTTGAAATCCAACCGTTGGACACGTGTCGGCTCCTTAGTGACCCAGGGTCATTTCGGACATATCATGTCGGGTTGCCTCCTGGATATAAATAGCCCACCCCTACACCATAAATTGGTGGCTGCTCAGAGATAGTGCACGGCTTTTGTCGTTTGAGAGCAACCCACCTCCGAAGCCTTTGAGAGAGAGATCTTTGCGAGGACAAATCCCAAAACACCCAGAGCCAAAGAGTGTTGGGCATCAATGAAGTCTTTCTGTCCGAGTGACCTGAAGACTTGTTACACTTGAGGACTGTGTATCCTCCAGCAGGTTAGGCATCACATTCTCAGGATCCAAGAGTCATTGTGGATCGCCGGTGAATGGAGTCTGTGAAGGTTTGGAAGTCTACCTTGAAGACTTACCAGAGTGATTGGGCAAGGACTGGGTGTCCTTAGCTCAAGGGGAATAAGGTGAAGACGTGGTCTTCTGAGTTCAATCTCAGCCTCCCTAACCAGACGTACAGTTGTCACAGCAACTGGAACTGGTCTACCAAATTCTTGTCTTCACCAAGCTACTAGTTCTATCCTCTACCTCCTTTACATTTCACTTGTCTTCGTGAAGTCATTGCCTGTTTGTCTGATCTGTTTTGACTTCACTATGTGAAGACTATTACCTGTTTGGCTTCATACTATCTTCCATTCCGATCTATACTACCTAGCTGCTATTAGTCTTCGTGCTTTCATTACAATGCTTACTTGACTATGGCCTGTCTAGTGTAGTTTATCTTCCGCTGCATATCATATAGGTTCCACTTGATTGTCTGTCTTCAAAGACCTCGTGTTTTGAAGATTTTCATAAAAATCGCCTATTCACCCCCCCTCTAGTCGATAACTAGCACTTTCAATTGGTATCAGAGCGTGGTGCTCCCTTGTTCTGTGTGATTCGGTTTAACCACCTGGAGTTTTAGCTATGTCGACTGTAGGGATAATCAAAGTCTCCGCTGTGTGCCCTGTCTTCGATGGCACTTATTACCCCTACTGGAACAATAAGATGTTCATGCATCTTGAAGCCATTGACATCGACCTCTGGTATGTCGTCAGGACTGGTGATCCCAAAGTCGGTGAAGGTGTCACCGCTGCTGATGTCAGGAGGTTTTCGCAACTGGACTCAACCGCCAAGAACATCATCTGTGGTCATCTGACCAAAGGACAGTATGGCCGTGTGAGTGCTCTGGAAACTGCAAAGCTAGTATGGGACTGGCTATCCAAGGTCAATGAAGGCGTCTCAACACACATAGACTCAAGGATTGATGTACTTCGCAATCTCTTCAACCGCTTCAAGAGAAATGACAATGAGAATGTCCAGCTCACATTTGATCGCCTCACTGATATCACAAATGAGCTTCACGCACTCGGCTCCACTGAGATCACCAAGCATGAAATTGTGAAGAAGCTACTGAAATCTCTTGACAGCTCATTTGACACCTTTGCCCTGATGATTCAAGAACGCCCTGACTTCAAAGATCTTGATCCATCTGACATACTTGAGAGGCTCAACACACATGAGTTCCAGCTATCTGAGAAGAGAGATATCTATGGCCCCAACTATGGCCGATCCCGTGCTTTGAAGGCAAAAGCTGTTTCCTCATCTGAAGAAGAATCTGACTGCAGTTGTGATGATCCTGAAGACATTGGCAAAGAGCTAGCAATGCTCGTGAGAAAGTTCCAAAAGTTCTCCAAGAAGAATCGCTTCAGAAAATCTTCAAGATCCAGTTCCAAGAATGATGAGGCTTCCTCTCGTGACTACAAGAGAACATGCCACAAATGCAAGAAGCCAGGTCACTACATATCTGAATGTCCTCAATGGGACAAGGAAGCCAAGAAAAAGAAGAAGAGCAAGGAATATGACTCTAACGACAAGAAGAAGAAGAAATCCTCAAAGTCTTCTTCGAAGTTTTCATCAAAGCCTTCCTCACACAAGAAGAGCTCATCTGGCAAGGATCATGCATTCATTGGCAAGGAGATGGATTCAGAGGAGGAGTCTGCTTCTGAGGAGGCAGGGATGGAGTCTGAGGAGGAGTCTGATTCAGGCATGGCAAGCCTGGCTCTAGCTTCGGCATTTGTCGCCAAGTCCATCTTCAACACTGAAGACAATGGTCATGCCGCCGACGCTGAAGCCGATGATGAGGATGACTCTGCTCTGACCTACTGCTTCATGGCACGAGGTGCCAAGGTAAACTCACGCGATGCTTACTTTCAAACCTCCAGTGAAGATGACTCTGAATGTGAATCCAAACCAAGCTATAAGACTCTTGCTAAAATTGCAACTGAACAACAAACTGCTATGGAACACATCCAAAAATTGCTAGACAAAAGCGATAACCTATTGGACGAGGAAATGAATCGAACTCAGTCCTTAATCGAAGACATAAAAAACCTTCGCGTTAAGTACGAAGAACTTGAAAGTCGTCATGAAACCCTCTCAGCCACTCATGAGAAGCTTTCCTATGATTATCTTCAAAGGAAGCAAGATCTCGAGAAACTGAGAGTGTCTCATGAAGATCTTCAAAAGGAGAATGATTCACTACTCGCTCAACAAATCAGTTCCGCTCAGGAAGATTTTGTGCCAGCATGTTTAAAATGCCTTGAGCGTGACAATGTTGTCTCTATTGCTGAATGTTCTATTTCCTCTGATGTTGCAATATCTTCAACTGCTGATGTGGTAACTAACCCCTCTTCTGAGGATACCACTACTATTGCTGATGAGAATGCCAGGTTGAAGACATTGCTTGAAACAGGCATGTACAAAAGCCTCAAAGGGCATCAGACACTATGTGATGCCCTCAAGAAACAGATTCTGAACCGAAACCCTAGGAAAGAGGGTGTTGGTTTTGAGAGGAAAATGAATGCTGATGGTTCTTACTGGAAGCCTGAGCAGTACCCCAAAACCACATGGGTTGCTGCAAAGGGTCCTTCAGTAGATCCATCTACTTTATCTGGCTTCACTTGTGCTAACCCCATTATCATTGATGAGTCCTTTGACTCCAATTATAAGCTGTTTAAGAATCAGAATGGTGAAGTGTTTGCCAGGTTTATTGGTACTAACTGCAGGAATGGGCCACCTTTGAAGAAGATCTTGGTACCCAAAAGTTGTCTTGAGAAGCTTCCTGTGAATGTCATCATGACACCACCAGGGAAGAAGACAAACCCCAGACCAAAGGCTTCATATGGCCCAAAGGCTTCATACAGACAAAGGACCTCACAAGGTCAACCTAACGCCAATGTTTTGCAGGGAAATTATCATCAGACTCATGAATATGAGCGTGTTTCATCTAACCGCTATGTTCACAGATCAAAGAACTTTTCTGCATATTCTTTTGAGTACTATTCACCTCCTGCAAAACTATTTGCTAGGGCTCCAATGCCAAAGTTCTCAGATGCTGCACTTAGACTCATTGCTTCTAAGCCACCCCTTAAGATGTGGGTGGTTAAGAAGAATTAACTTCTCCTGCAGGGAAAGGTCTCCAGCCAGAAATCACTGACTTCTGAAGACAATGCTGGGGACCTAAAACATCTTGTGGGACGCAAGATTAAGTGCCAAAATGGTCTTACCATTTATTTCGTCGCTGGGTTTCTTGACGAGCATCCCATCATACCATCCAAGAATCTTAACTTTGATAGTATGCTTGTATGTCAAATGTTTATGCTTCACAATACTCTTGGTGAAGCGTATCCCGCTAACTGCACTGTAGGGTACGACTCCGAAAGCTACTGAGTGGATAATGGACAATGGATGCACTAATCACTTGACTGGTGATCGAAGTCTTCTCATGGATTCAACCCTACGTCCATCTACAAAAAGCCACATCACATTCGCTGACATTGGTAAAAGCAAGGTATTGGGCTTAGGTGGATTTGCTATCTCAAAGGATCAACACATGGATAAAGTGATGCTTGTTGAATCCCTTGGATACAACTTAATGTCTGTCTCAATGCTTTGTGATCTGAATATGATTGTGATATTTGGAAAATATCGTTGCCTTGTGCTTATGGAATATGACAAATCTCGAGTCTTCGAAGGCTATCGAAGAGGTGATTTGTATATGGTAGATTTCTCTGTAGGACCACAGCTTGCCGTATGTCTTCTAGCAAAGGCTTCAGATTGTTGGCTCTGGCATCGAAGGCTAGGACATGCCGGCATGAGGAACTTGCACACTCTTGTGAAGAAGAAGCATATCATTGGCATCGAGGGCGTCAAGTTCAAGAAGGATCATCTATGTGGTGATTGTGAAGCCGGGAAGATGACTATGGCCAAGCATCCCTCAAAGACAATCATGACTACATCATGCCCTTTCGAGCTGCTACACATGGACTTATTTGGCCCTACTCACTACTCTACTCTTACTACAACTGCACAACTTTATGGCTTCGTTATTGTTGATGATTATTCAAGATACACCTGGGTGCACATAATTCTCTACAAGACTGAAGTGCAGGATGTCTTCAGACGCTTCGCCAACCATGCCATGACCAACTATGGCATCAAGATCAAGCACATCAGGAGTGACAATGGCACAGAATTCAAGAACACTGGCCTCGACACTTATCTTGATACATTGGGCATCACTCATGGGCTCTCTGCTCCATACACTCCTCAGCAGAATGGCGTCATGGAGCACAAGAACAGGACCCTTATTGAGATGGCTCGTACGATGCTTGATGTGTATAAGACTCCAAGAAAATTCTGGCCTGAAACCATTGATACTGCATGCCATATCATCAACAGAGTTTATCTTCACAAATTTCTTAAGAAGACATCTTATGAACTACTCAGTGGTAAGAAGCCAAACGTAAGCTATTTTAAATTCTTCGGTGCTAGGTGCTGGATCAAGGATCCACATCACACTTCAAAATTTGCACCGAAAGCACATGAAGGTTTTATGCTTGGTTACGGAAAGGATTTGCACACCTACAAAGTCTTCAACCTCTTTCACTATAAAGTGGTTGAAACTGTAGATGTGCGGTTCGATGAGACTAACGGCTCGCAAAGAGAGCACCTGCCAAATGTGCTAGATGAAGCTTACCCTAGTGAATCTATCAAGATGATGGGTACCGGAGAAATCATACCCACCAGGAACACGCAGAAGAGGAGATTGTCGTCCCAGCACCTACTACACGTTAAGACAATGCTCAGTCTGAAGATAATACTGAAGAAGATAGCAATCAGTAAGAGCAAAGTCTTCGCCCTGTTCATCCTCGGGTTGCTAATGAAGTTCAGATTGAGAAGATCATCGATAGTATCAATGCACCTGGTCCCCTCACTCGATCAAGAGCAACACAGCTAGAAAATTTCTATGGACACTTTGCATTTGTCTCTATATCTGAACCCAAGAAAGTTGATGAAGCCTTCATGGAACCTGAATGGATTCAAGCTATGCAAGAAGAATTTCAACAATTTGAGCTGAACAATGTCTGGGAGCTAGTCAAACGTCCTAATCCTCGCAAGCACAATATAATAGGCACCAAATGGATCTACCGCAACAAGCAAGATGAACATTGTCAAGTGGTCAGAAACAAAGCTCATCTCGTTGCTCAAGGCTACACACAAGTAGAAGGAATTGACTTCGATGAAACCTTTGCTCCTGTGGCTAGGCTCAAAGGCATTCGAATACTGTTAGCCTATGCCAACCACAACAACATCCTTCTGTATCAAATAGATGTGAAGAGTCCCTTCCTCAACGGCAAAATTGAAGAATAAGTATATGTAGCTCAACCACCTGGTTTTGAAGATCCAAAGCGTCCTGATATGGTCTATAAACTCAACAAGGCACTGTATGGCCTCAAACAAGCACCTCACGCTTGGTATGACACACTCAAAGACTTCCTGAAGAGCAAAGGCTTCAAGCCTGGTTCTCTTGATCCCACTCTCTTCACGAAGACATATGATGGAGAATTGTTTGTATGCTAAATCTATGTGGATGACATTATCTTCGGCTGCTCTGATAAGAGATACAGTGATGAGTTTGGGCATATGATGCAAGAGCAATATCAAATGTCCATGATGGATGAGCTGAAATTCTTCCTTGGTCTTCAAATCCGTCAACAGAGAAATGGCATCTTCATATCACAAGAAAAATACCTCAAAGATTGCCTAAAGAAGTTTGGAATGCAGGATTGCAAAGGGTACACGACGCCAATGCCAACCAAAGGTCAATTGGGCTCCGACGACAATGGTAAAGAGTTCGATCAAAAGGTATACCGCTCCATGATTGGTTCTTTATTGTACTTATGTGCATCTAGGCCAGATATAATGCTTAGAGCTTGCATGTGTGCCCGATTCCAAGCGGCACCAAAGGAATCGCATCACCTCGTGGTGAAGCAAATACTTCGATATTTGGCTCACACACCAACGCTAGGATTATGGTATCCAAAGGGCTCAGAGTTTGATCTAGTTGGATACTCAGATGCTGATTATGCTGGTGACAAGGTTGATCGCAAGTCCACATCAGGCACATGTCACTTTCTTGGACAATCTCTTATCTGTTGGTCTTCAAAGAAGCAGAACTGTGTATCACTCTCCACTACTGAATCTGAATACATTGCTGCTGGATCTTGCTACGCTCAGCTTCTCTGGATGAAGCAAACCCTCAAGGACTATGGCATCAACATGAAGCATGTGCCCCTCTACTGCGACAATGAAATCACCATCAAGATTGCTCACAATCCAGTTCAGCACTCGAAGACAAAGCACATTCAGATCCTTCATCATTTTCTCAGAGATCATGTGTTGAAGGAAGACATTGATATCATTCACGTCAACACTGAAGAGCAATTGGTAGATATCTTCACGAAGCCCTTAGATAAGAAAAGATTTTGCAAGCTGTGGTGTGAGCTAAATATCTTAGAATCCTCAAATGGCCTGTGAATGGACACACATCCTAACGCTTATGCATTTTGATGACTTAGGTGCGCAACACACAAAGTAACGTATCTCTTCAATCCATGAAGACATACCCTCTGAGTGTGAATACATTAATGTGGAATTTGACTTCAGAGCGCCACGATAATTGTGCACCGTGTCTGGGTCTAATACTTCCTATACGATGGGTAACGCCACCACCAACCTTTCTTGAAGATTTTTGTTTGGCGTCAAGTTGAATTATCTTCAAAGTTGGTTTGTCTTCAACATTGCCTTGTCTTCATAATTTATCTTCACATTGTTCAACTTGGTCTTCACTGATATATATATATATATATATATATATATATATATATATATATATATATATATATATATACTGTCCTCTACAGAATTCACTTATAGCTATGTCTTCAAGTTGCCATTTTCTGCGCTGAGTGAATGTGATCGGACCCCAACCCCTTCTGTGCTTATCTCTCAAATTCTCTCTGTCTCTTCATATGCATTCTATTGACACGTGTCGATTGTCTTCACTGTGTCCTTGTCAGCTGAAGATACAGAGACACACAATTAAAATTGCTTTTATTATCTCTATCCTTTTTGCCTGAATAACAGAGAAGCCGGAACGACCACTCGACAAACCAGGCGCGTGTGGGGCCGTGGCACAACCTTCAATCTGTTGCATGCTTGCCACATGTCCTTCAGATGTGAACCACCAGGGGCACCTGAGTAATTACACTGCACCATCCCTCTTGCTTATAAATACTCCACCCCTGCGGTCATTATTTCCTCTCCCCTCGCCGTCTCGCTCAAACCCTAGCGCCACCGCTAGCATCTTTCATCGCCGGAGATGAAGCGCTTCGCTGCCGCGACTTCTCCGACGTCGTCTTCACGCCGGCCGCGGACATCTTTCCCCCCGCCGCCGCCATAGGTGTCTTCCGTCGCCATGTTAGGGCACGGGAGATTGGACTGCTCGGCCTCCCTACTTCTCGTCTAGTAGTTCTTTGTGCGGTAAATAAGAACTTACTTTTTACCATTTATTTGATCCGTTGAACTATCCACATCTTCCAAAAGTTGTTTTCCTCCAAATCTGGATCTTTCCTTTTCTGCATCTCATAATTTGCAAGAACATTCACTTATACATCACAGCAAGTTAGATTCCTCACTTGTACTTATTCATGGATTCGTACAAATCTGGAACCAACTCACATTGATAAGTGAATGTCTTCACGCTATGAGGTCAATGTCTTCAAACAGATTTATCTTCAAAATCTTCTGAGAATGCATATGACCTCTTCCCCTTCCCTCGCATCTCTAATGCTGTCATAGGTACATGTCCGTGGGAGAATCCCTTGGTTCTCATAGTCTGCATTCATTTGCAGAGTTCTTACAGCATCATATTGAATCGCCTGAAGCCAGTTCCTGTCTGACCAGTCGCCTGAAGCCAAACATTGTTGTGAAGCCTTTCAGTTTGAATCCAATGGCTTCTGGAAAATCAGCAAAGAAGGGTGGCAGACAACGCCATGACAATACGGCCTTGGATCTGCCTCCTGATCTATATGAAATGTACAAGTTAGATCCTGATGAAACCTATGCAGAACACAAGTCCAGAGTTCAATGGATTCGCAGGTACTGGGCTGAACAGTGGTTTCTGTATCATTATGTGACTTCTGAATAAGCTGAAAAGAATGCAGTGAGGCCACCATGGGCCGATATTGTATACAAGAAGCTACATCCCAAGACCAAGGCTGAAGCCATTGCCAAAGGCTTCTTTCCTTGCTTGGTCAGAGGCCCTATGCCTGAAGATGCCGACCCATCCAGCCTCAGGTGATGTCGAGAAGATGATCTCTTTGAAGGAAATTACAAGTATGCCAAGAACTCTACTGTCCAGAACAAGAAGGACTTCGGGATTGACTTCAACCCGGGTCTAGCTCGACCAAGGCCCAATGGCAGCCATGAAGCTGAACAGAATCTCATTGGTCCTTTCAACAGCCTTGATGGGCTTCTCACACATATCGCTGAGCAACGGGCCAGTGTTGAAGAGGCTGCTGAGGAAGAGGAACATGCTGAAGTTCTAGAGCCCCCGAAGCCTGTGAAGCAAGCAAAGGCTTCAAAATCTTCTGCTGCACCAAAAGCTTCAAGAGTGAAGCCACTGAAGTCTGCACCTCCTGAATCTAGTGTGTAGTCTGAGGACATGTCTCGCACCTCCAAGAAGCCCAAGAAGATCTCAAGGGAAGCTCTTACTCCAGCAAGCATTCTTCGCAATGAAGATATTATCGATCTATCTAGCGATGAGGATATTGATGATGATGCCCTTGAGATGCTAATCAAGAGCAAACAGGAAGCCGAAATCTTCAATGATCTGCCACTGTTTGACAATGATATTCTCAACAACTTCATTGATGAATGGTTTGAAGATACATCCCTTACCATCGATGATTTGCAGCTTCCGATTGGCATCAGTGTGACATTTCAGGGCTACATTGCCAAGGAGCTGGCCATTGCTCAAAAGGTCATTGAGCAGAAAAACAAGATTGACCATGAAAAGGCTGTCTTCAAAAAGCACATGGCCAAACTGAGCGTCACAGATGTTCAGAATTTCAAGAAAATAATGGCTGGCCTCAAGGCTGAGTTTCAAAAGCGTCGTAATGTAGCCAAAGGCTCCAGAGAGCGTCTCAAGCTCTATGCTGCAAAGTGCGTTTAGGCTTATAATGAAGCTCTGAAAAGGAAAGCACTTGGGCGTCTTGGCATTGACCCCAAGCTGGCTACTAGGAAGAAGAAGCCCGCGGAAGCTGAAACCGAAGCTCCACGGCAGGAAAGACTAAGCATTGTCTTCCCTGCCAGCATGACTGGCTCGAAGCCAAAGGTCCCATCAGCTGCTTCTGAAAGGAAGAAGACTAAGTAGGCTGAGGCTGAGGCCAAGAAGCGAAAGCATCATGAAGCCTCTGATGCTGCTCCCTCCAAGAAGAAGCTGAAGACTAAGCCTTCAAGGTCTTCAAGAAAGGACCAAACCGCACCACCAGAGCCACTGCTTGTTGAACCCATTTCTGTTGCCCTACCTGCTTCCTCCAACCACGAGCGCAACCTAGTTGTTCATGAGCCTGCTACCACAGAGGCTCATGTGTCTGAAGATATTCCAGCTGCTGACTCCACCGCAGCTGAAGACATTGGTCATGAAGACAATGTTGATGATGATGAAGTCCTTCCTCAGTTTCCCCAGATTATGCCCAAGCCGGTATCATAGCCTGCTCCATCAAGCAGTGAACAGATAAGCATTGGCGGTCCCATGACGCCAATCGCACATGATGAGTTCTGGGAAGAGCAACGCCCCAACTCCCCGTTGCATGAAGTCATACCTCGCACACCACCGGCTCAAGTCACTACACCTGTGATTGAGACCCCGCAAGACACTCCTGAAGACATGGAGAAGACCACTCCCTCATCAAAGGCGTCGCCATCTTTCCAAAGGCTTCGCAGAGGCCCTAGGCCCTCGGTCTCCATGTCAAGTATACCTGAAGAGGATGGGCAAGCCACAAGCTCAGTAGAACGTCAAGTGTTCCCTGAAGCCATCCCTTTAGTCACTACTCAATAGTTTGAAGCCAAAGAGGCTGAAGCTTTTCCGGCTGCATCAGCCGATGAAAACGAAGAAGAACGTGAAGTTATTCCCCCTACCACTGTACCAGTTGTGAATGAAGATGTGTTTGTGCCAGACCCCCCAATTCCTGAAGCCACTGAAGTTGCGGTAAATACAGCTGCCAATACCACCACTGATGAAGCCAATGACGTTGTCATGGCTGAAGATAATGTGCAGCCCGAAACCAATGATGCCAATACCACCACTGATGGACCCATGACTGAAGGCACTGTGCAGCCATCCATCTCAGATGTGGCTGCTGCTCCTCCTATACCTCACACTATGGAATGGGCGTTCAATCATGGTGAGCTTGTGACTGTCAAGTGGCCCATCCTGACGCCTCCAGCTGCTCCTGGTCCCCAATATGACTATCATGTGGAGCAGAGGCCTCAGACGTAGAAGCCAAAGCCCAGGTTGCCAAGGCTTCCAAGTTCCGGTACCACACAAGGCTCCTTCAGTGTGCTCAGCTTCAGGGAGCACAACACATTCTTTGACTCAGCCAAGAATCCATACAAGAAGCCAAAGATCTCCTCTGACAGGTTCTAGAGCCACCAGAAGTGAAGCTATTACTCTTGCATCTTATACAACCAGGACATGATCTTTCCCCACAAGCGCCTGTGCTGCGATGCCATTGCTGGACTCCCCTGCCTTGAGGAAGCTCTTGACTACTTCCGTGAAGTTGGCTTACTCCCATTTGTCGTCGACAAGGAGCATTGGAATGAAGAACTACTGCTGCAATTCTTTGCACTCTCCATATATTAGGCTACAACAGGGATCCGAAGACATGGGTCCTTGAGTGGATGTCAGGTGATGTACATCACGAAGCCAAAGCTCAAGACATCATCGAGCTCACTTCCCTGCCCACTCCTGGTGATCTGTATGAACCAGGTTGTCAGCGCTATGAACAAGAATTGCAGAGCATCTTCCAGAAGCCTGAGCCCAACATGAGTCAAATGCTCAGCATGATGAAGCCATTGCCAGTTGATGCTGAATACCCCAAGGAGTTCTATGTCAATGACCTCGAGTATCTGCCGCGCACTATCTATCACATACCGAGGCATACTCTATGGCTAATTAAGGGGCATTCTCCTCAAGCCAAGATTGAAGGCACTATGAAGACATTGGTCTTCTACATCATCAATGGCATCAGATTCAATACTCAAGACTTCTTCATCCGCCAGTTGGCAGCTTCAGGTATTGATCTGTTTGGCCTCAAATTCTATGCTCCATGGGTCATGCGGCTGATTAAGCTTCACTCCGCCATCAACTATCAAGCTTCAGCGCGTAACCATGTTGTCTTTCTGTCTGAAGTGGATATGTCTCATGAAGCCATATATATTATGAGCCTGCAAAGAAGCCTGTTCGCGAAGACAATGTTGCCTTCCAAAGCTTCACTCAACCACTTGAAGGGATTCATGTGCCAAACCCAACCACTACTATTGCTGGTCCTCTTGCCGGTCAGCTCAGGCTGCCGCATCATGCCAACACTGATGCAATAACCAGCACAGTAGCCCACAGGCCTCAGAAGCGTGCTCGAGTTCTGAATGACAGAGAGCTTCTTGTATCACTTCATCAAAAACAGGATAGGCACCATGACTGGATGAAGCGCCAGATGCAAAGTCTCCTAGTGGATGTCAACCGCATTCGCAACCTTGCTACCAAGAACTCCTTTGTTCCTCATGAAGCCTGTCGGCGAGCCTGGAAGAGCCTCACAATGCTCTGTTGTGAAGACGATCTATGAGCCGATGGCTTCACTGAACGCTTCAAGTTTGACTCCAGGCCACCACAATCAGCAAGATGGTGTCCAACTCCTTCCATTGAAGATTCTGAGTATTCATGTTTGGCTCCAACTATTGTTGCGCGAGCCATTGATGAAGAGGACGACGACACTTCACCAGCTATGGCTTCACTGCATCACGATTCTGCATCAGGCCCCTCTGCACCACCCAACTCCACCGTCGACCCTGCTACCCCAACATCTACACCAACACCGCCTGGGAACTCTTAGACACTCTATGTATTCACTCCTTTTTGGTCATTCCTGACAAAAGGGGGAGAAGCTTATGAGTTGATAGTCTTCAAGCGGGTCTATATGGGTCGGGTGCTTATTTTTTTGCTAAGTTTTACAACTCTCGTTCTTGAACTGTTGGTTTTGAGTTGTAACCCTTAAACCTCGATGGTCATCTGCCACTTTTGATGCTATCTTTTATCGCGATGATAAATTCCGCATACTGCAGACGCCCATTTCTCATTGTGCATGTCATTATCTTCATTACATTTTTGTATGCACGATGAATTGTCTTCATGAAGTAAGGGAGATCTCCACAAAGCAGAACCTGCCATGTGCATTTGCATTCAAAGGCAAAATACCTATATGCACATCTTCAGGAGGAGCCCCTTCACTTCATGAAGCCAATGACCGCATTCTTTAACTTACACATATTTTTATCCCCGTTGAAAACATCAACCGGTTTGTCATCAATCACCAAAAAGGGGGAGATTGTAAGTGCATCTAGTGAGACCCCTAGTTGGTTTTGGAGTATTGAAGACAAACGTGGTTGAGGGACTAATGTGTTTGTGAGAATTGCAGGATAACACAGGTAGTAGTCTCTCATTGATTCAGTTTTCCTACCAGAGATGACCCCTAAAAATGTATGAAGACATTGAAGACAATGGTGGTTCGTGAAGACATTCACGTCAAAGATAATGACGTGTGAAGACATTCACTTGAAGACTATGGAGTGCGAAGACATAGTTTCTTTCATAGTTTTATTTTCTTCTTTATTGAGTCATAGGAACCACCGTACTGTTAAGTGGGGTCCAAGTGAACAAAGTCAGAAGACTGATGTGATGCTCAACCAAAATTCTATGTCTTCGAGCGAAGACAATGAGAGCAAATCTTATCCAGAGTTGGATGAGTCAGCTTTGCTTGTAGCCCAAGCCAAGCTTCCGCGTGTGTTTGAAATCCGACCATTGGACACATGTCCGTTCCTTAGTGACCCAGGGTCATTTCGGACATATCATGTCGGGTTGCCTCCTGGCTATAAATAGCCCACCCCCTACACCACAAATTGGTGGCTGCTCAGACATAGTGCACGGCTTTTGTCGTTTGAGAGCAACCCACCTTCGAAGCCTTTGAGAGAGAGATCCTTGCGAGGACAAATCCCAAAACACCCAGAGCCAAAGAGTGTTGGGCATCACTGAAGTCTTTCTGTCCGAGTGACCTGAAGACTTGTTACACTTGAGGACTGTGTATCCTCCAGCCGGTTAGGCGTCACGTTCTGAGGATCCAAGAGTCATTGGGGATCGCCGGTGAACGGAGTCTATGAAGGTTTGGAAGTCTACCTTGAAGACTTACCAGAGTGATTGGGCGAGGACTGGGTGTCCTTAGCTCAAGGGGAATAAGGTGAAGATGTGGTCTTCTGAGTTCAATCTCAGCCTCCCTAACCAGACGTACAGTTGTCATAGCAACTGGAACTGGTCTACCAAATTCTTGTCTTCACCAAGCTACTGGTTCTATCCTCTACCTCCTTTACATTTCACCTATCTTCGTGAAGTCATTGCCTATTTGTCTGATCTGTTTTGACTTCACTGTGTGAAGACTATTACCTGTTTGGCTTCATACTGTCTTCCATTCCGATCTGTATTACCTAGCTGCTATTAGTCTTCGTGCTTTCATTACAATGCTTACTTGACTATGGCCTGTCTAGTATAGTTTATCTTCCGCTGCATATCATATAGGTTCCACTTGATTGTCTGTTGTCGGTACAACAAACCCTGGGTCTGTTGCCCAGACCATGCACAGGCCCAAGATCAAGGTTGCAACATTCAGGACAAGGCCAAGGTAAAGAGATAAGCTCTTTAACGAATCAAAGGGCAAGCTGAGAAGACCAAGTCAAGCCAAGAAGCAAGACACCGCTAAGGGAAAAACCTCCCTTGCCGGGTAGGAGAGCCTGGCGAGGTCAAGGTTGCCCCAGAAGCAAACCTCAAGGCCGCCCCGGCAGGCTTGCCAGGGGCATACGAAGGCAAAACGCCCCACCAAGGCTTCACTGCCCCACCTCACGACGACGCAAGGCACCGATCGGTGCGGTGTCAAGCCCCGAGGTGACTAAGTGGCTGCCTTTTGCCACATGGCAGCCATTTCCTACAGGAATCACCTCCAGATGACACCCGTCCTGCAATGTGTCATGCAGACAGGAGGGAAGGTGGCCAAACAGCCCGACAAGGCGTGCCGGGCAGGCCATGATGTGACACCGAGCGGCGCATTTAATGCGTACTGCTCTGTCTGTAGAGGAGATATGATAGCACTGTTCGCTATCTAATCAGTACATAATGACTGATTTGCCACTATGGAGACCCCTTAATCTATAAAAGGAGGCCCATAGCAACCATAGAAAGGATTCGGACCCCTATACACCCATACGCGCGTAGCTGCTCTCGTCCCGAGGCAACCCTGCCTGGCAAGAGCGCCGCATTTCCACCACCATCCACCATCAATCCACCAAAGCAGGAGTAGGGGTTTACGCCTCGTGGTGGCCTGAACCTGGGTAAAAACTGCCCGTGTGATCTCTGCCGCGCTGCGCTGCACTCCTCCGCTCTTTGTGCAATGCGCTTAGTCCCCCTGCCGAACCAAAAAGGGGCCCTTGGCCCCATAGGTGGCCGTGGTTTCCCATGACATCTTTGGCGCGCCAGGTAGGGGGCTGCCCTTGTGCGATCCCGAGAAGTGTACGAAGCGCGTCATCTTCACCGCCATCTTCTTCGTCAACGGCTCCATCGTCCATGGCGCCCAAGAAGAAGCCCGGTGCCGCAGCTCATCCATCCACCTCGAAGGCCCCGCCACACGCGCCCGCCTACGCCGCGGGGGCTACGGGGACGCCTGGAAGTGTGGACGCTGCGGGGGACATGGTCGGCGCGGGCGGCGTCGTTACCACCTCCCCTGCGGCCGAAGCAGGAGCAGGAGGCACCGGAGAAGGACATCACCAACTACATCCCAGCGGCCACGTCCCACGAGGTACGGGAGGAGATATCATTCAATCTGCACCTCCTCGACCAGCCGAAGGACACAGCCGCAGCGGGGGTACTCGCTCTGGGGGGAATCACAACTCCCCGACCGCTCCCGCCATGGGAGCAGCCGTAGAACATGCGCCACCCTCGGAACGGAGCCGTTGGCCCTCAAGTGCCTCCACCTCGTCCACACGCCATCCAGGCGGCTGGCTCATGATGATGAGAGCACAACGCGACCACTACCGGCACCGTCAGGAGCCGGGCGACGTTACGATCTTCATCGACATCCATGCCGAGCACCACTTCGGAGGCCATGGTGCGAGCCCAGCTACTGTTGAAATTTCCGCCGGTAGCCGATCAGATGGATGAGTGGAGAGCCACCATTCAGAGTTTGATTGGCTTCGCCGAGGCGGGAGGACCACAGCGGGCTGGCCTGCCACAACCTGGCCCGCCATGGCCTCCCCAGGCAGCGGCAACGGCCCACGCTGCTGGCCGTGCAGATGGGGCCACTCCTACGATGCAGTCCCCTCCGCGGGAGCCGTGCGACCAAGGACCTGACGACGTCTCAATGGCTTCGTCTGACCCTCGAGCGCGTCAAGGCCCACGGCGAGTCCTAGAGGACAGGCGAAGGGAAGGCGCACGTGTCAACAACGAGCGACATCGCAACGCCCACCGCCAGTCCGACAGGTGCGATGGCCCCAACATCGACGAGCCCGTACTCGCTGACGGCGGGTACCTGCCTTTCGAGGCTGGGTGCCCTGCCTTCACCCGCGAGCTTCGGCAAGTCCGTTGGCCATCCACTCGCATGTTCAAGCCAGAGATACCAGAGAAGTATGATGGAAGACTGAACCCGGCAGAGTTCTTGAGCATCTACACCATCGCCGTTCAAGCTGCCAGGGGAAGAGATGAGAAGGTATTCGCCAACTACTTCCCTTTGGCACTCAAGCCAAATGTGAGGGCTTGGCTGATGCACCTACCGAAGAACTCCATTTCGACCTGGGCTGACCTGTGACATGAGTTCGTTGGTGCCTTCACGAGCGGCCATCAAGAACCAGGGCAGCCCAGCAACTTGCAGCTCCTCCCGTAGAAGGAAGGCGAGAGCCTGCGGAAATACATGCATAGATTCAGCAGAGTCCATAGGAATATTCCAGACATCCACCCGGCAGCTGTGATAGCTGCGTTCCAGTCCAACGTGTGCAATCGTCGGATACGTTCCAAGATGAACGTTCGATTGCCCAAGACTGTGAAGGAGCTTTACACTCTTGGTGGATAAGTGTGCTCGAATAGAGGAAGGAAGGAAGCTCCCCGGAGAGGAGGATGGTGTCGACATCGATTCAGAAGATGATGATGAGGCCACCAGTCAAAATAAGAAGAACAAGAAGTGCAACAAAAGGCACAAGGATAAGGTAGTGATGACCGTTGAGGGATTGGGCCTGCTTAGTACCGGCAAGAAAGCCAAGGCTGAGATACCCGGCAAGGAGGTTGCCGCGTGCATTGACTGCCGGGAAGCCGCGGCTGCTGAGAAGGCTGGGAAAGGCGACGGGCCGTATTGCAAGATCCATTGGACCAAGGGCGACGATCTCCAGGAGTGTCATCAGGTTGAGCAGCTTGTCAAGAAGCAGAGGGCTAAATATGAGAAGCGAGATAAAGAGAAAGGTTAGAATGGCGCTGGTGGAAAGGGCCAGGGTGGCAGAGCAAGCCGCCCCGGCAAGGCTCCTCAGAATCAAGGGAAACCAGCCAGAGGCCGTGAGAAGGAGGATTGCAATGATGAGAGTGATGGAGGAGATAAGGAGGAGACCAGTGAGCAGGAATTCCAGAAAGCCACTGACGCCCTGTGCATTGACGGGGGTGCATCTTTGCACTCCTCTCACCGCCAACTTAAACGGTGGGCGCGTGAAGTCAATGCTGTGGAGCCAGCGGCAGACTCTCGAAGGCCGCTCAAGTGGTCCCGCACACCCATCATCTTCGATGAAGAGGACCACCCTGACCGCACCACCGCGGTAGGGTGCTTGCCGTTGTTGGTATCACCAACAATCCGCAACCTCAGAGTCACAAAGATGCTGGTTGACGGCGGGGCCGGGTTGAATCTGATTTCTTCAAAGGTTATCAACAAACTCCAGATAGCAGAAGAAGAGCTCAAAGTTACTGGTACGTTTCAAGGGATCAACCCTGGCAGGAGTCGTCCTAAGGGGAAAATCACGTTACCAGTGACATTTGGGGGAGAGTTGAACTACCGGACTGAGAAGATCGTGTTTGATGTGGTTGACCTCCCCCTGCCATACAATGGAATCCTTGGTCACCCAACTTTGGCCAAGTTCATGGCGGCATCCCACTATGCCTACAACACCTTGAAGATGCCAGGGCCAGTGGGCTTCATTTCCATTCCATCAGACGAGAAGGACGCAATTATTTGCGTGGACAAGATGTACCAGGATGCAGTCGCGGCAGAGGCCACTGAAGTTGCAATCCCCGCCAAGGAAAGTAATGGAAAGAAGAAGGTTAACAAGGACGCCGGCAAGGAATCCGGGAAGGGCACCTCTCCGGGGTATGCTGCGCCTGTTGATGACTCGCCGGAGGGTTCCAATAGCAAGAGATCCAAGGCTTGTGCACCCGCTGTGAAATAGGTCCCGGCAGGGCTGGCTGGCACTGGTGGTACTTTCACCATCAGCGCCACCCTCGATGACAAATAGGAAAGCGTGCTTGTTGCCTTCCTGCGGGCGAATGTCGATGTGTTTGCCTGGCAACCATTTGACATCCCCGGTGTTCCCAGGAAGGTAATCGAGCACCACCTTGCCGTCTGCCCACATGCCCGACCCGTCAAGCAGAAGGTCCGAAAGCAAGCTTTGGAGCGGTGGCAGTTTATTGCCGAGGAGATCAAGAAACTTGAGGCAGCTGGTCCTCGCGGTCAAGGATTGCACTCTCATGAATGAGGAGGTGCCGTTAGTCCTTGTTGCTGAGCCACAGGCTCCGCCTTGGGCACGGCACATAGTCCATTTCCTCCAAACTGGAGAACTTCTCGAAGAGCAAGAAGAAGCTGAAAGAGTAGCCCGGAGGGCCAGTATATATCAGTTCATTGATGACACGCTGTACAGAAGGAGGCATAACGATGTGAAATTGAAGTGCATTTGCCGGGAAGGAGGAAAGGAACTACTGGCAGAGATACACAATGGTATGTGCGGCTCCCACCTTGGATCAAGGGCATTGGTTGGGAAAGCTTTCTGGCAAGGATTCTACTGGCCCACAGCCCTCCAAGACGCAGTCGAGCTTGTCACCAAGTGTGAAGCCTGCCAGTTCCATTCCAAGAACATCCACCTGTCTTCCCAAGCTCTTCAGACAATCCCTTTTTCATGGCCGTTTTTGGTCTGGGGGCTCGATATCCTCGGCCCTTTCCCTCGTGCTGCCGAGGGCTTTGAATTCTTGTTCATTGCAATCGACAAGTTTACAAAGTGGCCAGAAGTAGAGCCCATGAGAAAGGTGACTGCTCAGTCAGCTATCAAGTTCTTGAAAGGATTGGTGTGCCGCTTCGGAGTTCCTGCCCAGATCATCACTGACAACGGCACCCAGTTCACGAGTCGCTCCTTCATGCAATACGTTCATGCCCTCGGAAGCAAAATCTCGTTCGCCTCTGTGGCCCATCCAAGGAGCAACGGGCAAGCTGAGAGGGCAAACGCTGAAGTGTTGCGAGAACTCAAGACAAGAACTTTCGATAGGCTGCAGAAGTGCGGCAGGCGGTGGATTGATGAGCTGTCGGTGGTTCTTTGGTCCCTCAGAACGACACCAAATCGAGCTACCGGGCAGACTCCCTTCTCCCTAGTCTATGGGGCAGAAGCAGTTATCCCCACGGAACTCATTTATGGGTCACCTCGAGTGCTTGCCTACGATGAAGTAGCGAAGATCGGCACCGGCGTGACGACGCTATGCTACTCGAGGAGAACCGTCTCCAGGCTGCTACGCGTGCCACATGCTATCAACAGGCCCTGCGTCGCTATCACAGCCGCAGGGTTCGTGCCCGGTGTTTTGAGGAAGGAGACCTTGTCCTTAGGTGCGTTCAGTCCGCCAAGGGTGCAAACAAGTTGACGCCAAAGTGGGAAGGCCCTTACCGGGTAGTACGAGTCACCAGACCTGGCGCAGTCCGTCTGGAGACTGGAGATGGCATTCAGTTGCAAAACTCATGGAACATTGAGCATCTCCGCAAGTTCTACCCGTAAGGCGCGGCTGTCGGGCCCTGCCCGGCAGCCACCCTTTTGTACAGGCCTTGCCTCTGTTGCATGTAACCCCTTGTACAAAGCTAGGCACAGACCCTGAGCAACAGAGAAATAAATGAAGCGCTGGGGGGCCCCTGATAGATTGCATGCATGCATAAGCATATCATGAGCATTGCATGTTCATGTAGATAAGATCGCATGAGGCATCATTTTCATCTGCATCATACTGCAGGCTCCTACCGTGGATTCGGTCCCGAAAAAGGAGAAGAGAAGACAATCCTACATCGCGATCCCCGGCAAGCCCAAATAATTAAGTTCTCTCTCTTATCCATATGACTTCTGTAAGTAAAGCTTGTGAATAGGAAAACCTCGCCACTTTCAAGACTTAGGTGCTCCCGTCCCTTGACTCGAACGTTGCTTTGGTCAGGGAGGTTGTAGTGGCCTTTGGCAAGGAAGTTGGCGGGGGGCTGGTCCCCCTTCATGATTTGTGCCCGGCAGGCCCAGCCCCGCGGCAGCAACTTGAGGGTACTGGCAGGATAGCATACCGGGGAAAAACTTGTTTACTTGATCGTAAAGAGGCATTCTCCCTCTGCCTGGACATGTTCCATGCACAAGTACCTGTCAAGGTTTATCTTTTTCATTAATACGCTGATCAACAAGTACAGACCTTACAGAACACAAACATGGATAAAAGAGATTACATAATTTGAACTAAAGTTTGGCGATTCCCTACATATTTTAGATTAAAACAAGAAAAGTGCCCCGTGTTGCCCTTTCTTGCCCCTCTCCTTATAGGCACAGCGGCAGGAGGAGAAGAGGGCAAAAGGAGCGCCTGGGCGAAAGCCCAGCCCGGCCTCGTCGGGTCTCATGATGAAGAGCCTGGCGAGAGAGGGAGGGCGCGGGCGAAGGCGATGGTGAAGAGATCGGCGGAGATGACCCGTCAACCGCCACCACCAGGGCCAGCAGGATGCAGTAGGGTGAACGAAGCTGCAGCCCACGAGGAAGCCTGCCAGGGTCCAGCTAGAAGGCTGCTGGAGGAGCCAGGAGCGCCACCCCCACCCCTGCATCCAACTCCCCGGCAAATCACCTTGCCGGGGAGGAGATGCAGGGGCAGATGACGGTGCCGCCGCCTGATGGTGATGGTGCGGCTGGTGCTCAACCGGAGTCAGAATCGTCACCCTCCCGGCCGACATCGTCATCATCACCATCACTGTCCTCCTCGTCGCTATCGCTCGAGGAGGAGCTTTCGTCGTCGGTCGAGCTCTCCCCGCAGCACCCTAAACGAGCACCCGAGCTCCCAGAAACCTTGACGGAAAGGAAATCGGCCTCCATTAACTTGAACTAGAGGACGTGCCCTTCCGACAGGCTATGGGCGTGGGTAAAGGTCTTCCAGCCACGGCGAAGATACATAACATGAGGGGCAGGGAAATCCACATCCACCCATATGCTGCCATTCCCGCAGCCCCTCATGTGTAGTCCCAACGCACGCGACTGATCGAGCTCCATCGCTCTTGCGAATGGGGTGGGGAGACGGAGGCAGCCGCGCGGGGGCTTATACAGCCTGATGATGAACTCCAGAGGCTGGTCTCCAACATGGCCTTCCATCGGGGGAGGGGCAGCCGGCGGGGGCGCAATTAGAGCGCCACCTCGCCCCCCTCAACCCTGTGCACCACGATGGCCTCGACCTCATCCTCTCCCACCTCCTCTCGTCGCGGGCTTGATCCCCGCGTCTTCGGAGGGAGGAGGGAGACGCTGTCGAGCAGAAGTTCTCGTCGCCACTTGGGGAGGACCGGACCCCCGACCTCTCACCATGACAGACATGGGCAACTACAGAAATGAAGAAGGAAGGAGGTGTGGAGGGACTTCTCACACCACACCCACCTTCTTATAGGCGGGCGTGGCAGGGGGATGGATTTTCTTCGTGGAGGTGGCCGCCCCGCTCGGCCAGTCCGGCTCCTCCTCGCCATCAACGGCTTGAAGTATCAAGGCTGACCCCCTGCGCCAATCCACGACCCCTAGCTTTCTGCCATGGCACTCGTTCCCGCACCCTCCGCATCCGCCACCAACCCTGCGCAATGCATGCTATACACGTAGCAGAAGCACCTGGAGCGGGGGAGTATAGTGGGGTGGCAGTTACCACCCTGTGAACAAGGGACGTGAGTAACTCCACATGTCGTGGCCCATTATCTCCATTACTGCAGTTGGTGTTACGCGATGGGCGGAAGAACCGGAAACTGATCCGAGCTTGGATTAATGAAGAAGAAAAGAAGATCTCAAAGGGCAAGCGACTATTTCCCCCTCGCTTGTGCACAAGTTAGGGCCTACCCTGACGACGCCCAACAGCTCGTTCGAGCCAGGCCCAGGGGCTCCTGTCGGTGCAACAAACCCTGGGTCTGTTGCCCAGACTGTGCACAGGCCCAAGATCAAGATTGCAACATCCAGGACAAGGCCAAGGTAAAGAGATAAGCTCTTTGATGAATCAAAGGGCAAGCTGAGAAGACCAAGTCAAGCCAAGAAGTAAGGCACCGCTAAGGGAAAAACCTCCCTTGCCGGGTAGGAGAGCTTGGCGAGGTCAAGGTTGCCCCGGAAGCAAACCTCAAGGCCGCCCCGGTAGGCCCGCCGGGGGCATACGGAGGCAAAACGCCCCGCCAAGGCTTCACCGCCCCACCTCACGACGACGCAAGTCACCGATCGGTGCGGTGTCAAGCCCCGAGATGACTAAGTGGCTGCCTTTTGCCACATGGCAGCCATTTCCTATAGGAATCACCTATAGATGACACCCGTCCTGCGACGTGTCATGCAGACAGGAGGGAAGGTGGCCAAACAGCCCGGCAAGGCGTGCCGGGCAGGGCATGATGTGACACTGAGCGGCGCATGTAATGCGTACTGCTCTGCCTGCAGAGGAGATATAATAGCACTGTTCGCTATCTAATCAGTACACAATGACTGATTTGCCACTGTGGTGACCCCTTAATCTATAAAAGGAGGCCCATGGCAACCATAGAAAGGATTCGGACCCCTGTACACCCATACGCGTGTAGCTGCTCTCGCCTCGAGGCAACCCTGTCGGGCAAGAGCGCTGCGTTTTGTCGGTGGGATGGACCCCAGGTAGCCTCATCAGCACTTAACCATATTTCAAGACATCGGGGCTGGCCAAGCCCCTCAGTTCGACTGGTCGTAAGACCGGCCTCCGGGGCCGGACGGGACCGGAGGGCCGCCTCCTAGAAGACGGCGCACTCCAGAAGGCGGCGAGGGTATGGGCCGGCTATTAGTAGGCAGCCCGTCCCCTCCTAGGGGTTTGAGCCCGACCAGGAGACAAGCTGGGGCATGGCTATAGTTCGCCATGCCTCCCCTGATTCACGGCCACATGGCTACAGTGGGCGCCGCCACGCGGTCGCCGACCCGTCTGGCGCGGCGCTGTAGCCATGGCGCGCCCGACACGGCCTCCATCAGCGCGGGCGGCGCCACAGTGAAGAGCCGTCAGCGGGGCCCGCAGGCGGCGGGCCCCACCTGTCGGCCGGTTCCTCGGCAGCCGGCAGGACCCAGCAGAAGCGGGCCCCAGCAGCCGGCGGAGAACCCGGCCCCCATAGACGCTGTCAGCCGGGGCCTACCACCCGGCCATATTACCATTGTACCCCTGGGGGGTTAGCCTATAAAACCCCCCAGGCCACACCCATGCAAAGGGTTCCTCTCATGTTCCACCTTAGTTCTACACACACCATAGCTAGGGAGAGGAGAGAGCTAGCCTTGCCCTTCTTCCTCCTCTGGCCGAACAGCTCTAGGAGCACCATTGTACTATTTGCTTCATAGTGATCATGCGGAGACCCTGCAGAGCAGGAGTAGGGGTTTCATCTCTTAGGAGAGCCCTGAACCTGGGTAGATCTCGTGTCCACCCGAGCTTGTGCCCACTCCCGCTTCTAGGACCCGACAACGATCTCATGGCCCCAACCATGATAAGCCACCCCCTGGCATCTGTCGAGATATTACCACGACAGTTGGCGCCCACCGTGGGGCCAGCAGCGACATCGGCCGGAGACACGTTCTGGACGGGAACCTTGTTTCTCTCCAGCGAGTGTGCCGCTGCTGGCGAGATCAGCCGGCCCGATGCGCCAGCCCGCGCCGACCTTGGCGCATCACGTGACGCGGGAGCTGCCTCCGCCGCAGGTCGTTTCGCCGGCCTCTTCGGCGAGCTCAGCCTCTTCGACGAGCCCGCTGTCAATGCACGAGTGGCCGACTCCCTCACCGAGCTTTTCGGCAGGCTCGCTCTCGCTGACATGGCCTCCACTGACGATTTCCCCAGCTACGCGGAGATCGTCGACGATCCCCTCCCTCCTGCCGCCAGCGGCGCCCTTGTCGGCGTGCTCGATGCTAGTCCCTTCGCAGAGGTGATGGTCATCGACGACGGCCTGGGTGCTGGCGGATCCAACCAGGATCCGCTGGACGCGACCATACACGCCCTGGCGATGCCTCCTCCCCCTGGAGCCAGCCAGGCGGAGCTGGAGGAGTTCCGCGTCAAGCTTTTCGACAGCGCTTCCAAGATGGCAGCGCTGAAACGTCGCGCTGAAGCCACTCAGCACGAGATCGACCGCGTGGTCGGTGGGATGCCGGCTGTGGCGGAGCCAAGCTGGGCCGGAGCCATCCGGCAACGCGGCGCTGCGATTGCTAGCATGCTGGGGGTCGGACGCCCGGTCTACGAGACCCCAGCGCAGAACATGCGTGCCGCCTAGGCGGCCACAGACGAGCTCAAGCACTTGCAGGGCGACGAGTTACGCAAGCAACTGGTGCGCCTCTAGCAGCTCATCGACGCTGCGAACGCGCAGCAGGACACAGGCAACTGCGTGGTGGGAGCGGGCCGACGCGTCGACACCCACGTGCCCCGCCGCGAGAACGGCGCGACCTCTCGGTCCCCTAGCGGTGGAGGCCGCGAGCAGCCGCGAGACCCAGAGCCGGCTGCTAGCAACAGCCGGCGTACGCGCCGCACGATAGCGGACAGCCACCAAGAACTCCAGAACCCGGAGCCTCGTCGCCGACCGGAAGAGCGCTTGCTTCTTCGGGGGGAGAGGGCGGCTACCCCCCGCACCGCCGCCTGAACACCCGACGCTCAGCGCCCGGCTCGGCCCCCACGAAGTAGTCAGCGAAAATGACGCACGCCATCGGATCAAGCGGCTGGCTCGGTCCCTGCTGCTGGAAGAGGAGCGCATAGTCGGGCCGGCCTGTTTCGGCCCCCGCATCCGTGACAAGCCCTTTCCCAAAGGGTTCACGCTCCCCAGAGACACGCCCAGGTACAACGGCATCGTGAAGCCGGAAGACTGGCTAATCGACTACTCCACAGGAGTCGGCATCGCCAACGGCAACAAGCGCGTCGCCGTCAAGTACGTCCCGCTCATGCTTCAGGGCACGGCCCGGACGTGGCTGAACAGCCTCAAGCCCAAAAGCATCAACAGCTAGGTAGACTTCAGTGACGCCTTCGTCCGCAACTTCACCAGTACGTACAAGCAGCCCCCCAAGCCTCGCCAGCTCTCCATGTGCATTCAGGGGCTAACCGAGTCTACTCGCGACTACCTGACGCGTTGGGGCGAGCTGCGCAACTCCTGCGAGGGGGTCCACGAGGTGCAGGCCATCGAGTACTTCACCGCTGGGTGCAGAGAGGGCACTCTGCTCAAGCACAAGCTCTTGTGCGACAAGCCGGCAACCTTGGACGAGCTCCTGGTCGTGGCCGACAAGTACGCCACCGCCGACTCCTCCATGAGCTCGGAGATCCGGGTTGACTCGGCTGGTAGGGTGGTCCAGCCGGGTTCCCAAACTTCGGCTGGCGACACCAACCGGTGTCAGCAACCGAACAATAACAAGCGCAAGGCCCCGCAGCCGGCTTCCAACAGCCGGTAGGTGGCCGCTGTCGAGGATCAGCAGCCAGCCGGGCAGCCTGGCCCCAAGCGTCAGCGGGGCGGCAAGGGTGCCTGGCAGCCTGCCTTCTCCTTCGAGCAAGCCCTCGATGCCCCGTGCAAGTTCCATAGCGGCGCGAAACCGTCCAACCACACCACCCGGAAGTGCAACTGGCTCGCCCGGATTGCCAAGGGCGAGGCCCTGTCGCCTCCTCCACCAGCCGGCCAGGTAGCTCCGACTGTTCAGCAACCGGCCCGAGCTGCCGACATGCTTCAAGACGAGTTCCCCGAAGAGAACGCCACCTACGTCGTCTTCACAAGCCAAGCCGACGACAAGCACAGCAGACGGCAGCAGCACCGCGAGGTGAATGCTGTCAGCTGCGAGGTCCCCACCTTCATGCACTGGTCCGAGAGGCCCATCACCTGGAGTCAAGCTGACCACTCGACCGTGATGCCCTCGCCGGGTGCATACGCCTTGGTGCTGGAATTAACCTTCTCGATAGAGAGGCGGACTTGCCGCTTCGGCCGAGTTCTTGTAGATGGCGGCAGCAGCATCAACATCCTATACCGTGAGACCATGGAATGGTTGGACATCAAGGTCAAGCAGCTCCAGCCCAGCCGGACTGTCTTCCACAGCATAGTTCCCGGCCTTTCCTACTCTCCCATCGGCAAGATCAAGATCGATATCCTGTTCGGCGACAAGAGCCACTTCCGCCGTGAGCCAATCTGGTTCGAAGTGGTCGACCTGGACAGCCCCTACCACGCGCTCTTGGGCTGACCTGCGCTGGCCAAATTCATGATGGTCCCGCACTACGCCTACCTGAAGGCCAAGATGCCGGGTACCAAGGGCATCATCACTGTTGCCGGCGACTACCAGAAGTCGCTGGATTGCGCCACCGCCAGCAGCCGGCTGCCCAAGTCCCTCGTTATCGCCCAGGAGAAGCGTGTCCTTGACCGGATGGTGGCCATGGCCAGTGAGAAGCCGGCCATGCCGGCCGATCCCAAGGAGACGGAAGCAGGAGCCTCTTTCCAGTCGGCCAAGGAAACCAAGAAGATCGCCTTGGACCCGGCGCACCGGGAGAGGTTTGCTGTCGTAGGGACCAACCTCGACAGCAAATAGGAAGGCGAGCTCGTCGATTTCCTCCGTGAGAACTGAGACATCTTTGCATGGTCCCCCAAGGACATGCCGGGTGTCCTGACAGATTTCACCGAGCACAAACTACATGTAAGGCCAGGAGCTAAGCCGGTCAAGCAACCCCTCCGCCGCCTGTCAGAAGAGAAGAGAAGAATCTTTGGTGAAGAAATTGCCCGGCTTCTGGCAGCCGGCTTCATCATGGAAGTGTTCTACCCGGACTGGCTTGCCAACCTAGTCCTCGTCTTGAAGAAGAATAATAAGTGGCGCATGTGTATCGACTACACGAGCCTCAACAAGGCCTGCCCCAAGGATCCGTTTGCCCTGCCACGGATCGACCAAGTGATAGACTCCACGGCCGGCTGCGAGCTGCTATCCTTCTTGGACGCATACTCCGGCTACCACCAGATCAAGCTAGATCCGGCCGACCGCTTGAAGACCGCCTTCATCACACCATTCGGCGCCTTCTGCTACATCACCATGACGTTCAGCTTAAGGAATGCTGGCGCCACATTCCAGCGATGCATGCAGAAGTGCTTGTTGAAGCAACTCGGCCGCAATGCCCACGTCTACGTGGACGACGTTGTGGTGAAGACGGAGAAGCGCGGCACCCTCCTAGAGGATCTCAAAGAGACCTTCAAAAATCTGCGCCGTTTTCAAATCAAGCTCAACCCGGAGAAGTGCGTCTTCGGAGTACCAGCCGGCCAGCTCCTCGGCTTCCTTGTCTCTGAACGCGGCATCGAGTGCAACCCCATGAAGATCAAGGCCATCGAGCGGATGGAGAGACCCACCAAGCTGCGTGATGTCCAAAAGTTCACCGGATGCCTAGCATCCCTCAGCCGCTACATCAGTCGGCTGGGCGAGAAGGCGCTCCCCCTGTACCAGCTCATGAAGAAAACCACTTGCTTCGAGTGGAACGACCAGGCGGACGAAGCCTTTCATCAGCTCAAGCGCATGATGTCCACACCGCCTATCCTGACAGCTCCGGCTGCCAAGGAACCAATGCTCCTCTACATCGCCACCACCAGCCGAGTCATCAGCACGGTGATTGTGGTCGAGCACCCAGAAGCCGGCAAGGTGCAGCCGGTCCAAAGGCCAGTGTATTATCTGAGCGAGGTCTTGTCCGCCTCCAAGCAGAACTACCCCCGCTACCAGAAGATGTGCTATGGCGTGTACTTTGCCGCCAAGAAGCTGAAGCAATATTTCCAAGAGCACTCCATAACGGTTGTCTGCACCGCCCCCCTTGCCGAGATCATGGGCAACAGAGATGCCTCAGGCCAGGTGGCCAAATGGGCCATCGAGCTGGCTCCCCAGACCATCCTCTACCAGCCCCGCACTGCCATCAAGTCCCAAGCGCTGGCCGACTGCTTAGTCGACTGGGCCGAGTCCCAGTACCTGCCGCCCGCGCCGGATTCTACGCGTTGGCGGATGCACTTTGACGGCTCAAAGATGCGCACCGGCTTGGGGGCCGGCATCGTCCTCACCTCTCCCAAGGGCGACAAGCTAAAGTACACGCTGCAGATCCACTTCGCCGCCTCCAACAACATAGCCGAGTACGAGGCGCTCATCTTTGGGCTCCGACTGGCCAAGGAGATCGGCATCCGCCGCATCCTCTGCTACGGCGACTCGGACTTGGTAGTCCAGCAGTCGTTCGGCGACTGGGACGCCAAGGACGCCAACATGGCAAGCTACCGCTTCCTCGTCCAGCAGATGAATGGGCACTTCGATGGGTGCGAGTTACTCCACGTGCCAAGAGCCGACAACGACGTAGCGGACGCCCTCTACCGCATTGGTTCCACCCGGCAGGCCATACCAACCGACATCTCCCTCGAGTATCTGCGCAAGCCGTCTATCAAGCCGTCGCCAGAGTCCGACTCCATCTTCGTGCCGGCTGACCCCGGAGCAGTCGAATCCGGCTCGGGGACTCCAGAAGCTGGCCCGGGAACTTCAGCAGTCGGCCCAGGGACTTCATCAACACCACCAGGAGCGGCCGGCTCCAGCCCGCCGCCTCCCAACCCGGCCACCTTCGTGCCAGTTGTTGTCTTCACAGTGGTGGCGGCCCCATCTTGGGCGCTAGCCCGGCAGATCCAACGCCGAGCAGGCGCCTACACCATCGTCAGCAAAGAGCTCGCCAGGCAGAGCGTGACCGGCGTTTATCAGCGCTGCGTGGAGCCAGAGAAGGGCGTGGAAATCCTCAGAGACATCCACTGTCGGAGTAAATGACCACGGGTAGCCTCATCAGTCCCCCATGGTATTTCGAGACATCGGGGCTGGCTGCGCCCCTCACACCTTCCGGAAGCACGACCACCTTCTTGGGCCGGCTGGTCCAAGAGACCGGCTGCTAGAAGGCGGCAAGACCATGGAAGGCGGCCGCGAGGGGGCCAACTCCTAACAGACGGCCCCTCGTCCCCTCGAAGTTAGCACCACATCACCACGACAAGACAAGGCATGGCTACAGCATAGCCTGCTACCCCCGAACCAAGGATGGGACGTGGCCACAGAGCTGTGTACCGGGCGGACACCCCCCGCCCAGCGCGGCACTGTTGGCACGCAGTCCGTGACATCACTAGCGCCAGAGGGAGCCACGCTCCCACGACGGGCGATCGGTACGGCCCGCAGGCGGCGGGCCCTACCTGTCCGCGAGCCACCAGAAGGCGGCAAACCTCAAGCAGGCGGCGACAAGGGAGGGCCGACTCCTAGCAGGCGGCCCTTCTCCCCCTTGGAGTCTGTGCGCCATTAACCAGATGAGACGGGGTATGGCTACAGTGAGCGCCCGTCAGGCGGTGGGACTGTAGCCACGCTCCCCTCGACAAAGCCTTCGTCATCAAGGGCGAGGCTACAGTATAAAGCAGTCAACATGGCCCGCAGGGAGCGGGCCCTACTTGACGGCCGAGATCATGGTAGTCGGCGGGGCCCACCAGGCGGCGGGCCCCAGCGGTCGGCGGAGAAGCCGGCGACCAGAGACGCTGACGGCCGGGTCCTACACCCGGCCGGATTACCATTGTACCCCTGGGGGGTAGGCCTATATAAACCCCCCAGGCTCACCCATGCAAAGGGTTCAGCAGCCACGCCATTCACACACACATGTAGATACAAGAGTAGAGCTAGCCTTGCCCTTCTTCCTCCTCTAGCCGAAACAGCTCAAGGAGCAAGCTTGTAGCTACCCATTTGATCATAGTCATCATGCGGAGACCCCGCAGAGCAGGACTAGGGGTGTTATCTCCGAGGAGAGCCCCGAACCTGGGTAAGATTCGCAGGCGTATGCGGTCTCGCTCACTCCCGCTTCTAGAGCCTGACGACGTACTCTTGTCCCCATCCACGATAAGCCACCCCCTGGCATATGTCGCACGATATCCCCGACATTTGGCGCCCACCGTGGGGCTAGGTGCACCGTCATCCGGAAACACGTTCTGGACGGGAACCCTCTTCCTTCCTGGCGAGCGCAGCCAGCCCGGCACACCTGACGGCGTTTGCGCCGACACGCTGCATGGCGTGGAAGCCGCCTACGTCGCGAGCTGCCTCGCTGATCTCATCGGCGGGATCCGCCTCTCTGATGAGCCCGCACCCGACGCGGGCGCAACCAGCTCCGAGAGCTTCCTTGTCGACCCCCTCGGCAAGCTTCACATCACCAACGAGCCGGCCTCCAACCTGGAGTCCGTTGGCTCCACCGACCCGCCCGTCGACATGGTCATTGACGCCGCGCCTTCTGATGCCTTCCTCGGTGACGTGGTGATCTTCGATGACCCGCTCCCTACTGCAGACAGCAGCGCCAGCACTAGCACCTTCACCGAGGTGCTGGTCATCAGCCACGATGGGGCCTCCGACGAGGCCGGCCGGGACCCGTTGCAGGCGGCAATGCGGGACTTGTCCGCACCCGTAGCGCCCGGTGCAAACGGCAAAACGCTGGAAGCGTGCCGTGTTGCACTCCTTGACAGCGCCAACAAGTTGGCAGCCATGAGACGCCTCACCGAGGCCTACCAGTGCGAGATCGACCGCGCCGTCTACGGCACGCCGGCTCCTAGCGAACCCAACCACATGGGCACGGTCCGGCAGCGCGGTGCGGCCATCCCCAGCATGCTGGGGGCCGACCGTCTGGTCTACGCCACGCCAATGGAGAACTTACGCGCCGCCCAGGTGGCAGCAGACAAGCTGGACCGCCTGGAAGGCGATGAGCGCCGCTGCATGACAGAGCGCATCCAGCCGCTCATCGACGCGGCCGCCGCGCAGCAAGAAGCCGGTCGCCGCGTGGTGGAACCCGGCCTGCAGGCCGAGAACCTTCCCCCTCGCCGAGAGCACGGCGCGACCTCCCGGACACCGACAGCCGGCACCCGCGACCGAGGAGACCAAGAGCTGGCTGTTAGCCAAGGCCGCACACGCATCACCATCGAGCGCGACCAAGACGGCCGCCCACGAGCAGTGGAACGGCGGGACGATCGTCCGCCTCCCCCGCGCAGGGAGAGGCGCGCCTCCCCGCCGCCTGGTGAGCATCCGACTCTCGGAGGCCGGCTGGGCCCCCGTGAAGGAGTCGGAGAGAACGACGCCCGCCTCCGGATCGACCATTTGGCTTTATCCCTGGCGTTAGAAGAAGAAGATGCGATTGGCCCGCCTTGTTTCTGCCCCCGCATTCGCGACGAGCCCTTCCCCAAAGGGTTCTCGCTTCCTTGAGACACTCCCAAGTACAACAGTTCCTTGAAGCCGGAGGATTGGCTGGTTGACTACTCCACCGCCGTCAACATAGCAAAAAGCAACAAGCGCGTTACCTTGAAGTACGTTCCGCTCATGCTCCAGGGCACGGCCCGGACATGGCTGAACAGCCTCAAGCCCTACAACGTCAACAACTGGCTGGACTTTACCGAAGTCTTCATCCGCAACTTCACCAGCACCTACAAGCGGCCGCCCAAGCCTCGCCAGCTCTCCCTGTGCGTCCAAGGCCCAACCGAGTCCACCCGCGAGTGCTTGACGCGGTGGGCCGAGCTGCGCAACTCCTGCGAAGGGGTGCATGAGGTGCAAGCCATAGAGTACTTCACTGCCAGGTGCCGAGAGGGCACCCTACTCAAGCATCGACTCCTCTGCGATGAGCCGGCCACACTCGACGAGCTGCTAATCATAGCGGACAAGTACGCCACCGCCGACTTCTCCATGAAGTCGGAGCTCCGAGTGGACGCGTCTGGAAAGATGCTCCCTCCGGCCCCTCAGACGCCTGCTGGTGACTCCAGTCGGTGCCAATAGATGAATGACAACAAACGCAAGGCCCAGCAGCCGGCTTCCACCAGCCGGCAGGTGGCAGCAGTTGAAGACCAGCAGCCGGAAGGGCAGCCCGGCCCCAAGTGTCAGAAAGGCAGCAAGCCTGCTTGGTTGCCCGCCTTCTCCTTCGAGCAAACCCTTGATGCTCCCTGCAAGTTCCACAGCGGCGCGAAGCCGTCCAACCACACCACCCAGAAGTGCCACTGGCTCACCCGCATTGCCAAAGGCGAAGGACTGCCCCCTCCCCCTGCTGGCCCGCCGGCTCCGCCTCCTCAGCAACTGGCGGCCCGCCTAGTCGGCACAATCCAAGATGAATTCCCTGAAGAACATGGAGCCTATGTCGTCTTCACCAGTGTGGCCGACGACAGGCACAGCCGGCGTCAGCAGACTGCGAGGTTAACAAGGTCGCTTCTGAGGTCCCAGAGTTCATGCACTAGTCCGAGAGGCCCATCAGCTGGAGCCGCGCTGACCACCCGGAGGTGATGCCTTCTCCGGGTTCCTACGCCCTGGTTCTAGATGCCACCTATTCAACGGAGCGGCGAGCCTGTCGGTTCTCCCGAGTTCTGATAGACAGCGGTAGCAGCATCAACATCCTCTACCGTGACACCCTGGAGAAGCTGTGCATCAAGGAGAAGCAACTCCAGCCCAGCTGGACTGTCTTCCATGGCATTGTACCTGGCCTTTCCTGCTCTCCAATCGGCAAGATCAAGATGGATGTCCTCTTCGAGGACAAAGATCACTTCCGCCGCGAGCCAATCTGGTTCGAGGTGGTGGACCTGGATGAGGGAGTCCTGGATTAAGGGGTCCTCGGGCGTCCGGGCTATGTGACATGGGCCGGACTGATGGGCCGTGAAGATATAAAGTGGAAGGCCTTTTCCCGTGTCTGGATGGGACTCTCCCTTATGTGGACGGCAAGATTGGCGTCCGGATGTATAATTTCCTTCCTGTAAACCGACTCTGTACAAACCCTAGCCCCCTCCGGTATCTATATAAACCAGAGGGGTTAGTCCGTAGAGGCTATCATAACAATCATAGGCTAGACATCTAGGGTTTAGCCATTACGATCTCGAGGTAGGTCAACTCTTGTAACCCCCATACTCATCAAATACAATCAAGCAGGACGTAGGGTTTTACCTCCATTAAGAGGGCCCGAACCTAGGTAAACATCATGTTCCCTTTGTCCCTTGTTACCTTCGATCCTCAGACGCATAGTTCAGGACCCCCTACCCAAGATCGGCCGGTTTTGACACCGACATTGGTGCTTTCATTGAGAGTTCCTCTGTGTCGTCGACGGAAGGATCGATGGCTCGCCTTGTCATCAATGACTACATCACCACTGGAGGAGCCCTAGCTCCGGGACAGATCCTCCAACTCGGCGGTTTTACCAGGGGTGCCTGCTCGGCTGTTGAGCCGAAGGCGGCCCCCCAAATCGCCAAACATCATCTCCGCATCGGCCTCGAATACTCCGAAAAGATGGATCCGGCAGATGTCTCGTCCTTAAATGAACTGCTAGATCGCATCGCCGCCTTGGGGGTCACAACAGACTATGATCGGATTGGGCTTAAACCCGATCAGAGGGAAATCAAGTCCCCGACGATCACCCATCTGGTATCGGTCGTGGAGGAACAAGCCGAGAGTACTTCTTCTCCTAAGTTGGTAACAAACTATGTTCGGATTTCCGAGCCCTGCGAGCCGGATACCCATCATCGGGAAGAGACCACAGGTCCTCCAAACATTGAATCTGGTGATAAGCCCAAAAGTCACTAGGGCCCTCCTGATCCTTAACCAGTGACCTCGGAGATTCTTCAAACTCTGGATCCAACGGCAGGTTGGGGTTCGGATTTTAACCCACCCACCCACCACAAGCAATATTCCCCAAGCAATTCAGGTCCTCCAGACATATGTGACATAATGTATGTACGACAACAACTTCAGGAAATGGTCCATCACTTCTGGGCCAGATTCCTCCTTGTTAAAAACAAGATTAAAGATTGCTGCGACGAGGACGCGGTTTCAGTTTTCTGCCGCAACTGTTTGGACGAGGGAATCCTCAATGCCCTCAACCGCCGCCGCATACTGCACTTTGCAGATTTGGCACATATAGTACAGTAGTACTGTGCAATGGAAAGCACCTGGAAAGCCCAGGCGGCCCAGTGGGAACCTCCTGCCTTTAAGCAGCCCACTGGACGGGCAAAAAGGATGCACCCTTACGGGGCACCCGCTCATCATCTCGTTGACAAGAAAATAAAACCCTTCACAGGACATAGAACCGTCCTTGACGAACTGCTCGGCAAACCGTGTCAGATACAGACGACGCCGAATACTGAACCAACACATACCCTTCGGGCATGTTGGGTACTCCGGCAGGTGGCTAAGAGTGTCGAGGCCATCCTCACCAACACTACCCCGGAGAAGCACTCTTCGGAGGATGACGACCTTAATGTCTTTACGGTCTTTGAGACCTTTCCTTCAAATAATCGGCATAAAAGGGCGCTCCGCGACCTCGCCGAAGTTAACAAGGTAGCCGCAATAAATCCTTGGAGCGATACGGCAATAACTTTTACTGCCGACGACAAACCAAGGGCCAGATCAGTCCGACCACCTACCGCCTTGGTCTTAAACCCAATTGTAGACGGCTTTCGACTCACCAAGGTGCTCATGGACGGCGGCAGCAGATTAAACCTCATCTATGAAGACACGCTCGATAAAATGCAAATGGACAAGAGTCGCATCGAACAAAGCATCACCACATTTCGAGGGATTATCCCCAGTCGTGAAGCATGATCTTTGGGGAAAATTAAACTTGATGTAGTATTCGGCACGACGGAGAACTACAGGTCCGAAGAGTTGCTCTTCCACGTGGCACCTTTCAATAGCGGATATCACGCCCTATTGGGGCGAGACGCCTTTACACGCTTCCAAGCCATACCCCATTATGGGTATATGAAGCTCAAAATGCCAGGGCCTAACGGAGTTATCACCATCGCCAGTGATCCGGATATAGCGCTCCGCGCCGAAAACAAAACGACATCCTTGGCCCTCGAGGCACTATCCAAAGCCCTAGCAGCCGAGGAGCTAACCACTCTGCGCTCCACAGTGGACAAGGATGATGTAATCCTCGATAAGAGGCCGAAGTCCACTTCTTTCAAACCAGCAGATGAAATAGTAAAATTTCAAGTACACCCGACGGATCCCAACAAGACAGCCTCCATTGGAGCACAACTGGATCCAGCGATCGACGCCGCACTAAGAGCAGCATTCTTGTGCGAAAATTGGGATATATTCGCCTAGCACCCTTCGGACATGCCCGGGATCCCATGCAGACGGGCCAAACATAGCCTCAATATTATAAAGGGGTTCAAACCAGTCAAGCAAATGCTGCGGTGATTTTCCGAACCCAAACGACAGGCTATGGGGGAGGAGCTAGCTAAGCTTCTCGAAGCAGGGTTCATTAGGGAGATCAAACATCCGGACTGGCTAGCAAACCTGGTCATGGTACCGAAGAAGGATAGGTCCTGGCGCCTTTGTGTCGATTTCAAAGACCTTAATAAGGCCTGCCCTAAGGACCCCTTCCTGCTACCCCATATTGATCAAATCATTGACGCGACTGCAGGACACGATTCACTGTGTTTCCTCGACGCATACTCCGGATACCATCAAATTAAGATGAAGGAGTCCGACCAGCCCGCAACGGCATTCATTACCCCATACAGGCCTTTCTGCTTCAACACCATGCCGTTCGGACTCAAAAACGCTAGCGCCACTTACCAACGCATGATTCAAACATGTTTGGAGAAACAGATTGGCAAGACAGTGGAGGCATACGTAGATGATGTAGTGGTCAAGACTAAGCACGTCGAATCATTAGTGGAGGATCTACGCCTCACATTTGACAACCTCCGAACATATGACATATGGCTCAATCCAGAAAAATGTGTCTTCGGCGTTCCAGCCGGAAAACTACTCGGGTTCATTGTTTCCAATAGAGGAATCAAAGCAAACCCTGCAAAAATCCAAGCCCTGTCACAATTGGCAACCGCAACAGACCTAAAGCAGGTCCAAAAGCTAGCGGGGTGTGTGGCAGCTTTGAGCCGCTTTATCTCCAGATTGGGAGAAAAGGCACTGCCACTTTATCGCCTACTCCGACGAACCGATCACTTCGAGTGGACGGATGCGGCAACGGCCGGATTGGAAGAAATAAAAACTTTGTTATTAAGCAACCCAATCCTCGCCGCACCAAATGTCGGCGAACCTATGTTGCTCTACATATCTGCAACCCACCAGGTGGTGAGCGCCATCCTCGTCGTCGAACGAGAGGAAGAGGGGCATAAATTCCCACTCCAAAAACTAGTATACTATGTATCGGCGGTCCTTACACCGTGCAAATCTCGATACCCACACTACCAAAAGATAGTGTATGCGGTCTTTATGGCATCCCGGAAGCTGTGGCACTACTTTCAAGAGTGCGATCACGGTGGCATCCGAAGTACCACTCAATGATATCATAAATAATCGGGACGCCACCGGCCGCATAGCCAAATGGGCCATCGAGCTCTTACTGTTTGAAATAACATACAAGCCACGCCGAGCTATTAAATCTCAGGTGTTGGCCGACTTCATCGCCGAATGGACGGAAGCCGAACTCCCTAAAGAATACAGCACATACTCCAACTGGGTAATGTACTTCGACGGCTCTAAAATGTTAGCCGGGCTGGGAGCCGGTGTCATCTTAACTTCCCCTACTGGGGACATAGTCCACTATGTATTGCAAATAATGTACACAGACTCCAACAACGCAGCCGAATACGAGGCACTACTGCACAGTCTCCGGATAGCTGTCTCCATGGGCATGCAACGCCTAGAGGTGCGTGCGGATTCGAACCTTGCAATATCCCAAATAAATGGAGATTTTGATGCAAAAGATCCAAAGATGACGGCATATCACGACACCGTACTCAAAATATCAGCTCGGTTTGAGGGGCTCGAGTTTCATCACGTTGCTCGAGAAAGTAATCAGGCAGCAGACATCCTCGCTCGAATGGGCGCTAAACACGACCCTGTCCCACCTAACACCTTTGTGGAAAGGCTCTTCAAGCCATCCGTGGTATGGCAGGACGAGAACGGCAATACTAGTCCGGAGCCGATCATACCCTCAGATGCCGAACACAATTCTGATATCGTCGGGGGCTCGGGCACCGAAATGACACCTTCCGCCCATGTAATCATGGCTGTCATTGCTCCATGGACCGAGCCCTTCCTAGCCTACCTTAATAGGCGAGAGCTTCCTAAGGACCAGAATGAGGCTGGCCGCATAGTTCGATGCTCGAAAGCCTACAAGGTTCATGAAGGAGAACTCTACAAGAAAAGTACTACCGGAGTTCTTCAAAGATGTATCTCCGAAGAGGAGGGACGGCAGCTCTTAGCCGAAATACATGCTGGTCTCGGTGGCTACCACGCCGCCGCTCGGGCCCTCATAAGTAAGGCCTTTCGTACAGGTTTCTTTTGGACTACAGCCCGAGCAGACGCACAGGCTCTTGTACAGCGCTGCGTCGGATGCCAGCTTTTCGCCAATCAAAGTCACATGCCGCCCACCGCCTTAAAAACAATCCCCATTACCTGGCCTTTTGCGGTCTGGGGGCTGGATAAGGTCGGACCCCTTAAAGGGGGAAGCCATAAGAAGAAATATTTGTTGGTTATGGTGGATAAATTCACTAAATGAATAGAGGCCAAACCAGTAAAATGGCTGAAGCCGGACCGGTGATCGACTTTATATCCGGCGTTGTACACCGTTATGGTGTCCCTCATAGCATCATTACCAACAACGGCTCTAACTTCACAGCCGATGAGGTGAAAACTTGGTGTGCTAACTTGGGCATCAAGCTCGACTACGCCTCCGTATATCACCCTCAAACAAACGGTCAGGTCGAACGGGCTAATGGCCTGATAATGAGCGGCATCAAACCCAGACTCGTGCGATCCCTACAGGAGTCAGATAAGCACTGGGTCGAGGAACTCGATTCCGTACTCTGGGGGCTGTGGACCACGCCCAATCGCACGACTGGATACACCCCCTTTTTTATGGTGTACAACGCATAAGCTGTTTTGCCCTGCGACATTATTCATGACTCACCTAGAGTGCGCATGTATGAAGAGAGAGAAGTTGAGCTCGATCGGCAGGACGACCTAGACGGCTTGGAGGAGGAGCGCGATGTTGCAAAAGCCCGTTCCGCATTCTATCAGCAGCAGGCTCGGAGGTACCAAAGCAGAGAAGTGCGGGCCAAGACTTATAATGTCGGCGAACTAGTTTTACGCCTCCCAGAGAAGAAGAAGGACAAGCTCAAACCAAAATGGGAGGGTCCCTTCATTATAGATGAAGTTCTAACTGGAGGAGCCTATCGCCTTCGAAATGCATCAAATAACCGCCTAGAGCCGAATCCATGGAACGCTGCTCGGCTCCGAAGATTCTACGCATAAGTTTGGTCATACTTTTTTTCTTGTTCCTTTTTTCTTTCTCCTCTTCCTTCTGTTTTTGTTTTCTCGTTTCTATGCGATTCCCAGGATGTGTTCGGGTCAGCCGAACACTTGGAGGGTAAAACATCCTAAAATGTATACATCCCACCATGACTGGGGGCTTCTTTAACCGAAGCTTATTATTATTTCGAGCCTGGAGCTCAAAATTTAAATGTCGTTTGCTCATACACATCCTTTTTGCCATTATATGCACCTCTATGACTTAAGTTTTTGCCAAGCTGGGTTGCCTTGCTCCTGTGTTTATGCCCTACGTTCCCGATTGTTCGGCTAGGGCGTAAAGGGAGCACCTCTGCGATTGTTACAACCGGGTCACCGGACATGTACCTCAGACGGGTGAAGCCGAAAGCTAGCGTTCTTAAGAGAATAAGTGGTCGGCAATCAAACGACAGATTGTTAAATTCTTGTGACCACTCCAAATACTGTGGGATAGTTTTTCCGTATAACGGACCAAAACCCCGGCACGCCTAATTACTACATGCCAACCCAAGGAAAGGAACCCTTAACGAAACTATTTTCCTTGGAAGATGTTTCTTACATATGTAATATAACATACATCCTGAACTACAAATTTTTGTCTATTCGAGCACAATGACTGGGTTGCCTCGTTTCCGAACATAGTGAATGTTTCTTTTCGTTCCTAATTGTATCCGGAAACTCTCCACCATTTTAGGGTCTGGAGGATAAAGCCGAAAGTCTGCGATGACAAAACTTTTTCATATGTTTGGATAAAGGCACAGGTTGATCATAACGTACTTTAATACATTACATCAACTACCTATTCGGAATCTATTCCATCTATAAGGCTGTCTAACCTACAGTCTTCCTGCGAGTACTTCGCAGCTACCATTACTTGGTCATACACCAAACTCACTGGAATCTCTTTCCCGTCTGGTCCCTGTGGTCCCACCCGGGCCATATGATTTGGATCTAGCTTGGTAAAGCGTGTTTTCACCATGGCCCAGGCTTCTCATGCACTTTCACGGCAGGCGAATGTCTTCCATAGCTCAAACTGGCGTTGGGCACCTTTGAACAGGTTTGCCAAGCCCTCCATACTCTCTGGAGGGGTATCGGATGGCCATAATGCCTTCACCATACTCTGCATGGCTTTCCGGGCCCGAGCATGTACCGCGGACAGCTCCTTTAGCACGTCACCTTGAAATCCGGATACTTCTTCTTCCGGCCTACCGGTTAACAGACCTGCGGCAAACAGGGTCATGATATTCCGAATTATGGATTCAACATGAGAACCTAGGGAGATTCTCAGTAACAGAGGAGGACATACCGAATATGCCCCCCTTCAGTTTTTCATTTTCTCTCTGAGCGGCCGATAACTGAGCCTTCAAGCTCTCTATCTCTTCGGATTGTTTTGTCCTTTTCCTCCTTGAGATTTTCCTCCCTGGACACACCCGTTGCGCTCTTTTTCATCTCCGCCAGCTCGGCGGTAACAGTGTTCAGCTGCATTTGGTTTGTTTTCAGCTCCTGGGCTAGCGCCATGTTCTTTTCTTTAAGGACCTGCAGGGTATATCGATCCTTAAATCGGTTTGCCTCACCGCTTCAAGTCTCGGGGGCTACTGGCATATGACTATCTAAAATTGTATAAATGCTTACATGTATGTCCTTTGAGAACAGCTGAGTGACTCCGGCAAGTCCGTCTCGAGCGGCTCGGATATATGCATCCACCGTGCTAAGCACGGTAAATTCTTGCTTGGAAAAAGCCAGGGCACGCATGGCTTCCTTTAATCGACGATGATTCATCACACTATCCACTTCGGAATTCGTGACAGATACGTCGTCCGAATCCTCTTGAGGATTCGGATCTGGCATATCCTCGGTTCTCGTCCTAATTGGCGAGTCCGGCACCGGATTGGAGGACATTCGGCTAGCAGGGCGTTTTCCCACCGTCTGCCGCGTGTTTCTCCTCACATCAAAGGCACGAAGGAGACTTTAAACAATCCGGACTCATGCCTAGGCATGTATTAAGCGGACATACCTCTTGGAAGACTGTGGGGTTTCTACAGCACCCCTGGTCCCCTTTCGTTTTGAACGGCTACCCTGCGTTGGGGCCGCCCTTGAGGAGGTACGGTCTGCCGAACGCCGATCCTACTAAAAGTCCGCAACGGCGTAATAAGCAAAAGTGCAGATAAGGGTTTCCTTTCAAGAGCCCTCCAAATACTTACGATGCAGAAGGGATAGAGGCGGGGGTAGTCAGCGGTGATAGCCACTCTTAAGCCGTCAAGGCTCGCTTGATAGAATACCCCATCATCGAACTCTATGTATATGTCCGGGTCCTCATGAAGGCCAGGGTCTCCATCACGGTTATGATCCTCTGGTTGTGGAGCGGGACAGTAGATGTCCTCGATCATCTTCCTCCATGACTATTTTTTGGTAACAAAGGGCAAAGTTGATTAGTGTCTGTGACAGCAATAAAAGCAGCGCAGACAAGCGAAATCTTACCCATTCTACGGGGTTATACATGGAATAGCCCTGCCGGCAGTTTAAGCGGAGGAAGTCTTCTTTCTCACCCTTATACAGATCAGCCAGGATTGTGGCCAGTTCGGCTGGGGTATTCGGACCTTTCCGTCTGTAACGGGCAGCGTCATCTTCTCCATTATAACACCATAAGGAAGTTACTCTGGATTGAAGAGGATGGACGCACCTCTTTATTGCAATAGCCATGACCTCGACTATTGAGAGCTCGGTATGGGCTAATAACCTGATCTTGTTAACCAACCTTTTTATTTCCGCACTGTCTTCCTCCTTGGGACTTCGGGGACGCCAGTTGAAACGCTTCTTTAAAGGAGCACTGGAAAGTTCAGGAAGGACGCGCCGAACTGGGTCCGGCAGTGGGACGTCGTCTATATAAAACCATTCCGAAGCCCACTGAGCATATACCTCCTTGGGAGTTCCTATGAGGTATCCGGATCCGGCTATACGCCATATTTCGGCACCGCCCACTTCAAAAATAGAGCCTCCCCGGTGGTGGGGAACAAGGCAAAAGAACTTCCTCCATAGTTCAAAATGGGCCTCAATGCCTAAGAATAGTTCACAGAGGGCAACAAAACCTGAGATGTGCAGAATCGAACCTGGGGTAAGGTTGTGCAGTTGGATGCTATAAAATTCCCATAGGCCCCTGAGAAAGGGATGGATTGGAAATCCTAGGCCCCGCAGCAGAAAGGGGACGAAGCACACCCTCTCCTCCTTATTGGGGTTGGGGAAATTCTCAGCCATCACGTCATTGCCAATTGAGGCCAATCCTACTCGAACAGGGACTAGATCCGCGAGGGGAAGGTAGCCCTGCGTCTGGATTCAACTCAGCTGAAGATGAGGCACGGAACAACTCTGCCAATCACCCTCTTGAGGGCCATGAGGACACGAAGATGAGCCTGGAGCGCTGGCCATGTTGGAAGGCTTTGTTCGTAGCTAATCTCGACGGTCTTTTCTTTTGCGTGACATGAGATGGCATATGGGGATCTAGCTCTCCTTATATAGATGCGTCCGCGCATGGTGAGGGGCTTATTTGCAAAAAATCACAGGCCGTTCGTATTCACCCAGCGCACGGAAATCGAAGCAATTGCAAAAAAAATCATAAGAGCAGCACATCGGGGTCAGAGCCGGACTGTCATCAATCCGAAGTACAAATGAAGAACCCGCCTTGCACAGCCGAATACTACATCGTCATTGAAGACAAGTTCGGGGGCTACTGTGGGACTCCTGGATTAAGGGGTCCTTAGGCGTCCAGGCTATGTGACATGGGCCAGACTGATGGGCCGTGAAGATATAAAGTAGAAGGCCTTTTCCCGTGTCTGGATGGGACTCTCCCTTACGTGGACGGCAAGATTGGCGTTCGGATGTATAATTTCCTTCCTGTAAACCGACTCTGTACAAATCCTAGCCCCCTCCGGTATCTATATAAACCAGAGGGGTTAGTCTGTAGAGGCTATCATAACAATCATAGGCTAGACATCTAGGGTTTAGCCATTACGATCTCGAGGTAGATCAACTCTTGTAACCCCCATACTCATCAAATAGAATCAAGCAGGACGTAGGGTTTTACCTCCATTAAGAGGGCCCGAACCTTGGTAAACATCGTGTTCCCTTTGTCCCTTGTTACCTTCGATCCTCAGACGCACAGTTCGGGACCCCCTACCCGAGATCGGTCAGTTTTGACACCGACACTAGAGAGCCCCTACCATGCGCTCCTTGGCCGGCCTGCTCTGGCCAAGTTCATGGCGGTGCCTCACTACGCCTACCTCAAGATGAAGATGCCGGGTACCAAGGGCATTATCACCGTAGCCGGCGACTACCAGAAGTCGGCCGCATGTGCTGCTGCCAGCAGTCGGCTGGCCGAGTCCCTTGTCATCGCTGCAGAAAGGCGGCTCCTTGACCGGGTTGTGGCCATGGCCGGCAAGCAGCCGGACCTGTCACCAGATCCCAAGGAGTCGGAGGCCCAGGGCTCCTTCCAGCCGGCCAAAGAAACCAAGAAGATTCCCTTGGACCCTAAGCACCCGGAGAGGTTCGCTGTCGTAGGGGCCCATCTCGACAGTAAATAGGAAAGCGAGCTCGTCGATTTCCTCCGTGAGAATGGGGACATCTTCGCATGGTCTCCCAAGGACATGCCGGGTGTTCCGACAGATTTCGCCAAGCACAAGCTACATGTCAGATCAGATGCAAAACCAGTCAAGCAACCCCTCCGTCGCCTGTCAGAAGAGAAGAGAAGAATTGTTGGCGAAGAGATCGCCCGGCTGCTGGCAGCCGGCTTCATCATGGAAGTGTTCTTTCCAGAATGGCTTGCCAACCCAGTCCTTGTACTGAAGAAGAACAACAAGTGGCGCATGTGCATTGATTACACCAGCCTCAACAAAGCCTGCCCCAAAGATCCGTTTGCTCTGCCTCGGATAGACCAATTGATTGACCCCACAGCCGGATGCGAGCTGTTGAGTTTTTTGGATGCCTACTCTGGCTACCACCAGATCAAGCTGACCCCGGCCGATCGGCTGAAGACCGCCTTCACCACACCATTCGGAGCCTTCTCCTACCTGACCATGACATTCGGCCTGAGAAATGCCGGTGCCACGTTTCAGCGTTGCATGCAGAAGTGCCTCCTCAAGCAACTCGACAGAAATGCCCACGTCTATGTAGACGACATTGTGGTGAAGACGGAGAAGCGTGGCACCCTCCTGGAGGATCTCAAGGAGACCTTCGACAATCTGCGCCATTTTCAAATCAAGCTCAACCTAGAAAAGTGTGTCTTCGGAGTCCCAGCTGGCTAGCTCCTTGGTTTCCTTGTCTCAGAACGCGGCATCGAGTGCAACCCTGTGAAGATCAAGGCCATTGAGCGGATGGAAAGGCCCACCCGGCTGCAAGACGTCTAGAAGTTCACCGGGTGCTTAGCATCCCTCAGCCGTTTCATCAGTCGGCTGGGCAAGAAGGCTCTTCCTCTGTACCAACTAATGAAGAAAACCACTCACTTCGAGTGGAACGACAAGGCGGACGAGGCCTTCCTCCAGCTCAAGAAAATACTGACCATGCCGCCTGTCCTGGCGGCTCCGGCTGCTAAGGAGCCCATGTTCCTCTACATCGCCGCCACCAGCCGAGTGATCAGCACTGTCATCGTGGTCGAGCGCCCAGAAGACGGTAAGGCGCAGCCGGTCCAGAGGCCCGTCTACTACCTGAGTGAAGTGCTGTCGGCCTCCAAGCATAATTACCCCCACTACCAGAAGATGTGCTATGGCGTGTACTTTGCCGCCAAGAAGCTCAAGCAGTACTTTCAAGAGCACTCCATCACGGCTGTCTGCACTGCCCCACTTACCGAGATCATGGGCAACAGAGATGCATCAGGCCGGGTGGCCAAGTGGGCCATCGAGCTAGCTCCCCACACCATCCTCTACCAGCCCCGCACCGCCATCAAGTCCCAAGCGCTAGCCGACTTCCTCGTCGACTGGGCCGAGACCCAGTACCTGCCGTCGGCGCCGGATTCTACCCATTGGCGGATGCACTTTGATGGCTCAAAGATGCGCACCGGTCTGGGAGCCAGCATCGTCCTCACCTCTCCCAAAGGCGACAGGCTCAAGTACATGTTGCAAATTCACTTTGCCGCCTCCAACAACGTGGCCGAGTACGAGGCACTCGTACACGGGCTCCGACTGGCCAAAGAGATTGGCATCCGCTGGATTCTGTGCTACGGCGACTCGGACTTGGTAGTCCAGCAGTCGTCTGGCGACTGGGACGCCAAGGATGCAAACATGGCGAGTTACCGTTTTCTCGTCCAGCAAATCAGTGGATACTTTGACGGGTGCGAGTTCCTTCACGTGCCACGAGCCGACAACGAGCAATCTGATGCCCTGGCATGGATTGGCTCCACCCGCCAAGCGATACCAGCCGGCGTCTCCCTCCAATGCCTCCGCAAGCCGTCTATCAAGCCTTCGCCGGAATCAGAGTCCATCTTTGTGCCGGCTGCTCCCGGAACAGTCGGATCCGACTCAGGGGCTGCAACAGCCGGCCTGGGGACTTCGGCAGGTGGCTCGGGGACTGCTGCAGTTGCACGCCGCCCGAGAACTTCAGAACCCGGCCCGGGGACTGTGGTAGTCGCCCCGGGGACGTCGGCAGGCGGCTCAGGGACTGCGGCAGTCGCACCCTGCCTAGGGACTTCAGAACCCGACCCGGGGGCTGCAGTAGTCGGCTCGGGGACTTCAACGACACAACAAGCGGCGGCCGACTCCAACCCGCCTCCTCCCAACCCAACCGCCCTGGTCCCAGTGGCCGTGATGACAGTGGTTGAAGCACCATCATGGGCGCAGCCCATCCTCAACTTCCTGGTAAGCGGAGAGCTACCAACCGACGAGACTTTGGCCCGGCAAGTGCAACGCCGGGCAGCAGCATACACGATAGTGAACAGAGAGCTTGTCAGACGCAGCGTGACTGGCGTCTTCCAACGTTGCGTTGAGCCATAAAAAGGCAAGGCAATCCTCAGAGACATACATCAAGGCGAATGCGGCCACCACGCGGCCTCCAGATCCCTTGTCGCCAAAGCTTTCCACCATGGATTCTTCTGGCCGACTGCTTTGGACGACGCCAAGGACTTGGTCATGAAGTGCAAAGGGTGCCAGAAATTCGGCTCCAAGCAACAACTGTCGGCTTCTGCACTCAAGACCATCCCCCTCACTTGGCCATTTTCCGTCTGGGGGCTGGACATGGTGGGCCCGTTCAAAATAGCACGCGGCGGCATGACCCATCTGCTGGTCGCTGTGGATAAATTCACCAAGTGGATTGAAGCAAAGCCAATTAAGAAGCTGAACGGTCCGACTGCGGTGACCTTCATCGCAGATATCACCGTCCGGTACGGCATACCGCATAGCATCATCACCGACAATGGCACAAACTTTGCCAAAGGCGCCTTGGCCTGTTTCTGCGCGACACAGGGCATCCGACTGGACTTAGCGTCCGTTGCCCATCCGCAGTCAAACGGCCAAGTCGAGCGAGCAAACGGCCTCATCTTGTACGACATCAAGCCCCGACTGGTCGAGCCGCTGGAGCGCTCGGCCGGCTGCTGGATCGAGGAGCTGCCGGCCGTCCTCTGGAGTCTCCGGACCACGCCGAAAAAATCGACCGGCTTCACTCCCTTCTTCCTCGTGTACGGGGCCGAGGCCGTCATCCCAACTGACATCGAGTTTGACTCGCCTCGCGTCACCATGTACACAGAGGCGGAGGCAAAGGCAGCGCGAGAAGACGGCGTCGACCTGCTGGAAGAGGGCCGACTGCTAGCACTCAGCCGGTCCGCCATCTACCAGCAGGCCCTGCGCCGGTACCACAGCCGGAAGGTCAAGCCACGATCCTTCCAAGAGGGGGACCTTGTGCTCTGGCTGATCGTCATCCTCCTCGTCGTCATCCGGCTAATCCCCAAGGTCGCCTCCTAAGGAGCCGCCTGCTCCCTCGCCACCAACGCCTGTGGCATCGTCCTCCTCCTGAGCGGCCGCCCCCAAGTCGGGGTCGTCCACGTCATTCACCGCCCGGTCCGCCATGTACTTGTGACCTAGGGCCGGTGCGTTAGTGGCCGTCTGGCCTGGGAAGCGCTGCACCAAGGCCGACTGGTCAGGCGGCAAGAAAGAACCCGGGCGAACAAAGGAAAAAAAATTAGAAGACTTACCGGAGGCGGCGGGTTGGCCCGGCTGTACGGCGGCTTGCCGAATCACCACTCCGTCTCCGACAACTTGCAGTCGGAGAAGAAGTTCACCATGCGGACCACCTGCATGTCCAGCATCACCTTGGTGGACAGCCAGCACGGGTCCCGGCGCCCACTCATGTCGCTGATCAAGTGAGGCCGGGCTTGAAGGGGCAGCACTCGGCGCTTCACGAACGCGGCCAGTAGGTCCGAGGCCTTGAGGCCCTCCGACACCGTCATCTCCTGGAGCCAGAGGAGCGCGGTGGAGCAGGCGGCCGACGGGGTTCTCGGCCGGAACTTCCAGTTGGTGCGAGGCCCAACAGGTGGGCCGGCTGCGTAGGCCAGCAAGTTGACGTAGTCCCGCGTCGAGTGGATACTCTCGACGTAGAAGTACGACTTCTGCCAAAGTTTGGCCGACTGCAGCAGGGCGAGAGCTGGGAAGCGGACCCCAGAACCCGTGCGCCGCACCGCGACGCAGGCTCCGCACTGGGCCGCCTCGTTCTTGGCGGCGGTGCCGAGCTTGAGATAGAAGATCTCTCCCCACAGCTCGAGTGTGGGGAGTGTGCCGAGGTAGCCCTCGCATAGGGTGACAAAGGCGGAGAGCAGCACCACCGTATTCGGAGTGAGGTGGTGGGCCTGCACTCCGTAGAAATCCAAAAACGAGCGAAGGAATCCGCTCGCCGGAAGGCCGAAGCCACGGAGGAAATGCGACCGGAAGACGACGCGCTCGCCGCCTTCCTGCGCCGGCGAGATCTCCCTTTCGGGGGGGACACGCACCTTGACGTTCGACGCATGGGGGAGCCGCCGCGTCTGGCGGAGGAACTCCAAGTGCCCATCGTGGACATTGGAGCCGTCCCAGTCGCCCGCACGACCGCTTTGCGCCATGGGCTCTGTGCTCGATGGCGGCGCAAGGTGGCTGCGGCGCGAGGAGGTCCGGCGACACCCCGGTGAGAGGAGAGGCCACGGCGGCAGCAAGAAGAAGAGGAAGGAGAAAGGCAAGCCGAAGGGAGATGAGGGCGCGCGTACGTTCTGCCACCCCCCTCCTCCCCCTACTTATAGCCCCCCGGCGGCGGAGCCGAGGGGGCGAGACATGGGGGGCGCAAGATTAACTGCGCCCACTCCCCGCACGACCCCGCGATTACTGCGCCGTAATGGCGTGTATTAATCGCACCTGGGAAGCGCAACCGCCCGCCTCGGCCGCAGCGGATCCGCGCGCGTGCCGAGGCCCTGTAGTGGCGGGCCCAGGCCTGTGGCGACGTCTCATCGCGCACGCGGGCTGGCAGGCCGGCCTGGCCTGCTGGCGCCACGTGGCGAGCGAGCAACGGGCGGCAAGCCTGTCGTCCAGCTGGCACTCTACCCGGCCTCCACCACGATGATTCGAACTCGCCCGGCGGCCGGCCTGGCCTTGGCCGGCTCCTGGCAGTCGGCCTCTCCAAAAGACGGATGAAGCCCAACTACCAGACCACTCAGAGTAGGAAGCTGCTGAGGCTCCTCGTTTTTCAGCCGCGGTGCCCCACCAGCTTCGGGGACTACTATCGGAGTAAATGACCACAGGAAGCCTCATCAGTCCCCCATGGTATTTCGAGACATCGGGGATGGCTGCGCCCCTCACACCTTCCGGAAGCACGACCGCCTTCTTGGGCTGGCTGGTCCAAGAGACCGGCTGCTAGAAGGCGGCAAGACCATGGAAGGCAGCCGCGAGGGAGCCGACTCCTGACAGACGGCCCCTCGTCCCCTCGAAGTTAGCACCACATCACCATGACAAGATAAGGCATGGCTACAGCGCAGCCTGCTACCCACGAACCCAGGATGGGACGTGGCCATAGAGCTGTGTACCGGGCGGACACCCCCCACCCAGTGCGGCACTATTGCCACGCAGTCCGTGACATCACTAGCGCCAGAGGGAGCCACGCTCCCACGACGGGCGGTCGGTACGGCCCGCAGGCGGAGGGCCCTACCTGTCCGCGAGCCACCAGAAGGCGGCAAACCTCAAGCAGGCGGCAACAAGGGAGGGCTGACTCCTAGCAGGCGGCCCTTCTCCCCCTTGGAGTCTGTGCGCCATTAACCAGATGAGACGGGTTATGGCTACAGTGAGCGCCCGTCAGGCGGCGGGACTGTAGCCATGCTCCCCTCGACAAAGCCTTCGTCATCAAGGGCGAGGCTACAGTATAAAGTAGTCAACATGGCCCACAGGCGGCGGGCCCTACTTGATGGCCGAGATCATGGCAGTCGGCGGGGCCCACTAGGTGGCGGGCCCCAGCGGTCGGCGGAGAAGCCGGCGACCAGAGACGCTGACGGCCGGGTCCTACACCCGGCCGGATTACCATTATACCCCTAGGGGGTAGGCCTATATAAACCCCCCAGGCTCACCCATGCAAAGGGTTCAGCAGCCACGCCATTCACACACACACACACGTAGAGAGAAGAGTAGAGCTAGCCTTGCCCTTCTTCCTCCTCTAGCCGAAACAGCACAAGGAGCAAGCTTGTAGCTACCTTGTTGATCATAATCATCATGTGGAGACCCTGCAGAGCAGGACTAGGGGTGTTATCTCCGAGGAGAGCCCCAAACCTAGGTAAGATTCGCAGGCGTATGTGGTCTCGCTCACTCCCGCTTCTAGAGCCCGGCGACGTACTCTTGTCCCCATCCACGATAAGCCACCCCCTGGCATATGTCGCACGATATCCCTGACATCCACCAAGGCGAATGTGGCCACCACGCCGCCTCTAGGTCCCTCATAGCCAAAGCCTTCCGCCATGGTTTCTTCTGGCCGACTGCATTGGACGACGCCAAGGAGTTGGCAAAGAAGTGCAAAGGGTGCCAGAAGTTCAGCACCAAGCAACACCAGCCGGCCTCTGTCCTCAAGACCATCCCCATCACCTGGCCGTTTGCCGTGTGGGGTTTGGACATGGTGGGTCCTTTCAAGACAGCACACGGCGGCATGACTCATTTGCTGGTCGTCGTGGACAAATTCACCAAGTGGATAGAAGCCAAGCCAATCAAGAAGCTGAATGGTCCGACTACCATCACGTTCATCGCCGACATCACCGTCCGATACGGCGTTCCCCACAGCATCATCACCGACAACGGCACGAACTTCGCCAAAGGCGCCTTGGCCCGTTTCTGCGCAAATCAGGGTATCCGACTGGACCTAGCGTCCGTTGCCCATCCGCAGTCAAACGACCAGGTGGAGCGAGCAAACGGCCTCATCCTGTCCGGCATCAAGCCCCGCCTGATCGAGCCGCTGGAATGATCGGCTAGCTGCTGGATCGACGAGCTGCCAGCCGTCCTTTGGAGTCTTTGGACCACGCCCAACAGATCAACCGGCTTTACGCCGTTCTTCCTCATGTACGGTGCCGAGGCTATCATCCCCACGGATATCGAGTTCGACTCACCTCGCGTCACCATGTACACGGAGGCGGAAGCAAAGGAGGCGCGAGAAGACGGCGTCGACCTGCTGGAAGAGGCCCGGCTGCTGGCATGCAGCCGGTCCGCCATCTACCAGCAGGCCCTGCGCCGCTTCCACAACAAGAAGGTCAAGCCGCGTACATTTCGTGAAGGCGACCTTGTGCTCCGCCTGATCCAGCGATCAGCCGGCCAGCACAAGCTCGCAGCACCTTGGGAAGGCCCCTTAATCGTCAGCAAAGCCCTGGGCAACGACTCGTACTACCTCATCGACGCCCAATAGCCCAGGGCATGCAAGCGAAGCACAGCTGGCGAAGAGACGGAGCGGCCATGGAACGCGAACCTACTCCGTCCTTTTCACAGTTAAAGCGAGTATATGTACCACGCCAACTTTTATATTAAGTAAAGACCTCAGGTCCCCCGAGATGTACTCGGGGGCTACCTTTTTATCCACGAGATAAGCTTATACCATGAATCGAGTTATTTTTCTTGCCCCGTCCGGGTTACGGTGAGCCGACCCGAGGGCTCGCCGTCTTGGCCTAAGTCCGCACCAGCCGAAGCCCACTAGTAGTGTGCCGACGCCAAAGCCCTCTCTTCGCTCCATGTCGCAGCTCGCAACATGGCTGTCCGACTGGCAAGAGTAAAAGGCCGGAAACACTGTCCACATGAAAAGCGCCTAAGGAAAACTCCGACTACGGCCAAGCCGGCCTCTTGCCTCCCTCGTCCGGCTGCTCAGCAGCCGGCAGGCCGGCTTCTCGCTTGACTAAGCTACGCTTTAAGCGGCTGAAGTAACTTGCCCGTTCTAAAACGACCAAGCCCCTGACCCAGCCACAGACCACAGCGCGGCTGTCCGGCTGGCAGGGAGGTGGCCAAGGGAATGCGGCAAAGGAAAAAGCCAAAGAGGGCAAAAGCAAACTCAAGCTAGAACCCGGCAACACATGCAAAATGTGGGGAGTTAAACTTTGTACATTGCAAAAGGGCCCAAGGCCAGCATTCATCAAGTTTAGAAATACACCCCCAGTGGGTGGAAACGCGCTTAACTAACATTGTTTTCAAGCACGAGACAGAGAAACTCGAAAAAACATAACATGCCATCTAGGCGGACGGCCCCTCGGGCTCCACGGACTAGTCGGCAGCAGGCGTAGCTCCGGTTGGTGGGGCTGTCGGCTGCGGAATCTCGGCCTGGCGGTCGGCGGCGGCTGACATGGTCTCTGGCTGGTCGCCGGTTGGGCCGAGTCTGGCTGGTCGCTCCGCCACCTGGTGCGGCGTAGCTGCCACCCTCGTCCTCGTCGTCCTCATAGCCTTCGTCACTGGAAGCAATCTCCTCCTCCGAGTCCTCCCCGTCCGACGGGTTAAGGACGAACCAAGACAGGAGCACTTCAGCGCCGTTGTCTTCCTGCTCCGGGACGAAGACACTGGCATCAGCGTAGTCGGCAAGAGCTGACGCTCAGATGGCAATGGCGTCGCGCTCCGCCGCCAGCTCCGGCAGCGCCTCCTGGCGGAAGGTGGCCAGCTGCGCCAGGCGCAGCTCGGGGTACCAGGCCTTGACAAACTCCAGCGCCTTCGCAGGCCCAGACTGCTCCGCGGAGCTCTTCCAGGCTTCGAGCCAGTCGGCCGCCACCTCCAGCCAGTCGGCCGTCCGACTGGGAGTCCGCGGGATCCGAGCACCCGACCACAAGCCCTCCAAGACCTGCGACCCGGCCCGCTGAAGCCGGCGGAGTAGGCGGCGCGTTGGCTCGAGGCACATCCAGACGGCCATGAGCTATTCGCGCAAGGTTCGAGACCGGTCCTGCGCGATCTCCTTGCCCTTTCGCCTGCACTCCTCGCGCTGGGCCTCGATAGCCATGCAAACAGCGACAGAGTGGCCCGGAAGGAACTCTGTTCAAAAAAGACAAAAGTGTCAGAAGACGGCTTCCGGCAACGGCCGGCAGCCAGCAGCCGGCAACAAAAAGAAAGGGACGCACTGTCGAGCAGATCCTAGACCACGGTGTAGCCATCCCGAAGGATCTTCTCCTTCTCGGCCCAGTCCGAGCGCTGGATCTCGAACTCGACCGTGAGATTTTCCTCGTCCGCCTTCAGCTGCCGGACCCGCTCCGCGTGCCGCTCGGCCTGGTCCGTCAGCTCCTTCTCCAACCGGTCGCGCGCTGAGGCCGCCTGGTCGCGCTCCTGCACCACAACCCGGAGCTGGCCCTCGAGCTTGGCCACGTGCTCCCTCAGCTAGGCAACAGCCGCCGAAACAAGCAAGAGACGTCACCATCTACTGCAACAAAAACAAGAACAAGCCGCCTGAGAAGACCCGGCCCGACTGCTCAGCAGTCGGTCCAAATCTCGGGGGCTACACCCAGTGGGTGCGCTGGCGCGCCCCCCACTGGAAGCCGGCTTATGTACCTCGGCTCTGAGTCAACTCAGTGGTCCAGGCGGCGAGCGTCCGGTTCTGCGTATTGTAGGCGGCTGCCCTCATGTTGTGGTAGTCCTGCAACAGCAGCAAGCATTTCAGCCACAGAGAAGAATACCTTGGAGTTCCAACCCGCCTGCTCAGCAGCCGGCTAGAAACTCGGGGGCTACACCTAGTGGGTGCGCTGGCGCGCCCCCACGGAAGATTACAAGACAAAAAACATAGCAAAATAAGGTGTACATACCCGGACGGCCGACCGCGTCGCCAGCAGCTCCTCCCTCGCCCTCTGCAGAGTGGTGTTCTCGGCGAGGAACCGGTCCTCCAGGTCGCGCACCGCCAGGTTCAAGGCAGCCGAGCCGGCCCCCGCCACCCAGCCTGAAGGAGGGGCACTCGTGGCCCCGGCGTCGGCTCCCCGCGAGCTCGAGGCCGCAGCCTCCACCTGCCGCCTGGGCTCCGACGTCGCCCGCGTCGCACGCCGGCGCGCATGAGCGCGCGCCACCAAGGCATGGCTCGCCGCCTGCACGGTGCCGGCCGGTGGTACCTCCGGCTGGTTGGACTCGCCGCCTCCTCGACCGCCAGCATCCGGCGCGCTTCGGACCTCCTCCGCCTCCGGGATGGCGAAGTTGGTGACCACCAGCCCCGGCACCGGCTGGTCGGCTCTGGTTGCCCCAGGCGGCAATCGGTTCTCCGCCACCTGCACTTCGGGCTGCTCGAGAGTGATGGTCTCTGGGACCCCACCACCAGCCGGACCCATCGTGGCCCTGGCATCGGCCTCCGCCCGAGCCTTGGCCGTGGCTTCCGCCTCCGCCCTCTCTGTCACCGCCTCCGCCTCCGCCCTCTCCGCGGCCTGGGCCTCCGCCTGTGCCACTTCCTTCTTCTGGGCGTCGGCCCACGCCTTCTCCGCGGCCTCCTGCTCCTCGCGCGCCTCCCGCGCGTTCCTCGCCGTCACCTCTTGAAGAGCGGCAGCCGGGTCCATGCGCCTGGCCTCCTCGGAGCCGCCCGTTACGTCCATCAATGAGGCGGACGGAGCCCGCATAATGACGCAGGCCACCCTGCTCAACAAGAAAGCAAAGATGAGGAAACCCCCAGGGGAGAAGAAAAACGTGAAGGCAGGGCAGCGAGCGCACGTACCTAGACGTGTACGGCATAGGCTTGGGCCCCCTCCGGGCGGCGGCCACCTTCAGGGCCTCTTGCTGCCTGGTCGCGTCCGCCTGCTTGGCCTTCTTCGTCGGGTGGCTGCCAAACCTCTTCGCTAGGAGGCGGCGTTTCTGTCCGCCGGCTGAAGCAGCCGGCCGCGTCACAGAAGGGCCGGCTCCCGCCCCTGCGCCTCCGCCAGGTCGGCGCCACTCCTCGTCGTCCTCATCGTCGTCCGGCCAAGACCGGACGTCGCCGACTCCTCCACCTCCCGAGGAGCCGCCTGCTCCGGCGCTGCCTCCTCCGGTGGCCTCATCGTCGCCACCTTCCTCCATGCCGGCTGCCCCCAACTCGGGGTCGCCCACGTCGCTGTTCTCGCGGTCCGACATCCACAGTCGGTCCGCAGCCGGCCCGCCTTGGCCCGGGAAGCGCTGCCTCAAGGCTGGCTGGTCTGGACGGATGAAAGAAGAACATTATAAGTAAATCAGTCGGACCTGGTACTTACTGCTGGGGGAGGGTTGGCCCGACTGTATGGCTCCTTGCCGATGTGCCACTCCTCCTCGCTGAGCTTGCAGTTGGAGAAGTAGTTCACATGGCGGACCACCTCCACCTCCGGCATCTCCTTGGTGGACATCCGGCTTGGGTCCCGGCGGCCGCTCATCTCGCTGATGAGATGCGGCCGAAGTTGGAGGGGCGACACCCGGCGCATGACGAAGCCGTCCAGCAGGTCGGCCGGCTTGAGCCCCTCCTGGTCGGTCATCTCTTGCAGCCGGGCGAGGACGCTGACGATGAGCGCCGGCAGGCGCTTGGGCGGCTGCTGTTGCCAGTTGTCCCGCGGCCCAGTAGGGGGACCGGGCATGAAAGCCGGTAGGTTGATGTAGTCGTTGACCTGATGAAGATTTCACACATAAAAGTAGGACTTCTGCCAGAGCTTGGTCGACTCGTGCAGAGGGATGGCCGGGAAGCGCATGCCGCCTCCTGAGCGCCTCACGGCGATGCATGCCCTGCACTGGGCCGGCTCATCCTTCGCCGACATGCCCATCTTGAGGTAGAAGAATCAACCCCAGAGCTCGAGCATGGGCAGGACACCGAGGTACCCCTGGCAGAGCGTGATGAAGGCCGCCAGGAGCACCACCGTGTTGGGGGTGAGGTGATGCGGTTGCAGGCGGTAGAAGTCGAGGAAGGCCCGGAAGAAGTTGCTAACCGAGAGCCCGAAGCCGCAAAGGAAATGCTTGCGTAAGACAATGAACTCACCGGGCTCCGGCCGCGGCGAGATTTCCCGCTCGGGGGGAAGGCACACGCCCATGTTGTCGGCGTGGGGAAGCCTCCGCGTCGCGCGGAGGAAGTCGATGTGGTTCTTGTGCACGTTGGAGCCTAGCCAGCCGCTCTTCGCCATGGCCTGAGGACGGCGAGGAGAAGCTCGGGGATGAGGACGACTGGCGTCGCTGCGGTGGCGCAGGGCGACAGGGGCGTCGCGGCGGCAGCGGAAGAGCAGCAGCTGCGGCAGCGGAAGAGCAGCAGCTGCGGCAGTGAGAGGAACAAGAGGGAGTAGGAGGGGGCGCGCGTGCGTTCTGCTGCCCCTCCTCCTCCTACCCCTCTTTATAACCGGCGGGGGCGAAGCCGAGGTGACGTGGGGGCATGGGATTAACTGCGCCCCACGCCCCGCACGACCCCGCGTATTCCGCGCTGTTATGGCGCAGTTAACGCGTTGCGGAAGGGCCACCGTCCGCCTCGGCCGCAGTAGATCTGCGCGCGAGCCGAGGCCCTGTAGCAGCGAGCCCAGCCTACGGCGACATCCCATCGTGCACGTGGGCTGGCAGGCCGGCCTGGCCTGCGGGCACCGCGTGGCGCACGTGTGGCGGGCGGCGCCGCACCAACTCCTGCCTGTCGATTCGAATTCCACCAGGCGGTCGCGGCCTCGGCCGGCTACTAGCGTCCGGCTCCTCCTAGCCGGACGGAGCAGAAGGCGGAAGACCACTCAAAGGGGAAACTGCTGAGGCCCTCCGACTGCTAAAGCCGAGCCTCACCAGCTTCGGGGACTACTGTCGGGGGGATGGACCCTAGGTAGCCTCATCAGTGCTTAACCATATTTCAAGACATCGGGGCTGGCCAAGTCCCTCAGTCCGACTGGTCGTAAGACCAGCCTCCCGGGCCGGACGGGACCGGAGGGCCGCCTCCTAGAAGACGGCGCACTCCAGAAGGCGGCGAGGGTACGGGCCGGCTCCTAGTAGGCAGCCCATCCCCTCCTAGGGGTTTGAGCCCGACCAGGAGACAAGCTGGGGCATGGCTACAGTGCGACATGCCTCCCCCGATTCACGGCCGCATGGCTACAGTGGGCGCCGCCAGGCTGTCATCGACCTGTCCGGCGCGGCGCTGTAGCCATGGCGCGCCCGACACGGTCTCCGTCAGCGCGAGCAGCGCCACAGTGAAGAGCCGTCAGCGGGGCACGTAGGTGGCGGGCCCCACCTGTCGGCCGGTTCCTCGGCAGGCGGCAGGACCCAGCAGAAGCGGGCCCCAGTAGCCGGCGGAGAACCCGCCCCCCATAGATGCTGGCAGCCGGGGCCTACCACCCGGCCATATCACCATTGTACCCCTGGGGGGTTAGCCTATAAAACCCCCAGGCCGCACCCATGCAAAGGGTTCCTCTCATGTTCCACCTCAGTTCTACACACACCATAGCGAGGGAGAGGAGAGAGCTAGCCTTGCCCTTCTTCCTCCTCTGGCCGAATAGCTCTAGGAGCACCATTGTACTCTTTGCTTCATAGTGATCATGCGGAGACCCCGCAGAGCAGGAGGAGGGGTTTCATCTCTTAGGAGAGCCCTGAACCTGGGTAGATCTCGTGTCCATCCGAGCTTGTGCCCACTCCCGCTTCCAGGACCCGACGACGATCTCATGGCCCCAACCATGATAAGCCACCCCCTGGCATCTGTCAAGATATTACCACGACACGTTTCCACCACCATCCACAATCAATCCACCAAAGTAGGAGTAGGGTTTTACGCCTCGCGGCGGCCCAAACCTGGGTAAAAACTGCCCGTGTGATCTCTGTCGTGCTATGCTGCGCTCCTCCGCTCTTTGTGCAATGCGCTCAGTCCCCCTGCCGAACCAAAAAGGGGCCCTTGGCCCCATAGGTGGCCGTGGTTTCCCACGGCATCTGTCTTCAAAGACCTCATGTTTTGAAGACTTTCATAAAAAATGCATATTCACCCCCCTCTAGTCGATAACTAGCACTTTCACAAATGTTAAGCATGATGAAGCCTTTGCCTTTTGATGCTGAATACCCCAAGGAATTCTTCGTCAATGACCTCGAGTATCTGCCCCGCACCATATATCATATTCTCAGGCATAATCTATGGCCAATCAAAGGGCATTCTCGTCATGCCAAGCTTGAAGGACTATGAAGACATTGGTCTTCTACATCATCAATGGCATTAGGTTCAACACTCAAGACTTCTTCATCCGTCAGTTCGCTGCTTCTGGAATTGATCTGTTTGGCCTCAAGTTCTATGCTCCATGAGTCATGCAACTGATCAAGCTTCACTCTACCATCAATTATCAAGCTTCAGCGCGCAATCATGTTGTCTTTCTGCCTGAAGTAGATATGTCTTATGAAGCTATATAACCTGAGCATGCTAAGGCACCAGTTCATGAAGACAATGCTGCCTTCCAAAGCTTCACTGCACCACTTGAAGGCGTCCATGTGCCTAATCCATCTGCTGCCGCTAGTCCTCTTGCTGGTCATCTCAGGCTGCCGCATCGTGCCAACACTGATGCAACAACCAGCACGGTAGCCCAATGGCCTCAGAAGCGTGCTCGTGTGCTGAACGACCAAGAGCTTCTTGTTTCACTTCATCAAAAATAGGATAGGCATCATGATTGGATGAAGCGTCAGATGCAAAGTCTACTTGTTGATGTCAATCGCATACGCAACCTCGCCACCAAGAACTCATTTTTTTGCCCATGAACCCAGTCGGCGTGCCAGGAAGAGCCTCACTCTGCTATGCTCTGAAGACGATCTTCAAGCAGATGGCTTCACTGAAAAGTTCAAGTTTGACTCCAGGCCTCCCCAATCAGCCACTTGGCGTCGCACTCCTTCTATTAAAGATTTAGAGTACTCATCTTCGGCTGCCACTGTTGTTACACGAGTCATTGATGAAGAAGATGACGCCACTTCACCAGCTATGGCTTCACTGCATCAGGATTCGGCATCAGGCCCTTCTGCACCGCCCAACTCCAACGTCGACCCTGCTGCCCCAACATCTTCACCAACACCTTCTGGGGACGCTTAGACACTCTATGTCTTCACTCCTTTTTGGTCATTCATGACAAAAGGGGGAGAAGCATATGAGTTGATAGTCTTCAAGCGTGTCTATATGGGTTGGGTGCTTATTTTTCGTTAAGTTTTGCAACTCCCGTTCTTGAACTATTGGTGTTTGAGTTGTGACACTTAAAACTTGATGGTCGTCTGTCACTTTTGCTACTACCGTTTATTGAGATGATAAATTCCGCATGAAGTCATTCTGCAGACGTCCATTTTTCATTGTGCATGTCATTATCTTCACTGCATTTTTATATGCACGATGAATTGTCTTCATGTATTGAAGGAGATCTCCACAAAGCAAAACCTGCCATGTGCATTTGCATTCAAAGGCAAATTACTTATATGCACATCTTCAGGGGGAGTCCTTTCAACTTCATGAAGCCAATGACCATGTTCTTTAACTTACACTTATTTTTATCCCCGTTGAAAACTTCAACCTGTTTGTCATCAATCACCAAAAAGGGGGAGATTGTAAGTGCATCTAGTGCCACCCCTAGTTGGTTTTGGAGTATTGACGACAAACGTGGTTGAGGGACTAATGTGTTTGTGAGAATTGCAGGATAACACAAGTAGAAGTCCCCCATTGATTCGGTTTACCTACCAGAGACGACCCCTAAAAATGTATGAAGACATTGAAGACAATGGTGGTTCGTGAAGACATTCACGTCGAAGATAATGACGTGTGAAGACATTCACTTGAAGATGAAGGAGTGCGAAGACATAGTTTCTTTCATAGTTTCATTTTCTTCTTTCTTGAGTCATAGGAACCACTGAACTATTATGTGGGGTTCAAGAGAACAAAGTCAGAGAAACTGACGTGATGCTCAACCCAAATCCTATGTCTTCGTATGAAGACAATGAGAGAAAATCTTATCCAGAGTTGGATGAGTCAGCTTGGCTTGTAGCCCAAGTCAAGCTGCCACGTGAGTCTAGAGTCCGACCGTTGGACACGTGTCAGTTCCTTAGTGACCCAGGGTCATTTCGGACATATCATGTCGGGTTGCCTGCTGGCTATAAATAGCCCACCCACTCCACCATAACTTGGTGGCTGCTCAGAGTTAGTACACGGCTTTTATCGTTTGAGAGCAACCCACCTCCGAAGCCTTTGAGAGAGAATCCTTGCGAAGACAAAACCCAAAACACCCAAATCCCAAAGAGTGTTGGCATCACTAAAGTCTTTCTGTCCGCGTGATCTGAAGACTTATTACACTTGAAGACTGTGTATCCTCCAGCCGGTTAGGCATCATGTTCTGAGGATCCAAGAGTCATTGTGGATCGCCGGTGAACGGAGTCTGTGAAGGTTTGGAAGTCTACCTTGAAGACTTACCTGAGTGATTGGGAGAGGACTAAGTGTCCTTAGCTCAAGGGGAATAAGGTGAAGACGTGGTCTTCTGAGTTTAATCTCAGCCTCCCTAACCAGACGTACAGTTGTCACAGCAACTGGAACTGGTCTACCAAATCGGTGTCTTCACCAAGCAACTGGTTCTATCCCCTACCTCCTTTACATTTCAGTTTGTCTTCGTGAAGTCATTGCATGTTTGCCTGATTTGTTTGACTTCACTGTGCGACGACTTTCACCTGTTTGGCTTCATACTGTCTTCCTATTCCGATCTGTTCTACCTAGCTGCTATTTGTCTTCGTGCTTTCATTGTATTGCTTACTTGACTATGGCCTGTCTAGTGTAGTTTATCTTCCGCTGCATATTGTATAGGTTCCATTTGGTTGTCTGTTTTCAAAGACCTTGTGTTTTTGAAGACTTTCATAAAAATCGCCTATTCACCCCCCCTCTAGTCGATAACTAGTACTTTCACATATCAATATGTTTTGACGACATTTTTTGGGGTTAAAAGTTGCCATCTCTATTGCACCTGAATTGCCATGGTGTTTACACTGAAGTTGCCATGATATGTTTCAGCTATTTTTTCTTCTATCATTAAAAGTAAATCTTGACATATTATAAAACAGGAATTAAGAAACTAGACTTGCCATGAACCATAAACTAAAATTGCCATGATACATGCACTTAAAATTGCCATGGTTCATACAAAAAATAATTTCCATGGTCAAAGTACTGGAATTGCCAGGGTCAAAATACTAAAATTGCCATGATCTATAGACTAAAATTGACACATGGCAACTTTAGTGTAAACACTATGCCAACTACAGTGTAAACATTATGACAACTTTTGGCAAAAAAAATATTTCATCGAAACATATCAACATAGGATCTAGTTTTGAAGATCTCGTCGAGACGGATTTAATGGTGAAAACGGATTTTTAATTGGATTTTTTAATTAGGAGATAAAATATTTTTAAGCCAAAAACCAAAAAGATTCCCGCTGATGTCATCTGTTTTGACATGGCAAAATGAATAGTAATGAAGGCGTTTGGGCCATGTTGCTTCGTGCCACACGTGTGGGCGTTATCATTTGGGTTAAATTAATCTTTATATTCTGCTATTTAGAGTTAACTCGAAACACAATTGATGCTTCATATTGAGTCACTAAAAGTCTTCCTTTATCAAAAAAACTCGAAACATAGTATATACGTGGAACCTCCCTGGAACCTGCCTAGACTGTGTTTGGTTGATGTCCTGAATAAATGTCTGCTGGCCTGGATCGGTTCCTGTGGATCTTGCTTAGCCTGAGTTATAAATCCATGCATCTTACTTAGCCTGGGCCAGGCGTCCGTGTTGGGTAGCCTAGCGCATAAGCGCAGCTCCCTGGGCACAAATTCCAAGGCTAAACTACTGTTGCGTACTACCAGATTTGCTGACTTTATGGTCCATTTAATAGTATATCAGGCCAGGCTATGATCAAACACCTCTAGTCTAGGCAAGCCTCACAAGGCATGAATACACTAACGTATCAGGCAGCTTCCAGGCATCAACTTTCTCCAGGCACGATGCCCAGGACACAATCCAAACTGACCCGGAGTCTCCGAAATACAGTGAACGCACTCCAGTCAAAGACCTATGCAATAACTTCAACACTATTAGCATTGATAGAATAATCTGTACAGGGTACAGGTGATTAGCACTGCAGCCTCGGGTCTGCATAGCGCACGCCACTGACGCGAATCTCTCCTGGGCACCATCAGGCAGTAGCCCGCTTTGGTCGATCTGCTAGAACCCATCATTAAAACATAGTGAGTTGGATTCATATTCTATGCTGTCACAAGTACTCCATGCAGTGCACGGGCATATTTTCTCTCATTGCAGTGTGCGGGCATATTTTCTAGTATCTAAAAAGAAGTATAGTATATGTGTTCCGCTACCCGCTTCGTCCGTCCTCCCTTTCATCTCCGTCCATTTTTTTTCCTTCCTGTGCTCCCATATAGCACGGGAAAAAGACTTGTTCCGGTATAGCACAAGAAAAAGACGGGAGAAAACCACTGGTGGAACCACCAGTTCCTATTCGGCACTTAACGCGCCGTTTAGTTCGTTACTAGTAGCCTATTCGGCACTTAACGCGCCGTTTAGTTCGTTACTAGTAGCGGCGCTCACGCGTCTCTGGTATTGGGCCGGCTCATGTAATGTTATTGCTCGCTCCAGTTTTGTGAAGCAACTAGAACCTTTCGGTTTGGTGTTCTTTTTTACGCTTTTCTACTGGGGTTTCTATTGGTTTTTATTATTATCCTTCTTTTTTTGATTTTTTTTCAAATTCATGAACCTTTTTAACATTCATGAGCGTTTTTCAAATGTATGATTTTTTTTCAAATTCATTAAACTCTTTCAAGTTTGTAAACTTTTTTCAAATTCATGAAATTTTCACAAAATATAGTAAAAAAACTCAAAACTATGGACCTTTTTTCAAACTCGTAGATTTTTTCAAATCCATGAATATTTCTGAAATCTACATTTTTTTCAAATTTGTGAACTCTTCTAAATTAGTGAAGCCTTTTCAAATTTGTGTCTTTTTTCAAATTCATGAACTGTTTTCAAATTTATTAAAAAATCATATATATTTTTCTTTTAAGTCAACGGTCAAATGGTCAATGGTTGATCGGTCAATGACTGTCTGGTCAACCACTGGCTGAGTGAACCAAGCGGCATTACCATCGAGCAAAGCAACGAGCGAGCAAACTAAGTGGCGAGCGAGGGACCATCACGTTTGTTGGGCTGGTCCAAGCGGGGTTGTGTACTGGCGGCTAAGGCGCCGATTTGGAGGATTCGGTGGAACCCCAGGAAACAGGTTCCGTAATTTTACACGCCAGAAGCCCAATCGGTGTAAGTGGCCCGAGATGACCATGGCTAGGCAATGAGGCACATGAAACTGAAAATTCGCTACATGACCAATCTTTTTACATGATTGTTGGCCGGTCCCTAAAAAAATCAACTAATGCTGGTATACATCTTCTCCTGAGTGCACTGAAACATTGGCAATGCAAGGGTGAATGGATGCATATTGCATTAGCTTTTCCTGGTGCATATTACATTAAATTTTTATGGTGCATATTGCATTAGTTAGTTGGGCCGTCTTTGACTTTCCTTTGCCACGTAATTTCTCCATACGCCAGCTTGGTGAATGTAGATTCTACTCCTCCTATAACCCAATAAAATCTACCATAAACATGTACAAAGATGTTCTCAATTAATACCACTATAGGAACTTTTATTCTAGCATTCTTTTCAAACTCTTCGTAGTTCAAAGATTTCATACTCGTGGTATTCTTATCACTCAAGATTTCTTTTACTAGTGGTCGCTCAAGATTCATCATATAATAAGAGAATATCTCTCTAGCTTCTTTCATTTGTGGCTCAAATTCGCTCGTTAATGTCATAACCACCAATTTGGTAATTCTAGGATCATCTATACGAGGTAATTCTAGAAGATTCTTTGTAAAGAGGGATGTATATGGATAAACTTTATCTCAAGTTCCCTAACCAATGAAACAACCTAAATGCTGCAAAGTGCAGCTGCACTATTTAGCTATTTCCGGCGCACATGCTAGGCGACAAAAGTAGTTCGCTGTCTGTAACAACGCCTTATCCAGTGGGATGTGAAGAATGTCTATGCGCATGCATGTGCCAACGTCACCTATTTATTTTGTTTCAATTTTTTTTCAAAAAGCTATAACTTTTGAACCGAGTGTCAGAACGAAGAACCGTTTTCACCGTTGGGTTCCTTGTGACGAGCTCTTCAAAACTAGATCCCATATGAATATGTTTTGATGATTTTTTTCAAAAGCAACTTTGATGCTAGATGAAGCAACTTTAGTGCTAAACATGAGCAACTCTGATGCTAGATGAATTGCACCGTGTGTATAACTGACTTCGCCAAGTAGCCACCTAGTTAGTTGTGTGCAACAATGTAATAGGTGGTCACCATGATTTCTAAGTTGCATATATTCGAAAATGAGTTGTAGATTGTTTAGTTGCCTACCATACTGTGAAAGTTTCTTATCGTAGAGTGGAAACTTGTCTAACATGGCTTCTAAGTTGTCTACCTCAGAAACCAGGTTGCATGTGTCACTATGAAGTTGCCTACGAGTGATCCTCAATTTCCTACAATATTATGAAAGTTGTCCATCAAGGGACCTAAGTTGCCTACAATATTAAAAGTTTTTGTGGGATCTAAGTCATCTATCATGATTTCAAATTTCGAACTATGTAGGGATGGGTGGTATGAGATCCGTGTGCTTTCTTTTTTAGGGGAATCTGCCCGCCAACGCTACTGAGCACACGGGTGTTGGCTAGCCAGGTCATGGCGAGCTCTTCAAAACTAAACCCACATGGATATGTTTTGATGATTTTTCTTTCCTTCAAAAAGCAACTTAGATGCTAGATGAGACAACCTTAGTGTTAAACAGAAGCAACTCCACTCCAATTAAAGTAACTACTTATCAACAATCAGCAACTAACTAGTAATAGCATAACTTTGAACAGAGGTAGACATCATATCACCTTCATAAGCAACTTTCTTTCTATGAGAGACAACTTTAGTGCTAAAAATAGGCAACTTCACTACATTTTTTGTCCTAATTAATTTTGTCTAACATTCTCCTAACTTCCTCACCGGTACTTCTAAGTTGCATATTGTTCATGCTTGTATGTCGGTGTTTCTAAACTGCCTATAATACTATGAAGTCGTCTACCATTGATACTCTTGTGTCTGCTATTGCTAACTATGATAGGCAACTTGGTGGTCAAGTTTGGCAACTTCAGAGTGTTTGCAAGCAACTTAGAAAAACCATGATAAACCACTTTAAAATATTGTAGGCAACTATTTTTGCAAAGTTAGGCAACTGAGCAGCAATGATAGGCAACTAATTACCAATAATAGACAACTAGGCATCAATGATAGGCAATTTATAGTATTTATAGGCAAGTGAACATCAATTGAGGCAACTGACTATCAAACAATAGGCAAATGTTAGTAAAATACACAGGTACACATAGTCCAGTGAAGTTTTTTTGTATGTAGCACTAAAGGGAACTTATGTTTTGTGTGATTTTTCTCGTTTTTACGCAAACAAACCTAATAGGCAGTCCTAATAGGACAAAGAGAAGAAGTTGCTTCCCTATAGCACGATACTTGCCTTCTTCGCACCCAAAGTTGCCCAAAAAAAGTTTGACGAAACCTACCCATATGAGATCTAGTCTTGAAGAATTCGTCGTGAGAAACCCAACGGTGAAAACGGAACTGAATTTCGACCCTTGAATCAAAAGTAACAGCTTTTAAGAGTTTTTAACTCCCAAATACATGCAAGTGGGGACAAGATCTAGGAAGATTTCTTTGTTAACGTACGAGGATCATGTGGGCACGAGGGAAGGTGGTGGCAGGGGACCAGATTGCTTCCTTTTTTAGAAGCGTGTGCGAAGGGCGCTGGACTGCATGAACAGGCACCCGCACGCTCACTAGCAGGTCCTTAAAGACATCTTGTGCGAGTCACATCCACAACATAAGGATATGTTCTCCCCTAACATAACCATTAAGACCTATGTTAGAAAAGCCACTAGCTTGCGCATTTTGGGTGGAAGAAGACATGATTTCAAGCCTAAAACAAAAGGAACTACTTGTTGCATACAATTGTTTATTTTGTGGTGTTCGGAAAGCAGAAAAGCAAAATTACAACTAAAAAAAGTAACTGTGGAAGCTACCTCTATCCAAATATACAAGGCATCCGCAAATTTTGAGCCTTGCCTAGACAATGGATTTAACTAGTAAAAATGGGTTCCATTACACAGCAGGTATGTCAACTCTTTCATATTTGAAACAGGTTTCCAATGGTACCATTTTATGTCTTGCAACGCTATTTTCTTAGTCAGTTTTTTGGTCAAAACTAACTCAAAATTTGAAGAAGCCTTATACGTTTGAACTGAACGAGTGCATTTTAATCGTTGAATCGACATCAACACCATGCACATCTTTGGACATATGCAATGGCTACATAAATGAAGGTTTATTGTTATGTAGAAAAAAAAACCCAGCTAACTTACAAATAGTAGAATGCTTACGAAGCTCAAGTAGATAAAAAAGAGTACAAGATATTGTTGTGAAAGTTTAAAAAAAATTAAACCATTATGGAACTGATTTTGTACCTATTACGTGTTTTATAAGTAATTGCATACTTCGAGTCTTCTTTGTGGTTTTCATGTTTACCGCGCAAGCAATATTTCGATATTATTCATACTATGCGACATACCAGGCTACCAACTACAACACAGTTTTACAACATATTAGATAACCATGAACATGTTGTCTTTAACTATTATTAGATATAATATAATATGCTCATCATTAACCATAAAAATTACCGCACAATTATAGTATCACCATTTGATAAACATATTTTCTTATCTTTAGATCTCTCATTACTTGGGTTTCAACCTTCTACTCTTCTTGTATGCAATTGCCTTGATTCTGACTACAACTGAGTTCTGCAACATATTTAACGACCGGGCTATCACTTCGTCACAATTAGAAGATAAGTATGCTTGTCAGTTTTTACAATCATACTAGAGAAAAAGATTTTGTTCAGATTTTCTGTTTGGAAATACTAAGCTGGCAACAACAGTCATGTGTTACATGATACACGACAAGTGCAACTATCAGACTTTTTGTATTGTAAGCTTACTACGGTGATCATCAACAATTTCATCTTATCACAGTGATTTTTTTATCACCCATTTTGATGATCATGTTCTTATGATATGGATTACGCTTTTAGGCCTTTTGTTGGCAAATTCAAAATGATTAAATACTCTCCTATATATAGGCTGCACTATGATCGTGATACATTATCTACTTGGCTAATTAAGTTAGCATGTCTCCTTGAAAATACTTCTCATGGAAATGGAAATTCTAGTCTTAGAACACAATCAAGATGACTGCTAAAGTTTCAAGGGAGTCAATGAAATAGTTGGTTGTCCACTTGTGGCCACACTTAATTTGCATCGCTCCATAAATTGACCATCTCGAGCAACCATCACACGGAAGCATGATAAATGAATTTATGAAAGGGTGCATATGTGCAGTGGTAAAATTGTACTAGGCTGTGGTATGGGCCACGTGAAGAGGGTGGAAAATAGCAATCTGGTCATATATTATGCTTTTCTAACTTCGCAAAAAATCATGCAAGTTATATTTAACAATGTAGTAGTTGTTGCCTTAAATCAAACCTGTTGCCCATTACTCCATTATAAAAGGAAGATTTTGTGAAGAAGTTAAACAAACTGACCATGTGGGGATCATACAAAGACCTAATTAATGCGAGTTTCGAGTTTCCACTGGTACAGCGAGGTGCTATACAAACGGTTTTTAACCTCTTTCCGCGACGGCGTTCTGAACCGTCGCCTAGTGAGTGACTGCGATAGGGGGAGTCCTTCCCACACGACCCAGAAACCGTCGGGGATAGGCCCTCCTGGCATACACGCTCGGCAAAATGAGGTCGTGTGCGACGGGCGAGCGATCAAATACGATTATACTGGCCCAATCGATTCCGGTCGTAAGTACATCCCACACAGTCAGTCCCAAACAAACGTTTCCGTTTGTTATGTACATTCCACACAGCCAATCTAAGGAATATGTTTTGGTTCTTATGTACATCCCACACAGTCAATTCAGGGAAAATGTTTCCGTTCGTATGTACATCCCACACAGTCAATCCAGGGAAAATGTTTCCGTTCGTATATACATCCCACACAGTTTTATGTATAGGCTCGTGTGTGATAGGTGTAACTATCACACACGCTCTACCTGAGTTAACCGTTTGCTTTTATTCAACTACATCACACACGATTTGATGAAGAAAACTGTATGGCATTGGGCTATCCATCACAAGCGCTTTTACGGCTAGAACCGTTTTCAAAGTTCCATGACCCATTTAGCAGGTTTATTAGTTTACAATTAATAATTCCAGTATTACGCAAATTCACATTTCATATCGAACAGCTGTTTGCCAATTTCATATCAGGCACATAAATATATTTTAACATCATAGTACAATAGCTACCTAAAAACAACACAGTACAACATATAGCTAGTTCAGCTTCATAAGAACAATATTAGAACAATATATTCATTTCCCTAATCGAGATCATCCAGGCTCGTCTTATCCACCTCTGCTTGCAGTTCAGTAAGAACCTGTTTTTATCCCGCATCTTCAAATATTCTTCAGCATTGACAACACTTTCTCTAAGCCTACATCTGTTCTCTTCCTCATACATGCTCCAGAGCTTTGCTAGGCACATCTTCAAAGACTGTGGCCACTCTTGATCAACCCACTCCAGGTAAGAACACTTCCGTTCATCCTATAATATTTAAAACTAGATCAGTAACAATTGTAGGGGAAATGGGTTTATAGCAACATAGAAAATCACCAATACATATTTTGAAAAACTGAAGAAACAGGTTAATTATGACATATCTTCTCAAAAAGATCAATGTGCAAATGAATTAATTGCTACTGAGACAAGAACAAAATTCTGAAACATCAGAAGCTATAATTAACTATAACAACGCTACAAGTTCTTACTCATGTACTATAAATAACAAATTGAATATTTTATGAGGAAGCTAAATATAACTGCAACAGCATAGCGACAGTGTTTGGATGACAGCAAATTGATACTAACAGGTGTGTACATGCACAAATTTAGTAACATAGAACTAATAGCACTAAGGCCGTCCACTATGTATGCGAAAACCGGTGTAAAGACAACTGTTGCTACATTTCGCATCGGTGCCTTGCACTGGCAAGCCGATGCAGCGAAAAAAAAAATCAAGGACCCGGACTCCGGAGCACCTAGTTGCTCCGATGCCCAGTTCCTTCGTGTCATAAAGATTTAGTATTTTACTGCTTGGCTGCTCGGATGTGTGGATCAAAGTTGGCTGCACAAACTACTGAAGCGGTACCAAATAATTTTCTAATGGCACTGCTGATGAGATGGCAACATTTTTAGATACTAGGTACAAACTGTGACATTGTCTTAACATCCAGAATAACATAGCACAGTGACAGTGTCTGAATCACATCTAACAAATGATTTGTAACAATGAAAGTGGGGCTAACCTTCTCTACACATGCCAGAAACTTCCTCCCACTGTCCACAGATTCAAACGCAACTAGCTTCATGCATGGAGATTGATGGTGACAACGAGCAGACAGATCTTCAGCCACCCCGCTCCATTCGTTGCAACTGATGGTCCTAGGGAGCTACAAGAGGAAGAAATGACTCAAATCGACCGCCGGGTTAAAATCCTTCATTCTAAGTCATAGCCCAAGAGAGAGAAGAGAGGCATACTCGGGTGGTGAAGGAGTCGTCATCGTCGGAGGAACCGCTGGAGAGGTCATTGAAGAAGACCATGGCGACCCCGACGGTAGGATGCGAGACGGCGAGAGCGAGGAAGCAAGCGAGGAAGCGGCTATAGCTTAGGAAGGAAGGAAGGAAGGAGGAAACAGGGGAAATGTGACTTGTGGTGGGGAGAAAAGGAAAAGGGGCGGCGGGGGGGGGGGGGAGGGGGCTAGATATTTCAGCGGTAGGCCAAAATTTTCGAAATGTGGAGGGAAACTTTGCGCGCGGTGCCGCCGGACACCATTCAGTTTGAACGATTGTGTGCATCGCAAATAATTCTTCTGCTTTACGCGCATGGGATGAGTTTGATAATTGAAATTTTGGTGGAAATTTCCCTCGGTACTGTCCTCATCCACGTCATTGCATAATTTAACATCGCTTGCTAATTTGGGCACACAAAAGAGCATACAGCACACAGACCACACTTACTGAATCGAGCAATTTTAGTAATTAAACAGAGCTAGTTGACCTAAACATTGCTCTAACAAAAGACCAGCATTAAAAACAAAGCCTAAGTACGCATAATTTTAACAAAGCCCCGTCGCGCCAGCCTATGCATCGCCGGTGTGAGATGAGACGTCAATGACTGGCCCTGGCGACATGCCGCCGTTGGTGGACTCCGCGCCCCCCCTGCTGAAGTCGACCGCGTCCTCGTCCTCGGTGTCGCCCTCAAGGTTGTAGTACTCGTAGTAGTGGCTGCGCCAGAGCTCACATTGGTACTCCACCGTCGATTCCTCGACGGACAGACTCTTCTCTACCTCGACCTCGGACACATGCAACTCCTCCTCCCGGCGCTCCTCGATCTCCGCCACCTCCTGCATCTCCAGCTCCCGCTCGGCGATCTCATGAGGAAGCAGGTGCTCCATGGCCATCACCGCCTTTTCAAACATGGGTTGCATGCTGGATTCCGAGGTGTCCTAGAATATCTTGGCGTGTGCGTCCTCTATCTTGGCATGGATGGCCTCGACCCGGGCCAGGGCGATATCAGCGGCACGGACGGCAGCTCGAGCGCTCTCGGCGTTTGTAGCTGCCGTCACAACAGCAGCTGCAGCCGTCTCGGCTGCTGCAGCTGCCCTGTCGGCAGTCGCAGACTCCCTCTCGGCAGATGCGGCAGCACTCTCGGCGTAGGCGGCCACGATCTCGGCGCAGGCGGCGGCGCTCGGGGAGGACGCGGCCACCGTACGGGCCTTCACGAAGCATTTCCACAGTGTCTTCTTTGCAAGAAGGGGTTGCGGGAAAGGGGATCGAGATTCATGGATTGCCGGCACTGGAGCAGACGAGCCGGCGAAGCTTAAGGAGGAAGACTTAAATAGACCCACGAATTTTCATCGCAAACGGTTCCTACAAAAAACTATGTGTGATGTTGTTGATATTTTTTTTAGATGTGAAAGACGAATTTGGAGTAAAGTGGCAATGGAGGGTGTTTTAAATGTATGAGAAAATTTGTAGTACTAATACAACTGTCATGCCAAATTTTGGAAAATTTCAGGGGTCATTTGACCTTTTAAGACATTTAAGTGATTTTCTAGCCATTTAATGACCGTAATTCAAATTTGAAGTACATGTACATGCAACAGCTAACCATAACGGTTTGAAAAGTCATATTTTGTGTACTTGTGTCCGAGTTAATTCCATGTGCAGTAAATTGGAAGGAATTTTCAAACATATTGGTCTCACGGCTATGACACAATTAAGAATGGAGTGCCATGGCATTTAAATTCCAAAAAATAAAAAAAGATCAGAAACACATGAAACGTTGCTTGATGTAATGTCATGCCACCAAGATGATGTGGTAAAAAATTTGGCATGTTTGACGAAAGTTTGGACACACACCCCTCACAAACCGACGCAACTCACTAGAAGGCTCGTGGTTCCAAGAGGGAACAATGCATCTTTGATGATGAACGGGCGATAGCTTCCTCTTATGGAATTCAAAAAATTTCTACAGTTAACGTGCACTAATACAACTATCGTGTCAAAATTTGGAAAATTTCAAGGGTCATTTGACCTTTTTAAGATATTTAAGTGATTTTCTAGCCATTTAATGACCGTAATCCAAATTTGAACTACATCTACATGCAACGGCTAACCATAACGGTTTGAAAAATCATATTTGTGTACTTGTGTGCGAGTTAATTCCATGTGCAGTAAATTGGAAGGAATTTTCAAACATATTGGTCTCACGCCCTGGACACATGCATGGAGTGCCATGGCATTTAAATTCCAAAAAATTAAAAAAAGATTAGAAACACATGTAACCTTGCTTGATGTAATGTCATGCCACCATGATGATGTGGTAAAAAAATTGGCATGTTTGACGAAAGTTTGGGCACACACCCCTCACAAACCGGAGCAACTCACTAGAAGGCTCGTGGTTCCGAGAGGGAATAATGCATGTTTGATGACGAACGGGAGATAGCTTTCTCTTACGGCCTTCAAATTTTTTCTACATTAAACATGCACTAATACAACTGTCATGTGAAAATTTGAAAATTCTAGGGGTCATTTGACCTTTTAAAGACATTTAAGTGATTTTCTAGCCATTTAATGACCATAATTCAAATATGAACTACATCTACATGCAACAGCTAACCATAACGGTTTGAAAAATCATATTTATGTACTTGTGTGCAAGTTAATTTCATGTGCAGTAAATTAGAAGGAATTTTCAAACATATTGGTGTCACGGCATGGACACATGCATGGAGTGCTATGGCATTTAAATTTCAAAAAATTAAAAAATGATCAGAAAAACATGAAACCTTGCTTGATGTAATGTCATGCCACCAAGATGATGTGGTAAAAAAATTGGCTTGTTTGACGAAAGTTTGGACACACACCCCTCACAAACCGGAGCAACTAACTAGAATGCTCGTGGTTCCGAGAGGGAACAATGTATGTTTGATAACGAACATGAGATAGCTTCCTCTTATGGCCTTCAAATTTTTTCTACATTTAACATGCACTAATACAACTGTCATGTGAAAATTTGGAAAATTCTAGGGGTCATTTGACCTTTTAAAGACATTTAAGTGATTTTCTAGCCATTTAATGACCGCAATTCAAATTTGAACTACATCTACATGCAACAGCTAACCATAACATTTTGAAAAATCATATTTGTGTACTTGTTTACGAGTTAATTCCATGTGCAGTAAATTAGAAGGAATTTTCAAACATATTGGTGTCACGGCATGGACACATGCATGGAGTGCCATGGCATTTAAATTCCAAAAAATTAAAAAAATGATTAGAAACACATGAAACCTTGCTTGATGTAATGTCATGCCACCAAGATGATGTGGTAAAAAAATTGGCCTGTTTGACGAAAGTGTGGACACACACCCCTCACAAACCGGAGCAACTCACTAGAAGGCTCGTGGTTCCGAGAGGGAATAATGCATGTTTGATGACGAACATGAGATAGCTTCCTCTTATGGCCTTCAAATTTTTTCTAGATTTAACGTGCACTAATACAACTATCATGTGAAAAATTGGAAAATTCTATGGGTCATTTGACCTTTTAAAGACATTTAAGTGATTTTCTAGCCATTTAATGACCGTAATTCAAATTTGAACTACATCTACATGCAACGGCTAACCATAACGGTTTGAAAAATCATATTTTTATGTACTTGTGTGCGAGTTAATTCCTTGTGCAGTAAATTGGAAGGAATTTTCAAACATATTGGTGTCACGGCCTGGACACACATGCATGGAGTGCCATGGCATTTAAATTCCAAAAAAATTAAAAAAATGATCAGAAACACATGAAACCTTGCTTGATGTAATGTCATGCCACCAAGATGATGTGGTAAAAAAATTGGCCTGTTTGACGAAAGTTTGGACACACACCCCTCACAAACAGGAGCAACCCACTAGAAGGCTTGTGGTTCCGAGAGGGAACAATGCATGTTTGACGATGAACATGAGATAGCTTCCTCTTATGGCCTTCAAATTTTTCTACATTTAACGTGCACTAATACAACTGTCATGTGAAAAATTGGAAAATTCTAGGGGTCATTTGACCTTTTAAAGACATTTAAGTGATTTTCTAGCCATTTAATGACCGTAATTCAAATTTGAACTACATCTACATGCAACAGCTAACCATAACGGTTTGAAAAACCATATTTTTGTGTACTTGTGTGCGAGTTAATTCCATGTGCAGTAAATTGGAAGGAATTTTCAAACATATTGGTGTCACAGCCTAGACACACATGCATGGAGCGCCATGCCATTCAAATTCCAAAAAATTTAAAAAATGATCAGAAACACATGAAACCTTGCTTGACGTAATGTTATGCCACCAAGATGATGTGGTAAAAAAATTGGCCCGTTTAACAAAAGTTTGGACACATACCCCTCACAAACCAGAGCAACTCACTAGAAGACTCGTTGTTTCGAGAGTGAACAATGCATGTTTGATGACGAACGGGCGATAGCTTCCCCTTATGGGCTTCAAAAAAATTCTACAGTTAAGGTGCACTAATACAACTGTCATGTCAAAATTTGGAAAATTTCAGGGGTCATTTGACCTTTTTAAGACATTTAAGTGATTTTCTAGACATTTAGTGACCGTAATCCAAATTGGAACTACATCTACATGCAGCGGCTAACCATAACGGTTTGAAAAAAAATACTTGTGTACTTGTGTGCGAGTTAATTCCATGTGTAGTAAATTGGAATGAATTTTCAAACATATTGGTGTTACGGCTTGGACACATGCATGGAGTGCCATGGCATTTAAATTCCAAAAAATTAAAAAATCATCAGACGATGTAAATATCTGGTATTGAAAAAAGAAAATGTAAAGATCTGGCAAGACAACCAGCCCCCACATGATTGGCACTCTATTTCGCGCCTCGAGGTTTGGAAGGTGAGTGGCGCGGGTTATTAATCAGACACGGTTCTGTATTGGAAACCGTCAGCTATTAAGTTCACACATGGATTTTGCTGTGGGAATCGTGTGTAATTCAAACTACAATACTCGTAAATTCTGGCGACCGGCGTGTGTACTGTTTCCGTCGATCTAGATTCCGGTCGGCAATAAATACTACCTTGCTTACGTCGTCCCACCTGCATTCTCATCTACATCCTTCCCTCGCTCGCCCTCTCTCTCTCTCTCTCTCAAATCTCGGCCATGGCGCCGCCAATCTTCCCACGCGCCGACGAGGAGGCGCCGTACCCCGGGGACGCTCAGTCGAAGAGCAGCGATGAGGAGGACCCCTACGCGCCGCTAGACGAGGTTGCGCCGGACCCCCCAACTTTGGAGTGGTTTTGGGGCCAGTACAATCATTGACTGTGGAAGTCGCTGCCACCGGCTGAGAAAGCTAGGCAAGTGGCGTTCAAGAAGGAGATGGCGGAGGAGGAAGCCAGGTACCAGGCGGCCTGTGAAGCCCATGATGCTGCCTGGAAAAAGGAGGCGGTGGAGCTTTCGGGGCAGGCGCGTCATCGTGCGGAGGAGGTGTACGAAGATGGGTACTTCGTGAGGAATGTCAAAGGTGCTAGGCGCCTCATCACTGCGTGGAGGTGGGCCGATAAGCTCCAGCGTGCCACCGACGAGGAGCTCCAGTGAGCGCCCAACGAAATGGCAAGATCGTTCGCGCTCGTCCGCCAACAAGAGGCAGATCAGTACGTCAAGCGCTGCGAGGCGGAGGAGGCAGAGTAGTGCCTCCGCGCTGGGAAGACGCCGCGCACCAGGGAGCTGCTGGCGAGGGGCTGCGGGAATACTGCCCCTAGGAGGGATTATTAGTTTTAGTATTGTTCATTTTCAATTTTATGCATTGTACATAGTAGTTAAGTATCATCACGTATATGTGGTGATATTATATATATTCTGTGATGAACTAATGAACAATTAATATATATTATGAATTCCATTTTCTATCTATTTTTGTATACTAATTTGTATCTAGCTGTTATCATCCACATATACAGAATGGAAAGCATATATACACACATTGAAACAGAACATATAAGAATGGAAAATAGAGTACACACATTGAAACAGAGCAATAAACAGAGCAATATTATGATTACTGTGAATACATATCGATCCACATCAAAATGACTCAAAAAAATAAAACGCGTCCATGAGACCATGCCCAGCAGCCCTTGCCTACGGTAGCTCTTGGCTCTGCCTGAACTCGTGCAGGCGTTCGTCCAAGCGATCGACACGCTCGCGGTACATCTGGAGCACGATCTCGAGCTCCAAGTTGACTATTTCATCAGAGATCACCAGCTCGAGGATGCGACGGCCATGTTCCTCTACTGCGCCCAGGTGGACACCTGTGCCAAGGAGGCGGTCGAGCCTAGCGACCAGCCCGTTGGCATCGAGTGGACCGCGGACAAGGCGAATGGCGCGACCCATGCGAACAGCACAGCGGGCGTCCAGTGCAAGTACGGCGCGGCCGGCCTCTGGTGCAAGTACGATGCAGAGGGCCTCTGCCCACTCTTGGCGAAGAATGGGGGTACTGACGGGACGTGTACCCAGCTGCGACGCCCTGTCGACAGCAGAGAAGCGCCGATGGATCCGCTCTTGCCGTGCGGCGCGCCGCGCCTCTCGCTCTGCGGCGCTCCAACGGTCTCGCCGTGCAACGAGCCGCAGCCTATCGGTGCGGACGCGCCTAGCTTGCTCTACGGCGCGCCATCGATCATGTTGTGTGGCGAGCTGCAGCCTCTCGGCGTTGACATGCCTATCTTGATCCGCGGCGCTGAAGCGCCATGCGCCAAGGGTCTGCTCAACCCTAGCGATGACGCGCATCATGGCGTCGTCCATCGCATTGCCGGGGAGCGCCTCGGCTTCGATGGGCCATGGCGCCATCTCGTTTTCCTCGTCGACGAGGTTGATGGCAGAGGCGGCGCTTTGGTGGGTTGGCATGCTTGGAAAAGGTGGATGTGCTACATGCTGCGCTTGTTGCCTCCGTCCGTCGTGCGCCGCCTAGGTTTATGCGCAATATCGCTGGGTGGTGGGAAACCGGTGAGGAAATGGCGGGAAATGGTGGCGTGTTCATAAAACGCCATCAATTAATGGAAACTTAGTATATAAGGAACATCAAGCTAGCACAAGAAGTAGATGATGATCAGATGATTATTTATCCTAGTTAATTATGCATGTAATAGTTTACTTTGGTGTGTGGAAATGTCATGTGTGTACTAGCCACCTATGTAATTGGATGTTTGCGGCGTATTACACACTTCTTGTTTATGTGAAACATTTCTGTTCTCTTGGCTCAGCACACACAGTTTATCGGAATGAACTGTATGCCCTCCATTGCACACACCTTGATCTGGCTGAACTGTTTCTGTTGCGTTGCCTAATCGAAAATAGTTCATCCGAGTGAACCGTATGTCGTATATCACACACACCTTGATCTGGCTGACTGTTTCTTTTGTGTTGCCTAATCACAAACAGTTCATCCGAGTGAACTGTATGCCGTATATCACACACACCTGCATCTGGCTGCCCGTTTCTGTTGTTCCACCTCATCACAAACAGTTTGTCCAAGTGAACTGTATGCCGTATATTGCACAAGCCTTCATCTGGCTGCCCGTTTCTTTTGTTCTGCCTCATCGCAAACAGTTAATTCAATTGAACCGTATGCCCCGCATTGCACACGCAACTAAAATCTGAACCGTGTTTGATGTATACTTCATCGCAAACGTTTTGCATCTGTTTTGACGGTTTTTTTACATCACCGTTTGCGATTAATGCATCGCACACAGTTTCGTCAAATGGTCTCTGATCATAGTGTCGCGTTAGCAGCATCATGTAGTAGTGTTCGTGTCGATATTGGGAGCACATAGTAGCCAAATAGAATTTGTAGGCTTGAGAGGCATGAGGAACATAGTGATGGAAATATGCCCTAGAGGCAATAATAAAATGGTTATTATTATATTTCCTTAATCATGATAAAGGTTTATTATTCATGCTAGAATTGTATTGACCGGAAACTTAAATACATGTGTGGATACATAAACAAATCCCGTGTCCCTAGTGAGCCTCTACTAGACTAGCTCGTTGATCAAAAGATGGTTAAGGTTTCCTAACCATAGACATGAGTTGTCATTTGATAATGGGATCACATCATTAGGAGAATGATGTGATGGACAAGACCCATCCAATAGCTTAGCATATGATCGTTCAGTTTATTGCTACTGCTTTCTTAATGTCAAATACATGTTCCTTCGACCATGAGATCATGCAACTCCCAGATACCAGAGGAATGCCTTGTGTGCTATCAAACGTCACAAAGTAACCGGGTGATTATAAAGATGCTCTACAAGTATCTTCGAATGTGTCTGTTGAGTTAGCATGGATCGAGATTGGGATTTGTCACTCCGTGTATCGGAGAGGTATCTCTGGGCCCTCTCGGTAATACACATCATAAGAACCTTGCAAGCAAAGTAACTAAGGAGTTAGTTACGAGGTGATGTATTACAGAACGAGTAAATAGACTTGCTGGTAACGAGATTGAACTAGGTATGGAGATACCGACGATTGAATCTCGGGCAAGTAACATACCGACAGACAAAGGGAATTACGTATGTTGTCATAAGGTTCGACCGATAAAGATCTTCATCGAATATGTAGGAACCAATATGGGCATCCAGGTCCCACTATTGGTTATTGACCGGAGAGGTGTCTTGGTCATGTCTACATCATTCTCGAACCCGTAGGGTCCGCACGCTTAACGTTCGTTGACGATATAGTATTATTTGAGTTATGTGAGTTGGTGACCGAATATTGTTTGGAGTCCCGGATGAGATCACGGACATGACGAGGAGCTCCGGAATGGTCCAGAGGTAAATATTGATATATAGGACAATAGTATTTGGTCACCAGAAAGGTTTCGGAATGCATCGGGTATTTATCGGAGTGCTGGAAGGGGTTCCAGGAGGCCACCGGCAAGCGATGGGCCTTATGGGCCAAGGGGGGAAGCACGCCAACCCACAAGGGGGTTGGCGCGCCCCTCCACTCCCTGCCCATGAACCAAGAAGGGAGGGAAGGAAGGGGGAGGCGCCCTAAGGCAGCCAGCCCCCTTTCCTTCCCCCCATGTCCAAATATGGAAGGGGGCGGCTAGGCAGGCCTCTAGGTCAGCCACCGGCCTCTTGGGGGCGCCCTAGGGCTGCCTCCTCTCCCCCTCCACCTATATATATGAGAGGAGGGAGAGGGGCAGCACACACCACGATCCCCAAGCCGTGTGCGGCGCCCCTCTCCCTCTAGTTTGTCCTCGGTCATATTTTCGTAGTGCTCGGCGAAGCCCTGCGGAGATAGTTGGATCACCACCGTCACCACGCCGTCGTGTTGTCGGAACACATCTACTACTTCGCCCGTCTTGGTGGATCAAGAATGTGAGGACGTCATCGAGCTGAACGTGTGCTAAACGCGCAGGTGCCGTACGTTCGGTACTTGATTGGTTGGATCGCGAAGGTGTTTGACTACATCAACCGCGTTGATAAATGCTTCCACTTAATGGTCTACGAAGGTATGTAGACACACTCTTCGCTCTCGTAGCTATGCATCTCCATGGTTAGATCTTGCATGTGCGTAGAATTTTTTTTGTTTTCCATGCAACGTTCCCAACAGTGGCATCATGAGCCAGGTCTATGCGTAGATGATATGCACGAGTAGAACACAAAGAAGTTGTGGGCGGTGATGTTCATACTGCTTACCACCAACGTGTTATTTTGATTCGACAGCATTATGGGATGAAGCGGCCCAGACCAACCTTACATGTCCACGTACATGAGACCGGTTCCACCGACTGACATGCAACTTGTTTTGCATAAAGGTGGCTAGCGGGTGTCTGTTTCTCCTACTTTAGTTGAATCGAATTTCATTACAGCCGGCCCTTGAAGAAGGTTAAAACAGCAAACTTGATAATCACCGTTGTGGTTTTTGCGTAGGTAAGAACGGTTCATGCTAGAAGCCCGTAGCAGCCACGTAAAACTTGCAACAACAAAGTAGATGACGTCTAACTTGTTTTTGCAGGGCATGTTGTGATGTGATATGGTTAAGACGTGATGTGATATACGTTGTTGTTTGAGATGATCATGTTTTGTAATATCGACAACCGGCAGGAGCCTTAGGTTGTCTCTTAATTATTGTATGAAATGCAAGCGTCATGTAATTGCTTTACTTTATCACTATGCTTTAGCAATAGTTGTAGAAGCAATAGTTGGCAAGATGACCCCGACGCAACGATGGAGATCAAGGTGTTGAGCCGGTGACGGTGGAGATCAAGCCGATGCTTTGGGGATGGAGATCAAAAGCACAAGATAATGATGGCCATATTATGTCACATATTTTGATTGCATGTGATGTTTATCCTTTATGCATCTTATTTTGCTTAGAACAATGATAGCATTATAAGATGATCCCTTCACTTAATTTCAAGAAAAAAGTGTTCTCCCTGAGTATGCACCATTGCTAAATTTCATCGTTTCGAAGCACCTCGTGATGATCGGGTGTGATAGACTCTACGTTCACATACAATGGGTGTAAGCCAGTTTTGCACAAGTAGAATACTTGGTGTTAGGACCGAGAGTATATCGACCAGAGGGGGGGGGGGGTGAAATGGGAGATTCAAAATTTCTTTCGAAAGTATTGAAACAGATCCCATACACAGCAGCGGAATCAATGATCGGTAGATATGAGTACAGAGAAGCTTGCTACTGAGGAACAAATTCTTCAAGATAAGTTGCAATAATGATTCGGGCATATGATGCAACAGGCTTGACTATAACGATGGTGATGCAGCATGCCAACAGAACTAAAAACATGAGGAAAAACTATGGACGAACTATGATGAGAATTACGAAGAACAACAATCAGGGATACGAATGATAAACCACTCTGCGAGATATTAGTTGAAAGATAAGCAGCAGACGGAATAGATCAGATAACTATCGTCACAGAGCACACATAATGACTGCCGAATGTAATGCAGTGAAGAAGATAGAACCAGTGGTGCTCGATGGTGACAGGGAGATTTGGTAGACTAGTTCACCCTTCTGCCAAAGGGCTACGTCTGGTTGGAGGGGCTGTGACTTAACACGGAAGATAAACTCTCTTCACCATATTCTCCTTCAACGCAGAGCTGATTAGACTCAGGCTGATTTCACTCGTGGTAGATCCTTGTCGGTGATCTCCAAACCTTCGGTCGACCTTCGAGAACCACAATCTCTCTTGGTTGCTGAAGATCTGGTTCGGTGAAGACAATGACTCTTCAATCACTCAAACCAAAACCTATCCTTCTAGCGAGTGAGCAGCTCTCAAGAGTAATAGGTACAAGAACTCTCACTCAGAACTACTATGATGCTAAACCACTATCTAAGTTTGGGCTCTTGGTTTTTCTCTCGGTGGATCTTAAACTCAAATCACTCGGAGAGGGGTTGCTCAAATCAATCTTCTCAGAAATCTCAAGCGAAGCAGCCAACAAACAACGTTGGAGCGGGGTGGCTATTTATAGCCGCAGCCTTCCCAGATGGGAAATGACCATTTTGGACACGAGATCCAGCCAATGGCCAACCGACACGTTTGCAACGGTCGGATTTTGGAGCAACGGTAACATTACTTGAGGAACAAGTAATGCAAACTCCTCGGTCTGAGACAAATCTCTCGCAGTGAAGAAGAACACAGTCTCTTGCTAACAAGTATTTGCTCGGAGCACAAAGAGATTTCTCTCGCAACTTTCATAGGTTTTGGCTAAGCATCACAGCAGATCTAAGCATCGAGAACCTATACCCCTCTTAATAGTATGGAGGTCCTATGACTCAAAAGAATGAAAGAAGAACAACGAAATGAATACTACGTCTTCACTTTGTCTTCGATTTCCATCGCTGCAGTCAATTTCTTCGGATGCCAGTAACGAATAAAAATGCTTTGCTTCAACAGTAAAGTTTTGAGGGGTCGATCTTCACATCAATCTTCTTGACTATATGACTTCAACACACATAGCTCATTCATTTCTTCAACGCAGATATGCTTCGGTGAAGTTCCTCAAACTCAGCACAACATTCTCTTCGGTTGTGTATGGACTTTCTCTCTGTATGCACTAGCAAACAAATCAGTCCGTATCTGTTTATGTCAACAATCTCCAAAACACAAGGTAGGCAGATATTGCACCAACAATCTCCCCCTTTTTGGACGACTGTTCACAAAACAGATCACATCGAAGGATAGATAAAGAATGGAATGAGATGCGAATAATAATGAACAACGAGAGATAATTTACAAAGATAAAATATTCTCCCCCTTAAGATGTGCTTTAGATCACGACGAACTAGAGGGAAACAATATTATTCTTCATATGAGTGTAATCAAATATGCGAGTAAATGCTTGACTTCTTTCAATGCACTCGACGGTGTCTGGGATGATTCCTGTCACACAAATCTTTGAAAAGAATTAGTTTTAAGATAAGCTTTGAAAGATTAGTGACTAAGGATATGGCATGAAGGTTTTCTCAGAACACAATTTGAATCTACACGAGATAAAATTTTCTTGAATGATTGATATTCGATATAATCAGAACAAGAAAACAGTGAGTAAATATTGCTCGGAGTGGATATGCTTCAGATGTGGTTTCCTGTCACATAGACGATAAAGAGATAATAGCGAGGGAAAACACTTTGTCAAAGAGTCATATGACTTTCACAGCGTAAGGTATAACAGTTTAGACTGACATTCTCTTCCTGCAAGGTTAGATAATAGAAAATAGCAATCAGAGCATATCCAACCACACGAGTCATAAATTGTTTAGTACTCAAAGTACTTTTCCTTTTTGATAATTCCTTTTCTTCTTCGAGATGTGAATATGTTCCCTGTGAAAATCAAAGATAATCTTTCATGGGAAAACACAAATGATGGCACCTGCAAACAGATAGTACGAAGCAAATAACATTGCAGGCGGGGGGTTATTAGCGTTACATGACAACAAAGTGTTTCAGCACCACATGCGGTGCGATAAGTTCAAGAAGCAAATTGTTCGAGGGAAAACCAAAATGCGAAAGAAAACACCCTGCAAGAACCCCGATAAACTATCACTCGATGTTATTCTCCCCCTTTTTGTCAACATGTGTAAAAAAGGAATGAGAACACATACGAGGAACTACTCCGTGGGAGAATCCTCAGAATCAGAATTAAAACCACTCGACGAATCAGTATTCAAAGAGTGAGGAATGGTCGAGGCAGAAGCAGGAGTGGCAGCCTGGGCTCTAGAAGACTTGGAACGATGAACATCTGGCTTGAAGTTAAGAGTGGCGGTTGTTTGTGAGATTTCATCATCATGGTTGGCAAACAACAGATCCGTTGAAGCAGAACACTGCGAGAGCTCTGGAGTTTGTCTTCGGACACGAGGAACAGCGAGTAAGTCCAGATAGTTGTAATCCTTCATGATGCCCTTTTTGGCTAAATCCTTTCGAGAATAATGCTTCCTTAATAGAGTCCAAGAATGATTCTTTGCTTCCTTCTCATGAAGAAGAATCTTGTGAGTTTGATTATGAAGCAAATTCAGTTCAGTCATCAATTCCACCTTTTCCTTTCTATCCATCTTGATATGGCTTTCCAGTGTCTGCTGTGTGCGAATGCAAATTTCATAAAGAGATGGATTTTCTTCACGAGGGATTACGACCCTGGCCTTCTTGATCTTCGGTGTATTCTCAGGAGAAGATGCAGTAGCAGCAGTATCAATAGGTTCCTTCCCTTTTCCACTGTCTTTCATAATGCGTAAAGTGTCACGAACTGGCGGCATGAATACTTTCGGAATGTAAGCCCAGAAGAATTTCTGATTGGTGAGCTGCTCGATTGTGAACATGATCCATGGAGCATAAGGCTTCAATGACTGAGGGCTATCTGCTGCACATGCAAGGTTTCAAATGAAAAGATCAGGAATGTTAAACTTGATTCCTTGAGATATGGCTACAAGAGCATGCCCCACGATGCCTTTGATGGAGTTGGGCCTGTTTGTTGGCGTGACAGTATTGCACATAATGTGAAATAGAACTTTGTTATCATAGGCCAACTTCTTCGGATCAACATCGACACATTCATCACCAACCATGGTGGGATCCATCAGGATGTGGAGTTGTGCTTCGGACACTTCCCAAAAATGCAGTCTGTGCTCTCTGTCATTCTCAAACTCACAATGAGGCAAATTTATCAGGGCCAGAAAATGATCTGCCGAACATTTGATTCTTTCTCTAACAGTCATCCATTCAAGCGTCCAGGTTGAGGTATTTCCAAGCTCTCCCGAAATGTAAAGTGTGGCATAAAACTGAAGAATAATCTCTTTGTTCCATCCGTGATTGAAACGCATGAATCCCTTCAGTAGAGCATGTTAAATATGCTCAATAGCATGATGGAAACAGGGCATTTTCTCAAGTTCAGTGAAGTTCAATATGTTGTGATTGAAAATTCTGTGCTTGCCGAACAAGATCTGAGCATAATAGACAGCTTGTTTGTAACACCCCTGTGTAATAACCACTGTGGTCAACTGCTAATACGCCAAGTCATCTTCATTTGCAGAGCCTAGTCATAGTGGTTATTAAAAACAATTCAAATTCTATTCTGAAAATCAACTCAAAATCAAAAGTGCAAACCAAAGTTGCTCAAAACTTGTAGGAAAAATGTTCATTAATTAGCAAATAATCCAGAAGCCATTATAAAAATATAGTCAACATTATTTAAATTCTTAAATCGATCATAGCAACCAAAAATCAGAAGCTAAAACAATTCACTTAATGCATTTCCATTTGACCAAAATTGTAAACAAAGTCCAACACCCACCAAACTTTTTGTGTCATTGTCTAATAATGCAGGGTTAAATAGGTGATCAGTTACATATTTTACAAAACTCATATAGTGGCTCTAAATAATCCAAGACAGAAGTAAATAAAAAGAAAAACAGAAAAGGAAAAATATGCAGAGGAATTACCTGGCGCTTACCTGAGGCCGAGACGGCCCAGCCCACCTCCCTCACCTGTTCCCCTCCTGCGTGTCACCGCCGCCATGGCCGCGCTCGCCGCACCGCTCGCTGCTCGCCACCGCGACTAGGCAGGAAGCTGGAGGGGATAAGGGCGAGCCCCTGTCCAACCCCCTGGACGCCTCACCTCAGCCACTCCTTTTTCCCTCTCCTTCGCCCGTCCCCTTCCTCCACAGATCGGCCGTGCGCCATCACCGCCTTAGCCGTCACCCTCGCGCACGCCTAGCTCCCCGCGGACCGTGCTTGGGCCAGGGGAGTCGCCGTCGACCACCTCGTCTACTAGAGCCACTCGGTGGAGCTGAAGCCTCCCGCATCGACCTCGGCGACATCTTCTTCCTCCTCGGGCTAGCGAGCATTTTCGGCGAAATTCGACCCCTCTTGTCGCTACTAAGCCATCACCGGCCTTCGTGTGCCTCCCGGTGAGCCCTCCTTCCAATTCCCCTTCATGGCTAGTCGATTAGCAGCTCTAGCCGCCCGTCGCCATTGCCGCTGCTCTGACCTCCGTGGATGAGCTCACTGCCGTTGCATTGGACCTCTCCGCGATGAACCAAACCCTCTGGCGTGCTCCTGGAGTTCCAGGGAAGCGCGCAGCCATTTTATTTAGGAGAAACTGCACCCGTGACAACGCATCCGCAAACTTTGAACTACGGCCGCCGCCATCATCGTTGCAGCCGCCGATGCAGGCCTTCCCTCGTCCAACTGCTCGCGCCATCGGATGCGGCGCACCATGAGCGTCTCGTAGGTGGTCGCTGCTTGCGTTTTGTCCAAGTGTGCGCCGATTCCGACCGGCGCCGCCTCCTCTGGTGCCTGCCGGAGTAGCACCGGCGCGCGCGCCGGAAGTTTGAACTCTAGTGGGCCACGTGTCGACCCGTACGGCTAATCCCAGTCCTAAGCACTCACTGACTGGTGGGTCCAACACTGTAGCAATTATGATTAAACTAAACTAATCTATTAACTACTGTGTCACTGACAACTAGGCCCCATCTCACTAATTAGCTAGTTAGATTAGTTTAAAATCCGGTTTAACTAACAGTGGCTGACAGCTGGGTCCCACTAGACCCAGTTGACCAGTCAAACTGCTGACTGGGCTGGTCCTAGTCGATGACATGTGGGCCCCGCTGACCCTGTTGACCAGTCAACGCTGACTGGGTCAACTGCTGACTGTACACAGCTAACTCAGCTGACTGGTCCCACCTGTCAGCCCCTCTGGTGCACTCTGGGTGCAGTGCACCGGGTGCACCCAGTGTTTTCCTGTGCATTTTTTGAATTAATCTAATTCCAAAAATTCCAGAAAATGTTAAAATCTTTAGAAAATCATTGAAATTAAACCGTAGCTCGGATCGAAAAACTTTGTACATGAAAGTTGATCAGAACGACGAGACGAAGCTAACCGTGCCGTTTGTTTCTGTGTCGGGACCCTCTATGGAGGTGAACCCGTAACTTTTAGCCTGTTTCCGGTAGATGAATAGTGCACATATACCGGTTATTAATTCCAACTTAAATCCTTAAATAACTAATATGACTTAGACATGCTTTAGGCACCCCTGCACCGCATGTTAGCGTCGCCTGCTCTGCATTGCTTTGTCTGCCTTGTATTTATAAGGTTTCCTCCCCCTCTCTCGATAGAGACCAGTACCGGTGTAGCCTCCGAGATCGACGCAGCTCCGGTGATTGTCTACATTACCGACGATTCTGCCTTTGCCACCGAGCAACCAGGCAAGCCCCCCCCCCTTTGATCATCTCGATATCGCCCATTCTATTTTCTCATGCTTGCATTAGATTTTTCTACTGTGTTACTGTTATCCTATATCTGCTGCATAGCCTATTTATTGTAACCTTCGGTTGATACCTTACTGTTATCCTAAACTGTTTAGAATAGACCGGGTAGAGACCCATCAGTGACCCCATTTTGACCCGACTGCCCTGCTGGATTCTTAGAAGACCCGATCAACGGGATCGAAGACCAGACCCCGGCACCGCACCTCACTTTCCCCTTAGTTACTCGACACTACTGGGTTACCATCGAGTGCCGAGGGTGGTACCTCGTTAGCACTTCTGATGATAACCTTGTAGGTTTGTTAACCGGTCGTGGTAAGCGAGGGTGATTCCTCCTACACCACCCCCGATAACGACGAAGTCGTGCAACACCCCACGTGTGGACCTCGAGGGTGATGCCTCTTACGTCCATCTTGATGTTACATCAGGTGGGAGTCCAACGAGGGTGATGCCTCGGATTCCCCTCGATACGGTGACCACACGGATGCCTTGCATTACTGTTGATACTAATACTTGAAAAGGCGGGTCGACCCTGAGGGGTACCCGCGAATGATGGATAGCTACCCGTGAGTTATTTTACGAGGTGCGGCCGGGCATTCTTAGCCCTTGCAGCAAGTGCTCGAGACGGGGCAACGGGGTCACATCGATCGTGAGTCTCTGCTTGTTACCGCAAGCCCCTTGTCCTCTAACGATTTGGATATTTGATCCGAGCCGGCCTATGGTCAGATAACACTAACCATCACGTGGGAAGAGTTATGGGCACTCTGCATCGTAGCATCAGCCAAAAGCTCTGTCAGATGTCCAGTTCAGCATCGCGGCACGGCTGGGCCAGCGGCAGCCTGAGGGGTCGTACCTGGATCCGCGTGTGCGCAACGACCCGGAGGGCGAGGGGCGATGGCCCAAGACCCTCTTGCGCTTAGGAGGTAGACCGGCGGGGACCTCTCTGCTGAGCTGTAGGTAGGGTTGCGGTGTATCGTTTGGCCAAGGCCGGGCATGACCCAGGAAAGTGTATCCGGCCGGAGTTAAGCGAGCGTGGTGGGTAAGTTGGTGCACCCTTGCAGGGAAGAACACATCTATCGATAGCCGGTCCTACGGTAAAGGACACTCGGAGTTGTATCCCGATCGATACAGCTAGAACTTGAGATGATACCTGGATATGTGGCTCCGGGATCACTTTCTCGCAGGGAGTCAAGAAAGGATCTCTGCGTGAGACTGTTACTTGATACTATTACTACTTTACATTATGCTGATCTGCACTCTTCTAATGCTGCAAGACCGATGAAGATGCTGAAGATGCTAGTCTTCGCTAGGTCTAACCGTTCCCCCTCTATTCTGGCATTTCTGCAGCCCAGTCCACATATACAGCCCCCCTTTGATAATGTTGCATATGTAGTGTAGATCCTTGGCTTGCTGAGTACTTCGGATGCGTACTCACGGTTGCTTTACTTTCTTTTTCCCCATATCCATTTGATGCAACCAGCTGCCGGAGCCCCTGAGACAGCTGCCCCGCCGACGACTTCCACTACTTCCTCGAGGGTGGATCCTTCTACAAGTTGGCCGATGTCCAGGAGTAGGAACGGAGGGTCCCAGGCAGGAGGCCTGCGCCTTTCGATCGTAGTGTTTTATTTTTGTTCCGCCTTTCTAAAGGCTTCTCTGTTTTCTGTTTTATATCTGTACTCAGATATCTAACGCTTCCGCTAATGCTTGTTGTCATCAAGCTTTGTATTCGAGCCCTCGAGGCCCTGGCTTGTAATAAATGCTTGTATGACTTTGTTTATGTTTTAGAGTTGTGTTGTGATATCTTCAAGTGAGTCCTTGGGCTTGATCATGTGCATTTGCGTGTATGATTAGTGCACGATTAAGCTGGGGGTGTCACAGGTTGGTATCAGAGCCGACTGCCTCTAGGAATCCCCCTTTCCAACTCCTTGGCCGAAGTTGAGTCTAGTGGTCCAAAACTGTTTTACTAACATGGCTGTGTGGGTTACGGGCCCACGTCGCCGAATGGGTGGTTTTAGGATCTTTTACTCCTCGACCCTTACTCTGGGACTCTGATCTCTCTTCCTTTCGGGTTAAAGATTTTACTAACTCTAACATTAGGTTCTCGTGATCGCATCCACCCGGAGATCTGAATTTATTCCTCCTTGCTTCAAGATTGTGGGCCAGGTTCTGCTTACTGGATCCTTTTATCGAGGGCACCCTGTGTTGTCACTTGCAGATTCCTCGCTCCAGTAGTTTTCTCCGACATGATGTAGCCTTTGCTATGTCACATTGTGTACTTCCTTACTGCGTGCCTGCGCGCCGCCTAGTTGTCTAGCCTTCCCCTTTCAGCTGTCGTAATGCCGGATTGTAACCGAGGCTATCTGTGGATTTGAATGTCTAGTGCGAATATGATGAAGTATCTATTGCACTTCCTTCTGTTGTGCGTGTTACTTCATGAATCATTCCATACACCTGCAGTTTTTCTTGCTAAACTGCCCCTGTTAATTTGGCAGGATGGCTGAAGATCCTCCACCTCCATCTTATATTGCTGAAATGAGGCAGCAGTTTGAACTCAACCATCAGTTTATGACCGGAGTATTGGCTCAGTTCCCAACTCAAAATGCTCAGCAATAGACTGCTCCTATAACTCTGCCAGAATTTGTGCGCCTCAACCCGTCTGTTTTCCGCAGCTCCACCAATCCTATGGATGCTGATGATTGGCTTCGTGATATCATGTTTGAAATGAAGTCAGCTAATGTGACCCCTGACAGTTACGCCGCCTTTGCGACATTTCACTTGAAGGGTCCCGCTGCTCAATGGTGGGAAAGCCACAAGAGTATGTTGCCTGCTGAATCTATAATCACTTGGCAGGAATTTCAGTCAGCTTTTCATGCACGGTACATTCCTGAAGGTCTGATTGACTAGAATAAGCAGGAGTTTCATAAACTCACCCAGGGCAAAATGACTCTGGATGAATATCAGAGGAAATTTCTCGAATTATCCCGCTATGCTAAAGATGATGTCAACACTGACGCTCACAAGAAGGAGAAATTCCGTGAAGGACTGTGTTCAGATATACAGCTTGCACTTCTTGTCCATGATTGTGAGGATTTTGCGACGCTTGTCAGTCAAGCCTACCGAGTTGAAACTGGTCTGGCTAAATACTAGGAGTCGCTCAAACGCACTAGTGAAGCTGACTCATCCTCGGGTCAGCCTGTTCAGAAACGTCGGGTGTGGATTCCGCACAATGTTCATCACCGACCTGCTCCAACACCAAGGCCATCTTATGTTGCACCTCGTCTGCCTCCACCACCAAGACAACTATATAGTGAAAGTGGACAGCTCAATACTTTGGCTCCTCCCCAAAATGATGGTTTATGCCGTAAGTGTGGACAGCCAGGGCACCGTGCTAATAACTGTCCTCAGGGTCAGTCGCAGAATCCATCACGTCATCCTGTTGACCGTAGGAAGGGCCATCGAAACCATCCTAGTAGAAATCGTAAGTCCAGAACACCTGCTAGTCAGCTTGTTCATGTCAACCATGTCAAGATTGATGAAGCTCGACATGACACCAACATTGTGATGGGCACCCTTCTAGTGAATTCAATCCCAGCTTCTGGAGCATCGCACTCCTTCATGTTCGAAAGTTTTGCACGAAGCCATGATATACCTTTCGAGGAGATGTCCACCCCATTAGTATTCCAGTCACCCGGGGCTAATTGGCAAACTGCCGTGGTAAGCCACGGTAACCACATTGTGATTGGAGGATTGATGTTCCCCGTTGCTCTCATTGCTCTCAAGACCTCCAACATAGACATTATTCTGGGTATGGACTGGTTGAAGTCTCACAAAGCTTTGATTGACTGTGCCACTGAAACAGTCCGCATCACTCATCCTTCCGGCCAGACAGTAAGATACTCAGCTCGGATAGTTCAAAATGCAGAGGATATGTTATATGTTCTGAATGCATTGAATGCTTCACCACTTGAAGGCATCGAGAACGTTTCGGTTGTTCGTGATTTTCAAGATGTCTTTCCAGAAGAACTTCCAGGAATACCCCCTGCTAGAGCTGTAGAGTTTGTCATCGACTTGAAGCCTGGCACTACCCCTATTGCGAAGCGACCTTATAAGATGCCTCCGCATCACCTTATTGAACTTAAGGAAGAAATCGACAAGTCACTTAAGAAGGGTTTCATCCGCCCCAGTTCCTCTGCTTGGGGAGCACCTTCACTCTTCGTCAAGAAGAAGGATGGTACAAATCGGTTGGTTCAAGATTACCAACCTATGAACCAAGCAACAACTCAGAACAAGTATGCGCTTCCCAGAATCAATGATCTGTATGATCAACTTGCTGGTTCCTCAGTGTTCTCTAAACTTGAGTTGAGATTGGGATACCACCAGATCCGAGTTCGTGAAGAGGATATTCCGAAGACAGCATTCGTTACTCGCTATGGCTCTTATGAGTACACTGTCATGTCTTTCGGCTTGACTAATGCTCCAGCAACTTTCTCCCGGTTAATGAACTACATCTTCATGGATTATCTCGACAAATTCGTCATGGTATATTTGGATGATATTCTGGTATATTCGAACAATGAAGAAGAACATGCCGAACATCTTTGGCTTGTACTGGAGAAGCTGCGTGAACATCAATTGTATGCCAAGTATTCCAAGTGCGAGTTCTGGTTATCTGAAGTGACATATCTCGGCCATGTGATTTCCAAAGATGGCATTGCCGTTAACCCAGAACGAGTTCAGGCTATTCTTGAATGGACTCCGCCGAAGAATGTCAAGCAAGTCAGAAGTTTTCTCGGCCTTGCAAGCTATTGCCGCTGCTTTGTCGAGAATTTCTCAAAGATTGCTACGCCTTTGACTGATCTGCTTCATAAAGGCGTTAAGTTTGAATGGACAGAAAAATGTCAGGAAAGTTTTCAAACACTCAAAGACAAGCTGACATCTGCCCCAGTACTTGCTCCTCCAGATTCTCGCAAGGATTTTGTGATCTATTGTGACACATACCGTGAAGGACTAGGCTGTGTCCTAATGCAAGAGCGTAAAGTGATTGCCTATGGCTCTCGTCAGTTGCGCCCGCATGAAGAGAATTATCCGGTACATGATCTAGAACTAGCTGCTGTCATCTATGCACTGCAGTTGTGGTGACATTACCTCCTCGGTAATCGTTGCGAGATCTACACGGATCATAAAAGCCTGAAGTACTTGTTCACTCAACCATCTCTAAATCTCAGCCAGCAAAGATGGATGGAGACTATTACGGACTATGATTTGGGTATTTCTTATACCCCTGGCAAGGCTAATGTAATGGCTGATGCATTGAGTCGTAAATCCTATTGCTGTGAACTTGAAGTCCAGCTAGAGCAACCACTTCTGTATGAAGAGCTTCGAAAGCTAAACATCGAGATAGTTCCTCAAGGATACCTAAAAATCTTGGTTGTTGAACCAGACCTTGAGAAGGCCGTTAAGAGTGCACAAGCTAAAGATGCTGAAGTTGATCTGATGAAGAAAGATCTTCACCTTCAAAAGTACAGGGATTTCTCGTTGTTTGAAGATGGAACCTTGTACTTCAGAGACTGCATTGTGGTACCTCGCTTCGAGCTTATGACTGACAAGGACATGAAGGAGGCACATGATACACCGCTATCTATTCATCCGGGTAGCACCAAAATGTATCGTGATCTTCGTCAAAGATACTGGTGGTCTAGAATGAAGCAGGACATTGCTCGCTATGTTGCTGAATGTTATGTGTGTCGTCGCGTTAAAGCAGAACATCAGAAGCCTGCTGGAATTCTGCAACCGCTCCCTATTCCTCTATGGAAATTGGATAAGGTTCATATGGATTTCATTACTGGCCTTCCCAAGTCATAGAAGGGTCACGATGCTATTCTTGTCATCGTCGACCAACTCTCTAAAGTTGCACACTTTCTGCCTGTCAAAGAGACAATCACTGCTAGTCAGTTAGCAGAGTTATACATCTCCAGAATTGTTTCACTCCACGGTATACCGAAAGAGATCAGTTCGGACCGTGGCGGCCTTTTCACTTCTAAGTTCTGGGAAAGTTTCCATGCAGCAATGGGAACTCATATCACATGGAGTTCAGCATATCACCCCCAGTCCCAAGGCCAAGTCGAACGAGTAAATCAAGTGCTTGAAGACATGCAGCGACCTTGTGTTATTTCTTTCGGTAAGAAGTGGGAAGAATCTCTCCCGTATGCTGAGTTCTCTTATAACAACAGCTATCAAGCCAGCTTGAAAATGGCCCCCTTCGAAGTGCTTTATGGACGTAAGTGTCGAACCCCTCTGAATTGGTCAGAAACTGGGGAACGACCGCTCGTGGGTCCGGATATTATTCAACACGCCGAAGAGCAAGTCCGTATCGTTCGAGAAAATCTCAAAGTAGCTCAGGACCGCTAGAAGAGCAACTATGATCGCAAACGATGGGGTCTGACTTATCAACCTGGTGATCAGGCTTATCTGCGAGTCACTCCTATGAAGGGCACTCACCATTTCGGAATCAAGGGCAAGCTAGCTCCCCGCTACATTGGTCCCTTTCGCATTGTTGCTAGATGTGGTCAGGTGGCATATAAATTGGAGTTGCCGCAACAATTCTCTCATATCCACGACGTCTTCCACGTGTCACAGCTTCGAAATTGCTTCAAGGAATCTCCGCACCGTACAATGGATCACGAGGTGCTCGAATTGCAAGATGACCTATCTTATAAGGAGCATCCGATCTGTATTCTCGATGAAGCTGAACATCGGACCCGCCAGAAGGTTACCAAGTTCCTAAAAGTACAGTGGTCGAATCATACTGAAGATGAAGCCACTTGGGAACGCGAGGATCATCTTCGCAAGGAATACCCCGACCTATTTCCTTCTACCTCCTGAATTCTCGGGACGAGAATTTCTTTTAGTGGAGGAGAATTTGTAACACCCCTGTGTAATAACCACTGTGGTCAACTGCTAATACGCTAAGTCATCTTCATTTGCAGAGCCTAGTCATAGTGGTTATTAAAAACAATTCAAATTCTATTCTGAAAATCAACTCAAAATCAAAAGTGCAAAACAAAGTTGCTCAAAACTTGTAGGAAAAATGTTCATTAATTAGCAAATAATCCAGAAGCCATTATAAAAATATAGTCAATAGTATTTAAATTCTTAAATCGATAATAGCAACCAAAAATCAGAAGCTAAAACAATTCACTTAATGCATTTCCATTTGACCAAAATTGTAAACAAAGTCCAACACCCACCAAACTTTTTGTGGCATTGTATAATATTGCAGGGTTAAATAGGTGATCAGTTACATATTTTACAAAACTCATATAGTGGCTCTAAATAATCCAAGACAGAAGTAAAGAAAAAGAAAAACAGAAAAGGAAAAATATGCAGAGGAATTACCTGGCGCTTACCTGAGGCCGAGACGGCCCAGCCCACCTCCCTCACCTGTTCCCCTCCTGTGTGTCACCGCTGCCATGGCCGCGCTTGCCGCACCGCTCGCTGCTCGCCACCGCGACTAGGCAGGAAGCTGGAGGGGATAAGGGCGAGCCCCTGTCCAACCCCCTGGACGCCTCACCTCAGCCACTCCTTTTTCCCTCTCCTTCGCCCGTCCCCTTCCTCCACAGATCGGCCGAGCGCCGTCACCCCCTTAGCCATCACCCTCGCGCACGCCTAGCTCCCCGCGGACCGTGCTTGGGCCAGGGGAGTCGCCGTCGACCACCTCGTCTACTGGAGCCACTCGGTGGAGCTAAAGCCTCCTGCATCGACCTCAGCGACATCTTCTTCCTCCTCGGGCCAGCGAGCATTTCCGGCAAAATTTGACCCCTCTTGTCGCTACTAAGCCATCACCGGCCTTCGTGTGCCTCCCGGTGAGCCCTCCTTCCAACCCGTGACAATGCATCCGCAAACTTCGAACTACGACCGCCGCCATCATCGTTGCAGCCGCCGATGCAGGCCTTCCCTCGTCCAACCGCTCGCGCCATCGGATACGGCGCACCGTGAGCGTCTCGTAGGTGGTCGCTGCTTGTGTTTTGGTCAAGTGTGCGCCGATTCCGAGCGGCGTCGCCTCCTTTGGTGCCTGCCGGAGTAGCGCCGGCGCGCGCGCCGGAAGTTTGAACTCCGGTGGGCCACGTGTCGACCCCTGCGGCTAATCCCAGTCCTAAGCACTCACTGACTGGTGGGTCCAACACTGTAGCAATTAGGATTAAACTAAACTAACCTATTAACTACTGTGTCACTGACAACTGGGCCCCATCTCACTAATTAGCTAGTTAGATTAGTTTAAAATCTGGTTTAACTAACAGTGGCTGACAGCTGGGTCCCACTGGACCCAGTTGACCAGTCAAACTGCTGACTGGGCTGGTCTCAGTCGATGACATGTGGGCCCCACTGACCCTGTTGACCAGTCAATGCTGACTGGGTCAACTGCTCACTGTACACAGCTGACTCAGCTGGCTGGTCCCACCTGTCAGCCCCTCTGGTGCACTCTGGTTGCAGTGCACCGGGTGCACCCAGTGTTTTCCAGTGCATTTTTTGAATTAATCTAATTCCAGAAATTCCAGAAAATGTTAAAATCTTTCGAAAATCATTGAAATTAAACCGTAGCTCGGATCAAAAAACTTTGTACATGAAAGTTGATCAGAACGACGAGAAGAAGCTTACCGTGTCGTCTATTTCCGTGTTGGGATCCTATACAGAGGTGAACCCATAACATTTAGCCTGTTTTCGGTAGATGAAAAGTGCACATATACCGGTTATTAATTCCAACTTAAATCCTTAAATAACTAATATGACTTAGACTTGCTTTAGGCACCCCTGCACCGCACGTTAGCGTAGCCTGCTCTATGTTGCTTTGTCTGCCTTGTATTTATACTGTTTCCTTCCCCTCTCTCGATAGAGCCCGGTAACGGTGTAGCCTCCGAGATCGACGCAGCTCCGGTGATTGGCTACATTACCGATGATTCTGCCTTTGCCACCGAGCAACCAGGCAAGCCCCCCCCCCCTTTGATCATCTCGATATCGCCCATTTTATTTTCTCATGCTTGCATTAGATTTTGCTACTGTGTTAGTATTATCCTATATCTGCTGCATAGCCTATTTATTGTAACCTGCTATTGATACCTTACTATTATCCTAAACTGTTTAGAATAGACTGGGTAGAGACCCATCAGTGACCCCATTTTGTCCCGACTCCCCTGCTGGATTCTCTGAAGACCCGATCAACGGGATCGAAGACCAAACCCCGGCACCGCACCTCACTTTCCCCTTAGTTGCTCGACACTACTGGGTTACCATCGAGTGCCGAGGGTGGTACCTCATTAGCACTTCTGATGATAACCTTGTAGGTTAGTTAACCGGTCGTGGTAAGCGAGGGTGATTCCTCCTACACCACCCCCAATAACGACGAAGTCGTGCAACACCCCACGTGTGGACCTCGAGGGTGATGCCTCTTACGTCCATCTTGATGTTACATTAGGTGGGAGTACAACGAGGGTGATGCCTCGGATTCCCCTTGATACGGTGACCACACGGATGCCTTGCATTACTGTTGATACTAATACTTGAAAAGGCGGGTCGACCCTGAGGGGTACCCGTGAATGATGGATAGCTACCTGTAAGTTATTTTACGAGGCGCGGCCGGGCATTCTTAGCCCTTGCAGCAAGTCCTCGAGACGGGGCGACAGGGTCACATCGATCGTGAGTCTCTGCTCGTTACCGCAAGCCCCTAGACCTCTAACGATTTGAATATTTGATCCAAGCCGGCCTATGGTCGGATAGCACTAACCATCACGTGGGAAGAGTTATGGGCACTCTGCATCGTAGCATCAGCCGAAAGCTCTGTCAGGCGTCCAGTTCAGCATCGCGGCACGGCTGGGCCGGCGCCATCCTAAGGGGTGGTACCTGGATCCGTGTGTGCGCAATGACCCGGAGGGCGAGGGGCGATGGCCCAAGACCCTCTTGCGCTTAGGAGGTAGACCGACGGGGACTTCTCTGCTGAGCTGTAGGTAGGGTTGCGGTGTATCATTTGGCCAAGGCCGGGCATGACCCAGGAAATTGTGTCCGGCCAGAGTTAAGTGAGTGTGGTGGGTAAGTTGGTGCACCCCTACAGGGAAGAACACATCTATCGATAGCCGGTCCTACGGTAAAGGACACTCGGAGTTGTATCCCGATCGATACAGCTAGAACTTGAGATGATACCTGGATATGTGGCTCCGGGATCGCTTTCTCGCAGGGAGTCGAGAAAGGTTCTCTGGGCGAGACTGTTACTTGATACTATTACTACTTTACATTATGCTGATCTGCACTCTTCTAATGCTGCAAGACCGATGAAGATGCTGAAGATGCTAGTCTTTGCTAGGTCTAGGCTTTCCCCCTCTATTCTGGCATTTCTGCAGCCCAGTCCACATATACAGCACCCCTTTGATAATGTTGCATATGTAGTGTAGATCCTTGGCTTGCTAAGTACTTCGGATGAGTACTCACGGTTGCTTTACTTTCTTTTTCCCCATATCCATTTGATGCAACCAGCTGCCGGAGCCCCTGAGACAGCTGCCCCGCCGACGACTTCCACTACTTCCCTGAGGGTGGATCCTTCTACAAGTTGGCTGATGTCCAGGAGTAGGAACGGAGGGTCCCATGCAGGAGGCTTGCGCCTTTCGATCGTAGTGTTTTATTTTTGTTCCGCCTTTCTAAAGGCTTCTCTATTTTCTATTTTATATCTGTACTCCGATATCTAACGCTTCCGCTAATGCTTGTTCTCATCAAGCTTTGTATTCGAGCCCTCGAGGCCCTGGCTTGTAATAAATGCTTGTATGACTTTGTTTATATTTTAGAGTTGTGTTGTGATATCTTCAAGTGAGTCCTTGGGCTTGATCGTGTGCATTTGCGTGTATGATTAGTGCACGATTAAACCGTTGGCGTCACAGGTTGGTATCAGAGCCGGCTGCCTCTGGGAATCTCCCTTTCCAACTCCTTGGCCGAAGTTGAGTCTTGTGGTCTAAAACTGTTTTACTAACATGGCTGTGTGGGTTACGGGCCCACGTCTCCGAATGGGTGGTATTAGGATCTTTTACTCCTCGACCCTTACTCTGGGACTCTAATCTCTCTTCCTTTCGGGTTAAAGATTTTACTAACTCTAACATTAGGTTCTCGTGATCACATCCACCCGGAGATCTGAATTTATTCCTCCTTGCTTCAAGATTGTGGACCAGGTTCTGCTTACAGGATCCTTTTATCGAGGGCACCCTATGTTGTCACTTGCAGATTCCTCGCTCCAGCAGTTTTCTCCGACATGATGTAGCCTTTACTATGTCACGTTGTGTACTTCCTTACCGCGTGCCTGCACGCCGCCTAGTTGTCTAGCCTTCCCCTTTCAGCTGTCATAATGCCGGATTGTAACCGAGGCTATGTGTGGATTTGAATGTCTAGTGCGAATATGATGAAGTATCTATTGCACTTCCTTCTGTTGTGCGTGTTACTTCATGAATCATTCCATACACCTGTAGTTTTTCTTGCTAAACTGCCCCTGTTAATTTGGCAGGATGGCTGATGATCCTCCACCTCCATCTTATATTGCTGAAATGAGGCAGCAGTTTGAACTCAACCATCAGTTTATGACCGGAGTATTGGCTCAGTTCCCAACTAAAAATGCTCAGCAACAGACTGCTCCAATAACTCTGCCAGAATTTGTGCGCCTCAACCCGTCTGTTTTCCACAGCTCCACCAATCCTATGGATGCTGATGATTGGCTTCGTGATATCATGTTTGAAATGAAGTCAGCTAGTGTGACCCCTGACAGTTATGTCGCCTTTGCGACATTTCACTTGAAGGGTCCCGCTGCTCAATGGTGGGAAAGCCACAAGAGTATGTTGCCTGCTGAATCTATAATCACTTGGCAGGAATTTCAGTCAGCTTTTCATGCACGGTACATTCCTGAAGGTCTGATTGACTAGAATAAGCAGGAGTTTCATAAACTCACCCAGGGCAAAATGACTCTGGATGAATATCAGAGGAAATTTCTCGAATTATCCCGCTATGCTAAAGATGATGTCAACACTGACGCTCACAAGAAGGAGAAATTCCGTGAAGGACTGTGTTCAGATATACAGCTTGCACTTCTTGTCCATGATTGTGAGGATTTTGCGACGCTTGTCAGTCAAGCCTACCGAGTTGAAACTGGTCTGGCTAAATACTAGGAGTCGCTCAAACGCACTCGTGAAGCTGACTCATCCTCGGGTCAGCCTGTTCAGAAACGTCGGGTGTGGATTCCGCACAATGTTTATCACCGACCTGCTCCAACACCAAGGCCATCTTATGTTGCACCTCGTCTGCCTCCACCACCAAGACACTATATAGTGAAAGTGGACAGCTCAATACTTTGGCTCCTCCCCAAAATGATGGTTTATGCCGTAAGTGTGGACAGCCAGGGCACCGTGCTAATAACTGTCCTCAGGGTTAGTCGCAGAATCCATCACGTCATCCTGTTGACCGTAGGAAGGGCCATCGAAACCATCCTAGCAGAAATCGTAAGGCCAGAACACCTGCTAGTCAGCTTGTTCATGTCAACCATGTCAAGATTGAAGAAGCTCGACATGACACCAACATTGTGATGGGCACCCTTCTAGTGAATTCAATCCCAGTTTCTGGAGCGTCGCACTCCTTCATGTTCGAAAGTTTTGCGCGAAGCCATGATATACCTTTCGAGGAGATGTCCACCCCATTAGTAATCCAGTCACCCAGGGCTAATTGGCAAACTGCCATGGTAAGCCACGGTAACCACATTGTGATTGGAGGATTGATGTTCCCCGTTGCTCTCATTGCTCTCAAGACCTCCAACATAGACATTATTCTGGGTATGGACTGGTTGAAGTCTCATAAAGCTTTGATTGACTGTGCCACTGAAACAGTCCGCATCACTCATCCTTCCGGCCAGACAGTCAGATACTCAGCTTAGACAGTTTGGAATGCCGAGGATCAGTTATATGTTCTGAATGCATTGAATGCTTCACCACTTTAAGGCATCAAGAATGTTCCAGTTGTTCGTGATTTTCAAGATGTCTTTCCAGAAGAACTTCCAGGAATACCCCCTGCTAGAGCTGTAGAGTTTGTCATCGACTTGAAGCCTGGCACTACCCCTATTGCGAAGCGACCTTATAAGATGCCTCCGCATCACCTTATTGAACTTAAGGAAGAAATCGACAAGTCACTTAAGAAGGGTTTCATCCGCCCCAGTTCCTCTGCTTGGGGAGCACCTTCACTCTTCGTCAAGAAGAAGGATGGTACGAATCGGTTGGTTCAAGATTACCGACCTATCAACCAAGCAACAATTCAGAACAAGTATCCGCTTCCCAGAATCAATGATCTGTATGATCAACTTGCTGGTTCCTCAGTGTTCTCTAAACTTGATTTGAGATTGGGATACCACCAGATCCGAGTTCGTGAAGAGGATATTCCGAAGACAGCATTCGTTACTCGCTATAGCTCTTATGAGTACACTATCATGTCTTTCTGCTTGACTAATGCTCCAGCAACTTTCTCCCAGTTAATGAACTACATCTTCATGGATTATCTCGACAAATTCATTATGGTATATTAGGATGATATCCTGGTATATTCGAAGAATGAAGAAGAACATGCCGAACATCTTCGGCTTGTACTGGAGAAGCTGCGTGAACATCAATTGTATGCCAAGTATTCCAAGTGCGAGTTCTGGTTATCTGAAGTGACATATCTCGGCCATGTGATTTCCAAAGATGGCATTGCCGTTAACCCAGAACGAGTTCAGGCTATTCTTGAATGGACTCCGCCGAAGAATGTCAAGCAAGTCAGAAGTTTTCTCGGCCTTGCAAGCTATTGCCGCCGCTTTGTCGAGAATTTCTCAAAGATTATTAAGCCTTTGCCTGATCTGCTTCATAAAGGCGTTAAGTTTGAATGGACAGAAAAATGTCAGGAAAGTTTTCAAACACTCAAAGACAAGCTGACATCTGCCCCAGTACTTGCTCCTCCAGATTCTCGCAAGGATTTTGTGATCTATTGTGACGCATCCCGTGAAGGACTAGGCTGTGTCCTAATGCAAGAGCGTAAAGTGATTGCCTATGGCTTTCGTCAGTTGCACCCGCATGAAGAAAATTATCCGGTACATGATCTAGAACTAGCTGCTGTCATCTATGCACTGCAGTTGTGGCGACATTACCTCCTCGGTAATCGTTGCGAGATCTACACGGATCATAAAAGCCTGAAGTACTTGTTCACTCAACCATCTCTAAATCTCAGCCAGCAAAGATGGATGGAGACTATTGCGGACTATGATTTGGGTATTTCTTATACCCCTGGCAAGGCTAATGTAATGGCTGATGCATTGAGTCGTAAATCCTATTGCTGTGAACTTGAAGTCCAGCTAGAGCAACCACTTCTGTATGAAGAGCTTTGAAAGCTAAACATCGAGATAGTTCCTCAAGGATACCTAAAAACCTTGGTTGTTGAACCAGACCTTGAGAAGGCCGTTAAGAGTGCACAAGCTAAAGATGCTGAAGTTGATCTGATGAAGAAAGATCTTCACCTTCAAAAGTACAGGGATTTCTCGTTGTTTGAAGATGGAACCTTGTACTTCAGAGACTGCATTGTGGTACCTCGCTTCGAGCTTATGACTGACAAGGACATGAAGGAGGCACATGATACACCGCTGTCTATTCATCCGGGTAGCACCAAAATGTATCGTGATCTCCGTCAAAGATACTGGTGGTCTAGAATGAAGCAGGACATTGCTCGCTATGTTGCTGAATGTGATGTGTGTCGTCGCGGTAAAGCAGAACATCAGAAGCCTACTGGAATTCTACAACCGCTCCCTATTCCTCTATGGAAATTGGATAAGGTTCAGATGGATTTCATTACTGGCCTTCCCAAGTCACAGAAGGGTCACGATGCTATTCTTGTCGTCGTCGACCAACTCTCTAAAGTTGCACACTTTCTGCCTGTCAAAGAGACAATCACTGCTAGTCAGTTAGCAGAGTTATACATCTCTAGAATTGTTTCACTCCACGCTATACCGAAAGAGATCAGTTCGGACCGTGGCGGCCTTTTCACTTCTAAGTTCTGGGAAAGTTTCCAAGCAGCAATGGGAACTCATATCACCTGGAGTTCAGCATATCACCCCCAGTCCCAAGGCCAAGTCGAACGAGTAAATCAAGTGCTTGAAGACAAGCTGCGAGCATGTGTTATTTCTTTCGGTAAGAAGTGGGAAGAATCTCTCCCGTATGCTGAGTTCTCTTATAACAACAGCTATCAAGCCAGCTTGAAAATGGCCCCCTTCGAAGTGCTTTATGGACGTAAGTGTCGAACCCCTCTGAATTGGTCAGAAATTGGGGAACGACCGCTCGTGGGTCCGGATATTATTCAACACGCCGAAGAGCAAGTCCGTATCGTTCGAGAAAATCTCAAAGCAGCTCAGGACCGCCATAAGAGCAACTATGATCGCAAACAATGGGGTCTGACTTATCAACCTGGTGATCAGGCTTATCTACGAGTCACTCCTATGAAGGGCACTCACCGTTTCGGAATCAAGGGCAAGCTAGCTCCCCGCTACATTGGTCCCTTTCGCATTGTTGCCAGACGTGGTCAGGTGGCATATAAATTGGAGTTGCCGCCGCAATTCTCTCATATCCACGACGTCTTCCACGTGTCACAGCTTCGAAAATGCTTCAAGGAATCTCCGCACCGCGCAGTGGATCATGAGGTGCTCGAATTGCAAGATGACCTATCTTATAAGGAGCATCCGATCTGTATTCTCGATGAAGCTGAACGTCGAACCCGCCAGAAGGTTACCAAGTTCCTGAAAGTACAGTGGTCGAATCATACTGAAGATGAAGCCACTTGGGAACGCGAGGATCATCTTCGCAAGGAATACCCCGACCTATTTCCTTCTACCTTTTGAATTCTCGGGACGAGAATTTCTTTTAGTGGAGGAGAATTTGTAACACCCCTGTGTAATAACCACTGTGGTCAACTGCTAATACGCCAAGTCATCTTCATTTGCAGAGCCTAGTCATAGTGGTTATTAAAAACAATTCAAATTCTATTCTGAAAATCAACTCAAAATCAAAACTGCAAAACAAAGTTGCTCAAAACTAGTAGGAAAAATGTTCATTAATTAGCAAATAATCCAGAAGCCATTATAAAAATATAGTCAACATTATTTAAATTCTTAAATCGATCATAGCAACCAAAAATCAGAAGCTAAAACAATTCACTTAATGCATTTCCATTTGACCAAAATTGTAAACAAAGTCCAACACCCACCAAACTTTTTGTGGCATTGTCAAATAATGCAGGGTTAAATAGGTGATCAGTTACATATTTTACAAAACTCATATAGTGGCTCTAAATAATCCAAGACAGAAGTAAAGAAAAAGAAAAACAGAAAAGGAAAAATATGCAGAGGAATTACCTGGCGCTTACCTGAGGCCGAGACGGCCCAGCCCACCTCCCTCACCTGTTCCCCTCCTGTGTGTCACCGCCGCCATGGCCGCGCTCGCCGCACGGCTCGCTGCTCGCCACCGTGACTAGGCAGGAAGCTGGAGGGGATAAGGGTGAGCCCCTGTCCAACCCCCTGGACGCCTCACCTCAGCCACTCCTTTTTCCCTCTCCTTCGCCCGTCCCCTTCCTCCACAGATCGGCCGAGCACCGTCACCGCCTTAGCCGTCACCCTCGTGCACGCCTAGCTCCCCGCGGACCGTGCTTGGGCCAGGGGAGTCGCCGTCGACTACCTCGTCTATTGGAGCCACTCGGTGGAGCTGAAGCCTCCCGCATCGACCTTGGCGACATCTTCTTCCTCCTCGGGCCAGCGAGCATTTCCGGTGAAATTTGACCCCTCTTGTCGCTACTAAGCCATCACCGGCCTTTGTGTGCCTCCCGGTGAGCCCTCCTTCCAATTCCCCTTCATGGCTAGTCGATTAGCAGCTCTAGCCGCCTGTCGCCATTGCCGCTGCTCTGACCTCCGCGGATGAGCTCGCTGCCGTTGCATTGGACCTCTCCGCGATTAACCAAACCCTCTGGCGTGCTCCTGGAGTTCCAGGGAAGCGCGCAGCCATTTTATTTAGGAGAAACTGCACCCGTGACAACGCATCCGCAAACTTTGAACTACGGCCGCCGCCATCATTGTTGGAGCCACCGATGCAGGCCTTCCCTCGTCCAACTGCTCCCGCCATCGGATGCGGCGCACCGTGAGCGTCTCGTAGGTGGTCGCTGCTTGCGTTTTGGTCAAGTGTGCGCCAATTCCGAGCGGCGCCGCCTCCTCTGGTGCCTGCCGGAGTAGCGCCGGCGCGCGCGCCAGAAGTTTGAACTCCGGTGGGCCATGTGTCGACCCCTGCGGCTAATCCCAGTCCTAAGCACTCACTAACTGGTGGGTCCAACACTGTAGCAATTAGGATTAAACTAAACTAACCTATTAACTACTGTGTCACTGACAACTGGGCCCCATCTCACTAATTAGCTAGTTAGATTAGTTTAAAATCAGATTTAACTAACAGTGGCTGACAGCTGGGTCCCACTGGACCCAGTTGACCAGTCAAACTGCTGACTGCGCTGATCCCAGTCGAAGACATGTGGGCCCCGCCGACTCTGTTGACCAGTCAATGCTGACTGGGTCAACTGCTGACTGTACACAGCTGACTCAGCTGGCTGGTCCCACCTGTCAGCCCCTCTGGTGCACTCTGGGTGCAGTGCATCGGGTGCACCCTGTGTTTTCCTGTGCATTTTTTGAATTAATCTAATTCCAGAAATTCCAGAAAATGTTAAAATCTTTAGAAAATCATTGAAATTAAACCGTAGCTCGGATCGAAAAACTTTGTACATGAAAGTTGATCAGAACGACGAGACGAAGCTAACCGTGCCTTCTGTTTCCGTGTCGGGACCCTCTACGGAGGTGAACCCATAACTTTTAGCCTGTTTCTGGTAGATGAATAGTGCACATATACCGGTTATTAATTCCAACTTAAATCCTTAAATAACTAATATGACTTAGACATGCTTTAGGCACCCCTGCACCGCACGTTAGCGTAGCCTGCTCTGCGTTGCTTTGTCTGCCTTGTATTTATACTGTTTCCTCCCCCTCTCTCAATAGACCCCGATACCGGTGTAGCCTCCGAGATCGACGCAGCTCCGGTGATTGGCTACATTACCGACGATTCTGCCTTTGCCACCGAGCAACCAGGCAAGCCCCCCCCACCCTTTGATCATCTCGATATCGCCCATTCTATTTTCTCATGCTTGCATTAGATTTTGCTACTGTGTTACTGTTATCCTATATCTACTGCATAGCCTGTTTATTGTAACCTGCTGTTGATACCTTACTGTTATCCTAAACTGTTTAGAATAGACTGGGTAGAGACCCATCAGTGACCCCATTTTGACCCGACTGCCCTGCTGGATTCTCAGAAGACCCGATCAACGGGATCGAAGACCAGACCCCGGCACCGCACATCACTTTCCCCTTATTTCCTCGACACTACTGGGTTACCACCGAGTGCCGAGGGTGGTACCTCCTTAGCACTTCTGATGATAACCTTGTAGGTTAGTTAACCGGTCGTGGTAAGCGAGGGTGATTCCTCCTACACCACCCCCGATAACGACGAAGTCGTGCAACACCCCACGTGTGGACCTCGAGGGTGATGCCTCTTACGTCCATCTTGATGTTACATCAGGTGGGAGTACAACAAGGGTGATGCCTCGGATTCCCCTTGATACGGTGACCACACGGATGCCTTGCATTACTGTTGATACTAATACTTGAAAAGGCGGGTCGACCCTGAGGGGTACCCGCGAATGATGGATAGCTAGCCGTGAGTTATTTTACGAGGCGTGGCCGGGCATTCTTAGCCCTTGTAGCAAGTCCTCGAGATGGGGCGACGGGGTCACATCGATCGTGAGTCTCTGCTCGTTACCGCAAGCCCCTAGACCTCTAACGATTTGGATATTTGATCCGAGCCGGCCTATGGTCGGATAGCACTAACCATCACGTGGGAAGAGTTATGGGCACTCTGCATCGTAGCATCAGCCGAAAGCTCTGTCAGGCATCCAGTTCAGCATTGCGGCATGGCTGGGCCGGCGCCATCCTGAGGGGTGGTACCTGGATCTCCGTGTGCGCAACGACCCGGAGGGCGTGGGGCGATGGCCCAAGACCCTCTTGCGCTTAGGAGGTAGACCGGCGGTGACCTCTCTGCTGAGCTGTAGGTAGGGTTGCGGTGTATCGTTTGGCCGAGGCCGAGCAGGACCCAGGAAAGTGTGTCCTGCCGGAGTTAAGCGAGCGTGGTGGGTAAGTTGGTGCACCCCTGCAGGGAAGAACACATCTATCGATAGCCGGTCCTATGGTAAAGGACACTCGGAGTTGTATCCCGATCGATACAGCTAGAACTTGAGATGATACCTGGATATGTGGCTCCGGGATCACTTTCTCGCAGGGAGTCGAGAAAGGATCTCTGGGCGAGACTGTTACTTGATACTATTACTACTTTACATTATGTTGATCTGCACTCTTCTAATGCTGCAAGACCGATGAAGATGCTGAAGATGCTAGTCTTTGCTAGGTCTAGGCTTTCCCCCTCTATTCTGGCATTTCTGCAGCCCAGTCCACATATACAGCCCCCCTTTGATAATGTTGCATATGTAGTGTAGATCCTTGGCTTGCTAAGTACTGCGGATGAGTACTCACAGTTGCTTTACTTTCTTTTTCCCCATATCCATTTGATGCAACCAGCTGCCGGAGCCCCTGAGACAGCTGCCCTACCGACGACTTCCACTACTTCCCCGAGGGTGGATCCTTCTACAAGTTGGCCGACGTCCAGGAGTAGGAATGGAGGGTCCCAGGCAGGAGGCCTGCGCCTTTCGATCGTAGTGTTTTATTTTTGTTCCGCCTTTCTAAAGGCTTCTCTGTTTTCTGTTTTATATCTGTACTCAGATATCTAACGCTTCCGCTAATGCTTGTTCTCATCAAGCTTTGTATTCGAGCCCTCGAGGCCCTGGCTTGTAATAAATGTTTGTATGACTTTGTTTGTGTTTTAGAGTTGTGTTGTGATATCTTCAAGTGAGTCCTTGGGCTTGATCATGTGCATTTGCGTGTATGATTAGTGCACGATTAAGTCGGGGGCGTCACATTGTTCTTCAGTCCAAAACCTCGGTGATAATCAATTTCTTTATCCTTCGTAAGGGCTGACCCCAAAGAATGCAAGCTTCAAGGAATGAAGCTATTCATTAAATGCGGGGCCATTGGGGTCGTACTCAGCTGGAAATAGCGGAAATGATTCTTGGGGATTTTTTTTATTTTCTTCATCATTGATTTCCATCGTCTGAACATCTTCAGAAGCAGGCACATTTTCATCGATAGGCTTCAATGGAGCAAGAGGCCTTTTGGCTATCTCTGGAGCTGGTGGCATGGGAGCACTGGTCTGACCTTCAATTTCCTTCGCCGAAACTCCTTCAGCGGCTTTCTCTTTCTCAGGCACTAGGGCCTTTTCTTTCGGTGCACTCTCATGAGAGGGAGGCACGTCAACTTCTTCGGTCAATTGAGTCACAACTTGTTCACCTTCAACCTGCTGCGGCAACACTGGTGGTACGACTGCTTGGGCAACTTCTTCGTGAGCCATGGGCTCTTCCAATTTCTTCTCTTCATGTTCTGGCTGTGAAGCCAAAGAACCAGGAGCAGGGTCAACCTCCATCTAGGTGTGAGCACCAGATGAGAAGACCGGGGTGATAATACCTCGGGAAGCAACTTGCTCCCCCTCAATTTTATCATCCTCCTTGATGAATCTGGAGGGCTCAGCTTGACTTTCCTTCAAAGGCGATGAAGCATCTTTTTCCATCTGAATTTCTTCGTCAACTTTTTCTTCAGGAGCATTTTGCTCAGGCACGACATTCTCATCGGTAGGATTGTCCACAAAGATATCCATCACATCTGATTCTTGTGCAACTGAGGTAGGGATGATAACTACTGCAGGCACAACTTGTTGCTTGGTTTCTTCCTCAGAGCGAGGGGATGGAGGAATTTGTTGAAATGGGACACTTGTATCAACAGGTGCTTCAGTCGTTACAGATTGGACACGGTGGTCCTTGATATCTTTCGGCTTGCTGGCTCTTGCCTGAGCTTTCTGACGCTTCTCTTCTCTTTCTCTTCGTCGAGCATTATCTGCTTGACGCTTAATCTCATCGTTACTTCGATCACAGAGTTGAGAAACATCCATCTTCATCTTTGAGTGCCACTCAATTTTGTTGTTTCTCATAACAGTGAGGGCTTTGGTGATCTCAAGAATCCCCTTGTTCACGTCTTTTCTTTCAGACTCAGATTTTGCATCCTTTCTCATTTGTTCAAGGAGTTTCTTGTCCTCTATAGCCTGGTTCAGTTCCTTGGTAATTTCTTTCAGCTCAGAGGAGTGCCTTGCTACCATTTTGGTAACATCTTCAGGCAGTCCCAAACTGCTCAACTTAGATGGATTTGCATCATAGGAAGCCCCTTCAATGATGTCAAACATAAGATCAAAATCATATTCCTCAGTGGAAGCAGGAACAATTTTCTTCACCTTCTTGGCAGGACCAGTAGCTTTTTCATCAGTTATCAACTTTCTCTTCACCACTGGGGCAACAGAACCCGAAGGTTTATCTGATGTGATAGGAGCAAGCCTTGGTGAAGATCTTAATGGAGGTGAAACCTTTGCTGGAGAGGGAGTTTGGTACGGCTTATCAAGCAGCGCTTTTTGATCATACATGGGAATTTCTTCGCCAACATTATCATGAGAAGAATCTTCAGATGAGGCAGATGCTGCATTTCTTGACTTACTAGCAGCCGATTTCTTCCTCGAAGCTCGAGGGGAAATAGTCTTTCTCTTTTTCTTTTCTTTTCTTTCGGACAGACGCCCTTTCCTTCTTCTCTTGTACATCTTGTTGAGTTAACTCAACATTTCGTTGTTCCACCTGATTCTTCTTTGCCTCCTTGGCGTCACGCTTGGCCTTTGCCTTTGCTCTCTATTCCACTTCCTCGGGGAAGTCGGCAATTGTCTTTAATGAGTCTGCATGAGCATTGGGGGGAGGAGCTGGCCTAACTTTTTCATCATTTGAACCTAGGCAGCCCTCTGCAATGTAGTCATTCCAAGGTGGAGTGAATGCAAATAGGATCTGATATTTTATTTGAACGTTCTCATAGTTGAACCACTTCTTCGCCCAATGACGGCAAATCTTTTGCAACCTGTTATTTCTATCATTTGCAGTTTCAACTCCAGGTGGATTCTTGTACGTTTCAGGGTCTGACATCTCACCTGCAGTATTTCTCTCTCTTCCTCGACCACCTTTCTTGGGATTTCCATCAGAGAACAGGGTCTTGGAATCGGTGATTTGCTCGTCCTCAGGTTGACTGTGTGCTGAGGGAATATCATCATCTTCTTCAGCAGATTCTGATTCATACTTCTTCTTCGGGACTTTTGGCGGCTTAGCTGATTTCCTTTCAGTCACCTTTGCTTTATCAGCCACTCGCGACTGCTATGGATGTTCTTCCTCGGACCCAGAACGCTCTTCCGAACTGTTTGCCATGACCAATCCTGAGAGAAAAACAAGAATTCAAAGGAAAACAGTAAGAAGTCACAAACATGCACATAACAAATTTGACTCAAAACAGATAATTTTCGGAAGCAGCAAAGGAATTCATGGCATATACTTTGGAAGATATCATCGAGAGAATTGCAATATGCCTTAAGACAGAGTAACAATTCCTCTAATCTTTTGATGTATATCTCATAAACCCTAGATCCAAACTGACTGGTACGAGGAACTTCTACAAACTGTACAAGTCATGACTTAGAGAAGCCTAAAGATCTATCGCAAGAAAATAAACAAGATAAATAGCGTCAGGATGAACTGCCCTAGAATAGAAGATGGATAGGGCTAGTTCCAGATCTGTATGCCCTAACATGGCAATGCAGACCAACTAAGGCAGTGCGGGAGAGAAGGAGTTACCGCACTGGTGCGACCAACAGTGATGGGGCTTCACCGCAGTTGCACGGCAAGGCTCGTCGTCGATGCTGCTTCGAGCTCGGGCTCGGGAGGAGAGCGAGATGGGAGGTATGAGGCCGAACAGAGAATGAACTAAGGAAGAAGAAACCTGGAGAAGGGGGTTTATATAACCTGAGGGAGAAACACCTCCCTCCGAATTCTACGGCCAAAAAACCCGGGACGTTCCACATTCAACGGATAGGATCACGAACATGAGATCGTGGGCACGTGTCAGCCGTTTCCTGTGAAAATCTCTGTAACTGAACTAAGAACCGAAGGGTTTGAGGAAGTGCAAGCGCCAAAACAGATGAAATTTCGAAGTAGATTTCATTCGTGACCAAGGACGTCAGAGTGAAATCACTTTCAAATCAAGTTGCATGTTTATGACAAGAAAGAACCAAATAAAAACCAGAGAAGAACATGACTCCAAACCCAAAACCAAACAAGGGAAAAACAAAGGCACAAACACTTCGAATGAAAACACAGAAAAATAAGCACCAACAATACTTGATCTCAGGGCTTATGATAAACATGAGATATCCCTGAGAGAAATTCCTGCAAGAGATGATTAGTCACTGGTACAGCGAGGTGCTATACAAACGGTTTTTAACCCCTTTCCGTGATGGCATTTTGAACCGTCGCCAGGTGAGTGACTGCGATAGGGGGGTCCTTTCCACACGACCCAGAAAATGTCGGGGATAGGGAGCCTTGATGCATATAGTTGTCCCTGTAAAACTGTTTCTGATATCTCGAATATCCAAAACGCTTCATCTTTGCAATTCGTTTGTGCTCGCATTGCCATTGCAGTCGGTATTCTGTAGTGCTACGTTTACGATGCGCGACCCATCACAAACAGTTCTCGATTATAGAACGTGTACGATAAGCAGACAATCACACATATTTACTTTTCCTCGACTGTATGCGATTCGACGTAAGAGCGCATACAGTTGTCCCTATAAAACTATATGCGAAGCTTGAATACATCCCACACGATTCATCCATCATACCCGCGTCGGATGAAGACCTATCGCACGCGTTCTTCAATGACCATTGCGCACAACATCATAAACAGTCCATAATTGCCAAGCGTGTGTGATAAGGTGACATTCGCAAACATTTAATAAGAAGGAACTGTGTGCGATGCTGTTGTTAATCGCACACGTTTTTTCTTGGCTGATCGTGTGTGTAGTAGAGATTTATCGCACACGTAGTGGATCCGAGAAACGTGTCTGATCTTCACGTCTATCACAGACGTTTCGCTTTCGCAAACTGTGTGCAGTGTAATCCCTAATTTAATCCCTACATTTAAAAAATCACAGATTTTGAATTTGAAAGTAGGCAATCACTTATTTCATATCGAGCCATGTTTATTACAAATATAGGTTCAACCACGAATTCATAATTTGATGCACAGGTACATATACTGAAGAATTACAGAAGCACCAAGAAAAGAATGATGAACCATAGTTGTACTAAAGACTGTAAAGAGAGAGGTGAAAGACATTCTGGTTGCTGTAGAAGGTGAAGCGGAATGCCTATATTGTGCCCTCCTCCATGCGTAATGCGCGCACGACTCCAGGCCAACCCCTTGTGATGGTTGCCCGTCCATCCTTCATTGTCTTCATTAGGACTTCTCGATGGTAATTGTAGTCTAGATGAAATACTTTAACCTTCATTGCATGTCCACCAATCATGTACTTTGCAAGGTAATCTTGAGTAAACTGCTTCGGGAACAACTGTGAACGAAAAAGATTCAGATATTGTTGTCTAACAACTCATTAGGGCAGTAAAAAGAGAAGGCTTCAGAGTTTGTAGTTACCATCCTACAGCTCACTATTGTGTTGGATAGAGCATAAACAAATAATTTGCTTGCCACCATTCATATCTTTTTGCTAATAATCCTTATCAGTTTCCTCACTTGATGCTTGTTCATGAATATCTCATTGGCCCATACGCAAAAAGGGTCGATGCGTGGATCCTTGCCAAGGGCATATGTACCTACAAGCAACAAGTCAATATTTGAAGCTAACAAGTGTCCAGGCCTGGATCTATATGCACTACGTTATGGAACGACGGGGGGAGTACAAGCCAAGAATTGAAACTAACCTCGGCGGAAAATGGTGGCCACTCCCGTTGTTGTCCTGCATAAGTAGTGGAAAGGCATGATAAGTACAGCAACCTTAACATCAAACAAATATAGCAAAGGTAAACAACATCATCTCCAAATGATAGCTTGAATGTGTTGGTTTCAGCATGCTGTTAAAGCAGATATAAAATGAAAGGGAATGTTACCTACAACAGGCTTAACAGCCATCTGATATTGCAATTCAAACTGGTATTGTTGAAAATGAATAGAACATAGGTCATGCTTAAACATCACACTAGATAAATGTGTAAAACTGAAATAAAGGGCATGTGTTAACTATAGCAGGCATAACTGGAACCAAATATAGCCGTTCAAAGTGGTATTGATGCAATCGAGCGGCACAATTCTGGCTTGCACATAATGAACATCACATTGGGAATGACTGAAATAAACAAGGCATAAATGATCAGTATAACAACCAAATATAGCCATTGAAAACTGGACAGAGTCTCACTGCAACCAACCTAACAAGCAAATACAGATAAACAGGGCATATGCTTGAAAAGTTGACAAATGCTCACTGAACCAACCTAACAAGCAAATACAGATAAACAAGGCATCTGCTTGAAAACTGGACAAATGCTCACTGCAACCAACCTAACAACCAAATACAGATAAACAAGGCATCTGCTTGATAACTGGACAAATGCTCACTGCAACCAACCTAACAACCAAATACAGATAAACACGGCATCTGCTCGATAACTGGACAAATGCACACTGCAACCAACCTAATAACCAAATACAGATAAACAAGGCATCTGCTTGATAACTGGACAAATGCTCACAACAACCAACCTAACAACCAAATACATATAAACAAGGCATCTGCTCGATAACTGGACAAATGCTCACTGCAACCAACCTAACAACCAAATACAGATAAACAAGGCATCTACACACTATAAGCAACCAAATATAGCCATTCGTGAAACCGAAGTGGACAATTCATACTTAAACATCACATAGCCCGATTGAACATTACATTTTTGCATAACTGAAATAATTAAACACGGCACAGTTAAAACACCGCATGGCAAAAGCTACTAGAACAAAGGGTATGGGTTGGCAAGCTAGAAAAGGTAAGATTTGCTGATAGGATGTTGCCTCACATGTCATGGACGGGATCCTTCCAGTTGGAAGAGCACAGACCCATGGTGCGCTCTCTGATGTCACAGATGGGCTATTTCACCTTGGAAGAACCTTTGTGGGTGCCCTCGTCGTGGTCGTGGTCGATGAGATCTGACTTGGCAATTGAGGATCCCAAGCCGCCGCCATAGAACGTGTCCTTCAGAAATGACAAAATGGGCTTGATTTGACCACGTGGCAGAGAAGATCAGCGACAGGGCCATCGAAGAGATCGATGGCGGTTGAACCAGAGGGGTTGGGGATGGACAACTTAACCTGTGATATGGCTCGTGTGAAGCCGTTGCTGTCGATAAGCTTGATGTCGTAGCCAGCTTTCCTGAGATACAGTAATACGCTAGCCCGCTGACGTGAAGCCTTCGGCATGGCAACGTAGTCAACATCTTCATCGGCTTCCGTGGTGAGGTGTTGCTCCGGGATCAACAGGTCGGGGCGAACGGCGGCCACCTCGCCAACGTCCGCCGAAGAGGCCATGATAAACCTCTTCTTGGCCGAACGCTCATCGGGCTCCTCGGGATACATGGTCGGGCTTAGGCTGTGACATTCTGGAGCAGGGGATGTGGATCTGGTGGGGAGGGACACCGCAGGCCTCATCTAAAAACTCAGGGGAGTGGGGCGACGGTATGGGAATCGCTGGGTAACCAGAACTTTATTATCTAAGCTAGGAGGAACGGGCAGACCGGCAGGAGTTGGCGGCGGCGAGGTAGGGTTCAAGGGGGGGGGGGAGGAGGCCCGGTGGGGGACTGTGGAGGGGGGCGGGGTGGTGTTTGAGGATACGCCACGGCTACTGAAATTTTTAGTAATGGTCGGTAGAGATGGTGGTGGATGAGGGAGGGCGATGGTTCATATGCCTCGGCTACTGCAATTTTACTATAAGGTCGGTGCTGGAGTAGTGGGGGCGATGGTTGAAGTACGATGACTACTAAAATTTGGGTAAAGGAATTGATGCGGGGCGGGCGTACCCAAGATCGCACACGGTCCAATAAGAATATGCATGTATGATAATAAGGAAAAGCGGCGGAACCGCCAATTTTTGCAACGCTCAAGGCGGGCAGTTTGTTTTTAGATTTCTAGCTAGCAGGTCTATCGCACACGGTTCATCCTAATTTTCAGACGCAGACGTGGAATTCAATCTAAATAAACTACCTGCCTTTAGCTTGCGCAGGTGGTGATTTTACAGCGCACTAGCATCGCACACGGTTAAGCCAGTACCGCTCCACCTTTGCTCGTGCTTGCGCAAGCATGGGGATTCACAGTGCACTTGCATCGCACAAGGTTAAGCCAGTACACCCGTGTCCATTGAGCGTCATCCGAGTCTTTGCAGCAAAAAAACGTTTGAGAGGGTCAGAAGATAGCCACACCAGCATGTGGCCCAAATATATATGAGTGAAAAGGGTGGTCTGTGATGTTCAAAATTCCAATGCACAACTTTGACCGTGCGGGCCCACGGTTGGGCGCGTCGTCGAAGATTGATGAGAGGGGCCAGAAATCAAGAACCACCTGGAAGTGGCCAAATATATGTAGGAATATAGGGTGTGATGTTTAAAACTTTAAATACACAATGCACAATTTTGGTGGCACCTGCCTCGCAAACCCAAAAGCACCCTTGGATGTGTCTATAATGACATAATGTTGTAGCTACATAGCTAGGGTGCTTGACCCACCTCCCACTTCGTGTCAGCGGGGCGGATGCACGCAATGATACTTTGGTCATACATGCATGTCGCCATGACCTACCATAAGACGGACCAGTGAATCTATCGCTTGGTCAAACGACAACTGTTGTTGTCGATAAAAAATGGATAGAATATATATATATATATATATATATATATATAAACCTCTTGGGCCAATAGATTGAACCATCATAAAAAATCGCACGAGAGGGACCACAAAACCAGCACCGCCTGCATGCGGCCCAAAATGATGTACGTTGGAAGGGGTGATGTGTGTTTTCAATATCGAATAATGTACAATTTAGATGTGGCGCCTGCCTCTCGATACATACAACAACCATGAAAGAGAGGTAGTTAAGGAAGAGATATGCAAGGTACGGTGTTGATCGAACCCAGCAATCCGAGCATGTGGGAGGGAATCCTGACAACACATGAGCTCGAGCTTTGGTTGAATAACATGTGACGGTGACTGGCCCTAACATGAACTAGGAGGACTCCATTCATGGCCAACACATACCCCTCATTATCGGTCAAAGGGATGATGTATATACACTCGGGGAGCCCACAGATATGCGTGTCATCACAAAAAACCGCACAAGGGAGACGTGGTCCATCAGAAGACCGCCTATACACTGCATGCGGCCCAAAAATATGTATGGGTACGATGGTGTGTGATGTGTTCAAATCCCGAATGCACAACTTCGATGGGGCACCAACTACATTACAAACCAAACACCGTACCCGACCCCAAGCCAGGTTTAATACGTATGATGTCGGTTCCCCAACTTTGAGGCGGGGGGGGGGAGGGGGGGGGGGGGGGGGGGTGTCGTCCAACACATACACTCAAACTTTATTTGGTCTAACATGGCACACATAGCAATAGGAAACCATCATGGTCAAACCCTTCTCGTATGTTGGGTCAAAGGGATAGATTGTGTGGGCCCCCCTCATTATCGATCAAGGATGATATATATATATATATAAATATACGTCGGGGCGCCCACATATATGTGCGGCGTCTATAAACCGCACAAGGGAGACATGCATGCTCGATCAGAACACCCGGCCCCCTATACCCTGCATGCGGCCTAAAAAATGTATGGCTCTAGTGTGTGATTTGTTCAAATCCCGAAAGCACAAGTTCGATGGGGCACCAACTACATCAGTAGCATTACAAACTGAACATCGTAACCCCACGGAGAGGTTAAAGACGTACGATGTCGGGAACTCAACTTCGAGGCGGGTGGGGGGGTAGGGGCCGAGTGTCGTCCAACGCATGTGCTGAAACTTGATTTGCTCTAACATAGCACACAGAGCAAAGAGTAAACCCTTCTCGTGCGTTGGGTCAAAGGGATAATTTTTGTGGGCCTACAGATGTCGATCATTCTTTTATTTTTTTAGAACAAAAAATAACCAATAAAAAACATAGTCTATAAATTAGCAAAACAAGGATCCCAAGGTTTATATAATTGTCATGACAGGTCACTATATGGCATTTATCTTTATAATGACCGTATCATAGCGTTTAAATGTAGCTTGAGATATGCAACTTCGCACCGGGTCACCCATCCTTAGACTACTCCAGCCCGAGCATGCTTAACTTCTGCGTTCTATTCGACCAGGCTAGAGGATGGGAAGCCGCCCCTTGCTGATAGGAATTGCCTCCTTGCCTTTAAGGCATTTCACGCTGGTCACCCTATGGGACCTACTCCCTACTATCACACACGTTTGTGCTTTTAGAAACTATGTGCAATAACTACATGGCTGGTGTGTCACCGCCGAGCCTTCTATGAGCACTGACACTGTCAGGGGGAAAATGATGGGAGAAGAGGCGGGAAACCGATGGGAGGAGTGGAGAGAAACGGTAGTGTGTTTAGATATATAACAACATTAATATGGAATTTTTTTTACATGAATATGGAAAACTTAGTAGAGAAGGAAGCGTGAGCTAGCACAATGCATGCGCACAGTGCTTACCCATATAAATAAAATCACTACCGGAACTGCATGTGTTGTCGAAAGGGATGAGGATTGCCGTTCGATCCGGGAGCAACCAACGGTGTAGGTGTACGATCCATGTGGTTTAGGTTTTGGCCAATCAGAACGCACGACTCAGATCACGCGCACAGTAGGGGGGGCATCGGCCACGGTTTAGTAGGCGCATGGCTTTCGTGAGTGAACCGTGTGCTATTTGAAAACATTTCATGAGAATATCGGTTTTTAAATCACCGTAAATCCAAAACTCACGCGAAAATCATGAAACTTGGCATGGTGTCACGGCATGACACATATATGTCGAGGAATTTTTTTGTCCATTTTGGGGCAAGTTTTATTACAAGCCTCTTACAAACCGGAGCTTCTCTCATGAAGCCTCATGGTTCCGATAGGGAAACGTGTCCCCCTTGTGGGCGAAACGATAATCACTGCCTCTTTTCGCCTTGTATTTTCTTCTACACGCAATAGAGAATGACAGGATATCCATGCTGAAATTTAAAATTACTTAGGGTTCGTTTGACATTTTTTTACATTAATTGAGTTTCCTAGGCATTTAATGTCCATAATTCAAATCTGAACTACAAATACATGCTCTAGTTCACCAAAATGGCTAGAAAAATCATACATGTGTCCTTGGGTGCATGTTTAGGTCCCATGCAAGGAATGGGAATGAATTACAACCATACCAGCATGCTGGCTCGTCCTCAAACATTTGGAATCTCGGTTTTTAAATACCCATAAATCCAAAACTCACCAGAAAGTCATGAAAGTTGGCATGGTGTCACGTCATGGCACATATATGTTGTGGTAAAAACATTGTCCAATTTGGGCCAAGCTTTATTACAAACCTCTTACAAATCGGAGCCTGTCGCAAGAACCCTCGTGGTTTCGATAGGGAAACGTGTCCCCTTGTGGGCGAAACGCTAATCGCTTCCTCTTCTAGGCTTGTATTTTTCTTCTACACGCAACATGGAACAACGGGAGATCCGCGCTGAACTTTGAAATTATTCAGGGTTCGTTTGACATTTTTTATTCATTAATTGAGTTTTCTAGGCATTTAATGTCCATAATTCAAATCCGAACTACAAATACATGCTACAGTGCACCAAAATGGCTAGAAAAATCATACATGTGTGCTTGGGGTGCATGTTTAGGTCCCATGGAAGGAATGGGAATGAATTCGACCGTCTTAGCGTCCTGGCTTGGCCTCAAACATTGCGAATCTCGGTTTTTAAATCTCCGTAAATCCAATACTCACCAGAAAATCATGAAACTTGGCATGGTGTCACTACATGGCACATATATGTCATGGTAAAAAAATTGTCCAATTTGGGCCAAGCTATACTACAAGCCTCTTACAAACCGAAGCTTCTCGTAACCCTCGTGGTTCCGGTAGGGAAACATGTCCCTCTTGTGGGCGAAACGATAATCGCTGCCTCTTCTCACCTTGAATTTTGTTTTCTACAGGCAACATAGAATAACAGGAGTGTCGTGCTGAAATTTGAAACTGTTTAGGGTTCGTTTGGCCATTTTATATATTAATTGAGTTTTCTAGGCATTTAATGTAGTCCATAATTCAAATTTTAACTACAAGCACATGCTCCAGTGAAACAAAATGGGTGGAAAATCGTACATGTGTCATTGGGTGCATGTTTAGGTCTCATTGAAGGAATGGGAATGAATTACAAATGTCTCATCATCCTGAAACATTGAGAATCTCGGTTTTTAAATCCCAGTAAATAGAAAAATCACCCAAAAAACATGAAACTTGGCATGGTTTCATGACATGGCACATATATGTCATGGTAAAAAAAATCATCCAGTTTGAGACAAGGCGCACAGATTAATAGCCAACGAAGTCCTTTTGAAACAAATAGCTGACACGTTAATATCGCAAACGGTTGTATTATATGAACCGTGTGTTACTGTAACCATTTAAGTGCGGCCACGCATCCCTCTTTTCTTATGGGATAGAGGGACGAGCCCGAGAAGTGTGGCGACGCGTAACCATTTTATGAATCATCCATTTTCTATTCAAACCTCCGTCCTCGTTCATTGGTCATGCTTGTATTTTGTGCCAAAATTTAACCATACTCGGTGGCGTGCGTGCAGCTATTTGATTAGACAGGACGAGCCCAAGAAGTCCGCCGTGCAGGCTCGACGGGACGCATGCGAGCAGTCCACCGCGCAGGATCGACGGGACGCGTGCATCCTGTCCACCTCACAGGCTCGACGGGACACGTGTGAGCAGCAAGGCCGCCCATGCTCACCGGGAAGCGAGCTCTTTGACCTCCGTCCACCAGCCGCTCGCCTCGCTCACAACTTCTCCATTAATGGCGACCGAGCTGTTGTTTAACACGCGGTTAATTAAAGCACCTGGACGGAGGGTGTTTGCTTGTGATCCCATGGCCCCTCTCAATGTTAGCATTTGCTTTGTTCGTGTTTTCAACTCATATTCCGGATAATTTAAAATGCCACATAGGGCAACGGATAATACGATGACAAATAAAATGGCAACGGATAATACGACAACAAATAAAATGGCAACGGATAATACGACGACAAATTTACAATGGCGCGGATAATAATTGTCTTACATATTCCGGATAATTTAAAATGCCACATGCGGCAAAGCCCGGAAGACACGGGGGCAAGAGAAGAAGGAAATCGCAGACAACGATCTGGGTCACTACTGTTTCCACTCCTCGATGGATCGCCGAGCGACGACATCCTCCAGCTCCTTCTTCAATTCCTCGCGACTTTGCTTGACAACAGCCACAGATTCATCCACCTCCTGCTCGCACTCGATCCAGAGCTTCCTCAAGTCACCCATCAATTCCTCGACGACTGCCTTCAGCATCATCCCCGAGGCACTGCTCTGCTCATGCAGCATCTTCCAGCCAGTGGCCTCCTCCTCCTTCTCGGCGAGCGCCTTGAGGAGCTTCGCATTGTCACCCATGAGTTGCTCGATGAGGCCGGTCGCCTTCTCAACCGAGGCATCGCTGATCTCGAGCAGCTTCATCAAGCCGTCGACCAGCTCCTGCTGCTTAATGAGGCCAGCGAGAATGTCGTCATCGCTGGCCAAGGACTTTAGCAACGCCAGCTCGGCGCGATCGCCGACGCGGCGAGTGCGCTTGTGAGAGCCCTCGCGTGCTGGTGAGAGCTCGTTCGAGGGCTCCGTGACGCGCCGGGACAACTCTGATGCGGCTACCGCGTAGCGGCGGGACCTCTCTAGTGCTTCCGCGGCCTTGGTCTTTGCTCCCTGGTTATATGTCCACCCAAAACTCCTCCTACCAGTCATGGCAGAATGACTTGACAGGAAAGACCAGTTTTGTGGGTGGTGAGGAGAGGAACTGTGAAGTAATTTTCGTGTGGGTAGTTTTTATAGCCCGGTGCTAGGTGTGAACACATATTGGCTTGATCGGTGTGAACAGATTTGCAATTACTTATTGCGTTATAATCTGCAATGTGATGAGAAACAAGGTCACAATTTATTGATGGCTCATCACAAACAGTTCTTTTGGATCAACCGTATGCCATGAATCGGAACCCGAAATGGGCCCCGGATGGCGTACGTGGGCCCGCGTTCTCGGATGTACGTGTATGTGTGTGCTCACGATCACACACAGTCAAGATATCACCATCGTGTCCGATGGATGTGCCGTCGTGCCTCCCATGGGGTGCCAGAAGGTTGACCACGTGGTTGCTCGCCGTTGAGGCGGCCGCGGCGCGCTCTGCTTGCGTCCATCCACGCATTTTGCTCGTCGTTGAGGCGGCCGCGGTGCGCTCTACTCGCGTCCGTCCGCGCGTTTTGCTCGCCATTGAGGCGGCCGCGGCGCGCTCTGCTCATGTCCATCCGCACGTTTTGCTCGCCATTGTGGCGGCCGCGGCGCGCTCCACTCTGGCGTCCCTGCGCGCGCTCTGCTCGCCGTTTAGGCAAATTTACAATGGCAACAGTTAATAATTGTCTTACATATTCAGGATAATTTAAAATGCCACATGCAGCAACGCCCAAAACACTCACGACCTACATATGCATACAATTATAATAAAATATAGGCTAAAAGGCTGAGCTGGCGGCCTTCCGACGACGGTCTTGTCATACTCCATGATCAGCATAGCACCCTTGCGGCCATTCATTCCAAGTGTCCCGACCCGCCTCTGCCTACTGAGCTGCTGGCGCTGGGAGGCTCTTGGGGCTGCTGGGCCTCTTCCATAAGAGCTTGATAGCATGCAAACGTGCGCATGACATCTCCGCGAAACTGCTCCATTTCCATATCTCTGGCCTGGTAGCAAATTCCGTCCATCACCTGCATCCTCAAGATACCACGTTGGCGATGTTCTACTTCGTCGAGGACGTCAACTCCGCCAAGGATGCGCTCGAGCCTGGCCACCACATCGTCGGGATCGAGGTTGACACGGCCGCCACCGGCAATGATGAAGCCGCAGGCTGGCTGTGTCTTGACTGAATCGCAGAGGTCCTCTGCCCATTCCTTGTGGGGCATCAGGCTCTCGATGAGCACTGGTGACGGCGGCTCTTCGGGTGGGTCATCAATCATGCCGCCAAGCAGCTCTGGATCTTTTACACGGTGGATGGCAAACTGCTCATCACACTTCCTCTGCAATACGTCGATTGTGCGCCCAAGGACTGTCACGCTGATATCGCTGCCGATGGGCCATGGTGCCTGCACCGGCTGATGAAGCTCTTGCTCCCCGACCAGCTCCGACTCGTTCTCCTAGCCGAAGATGTAACGCAGGTAGGGGTCGACGTCGAAGCTTTGGTCATTGCCTGGCATGCTTGGAATAACTAATGGTAGATGGGTGAGGACTAGATCTGCGCACAGTGTCGCGACGGTGCATTGCCGCCTGGGTTATATGCAGCAAGCCATTAGCTGGTGGCGGGAAACTGATGAGGGAAGAGGTGGGGATTTTACAATTCACCCATGTGGAGCGCGAGAAGACTAAGTGGAGCAGACAACCCGAATACCGTATGCAGTGCCACGTGTTATCTATCACACACATGTTAACATAAGGAAACGTATGTGTAACTTACTAATCATCGCACATGAGTACTCGTAGACGCATCGTGTGCGATACTCCTAGCCACCGCAAGCAACTAGTTTGCATTTTTCAAAGTATTTTGTACACACAGAATCACACACGAATTAACTGTAGTAACCGTCTGTGTTATAATTTCTCATCGCAAACAGTTCATCCGCGTGGGCTGTTTGATGTGTATCACACACATCTTGTTTACACGAATTGTTTGCGTTCTTTTGGCTCATCGCAAACAGTTCATCTATGTGAACTGTATGCCACATATCACACACATCTTCTTAAGTTGAACCATTTCTGTTCTGTTCCCTAATCGAAAACAGTTCGTCCGAGTGAACTGTATGCCGTATATCACACACACCTTGATCTGGCTAACCGTTTCTGTTGCATTCCCTAATAGCAAACAGTTCATCTGAGCGAACTGTATGCCGTATATTGCACACACCTTGATATGGCTGCCCGTTTCTGTTGTTCTGTCTCATCGCAAACAGTTCATATGGATAAACCGTATGTCCTGCATCGCACATGCAATTGAAATCTGAACAGCGTTTGATGTCTCCTCCATCGCTAACGTTTTGCATCTTTTTTGGTGGTTTTTTTTACATCACCGTTTGCGATTAATGCATCGCACATAGTTTCGTCAAAGGGTCTCTGATCGTAGTGTCACATTAGCAGCATCCTGCAGTAGTGAGTTCTTCACAACCCACACTTGCCTTCGGTGAGGATCTCATTTGCTTGAACTGAGTAGGGGTATTCCTTCGGTGAGGCCTGCGAAACACTTGTGCACTTTGATGATAATCATAAGAATATGTGTTGAAGTTATTTCTAGACACATGAATGTAATGATTTGAAGAGGTATGCATGTACTCCTTCTGACGTAGATTAGGATGATAATCATTCGAAAAGGATTCTTCAGTAGACTGTGAATGATATCCATTTCCATGTCAAGAGTTATCCTGCATACTCAGGTTAGCAGTGATAGACAATTTTTCAACAATGTACTTCTTTACCCAGATTTGCTTCTTGGGTGAACCTGTCCTGCAGTTAGTTCCAACATATCGAGCAAAAACCTCACCATTCTGTTGTTTGAAGATTTTGTAATTTGAGTCATCAGACTCATCAGTATCAACAGGAATGGGTGAATGATAACCAGTTAGAGTTTCAGGTTCGAGGGTTTTACTCTTTGCACGAACCCAAGTCGTTCGAGGATACTGCTCGGGAGTCAAATAGGATCCATCCACATTGATTTTCTTTTCGAAACCTAATCCTTCCTTCTGAGGATTTTTGCGCAGAATGGACTTCTTGAGCACATCACATAGGGTTTGATGCCCTTTTAGGCTCCTTAGCATTCCAGTCTCAAGTAAGCCCTTTAACCTACAATTTTCTTCAGTAATAGCAGCAAAATCCTCGAAAGAGGGGTAGTAGTAGCAATATTCTCAATAGTAGTAGAAGTTTCAGCATGAGAATCAACATTGCTACGTTCTAGACATTTTAAGCATGGAGGTACAAAATCATCAGGAAGTCGAACAGATTGCTCGGCGAAGAGAGAAGCTTACTCTAACACCATCTCGTTATGAGATTCTTTCAGTGACACAAGTTCTTGATTCCTGTTAAAGAGTTCATCTGATAAACTCTCGTAGTCAACTGTAAGTGAATCATATCGATTGGTAAGATTATCAATAGTTGATGAAAAAGCATCTTGCTCTTCAATCAACTTTTGATTCTTCTCCATCTCTTCGACGAGTAATCCTTCGATTTTCTTGAGATTTCTCTCAAGCATTTCAAGTTCGTCATGTTGGGATTTAGCAATTTTGACCAGCTTGGCATAGGAAATATATTCAGGAGAATATTCGTTCATGGATTTTTGGTGTTTTGCCGATACCTGATCCTTTGATGATTTTGCCATGGGACAGAAAGCAGTAGGTTCAACATTGCTTGAATCATCATCACTTGAAGCATCATCATCAACATTTGATGTGTAGGATTTCTTTGATGATTCAATGGCAACATATGCATTGCTTCTCCCAATTCTCTTGTAGAATTCTTCATCATCTGAATCAGTGTCGGAAGTATCATCTTCAGAATGCATTCTCATGTCAGTGAATACCCTATTTAGCTGAGAGATTTTCTTCATATTGGAGTCGATGGTAGCTTTGGCTTTCACGTCAGTGACTGGTCTCATCGAAGAAGATGAGGAAGATTCATTTGTCTTTGAGAGCTTAGTATGACGATTAACCCAAGTGAATCCATCGTCATGATGAAATTTCCATCTTTTGCTCGGCATGCTATCCCAGCCAGGACAGGTAGCAATGTCATGACCGAATTGTTTGCACTTGAAGCACTTCATATCCTTCGGAGGTAGCTGTCTTGATGGATTAGGCATGTCATCTTCATCATCATTCACAAGATACAAGTTTTGCCTTCTAAGATCACTTAGCCTTTGTATGACCATTTCCAATTCTCTTGTGATGGTGTGTTGATTCTCAACATCTTCTTCTTCTTCTTCTTCTTCTTCTTGTGAGCTGCCATAGTGTGAGAGGATTTCTCCTTCGCCTTCTGAAGAAGATTCTTGATCTGGATTTTCCAATTCCATCTTTGCTTCATGAATTGACAGCAGAGACATGACCTCAACATAGTGAAGCTCTTCATGGTCTGGTCTTTGTTTGATTTCAGCTACAATGGGATCGAATGTTTCATCGAGTGTGCCCAGTAGCTTGTTTACCACATCTTTATCATTGACATCAGTTACTCCTCGTTGGTGAAGTCTTTCAACAATGCCTGTCAGCCGATCTGTGAGTTCCATAACACTTTCCTGTTGAAGACTTCTGAACCCAGCAAACATGGCATGAAGCATTTGAGTGTGAGAGTCTGTTCTGGAGATGAATTCTTCGTGAACATTTTTGATGGCATCCCAGAGTTGCTTTGTAGTGTCAAGATTTCAGAACCGAATGAAAACATCCCTTGAGATACTTGCACAGATAATATCTTTTGCTTGTGCATCCAGTCGCATCATAGCTTTGTCATCAGAAGATGGAGCACCAGGGTGCTGAACAGTGTATCCATTATCCACAATCTGCCACAGTTCTGGTCAATTGCTTGAATTCTGATTCTCATCCGTTCCTTCCAGTACAAATAGTCATTTCCATCAAAGATAGGAAATCTTTTAGAGTGCGAGGATGCACCTGCATACGACATACTCAAAACTCCAAGGACGTTATACCTTTAATAAACAGAGACAGGGAGTGCCTGCTCTGATACCAATTGTTAGGACCGAGAATATATCGACTAGAGGGGGGTGAATGGGAGATTCAAAATTTCTTTTGAAAGTATTGAAACAGATCCCAAACACAGCAGTGGAATTAATGATCGATAGATATGAGTACAGAGAAGCTTGCTACTGAGGAACAAATTCTTCAAGATAATTTGCAATAATGATTTGGGCATATGATGCAACAGGCCTGACTATAACGATGGTGATGCAGCATGCCAACAGAACTAAAAACATGAGGAGAAACTATGGACGAACTATGATGAGAATTACGAGGAACAACAATCAGGGATACGAATGATAAACCACTCCGCGAGATATAAGTTGAAAGATAAGCAGCAGAGGGAATAGATCAGATAACTATCGTCACAGAGCACACATAATGACTGCCAAATATAATGCAGTGAAGAAGATAGAACCAATGGTGCTCGATGGCGACAGAGAGATTTGGTAGACCAGTTCACCCTTCTGCCAAAGGGCTACGTCTGGTTGGAGGGGCTGTGACTTAACACGGAAGATAAACTCTCTTCACCATATTCTCCTTCAACGCAGAGCTGATCAGGCTCAGGTTGATTTCACTGATGGTAGATCCTTGTCGGCGATCTCCAAACCTTCGGTCGACCTTCGCGAACCACAATCACTCTTGGTTGCTGAAGACCTGGTTCGGTGAAGACAATGACTCTTCAATCACTCGAACCAAAACCTATCCGTCTAGAGAGTGCGCAACTCTCAAGAGTAATAGGTACAAGAACTCTCACTCAGAACTACTATGATGCTAAACCACTGTCTAAGTTTGGGCTCTTGGTTTTTCTCTCGGTGGATCTTAAACTCAAATCACTCAGAGAGGGGTTGCTCAAATCAATCTTCTCAGAAATCTCAAGCGGAGCAGCCAACGAACAACGTTGGAGCGGGGTGGCTATTTATAGCCGCAGCCTTCCCAGATGGGAAATGACCATTTTGGACACGAGGTCCAGCCAATGGCCAACCGACACGTTTGCAACGGTTGGATTTTGGAGCAACGGTAACATTACTTGAGGAACAAGTAATGCTAACTCCTCGGTCTGAGACAAATCTCTTGCAGTGAAGAACACAGTCTCTTGCTGACAAGTATTTTCTCGGAGCACAAAGAGATTTCTCTTGCAACTTTCATAGGTTTTGGCTAAGCATCACAACAGATCTAAGCATCGAGAACCTATACCCCTCTTAATAGTACGGAGGTCCTATGACTCAAAAGAATGAAAGAAGAACAATGGAATGAACGACTTCACTTTGTCTTCGACTTCCATCGCTGCAGTCAATTTCTTCGGACGCCAGTACCGAATAAAAATGCTTTGCTTCAGCAGTAAATTTTCGAGGGGTCGATTTATTCACATCAATCTTCTCGACTATCTGACTTCAACACACATAGCTCATTCATTTCTTCAGCACATATATGCTTTGTTGAAGTTCCTCGAACTCAGCACCTGAGACAACATTTTCTTCGGTTGTGTATGGACTTTCTCTCTGTATGCACTAGCAAACAAACCAGTCCATACGTGTTTATGTCAACAATCTCCAAAACACAAGGTAGGCAGATATTGCACCAACACTTGGGTTAAACTTGACAAGCCTAGCATGTACAAACATGGTCTCGGATCACTGGAGACCAAAAGGTCGAACATGAGTCATATAGTAGATATGATGAACATGAAGATGTTCACCATTGAAGACTACTCCATCTCACGTGACGATCGGACATGGTTTAGTTGATTTGGATCATGTATCACTTAGACAACTTGAGGGATGTTGATTTAAGTGGGAGTTCATTAGTAATTTGATTAATTGAACTTAATTTATCATGAACTTAGTCTTAATAGTTTTTGCATATCTATGTTGTAGATCAATAGCTCGCGATATACCTCCCCTATTTTTGATATGTTCCTAGAGAAAACTAAGTTGAAAGATGATGGTAGCAATAATGCGAACTGGGTCCGTGATGTGATGACCCCGGCTTAATCGTGCACTAACCATACATGCAAATGCGCACGATCAAGCCTAAGGACTCACTTGAAGATATCACAAAACAACTGTAAAAAATAAATAAAGTCATACAAGCTTTATATTACAAGCCAGGGCCTCGAGGGCTCGAATACATAGCTCGAAGGCATACAAGCGTCAGTGGAAGCATCAGATATCTGAGTACAGATATGTTACAGAGAGAGAGAGATAAGCCTTCACAGAGGCGGGGTAAAATAAAATACTACGATCGAAAGGCGTAGGCCTCCTGCCCTGGACCCTCCGATCCTACTCCTGGTCGTCAAACGGCTCCTCGTAGTAGTAGTAGTACTCGCCAGGCGGGTAGTAGTACTGGTCGTCGGCTGGGGCATCTGGCTCAGGGGCTCCGACGTCTGGTGGCATCAAATGGAAAATGGGGGAAAAAGAAAGTAAAGCAAACGTGAGTACTCATCCGAAGTACTCAGCAAGCAAGGATCTACACTACATATGCAACATTGTCAAAGGAATGGCTGTATATGTGGACTGGGCTGCAGAAATGCCAGAATAGAGGGGGAAAGCCTAGTCCTATCGAAGACTAGCATCTTCAACAATCTCCGGCAGTCTTGCAGCAATAGAAGAGAACAGATGAACATAATGTAAAGTAGTAGTAGTAGTATCATCAACCTCGACCTGAGATCCTTTCTCGACTCCCTGCGAGAAAGCAATCCCAGAGCCGTACTATCCAGTTCTCATCACATGTTCTAGTTGTACCGATCGGGATACAACTCCGAGTGTCCGTTACCGTAGGACAGGCTATCGATAGAAGTTTCTTCCCTGCAGGGGTGCACCAAGTTACCCACCACGTTCGCTTAACTCCGGCCGGACACACTTTTCTGGGTCATGCCCGGCCTCGGCTAAGCAACACGCCGCAACCCGACCGAATACCTATCAGAGAGGTCAGCACGCCGGACTAAACCTATGCGGCCAGGGGTCTTGGGCCTTCGCCCCGGGAACTCCTGCACGTTGCGTACGCGGCTAAAAGCAGACCTAGCAACCCCTTATACAAGCGCGATTGCGTTCCCAGTCCAATTCAGCGCGTGCCGCTTAGTCGCTGACGTCTATTAAGCTCCGGCTAAAGTATACGACACAGAACGCCCATACTTTGCCCACGTGATGGTTAGTGCTATCAGGCCAGAGGCCCCTCGGATCAAATATCCAAACCGTAGTGGATTAGGAGCGCGCGGAAACGAGCAGAGACTCACGATCGATGTGACCCCGTCGCCCCATCTCGAGGACTTGCGGCAAGGGCTAAGAATGCCCGGCCACGCCTCGTGTTATCTCGCGGGCACCATCCAGGTCAACCCGACTCCACATCACTTCGCATTAAGCTCGCGCGGGTACCCCTCTGGGCCGAGCCGTCTTTAGTAACATGGTTTAGTGCAGGTCGTAATATCCAAGGTAACTGTGTGTCTGACACCGAAGGGAACCCTGAGGAATCACCCTCGATGGAATTCCTGCTTGATGTTATCATCAAGGTGAACGAAGGAGGAATCACCCTCGAGGTCCACACTTGAGAGGTTGCACGACGATGTCGTTATCGGGGGTGGTGTAGGAGGAATCACCCTCGCTTACCACGACCGAGTAACTAACCTACAAGGTTAACATCAGAAGTGCTGACGAGGTATCACTCTCGGCACTCAATAGTAACCCAACAGTGTCGAGCAACATAGGGAGAAGTGATGTGTGGTGCCAGGGTCTAGTCTTCAATCCCGATGATCGGGTCTTCTGACATCCAGCGGGGCAGACGGGATCAAGTGGGGGTCTCTGTCGTGTCTCTACCCAGCCTATACTAACCAGTCTAGGATAACCAGTAAGGTAGCAAGGCAGGTTACAATAAACAGGCTATGCAACAGATATAGGAAACAGTAGCAGTAGCAGTTCTAGTGCAAGCATAAGAGAGAAGAGAATAGGCGATATAGGCATGCTCAAAATGGGGGTGCTTGCCTGTTTGCTCTAGGGCAAGGGCAAGGTCTTCAGTGGTATCGTCGGGGACGTAGTCGTACTCCTGAGCTGCGTCTGCCTCGGGAGCTACGTCAACGTCGGGGTCTACCGAGAGAGAAGAGGGGGAAGAAACAGGTAAACATAATGCAAACAAATGCAATACAGTGCGTGTGATGCTATGATGCAGTGCAGGGTTGCCTAAATATGCATCTAAGTCATTTTAGTTATTTTTAGAATTATTCTAGGATTTATTTACCGAAGTGTGTGCACTATCCATCTGCCGGATACGAGTCCGGAGTTACGAGTTCTTCTACATAGGGGGTTCCGACAAAGAAACGGACGGCATGATCAGACTCGCCTCGTCGTTCTGAGCAACTTTCATGTTTTAACTTTTTCGATCCGAGCTACGGTTTAAAAGTTATTAATTTTCAAATTCTATTTGAATTTCTGGAATTTATTTATTTAACAGAAAATGAATTATGAAATCAGCATGATGTCACTGTGATGTCAGCGGTCAACAGGCGCTGACCAGAGTCAAACCTGACAGATGGGACCCACCTGTCAGTCTCTGTTTATCTTAATAGTGAATTAACTTAATCCACAGGGTTAATTAGGGGGCGGGCCCCACTTGTCAGTGAGACATTAGGCTAATCTAATTAATTTTATTTAATTAAATGCTTAATTAGGTTAATTAGCCGCGGGGCCCACACGTCAGCGACTGGGGTTGCCCAGTCAGCACGTTGACTGGGTTAACCCAGTCAACTGGGGCCCCCAGGGCCCACTGGCAGCCACCCTGAGGTGGGGCCGGCCTTGCCATGTCGGCGGTGGCCGGCGTCTCGCCGGCGGCGACGCCAGAACACGGCGGAGGCCTCGGGCCTCGTCGGATTTTGCCTACGGGCGTCCATTTGACTCGCGCGAGGGCGCGTTCGAACGAGTCGAACGAGCCGCGTCGATTGGTGGCGGCGGCACGGCTGGACTTGGCCGGAATCGGCGCCGGCGACGAGCAAAGGCGGCGGCGCGTTCGGGAGGTCGAGGGAAACAAGCCTACGGCAGCCTAGCGAGCAAACGGAGGGCACTAGCCGCACCACACGAGTGCCCTGAGCACGGTGGTGGGCTTGGGTGAGCATGACGGTCACCGCATCGCCGGCGGCGAGCTTAGCAGCGGAGGCCAGAGTGCGGCAATGGTGATGGCTCGCTGCGAGCGTCTATCAGCGATGCAGGGAGAGAGAGAAGGAGGAGATGCTCACCGGGTAGGCACAAGGTGGCCCGACGTAGGTTTAGTAGCAGCAGAGACGGCGCCGGAGACGAAGAAGAGCGGCGGCGACCCGAGGTTGAAGACGAAGCTCGTGGGCGAAGCAGTGCTCCTCCGCTCCCTCTAGCTACTCCGGTAGGCGTAGTCGACCACGGCGCTCCTCGCAGGCACACTCAGACGAGGTGGGAAGGCCGTTGGCCACGGCAGCGGCGGATCGCGGCGACAGGGGCGCTCGGCCACCGGATCTGAGAAGGGGAGAGAGGCGGAGCGAGCGAGAGGAGAAGGGGAAGAATGACGGAGAGGCCAGGGAGGAGTGGAGGGGCGTCGGTCTTATCCCCTCGTCGGCTCCGGGCGTCGGTGGCGTCGGCGTGTCGGCGCGCGACCGGCGCGCGCGCTCGCGCCCATTGCGACGGCGACAAGCACAGGAGAGAGACGACGACTTGGGCCTGGTGGGCTGTGCTCTAGGTACTGTGCACTCAGGCCTGTGCACAGTGGCCCATCTTCCCTTTTTCCTTTTCTTTTTTCCTTTCTTTATTTTATTTCCTGTTTCGAAATAGTTAGAGCACTTTTGCACTTTTGTAAAATGTGGGACTTAGTCCAAATATTACAGTGCCATTTTAGCTCTCACTAAAAAGTGGTTTGGACAGATTTGGAAACCATTTGTATTTGAAATGATTTTAAATGGATTTGAATATTCTGTTTTGGTGCTATTTCATCTTGTTTGAGTCACTTGTCCAACTCCAATTATTTTGATGTTGATTTTAGAAATGTTCCTGGATTATTTTCCATTTAATGAACATTTTTCCAACAGTGTTTGATCAACTTCATATTTCACTTTTGAATTTGAGTTGATTTTCAGATGTGAATTTGAATTGGATCATTAACCCATATGACTTGGCACTGCAAATGATCCTGACTTGGCAAGATTAACAGAGTGTCACAGGGCTTATTACAAAGGGGTGTTACAAGTTCTCCTCCTCTAAAAGAAATTCTCGTCCCGAGAATTTAGGAGGTAGAAGGAAAGAGTCCGGGATATTCTTCCCGAAGATGATCCTCGCGTTCCCAAGTGGCTTCATCTTCAGTGTGATTCGACCACTGCACTTTCAGGAACTTGGTCGTCTTCTGACGAGTTCGACGTTCAGCTTCATCGAGGATGCGGATCGGATGCTCCTTATAGGAAAGATCATCTTGTAGCTCGAGCATCTCATGATCCACTGCACGGTGCGGGGATTCCTTGAAGCACTTACGAAGTTGCGACACGTGGAATACATCATGAATGTAAGAGAATTGCGGTGGCAACTCCAATTTATATGCCACCTGTCCACGTCTGGCAACAATGAGAAAGGGACCAATATAGCGAGGAGCTAGCTTGCCCTTGATTCCGAAACGACGTGTGCCCTTCATCAGGTTGATAGATCACATCCCATCGCTTGCGATCATAATTACTCTTCTGACGGTCTTGAGCTGCTTTGAGATTCTCCCGAACAATTCGGACTTGTTCTTTGGCATGTTGAATAATGTCCGGTCCAACAAGAGGTCGTTCCCCAGTTTCTGACCAATTCAGAGGGGTTCTACATTTACGACCATAAAGAACCTCAAAGGGGGCCATTTTCAAGCTGGCTTGGTAGCTGTTGTTATAAGAGAACTCGGCATACGGGAGAGATTCCTCCCATTTCTTACCGAAGGATATAACACAAGCTCGAAGCATATCTTCAAGCACTTGATTAACGCGCTCAACTTGACCTTGGGATTGGGGATGATAAGCTGAACTCCAAGTAATATGAGTTCCCATTGCCTTCTGAAAACTTTCCCAGAAATGGCCAGTGAAAATGCTGCCACGGTCTGAACTGATTTCCTTGGGAATACCATGGAGTGAAACAATTCTGGAGATATATAGCTCTGCTAACTGACTAGCAGTAATAGTCTCCTTAACTGGCAGAAAGTGTGCAACCTTGGAAAGTTGGTCGACGACGACAAGAATAGCATCGTGACCTTTCTGAGACTTGGGAAGACCAGTAATGAAGTCCATTTGCACTTTATCCCACTTCCACAGAGGAATAGGAAGTGGTTGCAGAATTCCAGCAGGTTTCTGATGTTCTACCTTCACGCGACGGCAAACGTCACACTCAGCAACATAACGAGCAATATCTTGCTTCATTCTAGACCACCAGTACCTTTGACGAAGATCTCGATACATCTTGGTACTACCCGGATGGATAGATAACGGTGTATCATGGGCCTCCTTCATGACTTTGTCTGTCATCAGATCGAAGCGAGGTACTACAATGCGGTCTCGGAAGTACAAGGTTCCATCTTCAGCAATCGAGAAATCCCTGTATTTTTGAAGGTGAAGCTCTTTCTTCATTAGACCAATTTCGGCATCTTTAGCTTGCGCAATTTTGACAGCTTTCTCAAGATCTGGTTGTATCATAAGGTTATTAAGAGAACCTTGCGGAATGATACAAAGGTTCAGCTTGCGTAGTTCTTCATATAGCTGGAGTTGAGCTTGTTTAACCATGAGGTTGTTGCAATAAGATTTGCGGCTCAAGGCATCAGCCATCACATTAGCTTTGCCAGGAGTGTAGGAAATACCACAGTCATAATCGGTGATTGTTTCCAACCAACGCTGCTGACGAAGATTAAGTTCCGGTTGAGTGAATAAGTACTTCAAGCTCTGATGATCGGTGTAAATCTCACACCGATTACCAAGGAGGTAATGACGCCACTGCTTCAAAGCATAAATGACAGTAGCAAGTTCAAGGTCATGCACTGGGTAATTCTCTTCATGTGGACGCAATTGTCGCAAAGCATAAGCAATTACTCTTCGCTCTTGCATTAGGACACAACCTAGTCCTTGGCGAGAGGCGTCGCAGAAGATCACAAAATCTTTGCGAGAGTCTGGAGGAGCAAGGACTGGAGCAGAAGTCAGCTTGTCCTTGAGGGTCTGGAAGCTTTCCTGACATTTGTTTGTCCACTCAAACTTAACGCCTTTGTGGAGCAGATTAGTCAGGGGCTCGGCAATCTTGGAGAAATTCTCGATGAAACGACGACAATAACTTGCAAGTCCGAGAAAACTTCTGACTTGTTTGACATTCTTCGGAGGGGTCCAGTCAAGAATAGCCTGAACTCGCTCCGGGTTAACTGCGATACCATCCTTGGAGATGACATGTCCAAGGTAGGTTACCTCAGAAAGCCAGAATTCGCACTTAGAGTACTTAGCATATAACTTGTGCTCTCGCAGTCTCTCCAGAACAAGACGAAGGTGCTCAGCATGTTCTTCTTTGTTCTTCGAATAAACCAGGATATCATCCAGATATACCACGATGAATTTGTCGAGGTAATCCATGAATATGTAAATCATTAAGCGGGAGAAGGTAGCTGGAGCGTTTGTTAAGCCAAATGACATGACGGTGTACTCGTATGAACCATAGCGAGTAACGAATGCAGTCTTCAGAATATCCTCTTCACGGACACGGATCTGGTGATAACCCAACCTCAAGTCGAGTTTAGAGAACACCGAAGATCCAGCGAGTTGGTCATATAAATCGTTGATCCGGGGAAGTGGATATTTATTCTGAATGGTTGCCTGATTGATAGGACGATAGTCTTGAACCAGACGGTTAGTTCCATCCTTCTTCTTAACGAAGAGAGAAGGCGCTCCCCAAGCGGAGGAACTAGGGCGAATAAAACCCTTCCTTAAGGATTTATCAATTTCTTCCTTGAGTCCAATAAGATGGTGCGGAGGCATCTTGTAGGGACGCTTCGCAATAGAAGTGGTGCCACGCTTCAAGTCGATGACGAACTCGACAGCTCTAGCAGGGGGTATTCCTGGAAGTTCTTCTGGAAAAACATCCGGGAAGTCACAGACAACTGGGATATTCTCGATCCCATCAAGTGGAGAAGAATTCAACACGTTCAAGGCATAAATTTGAGCCTCAGCGTTCTGGGTAAGGTGAGCTTGATAGTTCACTATCTCATTCGATGGGTGCAAGAGGTGTACAACTTTAGTGGCACAGTTGATTGAGGCGTAATGAGCCTTCAATCAGTCCATTCCCAAAATAAGATCAATCTTGGATGATCTCAGGATTATGGGAAATGCCTGAAATTTCAACCGCTCGATCTCAATTGTGACTTCGGGGCTGAATAGGGTGGCTTGGCACTGACCCGCAGGAGTGTTCACTGCTAATGGTTGGTGCATCGTTTCACATTTAATGTCATGCATGAGTGCAAAATGTTCTGACATGAATGAATGCGATGCTCCTGAATCAAATAAAACAGAAGTTGGTACTGAATTAATGAGAAGTGTACCCATCACAGTATCTGGTTGAACTGGAGCTTCAGACATGTTGACGTGGTAGCTCTGCCCACAACCATAAGAAGGTCTGGCATTATAGTTGCGCTGTTGAGGAATACCACGGCCAATACCACGGCCAGCTGATGGAAGAGCCAGTTGATTCTGATTCTGAGAACAGTCTCTAGCACGGTGACCTGGCTTGCCACACTTGAAGCATAGTCCGCTGTCAGGACGAGGTGCTCGAGCTGGCAGAGGCTGTCTCGGTGGTGGAGGTGGCAGGCGTGGTGCAGCATAAGAGGGCCTGTTTGCAGGAGCTGCCGAACGGAACATGCCTTGGGGAAACCAGATGCGTCGCTTCTGGGAAGACGAGCCCGAAGATGAGCCCGTTTCTCGGGTGCGTCTGGAAGCTTCTTTATGCTTCTTCAGTCCAGTTTCAACCATAATAGCCTTATTCACCAAGGTGGCGAAATCAGGGTAATCTTGAACAAGCATGGCTAACTGAATGTAATGGTGCAGTCCTTCACGGAACTTCTCTTGCCTTCGTTCATCAGTAGGAATGTCCTCTTCAGCGTAGCGAGATAAGTCTAGAAACTCGCGCTGATAGACTTCCACAGTTTTGTTTCCTTGAACAAGGCTACGGAACCCAGCCTTCTTCCGAGCTATGACAGCTAGAGGAATGTAGCGGGCACAGAAAGCAATCTTGAACTCTGCCCAAGTGACGACAGTACCAGGCGGCAGAGTCTGTCGGTGAGTGGCCCACCATTGGGCTGCGGGACCCTTCAGAAGATAAGTCGCAAAAGTGACATAGTTGACTTGGGTGACACCAGCAGACTCCATCTCATGAGAGATGTCACGCAGCCAGTCATCGGCATCTAGTGGGTTGACTGTGTTGCGGAAAAACGATGGACTGAGCCTCATAAACTCTGGCAAGGTGATGGATGGTGGCTGCTGATTAGCATCAGGACGAGGGAATTGCTGCATAATTCCCGTCATAAACTGGCGGTTGAGTTCAAACTGTTGCATCATCGCTACCATGTAATCAGGTGGTGGCGGCGGTGGCGGGTTGTTGTCAGCCATCCTGCTATTTCAACAGGGGTATTTCAGCGATAGCTTATGCAAGTGTTTAACAATAAACATGATGTAACTCGACATTATTGAAAGAGTGCAATAGATGCTAAAAGTAGTCATTAAGACATACAGATCCATACACAGTCGGTTACAATCGGGCAGCATAACGGCGCAAATTGAAAAGCTAGAGACACACTAGGCGGCACGCAGGCACGCGGTAAGGAAGTACACAACGTGACATAGCAAAGGCTACATCAGCGTCGGAGAAAACCACTGAAACGGGGTAACTGCAAGTGCGGACGACGAATGTTCGTCGCGACAGGATCCTATGCTCCATGTGCACTCTGATGCAGAACCCGGTCTCGAACTGTAAGAAGAGGTCCACGTGCAGGCGTGTGACCTCCCACTGCAGGCCAATCAATACCTGGAGGCATCTCGGTCCTGCGTGGGTAAAGAATATACTCCGGATGTATCCCTGCACGAACAGCTGGTAGCAACTGTGTCATAGCCTCGTAGTAGCGTGCTCGAGTGGCGAACAACTCGACGGCAAGAGCCCGAACAGTGCGATCCAGAGCCTGAGTGCACTGGATCAGAATCTGCGGGTCGTAGCGTCGAGACTCGTACGGGGCACAGATAGCTGTGTAGAATCCAGTAGCATCTCCAACAGGTGCATACGGAATGTACTGAAACACAGAGTCATCCAAGCTAGCATTGTGCTCTCCTCGGAGACGTGCGACAGCTGAGTAGGCGGCATCATGTACTGCCATCTCTATCGTCATGCCTATTCCATGGAAAAGGTGTAGCTTGGTGTCCGAGTCATTCTGCTGATCATAGATCCGAACTTCAGCATAGTACTGCTCCTGGTTGAACTCGCGGTAAACCTCATAGAACATGTACTCGGGATACCAGCGGTAACCCAGTCTACCCAGGAGGGCGATCAGAACAGCTGGAAACCCAGGGGCATCACGAGCCCAAGTGCGACACACAAGCTGGGTCGTAGGCCGCGGTGGAAACAGTCGATCCATCTGAAACAGAGAGGTTCATGGTTGTCATAAGACAATGAGAAATATAACCGATCTCAGAAGGAAAGGTTAAACAAAACAATGGAAAGGAAAATGATTATCAGGCTAATCAGATCAAAGACAGGGAAATCGCACTGAATCCAGCTCTCCGGGTGGATAGAATTAACGAGATCCTAAATGTCGGTGTTAGTAAATTTTATTAAACCCGAATAGATGAGAGAATAGAATCCCAGAGTAAAGACGAGGAATAAAAGATCCTAATACCACCTAGTTGGCGACGTGGGCCCGTAAGCCACACAGCCAAGTTAGTAAAACAATTTTTTTTACTACTAGACTCAACTTCGGCCAAGGAATTGGGAAGGGGGATTCCTAGAGGCAGTCGGCTCTGATACCAACCTGTGACGACCCCGGCTTAATCGTGCACTAACCATACACGCAAATGCGCACGATCAAGCCAAAGGACTCACTTGAAGATATCACAACACAACTCTAAAACATAAATAAAGTCATACAAGCTTTATATTACAAGCCAGGGCCTCAAGGGCTCGAATACATAGCTCGAAGGCATACAAGCGTCAGCGGAAGCATCAGATATCTGAGTACAGATATGTTACAGAGAGAGAGAGATAAGCCTTCACAGAGGCGGGGTAAAATAAAATACTACGATCGAAAGGCGTAGGCCTCCTGCCCTGGACCCTCCGATCCTACTCCTGGTCGTCAAACGGCTCCTCGTAGTAGTAGTACTCGCAGGCGGGTAGTAGTACTGGTCGTTGGCTGGGGCATCTGGCTCAGGGGCTCCGACGTCTGGTGGCATCAAATGGAAAATGGGGGAAAAAGAAAGTAAAGCAAACGTGAGTACTCATCCGAAGTACTCAGCAAGCAAGGATCTACACTACATATGCAACATTGTCAAAGGAATGGTTGTATATGTGGACTGGGCTGTAGAAATGCCAGAATAGAGGGGGAAAGCCTAGTCCTATCGAAGACTAGCATCTTCAACAATCTCCGGCAGTCTTGCAGCAATAGAAGAGAACAGATGAACATAATGTAAAGTAGTAGTAGTAGTATCATCAACCTCGACCTGAGATCCTTTCTCGACTCCCTGCGAGAAAGCAATCCCAGAGCCGTACTATCCAGTTCTCATCACATGTTCTAGTTGTACCGATCGGGATACAACTCCGAGTGTCCGTTACCGTAGGACAGGCTACCGATAGAAGTTTCTTCCCTGCAGGGGTGCACCAAGTTACCCACCACGCTCGCTTAACTTCGGCCGGACACACTTTTCTGGGTCATGCCCGGCCTCGGCTAAGCAACACGCCGCAACCCGACCGAATACCTAACAGAGAGGTCAGCACGCCGGACTAAACCTATGCGGCCAGGGGTCTTGGGCCTTCACCCCGGGAACTCCTGCATGTTGCGTACGCGGCTGAAAGCAGACCTAGCAACCCCTTATACAAGCGCGATTGCGTTCCCAGTCCAATTCAGTGCGCGCCGCTCAGTCGCTGACGTCTATTAAGCTCCGGCTGAAGTATACGACGTAGAACGCTCATACTATGCCCACGTGATGGTTAGTGCTATCAGGTCAGAGGCCCCTCGGATCAAATATCCAAACCGTAGTGGATTAGGAGCGCGCGGAAACGAGCAGAGACTCACGATCGATGCGACCCCGTCGCCCCATCTCGAGGACTTGCGGCAAGGGCTAAGAATGCCCGGCCACGCCTCGTGTTATCTCGCGGGCACCATCCAGGTCAACCCGACTCCACCTCACTTCGCATTAAGCTCGCGCGGGTACCCCTCTGGGCCGACCCGTCTTTAGTAACATGGTTTAATGCAGGTCGTAATATCCAAGGTAACTGTGTGTCTGACACCGAAGGGAACCCTGAGGAATCACCCTCGATGGAATTCCCGCTCGATGTTATCATCAAGGTGAACGAAGGAGGAATCACCCTCGAGGTCCACACTTGAGAGGTTGCATGACGATGTCGTTATTGGGGGTGGTGTAGGAGGAATCACCCTCGCTTACCACGACCGAGTAACTAACCTACAAGGTTAACATCAGAAGTGCTGACGAGGTATCACCCTCGGCACTTGATAGTAACCCAGCAGTGTCGAGCAACATAGGGAGAAGTGATGTGCGGTGCCAGGGTCTAGTCTTCAATCCCGATGATCGGGTCTTCTGACATCCAGCGGGGCAGACGGGATCAAGTGGGGGTCTCTGTCGTGTCTCTACCCAGCCTATACTAACCAGTCTAGGATAACCAGTAAGGTAGCAAGGCAGGTTACAATAAACAGGCTATGCAACAGATATAGTAAACAGTAGCAGTAGCAGTTCTAGTGCAAGCATAAGAGAGAAGAGAATAGGCGATATAGGCATGCTCAAAATGGGGGTGCTTGCCTGTTTGCTCTGGGGCAAGGGCAAGGTCTTCAGTGGTATCGTCGGGGACGTAGTCGTACTCCTGAGCTGCGTCTGCCTCAGGAGCTATGTCAATGTCGGGGTCTACCAAGAGAGAAGAGGGGGAAGAAATAGGTAAACATAATGCAAACAAATGCAATACAGTGCGTGTGATGCTATGATGCAGTGCAGGGTTGCCTAAATATGCATCTAAGTCATTTTAGTTATTTTTAGAATTATTCTTGGATTTATTTACCGAAGTGTGTGCACTATCCATCTGCCGGATACGGGTCCGGAGTTACGAGTTCTTCTATGTAGGGGGTTCCGACAAAGAAACGGACGGAACGATCAGACTCGTCTCGTCGTTCTGAGCAACTTTCAAGTTTAACTTTTTCGATCCGAGCTACGGTTTAAAAGTTATTAATTTTCAAAGTTTATTTGAATTTCTGGAATTTATTTATTTAACAGAAAATGAATTATGACATCAGCATGATGTCACTGTGATGTCAGCGGTCAACAGGCGCTGACCAGAGTCAAACCTGACAGGTGGGACCCACCTGTCAGTCTCTGTTGATCTTAACAGTGAATTAACTTAATCCACAGGGTTAATTAGGGGGCGGGCCCCACTTGTTAGTGAGACATTAGGCTAATCTAATTAATTTTATTTAATCAAATGCTTAATTAGGTTAATTAGCCGTGGGGCCCACACGTCAGCGACTGGGGTTGCCCAGTCAGCACGTTGACTGGGTCAACCCAGTCAACTGGGGCCCCCAGGGCCCACTGGCAGCCACCCTGAGGTGGGGCCGGCCTTGCCACATAGGCGGTGGCCGGCGGCTCACCAGCAGCGACGCCAGAACGCGGCGGAGGCCTCGGGCCTCGTCGGATTTTGCCTACGGGCGTCCATTTGGCTCGCGCGAGGGCGCGTTCGAACGAGTCGAACGAGCCGCGTCGATTGGTGGCGCCGGCACGGCCGGACTTGGCCGGAATCGGCGCCGGCGACGAGCAAAGGCGGCGGCGCGTTCGGGAGGTCGAGGGAAACGAGCCTACGGCGGCCTAGCGAGCAAACGGAGGGCACTAGCCGCACCACACGTGTGCCCTGAGCACGGTGGTGGGCTTGGGTGAGCATGACGGTCACCGCATCGCCGGCGGCGAGCTTAGCAGCGGAGGCCAGATTGCGGCAACGGCGATGGCTCGCTGCCAGCGTCTATCAGCGATGCAGGGAGAGAGAGAAGGAGGAGATGCTCACCGGGTAGGCACAAGGTGGCCCGGCGTAGGTTTAGTAGCAGCAGAGACGGCGTTGGAGACGAAGAAGAGCGGCGGCGACCCGAGGTTGAAGATGAAGCTCGTGGGCGAAGCAGTGCTCCTCCGCTCCCTCCAGCTACTCCGGTAGGCGTAGTCGACCACGACGCTCCTCCCAGGCACACTCAGACGAGGTGGGAAGGCCGTTGGCCACGGCAGCGGCGGATCACGGCAACAGGGGCGCTCAGCCACCGGATCTGAGAAGGGGAGAGAGGCGGAGTGAGTGAGAGGAGAAGGGGGAGAATGATGGAGAGGCCAAGGAGGAGTGGAGGGGCGTCGGCCTTATCCCCTCGTCGGCTCCGGGCGTCGGTGGCGTCGGCGTGTCGGCGCGCGACCGGCGCGCGCGCTCGCGCCCACTGCGACGGCGACACGCACAGGAGAGAGACGACGACTTGGGCCTGGTGGGCTGTGCTCTAGGTACTGTGCACTCAGGCCTGTGCACAGTGGCCCATCTTCCCTTTTCCCTTTTCTGTTTTCCTTTCTTTACTTTATTTCCTGTTTCGAAATAGTTAGAGCACTTTTGCACTTTTGTAAAATGTGGGACTTAGTCCAAATATTACAGTGCCATTTTAGCTCTCACCAAAAAGTGGTTTGGACAGATTTGGAAACCATTTGTATTTGAAATGATTTTAAATGGATTTGAATATTCTGTTTTGGTGCTGTTTCATCTTGTTTGAGTCACTTGTCCAACTCCAATTTTTTTGATGTTGATTTTAGAAATGTTCCTGGATTATTTTCCATTTAATGAACATTTTTCCAACAGTGTTTGATCAACTTCATATTTCACTTTTGAATTTGAGTTGATTTTCAGATGTGAATTTGAATTGGATCATTAACCCATATGACTTGGCACTGCAAATGATCCTGACTTGGCAAGATTAACAGAGTGTCACAGGGCTTATTACAAAGGGGTGTTACACGTGATCTGAGGATTATCCTCATTGCTGCACAGAAGAATTATGTCCTTGATGCACTGCTAGGTGACAGACCTGTTGCAGGAGCTGATGCAGACGTTATGGACGTTTGGCAAGCTCAATATGATGACTACTTGATAGTTTAGTGTGCCATGCTTTACGGCTTAGAATCGGGGCTCCAAAGACGTTATGAACGCCATGGAACATATGAGATGTTCCAAGAGCTGAAATTGGTATTTTAGGCTCATGCCTGTGTTGAGAGGTATGAGACCTCTGACAAATACTTTGCCTACAAGATGGAGGAGAATAACTCAGCCAGTGAGCATGTGCTCAGAATGTCTGGGTACCATAATCACTTGAATCAAGTGGGAGTTAATCTTCCAGATAAGATAGTCATTGACAGAGTTCTGCAGTCACTATCACCAAGCTACTAGAGCTTCATGATGAACTATAATATGCAAGGAATTACTAAAATGATTTCCAAGCTCTTCGTGATACTGAAATCTAAGGAGGTAGAAATCAAGAAACAACATCAAGTGTTGATGGTTAATAAGACCACTAGTTTCAAGAAAAAGGGTAAGGGGAAGAATGGGAACTTTAAGAAGAATGGCAAGCAAGTTTCCACTCCCATGAAGAAGCCCAAAGCTGGACCCAAGCCTGAAACTGAGTGCTTCTACTACAAAGGAAATGGTCACTGGAAGCGGAACTGCCCCAAATACTTGGTGGATAAGAAGGATGGCAAAGTGAACAAAGGTATATTTGATATACATGTTATTGATGTGTACCTTACTAGTGTTCATAGTAGCCCCTGGGTATTTGATACTGGTTCAGTTGCTAAGATTAGTAACTCAAAACAGGAGTTGCAGAATAAACAGAGACTGGTTAAGGGCGAGGTGACGATGTGTGTTGGAAGTGATTCCAAGGTTGATACAATCACCATCGCACACTCCCTCTACCTTTGGGATTAGTGTTGAACCTAAATAAATGTTATTTGGTGTTTGCGTTCAGCATGAATATGATTAGATCATGTTTATTGCAATACGGTTATTCATTTAAGTCAGAGAATAATTGTTGTTCTGTTTACATGAATAAAATCTTCTATGGTCATACACCCAATGTGAATGGTTTATTGAATCTCGATTGTAGTGATACACATATTCATAATATTGATGCCAAAAGATGCAAAGTTGATAAAGATAGTGCAGCATACTTGTGGCACTGCCGTTTAGGTCATATTGGTATAAAGCGCATGAAGAAACTCCATGCAGATGGACTTTTGGAATCACTTGATTATGAATCATTTGATACTTGCAAACCATGCCTCATGGGCAGGATGACTAAAACTCCGTTCTGCAGAACAATGGAGCGAGCAAATGACTTATTGGAAATAATACATACCGATGTATACTGTCCGATGAGTGTTGAGGCACGCGGCGGGTATCGTTATTTTTTAACCTTTACAGATGATTTGAATAGGTATGGGTATATCTACTTGATGAAACACAAGTCTGAAACATTTGAAAAGTTCAAAGAATATCAGAGTGAAGTAGAGAATCATCGTAACAAGAAAATAAAGTTTCTACAATCTGATCGTGGAGGTGAATATTTGAGTTACGAGTTTGGCTTCATTTAAAACAATGTGGCATTGTTTCACAACTCACGCCACCTGGAACACCACAGCATAATGGTGTGTCCGAACGTCGTAACCATACGTTATTAGATATGGTGCTTTCTATGATGTCTCTTACCTATTTGCCTTTATTATTTTGGGGTTATGCATTAGAGACAGCCGCATTCACGTTAAATAGGGCACCGTCTAATTAAATCCGTTGAGACGACATCGTATGAACTATGGTTTGGCAAGAAACCTAAGTTGTTGTTTCTTAAAGTTTGGGGATCCGATGCTTATATCAAACAGCTTCAGCCTGATAAGCTGGAACCCAAAGCGGAGAAGTGCGTCTTCATAGGATACCCTAAAGAGACCATTGGGTATACCTTCTACCAGAAATCCGAAGGCAAGATCTTGTTGCCAAGAATGGGTCCTTTCTAGAGAAGGAGTTTCTCTCGAAAGAAGTGAGTGGGAGGAAAGTAGAACTTGATGAGGTAGTTGTACCTTCTCTCGATTTGGAAAGTAGCACATCAAAGAAAACTATTGCCGTGATGCCTACACCAACTTGAGCGGACGCAAATGATGATGATGATCATGAAACTTCAGATCAAGTTACTACTGGACCTCGTAGGTCGACCAGAACACGTTCCACACCAGAGTGGTACAATATTACTATCCTGGAAGTCATGTTGTTGGACAACGGTGAACCTACGAACTATGAAAAAGCTATGACAAGCCCAGATTCCAACGAATGGCTTGAGGCCTTGAAATCTAAGATAGTATCCATGTATGAGAACAAAGTGTGGACTTTGGTGGATTTGCCTGATGATCGGCAAGCCATTGAGAATAAATGGATCTTCAAGCGGAAGACGGACGCTGATGGTAATATAACTGTCTACAAAGCTCGACTTGTCGCAAAAGGTTTTCGACAAGTTCAAGGGGTTGACTACGATGAGACTTTCTCACCCGTAGTGATGCTTAAGTCTGTCCGAAGCATGTTAGCAATTGCCGCATTTTATGATTATGAAATCTGGCAAATGGACGTCAAAACTGCATTCCTTAACGGGTTTTATAAAGAAGAGTTGTATATGATGCAACCAAAAGGTTTTGTCGATCCTAAAGGTGCTAACAAAGTGTGCGAGCTACAGCGATCCATCTATGGACTGGTGCAAGCATCTCGGAGTTGTCATATACGCTTTGATGAGGTTATCAAAGCATATGGTTTTATACAGACTTACGGTGAAGCCTGTATTCACAAGAAAGTGAGTGGGAGCTCTATAGCATTTCTGATATTATATGTGGATGACATATTGCTAATTGGAAATGATATAGAATTTTTGGATAGCATAAAAGGATACTTGAATAAGAATTTTTCAATGAAAGACCTCAGTGAAGCTACTTACATATTGGGCATCAAGATCTACAGGGATAGATCGAGACGCTTAATAGGACTTTCACAAAGTACATACCTTGGCAAAGTTTTGAAGAAGTTCAAAATAGATCAGTCAAAGAAAGAGTTCTTGCCTGTGTTGCAAGGTGTGAAGTTGAGTAAGACTCAAAGCCCGACCACGTCAGAAGATAGAGAGAGAATAAAAGTCATTCCCTATGCCTCAGCCATAGGTTCTATAAAGTATGGCATGCTGTGTACCAGACCTATTGTGTACCTTGCCATGAGTTTGGCAAGAGGGTACAATAGTGTTCCAGGAGTAGATCACTGGACAGCGGTCAAAATTATCCTTAGTTACCTAAGAGGACTAAGGAAATATTTCTCGGTTATGGAGGTGATAAAGAGTTTGTCATAAAGGGTTACGTCGATGCAAGCTTTGACACTGATTCGGATGACTCTGAGTCTCAATCTGGATACGTATTGAAAGTGGGAGCAATTAGCTAGAGTAGCTCCATGCAGAGCATTGTAGACATAGAAATTTGCAAAATACATACGAATCTGAATGTGGCAGACCCATTGACTAAACTTCTCTCACAAGCAAAACAAAATCACACCTTAGTACTCTTTGGGTGTTAATCACATGGCGATGTGAACTAGATTATTGACTCTAGTAAACTCTTTGGGTGTTGGTCACATGGCGATGTGAACTATGGGTGTTAATCACATGGCGGTGTGAACTAGATTATTGACTCTAATGCAAGTGGGAGACTGATGGAAATATGCCCTAGAAGCAATAATAAAGTGGTTATTATTATATTTCCTTAATCATGATAAAGGTTTATTATTCATGTTAGAATTGTATTGACCGGAAACTTAAATACATGTGTGGATACATAAACAAATACCGTGTCCCTAGTGAGCCTCTACTAGACTAGCTCGTAGATCAAAAGATGGTTAAGGTTTCCTAACCATAGACATGAGTTGTCATTTGATAACGGGATCACATCATTAGGAGATTGATGTGATGGACAAGACCCATCCGTTAGCTTAGCATATGATCGTTTAGTTTATTGCTACTGCTTCCCTAATGTCAAATACATGTTCCTTCGACCATGAGATCATGCAACTCCCGAATACCAGAGGAATGCCTTCTGTGCTATCAAACGTCACAACGTAACTGGGTGTTTATAAAGATGCTCTACAGGTATCTCCGAAGGTGTCTGTTGAGTTGGCATGGATCAATATTGGGATTTGTCACTCCGTGTATCGGAGAGATATCTCTGGGCCCTCTTGGTAATACACATCATAAGAAGCTTGCAAGCAAAGTAACTAAGGAGTTAGTTACGAGATGATGTATTACAGAACGAGTAAAGAGACTTGCCGGTAACGAGATTGAACTAGGTACGGAGATACCGATGATCGAATCTCGGGCAAGTAACATACCGACAGACAAAGGGAATTACGTATGTTGTCCTAAGGTTCGACCGATAAAGATCTTCGTAGAATATGTAGGAACTAATATGGGCATCCAAGTCCTGCTATTGGTTATTGACCGGAGAGGCGTCTCGGTCAGGTCTACATCATTCTCGAACCCGTAGGGTCCGCACGCTTAACTTTCGTTGATGATATAGTATTATATGAGTTATGTGAATTGGTGACCGAATGTTGTTCAGAGTCCCAGATGAGATCACGGACATGATGAGGAGCTTTAGAATGGTCCGGAGGTAAAGACTGATATATAGGACGATGCTATTTGGTCACCGGAAAGGTTTCGGAATGTATCGGGTAGTCATCGGATCACCGGGAGGGGTTCCGGGAAGCCCCGGGAGGTTAATGGGTCATATGGGCCAAACGAGGGAAGCATGCCAGCACACAAGGGGCTGGCGAACCCCTCCTCTGGCCGCAGGCCTTGGGGAGAAAAGGAAAGGGGGGGTCGGTCTCCCCCTGCCTTCCCTCTCCTCCCCTTTCCTTCCCCCCGTGTGCAAACAAGGAAGGGGGCGCCATAGGGCAGACGCCCAAGTATGTATATATATTCGGAGCTCCTTGTCATGTCCGTGATCTCATCCGAGACTCCGAACAACATTCGGTCACCAACTCACATAACTCATATAATACTATATCATCAACGAACGTTAAGCGTGCGGACCCTACGGGTTCGAGAATGATGTAGACATGACCGAGACGCCTCTCCGGTCAATAACCAATAGTAGGACCTAGATGCCCATATTGGTTCCTACATATTCTATGAAGATCTTTATCGGTCGAACCTTTATGACAACATACGTAATTCCCTTTTGTCTGTCGGTATGTTACTTGCCTGAGATTCAATCGTCGGTATCTCCATACCTAGTTCAATCTCGTTACCGGCAAGTCTCTTTACTCGTTCTGTAATACATCATCTTGTAACTAACTCCTTAGTCACTTTGCTTGCAAGCTTCTTATGATGTGTATTACCGAGAGGGCCCAGAGATACCTCTCCGATACACGGAGTGACAAATCCCAATCTCGATTCACGCCAACTCAACAGACACCTTCGGAGATATCTGTAGAGCATCTTTATGATCACCTAGTTATGTTGTGACGTTTGATAGCACACAAGGCATTCCTCCGGTATCCGGGAGTTGCATGATCTCATGGTCAAGGGAACATGTATTTGACATAAGAAAGCAGTAACAATAAACTGAACGATCATATGCTAAGCTAACGAATTGGTCTTATCCATCACATCATTCTCCTAATGATGTGATCCCGTTATCAAGTGACAACACATATCTATGGTTAGGAAACCTTAACCATCTTTTGATCAACGAGCTAGTCTGGTAGAGGCTCACTAGGCACACGATGTTGCCTATGTATCCACACATGTATCTGAGTTTTCGATCAATACAATTCTAGCATGGCTAATAGACGTTTATCATGAACTGGGAAATATGATAATGACCAATTTATTATTGCCTCTAGGGCATATTTCCAACAGTCTCCCACTTGCACTAGAGTCAATAATCTAGTTCACATTGCCTCTGGGGTTTGATCATGTTTTGCTTGCGAGAGAGGTTTTAGTCAAATGGGTCTGCAACATTCAGATCCATGTGTATTTTGCAAATCCTTATGTCATACTGTAGATGTTGCTATCACGCTTTACGTGGAGCTATTCCAAATGACTACTCCATTATACGTATCCGGTTTGCTACTCAGAGTTATCCGGATCGGTGTCAAAGCTTGCATAAACGTAACCTTTTACGACGAACTCTTTATCACCTCCATAATCGAGAAACATTTCCTTAGTCCTTTAGTTACTAAGGATAATTTTGACTGCTGTCCAGTGATCCACTCCTGGATCACTCTTGTACCCCCTTTGCTAGACACGTGGCAAGGCACACATCAGGTGTGGTACACAACATGGCATATAGTATAGAGCCTATGGCTAAGGCAAAGGGGACGACCTTCGTCTTTTCTCTTTCTTCTGCCGTGGTCGAGCTTTGAGTGTTACTCAACTTCACACCTTACAATACAGGCAAGCACTCCTTCTTTGACTGATCCATTTTGAACTCCTTCAAAATCTTGACAAGGTATGTACTCATTGAAAGTCTTATCAAGCGTCTTGATCTATCTTTACAAATCTTGATGCCCAATATGTAAGCAGCTTCACCGAGGTCTTTCTTTGAAAAATTCTTATTCAAATATCCTTTTATGCTATCCAGAAATTCTATATCATTTCCAATCAGTAATATATCATCCACATATAATATCAGAAATGCTACAGAGCTTCCACTCACTTTCTTGTAAATACAGGCTTCACCGTAAGTCTGTACAAAACCAAATGCTTTGATTACCTCATCAAAGCGTATATTCCAACTCCGAGATACTTGCACCAGTCCATAGATGGATTGCTGGAGCTTGCACACTTTGTTAGCACCTTTAGGATCGACAAAATCTTCTGGTTGCATCATATACAACTCTTCTTTAAGAAACCCGTTAAGGAATGTAGTTTTAACGTCCATTTGCCAAATTTCATAATCATATAATTCGGCAATTGCTAGCATGATTCTGACAGACTTTTAAGCATTGCTACGGGTGAGAAAGTTTCATCGTAGTCAATCCCTTGAACTTTGTCGAAAACCTTTTGCGACAAGTCGAGCTTTGTAGACAGTGATATTACCATCAGCGTCTGTCTTCCTCTTGAATATCCATTTATTCTCAATGGCTTGCCGATCATTGGACAATTCCACCAAAGTCCACACTTTGTTCTCATACATGGATCCTATCTCAGATTTCATGGCCTCTAGCCATTTGTCGGAATCTGGGCTCATCATAGCTTCTTCACAGTTCGTAGGTTCGCCGTTGTCTAACAACATGACTTCCAGGACAGGATTATTGTACCATTCTGGCGTGGTATGTGCTCTGGTCGACCTACGAGGTTTAGTACTAACTTGATCCGAAGTTTCATGATCATTATCATTAGCTTCCTCTTTGGTTGGTGTAGGCATCACGGGAATGTGCTACTTCTTGAGCTTGCGTTGGTTTTTCCCTTGAAGAGGAAAGGGTGATGCAGCAAAGTAGAGATAAGTATTTCCCTCAATTTGAGAACCAAGGTATCAATGCAGTAGGAGGTGCAAGCAAGTCTCCAATCTATGCACCTGCACAAACAATCAAACACTTGCACCCAACGCGATAAAGGGGTTGTCAATCCCTTCACAGTCACTTGCAAGGATGAGATCTGATAGAGATAGATATAAAAGATTACTAAAATGTAAAACAAAATAAAAGTAAATAAATTGTAGCAAGGTATTTTTGGGTTTTTGGTTTTATAGATCAGAAAATATATGATGGAAAATAGACCTAGGGGCCATAGGTTTCACTAGAGGCTTCTCTCTTGAAGAAAGCATACGGTGGGTAAACAAATTATTGTTGAGCAATTGATAGAAAAGCGCAAAGTTATCATGATATCTAAGGCAATGATCATGAATATAGGCATCACGTCCGTGCCAAGTAGACCGACTCCTGCCTGCATCTACTACTATTACTCCACACATCGACCGCTATCCAGCATGCATCTAGAGTATTAAGTTCATAAGAACGGAGTAACGCCTTAAGCAAGATGACATGATGTAGAGGGATAAACTTGAGCAATATGATGTAAACCCCATCTTTTTATCCTCAATGGCAACAATACAATACGTGCATTGCTACCCCTACTATGTCACTGGGTGAGGACACCGCAAGATTGAACCCAAAACTAAGCACCTCTTCCATTGCAAGAAAAACCAATCTAGTTGGCCAAACCAAATCGATAGTTTGAAGAGAAATACAAAGATATCTTAATGATGCATAGAAGAGTTCAGAGAAGACTCAAATAATATTCATAGATAATCTGATCATAAATCCACAATTCATCGGATCTCAACAAACACACCGCAAAAAAGTATTACATCGAATAGATCTCCAAGAACATCAAGGAGAACATTGTATTGAAGATCAAAGAGAGAGAAGAAGCCATCTAGCTACTAGCTATGGACCCGTAGGTCTGTGGTAAACTACTCACACATCATCGGTAGGGCAATAGGGTTGATGTAGAAGTCCTCCGTGATCAAATCCCCCTCCGGCAGATCGCCAGAAAAGGCCCCATGATGGGATCTCATGGGAACAGAAGGTTACGGTGGCGAAAAAGTATTTTGGTGGACACCTCTAGTGGTTTGGGAATATTTGGGAATTTATAGTGCAAGAATTAGGGTTGGAGGACTCCCGAGGGGCCCATAAGCCCTCAGGACGCACCCCCCCTAGGGCGCGCCTAGCAGGCTTGTGGCCTCCTCGAGAACCTTCTGGCCCCTTCTCCAAGCTCCATGGATGTCTTCTGGTCCTAGAAAAATCATCGTGAAAGTTTTATTCCGTTTGGACTCCGTTTGATATTACTTTTCTGTAAAACTCAAAAACAAGGAAAAAATAGAAACTGGCACCGAGCTCTAGGTTAATAGGTTAGTCCCAAAAATAATATAAAATAGCATATTAATGCATATAAAACATCCAAAACAGATAATATAATAGCATGGAACAATAAAAAATTATAGATACGTTGGAGACGTATCAGAATGGTTTTCTCTGATGTGCTACTTTCCAATTTGAGAGAAGGTACAACTACCTCATCAAGTTCTACTTTCCTCCCACTCACTTCTTTCAAGAGAAACTCCTTCTCTGGAAAGGATGCATTCTTGGAAACAAAGATCTTGCCTGCGGATCTGTGTAGAAGGTATACCCAATTGTTTCTTTAGGGTATCCTATGAAGACGCACTACTCCACTTTGGGTTCGAGCTTATCAGGCTGAAGTTGTTTGACATAAGCGTCGCATCCCCAAACTTTAAGAAATGACAACTTAGGTTTCTTGCCAAACCATAGTTCATACGATGTCGTCTCGACGGATTAGATGGTGCCCTATTTAACGTGAATGCGGTTGTCTCTAATGCATAACCCCAAAATGATAGTGTCAAATTGGTAAGAGACATCACAGAACGCACCATATCTAATAAAGTACGGTTACGACGTCCGGACACACCATTACGTTGTGGTGTTCCAGGTGGCGTGAGTTGTGAAACAATTCCACATTTTCTTAAATGAAGGCCAAACCCGTAACTCAAATATTCACCTCCGTGATCAGATGGTAGAAACTTTATTTTCTTGTTACGATGATTCTCCACTTCACTCTGAAAATTCTTTGAACTTTTCAAATGTTTCAGACTTGTGTTTCATCAAGTAGATATCCCCATACCTAGTCAAATCATCTGTGAAGGTTAGAAAATAATGATACCTGCCGTGTGCTTGAACACTCATCGGACCGCATACATCCGTATGTATTATTTCCAATAAGTCATTAGGTTGCTCCATTGTTCCGGAGAACGGAGTTTTAGTCATCTTACCCATGAGGCATGGTTCACAAGTATCAAATGATTCATAATCAAGTGATTCCAAAAGTCCATCCGCATGGAGTTTCTTCATGCACTTTACACCAATATGGCCTAAACGGCAGTGCCACAAGTATGTTGCACTATCATTATCAACTTTGCATCTTTTGGCATCAATATTATGAATATGTGTATCGCTATGATCGAGATTCAGTAAACCATTCACATTTGGTGTATGGCCATAGAAGGTATTATTCATGTAAACAGAACAACAATTATTCTCTGACTTAAATGAATAACCGTATTGCAATAAACACGATCTAATCATGTTCATGCTCAATGCAAACACCAAATAACATTTATTTGGGTTTAACACTAATCCTGAAGGTAGAGGGAGTGTGCGATGGTGATCATATCAACATTGGAAACACTTCCAACACACATCGTCACCTTGCCCTTAACTAGTCTCCGTTTATTCTGTAACTCCTATTTCGAGTTACTAATATTATCAACTGAACCGATATCAAATACCCAGGGGCTACTACGAGCACTAGTAAGGTACACATCAATAACATGTATATCAAATATACCTTTGTTCACTTTGCCATCCTTCTTATCTGCCAAGTATTTGGGGCAGCTCCGCTTCTAGTGACCATTTCTTTTGCAGTAGAAGCACTCAGTTTCAGGCTTGGGTCTAGCTTTGGGCTTCTTCACGGGAGCGGCAACTTGCTTGATGTTCTTCTTGAAGTTTCCTTTCATTCTCTTGCTCTTTTTCTTGAAACTGGTGGTCTTATTAACCATCAACACTTGATGCTCTTTCTTGATTTCTACCTCCGCCGATTTCAGCATCGCGAAGAGCTTGGGAATCGTTTTCGTCATCCCTTGCATCTTATAGTTCATCACGAAGCTCTAGTAGCTTGGTGATAGTGACTGGAGAAATCTGTCAATCACTATATTATCTGGAAGATTAACTCCCAGTTGATTCAAGCGATTGTAGTACCCAGATATTCCGAGCACATGCTCACTGGCTGAGCTATTCTCCTCCATCTTGTAGGCAAAGTACTTGTCAGAGGTCTTATACCTCTCAACACGGGCATGAGCCTGAAATACCAATTTCAGCTCTTGGAACATCCCATATGTTCCATGGCGTTCAAAACGTCTTTGGAGCCCCGATTTTAAGCCGTAAAGCATGGTGCACTAAACTATCAAGTAGTCATCAGATCGAGCTTGCCAAACGTTCATAATGTCTGCATTAGCTCCTGCAGCAGGTCTGTCACCTACAGGTGCATCAAGGACATAATTCTTCTGTGTATCAATGAGGATAATCCTCGGATCACGGACCCAGTCTGCATTATTGCTAACATCATCTTTCAACTTAGTTTTCTCTAGGAACGGATCAAAAATAGGGGAGCTACATCGCGAGCTATTGATCTACAACATAATTTGCAAAGACATTTTGACTATGTTCATGATAAATTTTAGTTTAGATAATTAAATTACTAATGAACTCCCACTTAAATCAACATCCCTCAAGTTGTCTAAGTGATACATGATCCAAATCAACTAACCCATGTCCGATCATCACGTGAGATGGGGTAGTGTTCAATGGTGAACATCTTCATGTTGATCATATCTACTATATGACTAATGCTCTACCTTTCGGTCTCCAGTGTTCCGAGACCATGTCTGTACATGCTAGGCTCGTCAAGTTTAACCCAAGTATTATGCGTGTGTAAATCTGGCTTACACCCGTTGTATGTGAACGTAGAGTCTATCACACCCGATCATCACGAGGTGCTTTGAAACGATGAACTTTAGCAATGGTGCATACCCAGGGAGAACACTTTTTATCTTGAAATTAAGTGAAGGGATCATCTTATAATGGTACCGTCGTTCTAAGAAAAATAAGATGCATAAAGGATAAACATCACATGCAATCAAAATATGTGACATGATATGGCCATCATCACCTTGTGCTTTTGATCTCCATCTTCAAAGCAATGACATGATCTCCATCGTCACTCGCTCAACACCTTGATCTCCATCATTGCGTCCGGGTCATCTCGCCAACTATTGCTTCTACAATTATTGCCAACGCATAGCGATAAAGAAAAGAAATTACATGGCGCTTGCATTTCATACAATAATTAAAAGACAACCCTAAGGCTCCTGCCGGTTGTCGATATTACAAAACATGATTATCTCATACACCAACGTATATCATATCACATCTTGATCATATCACATCACAACATACCCTGCAAAAACAAGTTAGACGTCCTCTACTTTGTTGTTGCAAGTTTTACGTGGCTGCTACGGGCTTCTAGCAAGAACCATTTTACCTACGCAAAACCTCAATGGTGATTATCAAGTTTGCTGTTTTAACCTTCTGCAAGGACCGCCATAGTCCAATTCGATTCAACTAAAGTGGGAAAGACAGACACCCGCCGACCACCTTTATGCAAAACAAGTTGCATGTCAGTCGGTGGAACCGGTCTCATGTACGTGGACATGTAAGGTTGGTCCGGGCCGCTTCATCCCACAATGCCACCGAATCAAAATAAGACGTTGGTGGTAAGCAGTATGAACATCACCGCCCACAACTTCTTTGTGTTCTACTCATGCATATCATCTATGTATAGACCTGGCTCATCATGCCACTGTTGGGGACATTGCATGGAAAACAAAAAAAATTCTACGCACACGCAAGATCTATCCATGGAGATGCATAGCTATGAGAGGGGAGAGTGTGTCTACGTACCCTCGTAGACCGTTAAGCGGAAGCTTTTATCAACGCGGTTGATGTAGTCGTACACCTTCATGATCCGCCCGATCAAGTACCAAACGTACGACACCTCCGCGTTCAGCACACGTTCAGCTCGATGACGTCCTCGCCTTCTTGATCCAACAAGATGGGCGGAGTAGTAGATGAGTTCTGGCAACACGACGGCGTGGTGACGGTGGTGGTGATCTTGTTCCCGCAGGGCTTTGCCGTGTACTGCGGAAAAACTAGACGGAGGATGAAACTGTGGAGAGGGGCGCCGCACATGGCTTAGGTATTATCGTGGGTGTGTGGCGCCCCCTCCCTCTCATATATATATATATATGTGGGAGGTGGGGAGGCAGCCAAGGTGCGCCCCAAGGTGGCCAGCCGGCCCCCTTGGGCGCCTGCCCTATGGCGCCCCCTTCCTTGTTTGCACACGGGGGGAAGGAAAGGGGAGGAGAGGGAAGGCAGGGGAGGTCGACTCCCCCCTTTTCTTTTCTCCCCAAGGCCTGTGGCCAGAGGAGGGGCGCGCCAGCCCCTTGTGGGCTGGTGTGCTCCCCTCGTTTGGCCCATTAACCTCGCGGGGCTTCCCGGAACCCCCTCCGGTGATCCGATGACTACCCAGTACATTCCGAAACCTTTCCGATGACCAAATAGCATCATCCTATATATCAATCTTTACCTTCGGACCATTCCGGAGCTCCTTGTCATGTCTGTGATCTCATCCGGGACACCGAACAACATTCGGTCACCAATTCACATAACTCATATAATACTATATCATCAACGAACGTTAAGCGTGCGGACCCTACGGGTTCGAGAATGATGTAGACATGACCGAGATGCCTCTTCGGTCAATAACCAATAGCGGGACCTGGATGCCCATATTGGTTCCTACATATTTTATGAAGATCTTTATCGGTCGAACCTTTATGACAACATACGTAATTTCCTTTGTCTCTCGGTATGTTACTTGCCTGAGATTCGATTGTCGGTATCTACATACCTAGTTCAATCTCGTTACCAGCAAGTCTCTTTACTCGTTCCGTAATACATCATCTTGTAACTAACTCCTTAGTCACTTTGCTTGCAAGCTTCTTATGATGTGTATTACCGAGAGGGCCCAGAGATACCTCTCTGATACACGGAGTGACAAATCCCAATCTCGATTCACGCCAACTCAACAGACACCTTCGGAGATACCTGTAGAGCATCTTTATGATCACCCAGTTACGTTGTGAAGTTTGATAGCACACAAGGCATTCTTCGGTATCCGGGAGTTGCATGATCTCAGTAGCAATAAACTGAATGATCATATGCAAAGCTAACGGATGGGTCTTGTCCATCACATCATTCTCCTAATGATGTGATCCCGTTATCAAGTGACAACACATGTCTTTGGTTAGGAAACCTTAACCATCTTCTGATCAACGAGCTAGTCTAGTAGAGTCTCACTACGGACATGGTGGTGCCTATGTATCCACACATGTATCTGAGTTTCCGATCAATACAATTCTAGCATGGATAATAGACGTTTATCATGAACAGGGAAATATGATAATAACAAATTTATTATTGCCTCTAGGGCATATTTCCAACACTCAGCGGAATTGCCAATTCCAATCGTACATACCACATGGTATGTGTGGTAAGCAACTTCATATTTGGAAGGGTCTTTTACACCTGTGTCCCCAACTGGAACCCACTACTCAGATTTGCCCCCAATTTCGAAGCATGCTCAAATTTGCCCCTCTACCGTAAGGTGCTCCTATAAAAATGCCCTCATATGCCGTTACCATCTGTTCAAAGGGCGTTGACCGCTATCTGAATGTTTGCTTGACATTTTGCCCTTGACTCCATGTGTCACTTACAAGCGGGACCCACTCTAAAAAATTAAATAGGAAAAACTCTTTCTCTCACTCACCCCTCTCTATCACTTACAAGTGGACCCAACTGAAATAATAAAAACAAAAAAAAACTTTCTCTCTCACATCCACTCTCTCCCCTTGACATGTGGGCCATGTGACCCACTGTCAGGGTCAACGCCGGCCCTTGTGTGGTCATGGCGAGGCTTGGTGGATCTGGTGGCCGTCGCTGGCGAGGGGCGGCGCACATGCGTCTGAGGGCCACAGGGGCATGCTCAAGGTGGTCTGGCGAGGGAGGGGTGTAGGTTCAGGCTGACGGCAGCATACGGAGATGCCATGGACGGGGGCAGTTCCGACAAAAGCCGCCGCTCGCGGCTATTGTCGGAGTTGATGCTCCCGTGCCTCTCCAACGAGCATTTAGTGGTCTAGGAGATCCGCTATTCTATTCGGCCTACTCCCTAAGCCTCCTCGTCCGTGTAACGATTGCTCGAAGTACACCTGAGAGCGCCTAGAGCTTCTACCGAGGACGCCGTTGCTAGCCACCGTGGCCGGAGGCCAGATTGAGAGGTACAAGCATGTCTATGAGCTCCGTCGGGCGCCTCTCCTCTGATCTGCGCGTTGAATCGGGCCTGGGGCCGCCTGTACACGATGTGCAGGACCTCAACCTTCGCCATGGCCATTACTCTTCCCCTCCTAAATTCGGCCGCCCCGATCCACCTTTGACCTACCCAACCACAGTGCCACCATCACGAAAAGATCGAGCCCCTACTCACTTCTTCCCCCGCTCGATTCCGTGCCTGGAGTGCCCTGCCCGAAGCAAGCCGCGATGACCGACCTCGGTTGGCTCGGCCGTGTGCGCTCTGATATGTCTCCAACATATCTATAATTTATGAAGTATTCATGCCATGTTTACAACAATTTTATATGGTTTTGGTATGATTTGAATGGAACTAACCCGGACTGACGCTGTTTTCAGCAGAACTACCGTGGTGTTGTTTTTTGTGCAGAAATAAAACTTCTCCAAATGCAATGAAACATTTTGATGATTTTTTTGGAACAAAAGAGGCACTAGAAGCTTCGTGGGAGGACCAGAAGGTGAAGGAGGTGAGCACAACCCACCAGGGCGCGCCAGGTGCCTTGCCCGTGCTCCGGTGTCTTCGTGGGATATCATATTGATTCACTTGATATGTGTTTTGGCACTCAACTCACGGATTTCTGAGGTGACATTGGGGTAATCTATGCATAGGGGTTGATGCACGTTCTCATCTTTGTTTCTCCGATAAAAATCTGGGGGCATTCTTTGAGGTTGTTTGTGTTGGATTGAGTATTATGAATCTGAAATTGTTTGATGCGTATCATATAATTAACTCATGGATACTTGTGGTGACATTGGAGTATCTAGGTGACATTAGAGTTGGTTTATGCGTATCCTATGGTGTTATTTTAGTACGAACTCTTAGATAGATCGATCGGAAAGGATAACTTGGTGTTATCTTAGTACGGACTCTTGGATAGATCGATCGGAAATAATAACTTTGAGGTGGTTTCGTACCGTACAAACAATTTCTTCTTATGTTCTCCGCTAGATAAGAACTTTGAAGTGATTCTTCATTGCACGTTGAGGGATGGTTATGTGATCCAATTATATTAGCATTGTTGAGAGATTAAACTAGCAAAAGTACGGAACCTAGGCCTTGTTTCTAAGCATTGAAATACCATTTGTGGTCACTTTTGTTACTCGTTACCTTGCTGTTTTTTATTGTTACTATTACAAAAATCAATATCTACTATCATTACTACACTTGTATCACCATCTGTTCGCCGAACTAGTGCATCTATACAATTTATCATTGTATTTGGTGTGTTGGGGACACAAGAGACTCTTTGTTATTTGGTTACAGGTTTGTTTAAGAGAGACCATCTTCATCCTACGCCTCCCACGGATTGATAAATCTTAGGTCACCCACTTTAGGGAAAATTGCTACTGTCCTACAAAACTCTGCGCTTGAAGGCCCAACACGAGTCTACAAGAACAAGTTGTGTAGTAGACACCACGCTCCTCCCGTGCCCAGCGTGCCTGCCATGCCTCGCGCAGCTACACTGCGTGCCTCGCGCTCTCCTCCTGCGGTCGTTCGCCGCCTATGGTGAGCCGCCGACGAGCTCAGCCTCTCATGTCCGGGCACGCAAGGTCCGGCGTTGACCCTGACAGTGGGCCCTATGGCCCATATGTCAATGAGAGTGAGAGGTAATGAGAGTGTGAGAGATTTTTTTACTTTTTTTATGTTGGTTGGGTCCTAGGTGTACGTGATAGATAGGGGATGAGAGAGATATTTTTTTCTTTTTCCTGGGTATGTCCCACCTGTAAGTGGCATGTCCATAGAGCGGCAGAAATGCCCAGGAAAAGTGCAGATAGCGGTCAAAGCCCTTTGACTGGACAGTAACGGCACGGAAGGGCATTTTTATAAGTGCACATAACGGCGGAAGGGAAAATTTGAGCATGCCTCGAAATTAGGGGCAAATCTGAGTAGGTGGTTCGAGTTAGGGACAGAAATGCAAATGGCCCTGTTTGGAATAATGAAATTGGGCTATGATGCTCTAGGTGATTAGATAATAGATAAAAATAAAAATTTAAAAAAGATCTGAATTCCAATAGTGCATTGCTTTTGTAATTTTAGCAAAAAATTATAAATGAAAGTTATTAGTGTGCTTAGTTTTGTTCCATATTCTGTACTGCTAAAGGAGAGTTGATACGTTTGCCTCACATCCTCCATCGGTATTTTTCTCCCCCCCCCACACCCCCTCCTCCCATTTGGTTTCTTGTTGATTTTTCGTAGTCTCAACCGATGCGGCACAAAATAAAAACCAATGTAAATAGAGTAACTTGGAATAATCTAAACCAAATTGGTATTAACTCAATCAAATCAAATATTACCAAAATCTCAACTAAATCAAAACTCCCCTATCCATACACAAATCAAATAAAATCTTACCAAAACCTCAACTAGATCTAAGCTTTTCTTGCCTTCATCTACCGTACTCAAATCAAATTAAATCTTACCAAAATCTAAAATATGGTGGTGATCATGCTGTTGCTTCTGATACCAACATAGCAATTTCGCCAGCTCTTTCGATTAGAATGATGTATAGTAACTTCGCTGTAGCTAACATATCTTTGCTTACCAAACCAAAAAGTGGAATGGCACATGCTGTGTTTATCTTGTTATTATGCTGCTTCTAGAAGCAACAAAGTAGTGTCGCCGTCTTGGAAAAGCATGTGCCCCCTGGGTTGGTGCATGCATCAAACCGAAGATGCTCATCATTTCCTCCATTATAAAAGGAAGACAGTGTGAAGAACTCGTACAAACTGATCGTGTGGGGGGTTGATCAAGGACCTAGAGTGAGTTATAAGCTTTATATCAGGATGATGTCAAGATATAGTATCTAGAAAGAATTAGTAGGGATGAGAGGTATGAGGAACATAGTTATCAGCAGATCCACATCCATTTTCTACTGGATTCTGATAACTCGCTAGATCTGTCCCCGGAGTCAGTATTCACAGCATTGCAAAGAAACCCCATTAGTTTGTCGCCGGAGTGACGATTCAGTGGATGAACTGACAGAGTGTTTCCTAGGCTACCACGCTCCATCACGTCGCTCCGGCGAGCGAGCGTCCCAGGAAGAGCCGCCGGGCATGGTGACTGGGATAGAGCTCATGGTGTAAGCATTTGAATGGGAGATCGAACGGCTGTCATGTCGTCTAGCCGCGGTGAGGAATCAGAGCCCGAAGTTCTTGGCTTCAACAGTGCACTGTTGTTGTGGTTGATCGGGATGCGCGTGTGTCACTGCACGACGGACTAGCTCGTGTGTCGTGTTCCCGCTTCCATTGCATGGAGGGGAGATGTACCAGTGGACTGTATTGGGTGTCCCCGCTTGGCTCTTGCAGCTTTGTTGAGACAACGGAGAAACGCAAGTCAGTATGTGAAATCTCCTTAGTAATTGTGGTGGCTGTGTCTGTGTTTTGGGACTTCGTTCTCGTGTGGTCTGTAATAGGGCTAGTCTTTATTTGGTCCTGCTAGGTTTTCGCCCCATGGCGATCATTTCAATGTCGAGCGATTGCAGTGGGTTTTCTAGTAATGCTTTGAACTCGCTTTCCCTGCCCCGTGTTAAACTCTAACTTTTGTATTTTCATTCTCAGTAATGAAAAGGGGACAACCCGGTCCAAAAAAAAGTACGTGACATCTGTAATACATATTGTAATACATATTGTGATATAAAGCCCCTAGATTTTCTCCTCTTTGCCGTCACCGCCGTTTATGTGTTGTGCGTGCTTCATTTCTGTGTTGGGCTTGTTGTGCTGTGCCCATAGCTGAACCTTGTGTAGTGTTTGGATGTGTGTGTGTGTTGGATCTTGTCTGCGGTGGTGTTGTGTGTGTGTGTTGTTCGGATGGTACCATGTTAACTTTGTGCTCGATGATTTGCTTTATTTATAAAGCGGGGCGAAAGCCTTTTTCGGTAAAAAATGAAACAAAAACGTTATCTCCTTGGGCGATTGCGTCTTCTTTCAAACCCGGGTTGCAAATTTGGAAGAACATATATAGTTGGGTACCTAGCTTGGCATGTTTCCTCGAATGAACTTGGCATGATGTTTGTTCAAGGATTCTCTCTCGTCGGATTAGCTTATGTCTCTATCGAACTACGGTAAATCTTCAAACATCACTCCAGCCAAAGACTCCCTCCTACCCCCTCATCGCTCGCCCCTCCAGGGCGATCGGGGGGGGGGGGGGGCAGGGGGCAACCCTAGCCCCCAGCCGCCTCGATCCCATCCCTCCTTCCCCTCAGCCGCCGTCGGGGGACAGCGCCGGGCAGAGCCTGTGCGTTCGACGGCGACGGCGGAGGGCCGCTCCTTCCTCCCGGACTATACGGCTTCGTGGGCGCCAAATCCACGGAGGTGCGGCCTCTTCCTCGATCCATGGCGGCGCGACGGCTCCTGCTGGAGGCGTTTGTGGTAATGCGGGTTAAGATGGCCAGAGGATAGAGGTGGGGCTGGGCGTGGCCGGTGGCGGCGGCGGCGGCGTCCGGCCCGGATCCAGTCTTGGCGGACGCGGCGGCAACTCCGGCCCGGATTTGAACATGGCGGCGGCAGCGTCCCCTCCGCCGGGCATGACGGGCCAGATGGTGGGTCGTCGTGGCGGCGCTGGTGGCAGCGGATCTTGGGATCCCGCACCCAGGGATATCACTGGACGCGCGTGGCGGCTGGAGCTTCCTCCGGCGTCGACGGCGCGTGATGCGGGATTGCGGCAGCGGTTACTGTTATATGGGTGACGACGACGGCTGGCGCGACGGTGGGTGCTCCCTGTAGCGCCCGGAATCGGGGCGGCGGCCCCTCTTCATCAACGGCAGCGAACTCCGGGATCGTGTGGGCGATTCGGAGTCTGGATCTCGAGGTGGTGACAGCCTTCTGAGGCTGGTGGCGGTATGGGACGTCCCTTCCATCAACAGATTGGGTTCAATGCGGCTCGACAAGTGACACATATGCCTCTTTCGGAGTTGTTGGGCGGTGCCTGTCGCCGGCAGGTGAAGCCACTTGTGGATGCGCTACCGGCGGATGCTACGCACGGCGTCTTATATGGAGACGTCAAGTCATGCCTGCTATTGGCAGGTGATGCACGGTGGCTCTTGCGGAGGAGTCATGTTTAGCCTGTTGCTGTCGGATCGAAGGTGGTGCGACAGTAGCGGGAGGCAGACGGTATGGGACGTCTTTGTCTTCTGTTGTCTCCTCCAGAGGTATCCGGCTATCGAGGTGTCAGTAGACGGATAAGGGCGGATGGTACAGACGGCTTCAGCGATGAGTTTATGCACTCCGGTGGAAACACAAGATCTCTGATCAGACTGTGTCGTCGCGCGCTGTGTCGTATCCTTACTGAAGGTGGTGGACTGAAGCTTGGCTTTGGGGATGAGAATCCGGAGTTCAACCTTGTGGTGGACTCGCCATCATCGGCGCACGTGCGATGATTCCTTCTTGAAGCCGTAGCCTAGGAGTTGTGTATTTTCGTTTATGTTGTGTCTTGTATCATAGGGATTAGTGGCTATCTGGGGGAGGTACTGTCGCGAGGTATATAGCCTCAGGCAGCGGCGAGTTCAGCAGGCTGGCTTCGATAGGCTCAAGCCTACCCTCCAAATTCGCGGAATTTTTTTTTACTACTAGTCTTCAATATATTTCTTAGGCCCAGCCCAGAAAAGCCAGCCCAACAGCCAGCCCATCTAACCATCGGACTAACCAGGCACCAGCAGGCAGCAGCTCGCTACGAAGCACCGCACGCCACGAGCAGCAGCCGTCCACCCATTAGACCTAGCCGCCGGACGCCGCCGGCCCGCTGGACGAGGGACGCCGGACGCCGCCTCCCTGCTGGACGCCGGAGGACGCCTCCTGCCAGTTCGGCGCCGCCTCCTCGCTGGGTGGTGCCTCCTCGCTCGGCGCCGCCTCCCCGCGAGCCTGCAACGAGGGACGGACCGACGGAGGGATCCGGGCTGCCACCTGCCGACGAGCTCGTCACGGGCCCTCTGCTACTCGCCGGATCCGCCGCCAACCCGCTGGACGCCGGACGCCGCCTCCTAGTCCTAAGCAGTTCGCAGGTTGTCTGTTCTCTCTCTCTCTGTCTCTGTTTCTTATTTCAGTTAGTACAGTTGCTAGCGGTTGGTACTTGGTAGTTTAGTTAATTCTAGTCTCTAGTTTAGTTCTAGGCTTCTAGCAGTACTGGTTTAGTTAATTCATGAACTAATTTCTATCCTTGTTTAATTTCTTTTATAGAAATGAAGAGAAAGAAGACTCTGCATAGTTGGTTTGCAAGTAGTTCAAATACACTTCCTGTTGTTCCTGAATCCAATGTTATTGTTCAGCCTACCCTCATTGAGAACATAATCCCCGATGATCCAACAAATGAGAGCACCAATCCCTCGGTTGATGTGAGCACCAATCCCTCGGTTGATGAGAGCACCAATCCCTCGGTTGATGAGAGCACCAATCCCCCAACTGATGAGAGCACAAACCAACCAGCACCACTAAGACAATATATATTAGAATTTCATCCGAGTCAGATTTTTGGTGATCCGGCGGATCGAATACCAATAGAAGATTATGCCCCTGAAATTCGAAGTGAAGTAAGAAGAGCTTATTTGTTGAAAGAGAGAAACAAAGCAAGTGGGCATAAATTTGAAGTCACATCGGACGGTAAAATTTGGAGATCTTTTCAACCACAATGGCTAGATCGGTTCGATTGGTTGGAATATAGTGTCAGAAAGGAGGCTGCCTTTTGCTTCCCTTGTTTTCTTTTCAAGAAACCATCACAGGCCGCTACATTTGGAAATGATGTATTTACCATAGATGGTTACAAACGTTGGAAAACAGCTTTGGCAAATTTTCAAAAACATGTTGGTGGTCCTTCTAGTTACCACAACATTGCTAGAGGCTTGTGTGATGATTTCAACAATCAAAGGGCCAATGTGGCTACCAAATTCCGAGTATATAGTAAAGAATCTGAAATAAAATATAAAATCCATTTGACTGCATCATTAGATTGTGCAAGGTATCTCATAGCTCAAGGGGAAGCTTTTCGTGGACATGATGAATCCTACAATTCCATCAACAAAGGCAATTTCAGGGAGTTCTTGGACTGGTACAAAGACAGGAATAAAGATGTGAAAGACGCATTTGATAATGGGCAAGGTAATGCACTTATGATATGTTCGGAGATTCAAAAGGACCTTGCTACATGTTGTGCATTGGAGGTAACCAAAGTCATCAAGAATGAGCTTGGAGATAAGAATTTTGCGATACTTGTTGACGAGGCTAGAGACTGCTCAATAAAGGAGCAAATGGCAATAATTTTGAGGTAGTTCAATGGTTTGCATAGGCTAATTCTTTTAGTTTATGTTATTATTTGTTTCTGTTCTTATAACTTGTAGCTTTCCAAATGTGCAGATTTTTGGATGATAATGGGGAGCTTCAGGAGAGATTTCTTGCTATTAAGCACATCACAGATTGCACATCTGCCGGAATTAAAGAAGCATTGTTTCATGTCTTAAAGTTCCATGGCTTGTATATTAGTAGGCTACGTGGACAGGGTTATGATGGTGCTTCAAACATGAGAGGAGAATTCAATGGTTTGCAAAAGCTAATTCGTGATGAGAGTCCATATGCTTTCTTTGTTCATTGTTTTGCCCATCAGTTGCAATTAGTGGTTGTCACAGTGGCTCAGTGTTGTCCGGTTATTGCTGATTTTTTCAACTTTCTTCCCTTGATAGTGACTCATGCGGGTTCATCTTGCAAAAGAAAAGATGCGTTGCGTGCAAAGCATCAAGATAACTTGATAGAGATGATGGAGAAGTGTAAGATATCATCTGGAACTGGTTTACATCAAGAAACTAACCTAGCTAGACCAGGAGCTACTCGTTGGGGCTCACATCTTAGAACCTTGCTTCGTGTTTACACAATGTGGAATGCAGTGGTGGATGTGCTTGCAATTGTGATTGAGGATGCCCGGGAACACACTTCTCAAGGTGGAGCTTCCGGTTTGTTGGTACAGATGGAATGCTTCCAATTTGTGTTCATCATGCTATTCTTGATAAACTTGTTGAACATCACAAATATGCTCTCACAAGTTTTGCAAAGAAAGAATCAAGATGTTGTTGAAGCCATGCGTTTGATCTTGGATGTGAAAGAAGCTTTGCAAAATATGAGGGACAATGGGTTTGAGCCATTATGCGAGCAAGCAAAAAACTTTTGTGAGGAACATGGCATTGACGTGCCAAATATGGATGATCTTGTTGGAGCTATGGGGCAATCTGCTCGAAGCAAGAATAAGGTGACTCGACATCATTATTTCAAGGTGAGCATATTCAATGTTGCTATTGATGCAACTCTCACCGAGATGAACCACCGGTTCAATGAAGTTAACACCGAGTTAGTGGATTGCATGTCTTGTCTTAATCCAGCTAACAACTTCTCAAAGTTTAATGATGACAAACTTATTCGGCTTGCTGAAATTTATGCTGAGGATTTTTCACAAGCTGAATGGATGTTGCTAAGATATCAGCTTCCAACATTCCTTACAAATATTAGGAGAAGTGAGGAATTTAATGGATGCCCGGATGTTTCTACTCTTGCTCGGTTGATGGTTCAAACAACGAAACATAGAACTTTCCAATTGGTATATCGCCTCATCGAGTTGACATTGATTCTTCCAGTGGCAACTTCATCGGTTGAGCGAATATTTTCAGCAATGAAGGTCATCAAAACTGATTTGCGCAATAAGATATCAGATGATTGGCTCAATGATTTAATGGTGTGCTACTGTGAGAGAAGGATATTCAAAAGTATTCCTGATGATCAAATTATGATACGATTTCAGAAAAAGAAAGATCGTAAAGGACATTTGCCTCCTGAGTATGATGTTATTTCTTAGAGGTATATCTCTATTTTAGTAAAGTGTCGATAGCTAGTCGAGGATACCTTACCATATCACTAACATTTGTGCTAATTTGGACAGGTGGCTTGCAGTTTGTCACTTGCATTTTGGGGTGGAGGTTTTCTGCAACTACAATACTGTTAGTAAGAAGCAACAACAGTACCTTGTCCTTCTCTTTTTTTGGTTGCTTCTCTAGTACTTGATGTATTGGTGTGCAAATTGTATGAAACTTTGTTGTCTGGTCAATCATGCTATTAGTATTGCTCTTGAGAAATTTCATGTCCATTTGAGCACTTGTTGGCACATATTGTCTATAATTTGGTAAAACCATGTTTTTCTTTCAAAATTTGATATTTTTAAAAAATTCCAGAAAAATGACAGTAAATATTACATGTTTCCAGTAGTAGGCTGGGAAATTTTGAGCTTATTTGGCCAAGAGGATTGTGAGATAATGGCCATTTTGGTGAACATATTCAAAATTTGGTTCAAAATTTGATATTTTCTAAAAAATCCAGAAAAATTCTAGTAAATAGTACATCTTTCCAGTAGTAATCTGGGAGAGTTTCTGTTTATTTGCACAAAAGGATTAGGAGATGAGCGACTTTTTCTTCAAAAGAGCGTTCGGTTTTCTCGGCGTAAACTTTGAGCCCACCCTCCAGTTTTCTTCTAGATTCGCCACTGGCCTCAGGGTTTGTTTTCCATCTTATTTTCGGGCCGATGATGTTCGGCTGCTGAATTTTGCACTTTTAATAATATATAGCTGCATGCATCGTCCTGATACAGAGCCCGGGGTTATCCTCCTTTCAAAAAAAATAAAAAATCGAACTACGGTAACCTGGGAGTACGTCTGATGGGAGACTTGCCATGCCTTAACTGTGAGATTGAATCAACCATCAAGTTCAGTTGTTGACCGACAAATTAATCAGCTTTCGTGTACGTATGAATGGTGAATGGACAAGAGGATATATGTAATCTGCTAAGAAATTAGCGAGAATGCAGGATCGGTTGTTGTGGGAGTGGGAGTCCGTGCGGCTAAACTAGTTCAGGTAGAATCAGCAAGTATTACTACAATACACTCCATTTACGAGTTACATGCAACAGGGAACAGGCGCCTTCATGCAGAACTTGGCATGGAGCACCCACTAATTAACGTATTAGTGAAAGAAGAATTGCACCGTACCATTCGCTGATGAAAATCTTACTTACAACAACTCCAACACGCCGACCCAAACGGACGACGATTTTGTCCACATTTTGTCTGTTTGGGTCGACCACCCGCTCGGCGTCCGCCCTGTTTATGATTTGGATCGGCAGTGCGTTCAACGCGCCGATCCATATTTGCCGGCCACACCGGCTGGCCACCGTTTTTCAGCAAATATGCACATATTTTGCATAGTTTCACAAGCAAACAAAAATAGCATAGTTTCACAGCCAAATAAATTTAGCATAGTTCATAAGCCGAGTAAAAAATAAATTGTCTCAAATACATTAAAAAAAAAGATACATTTATTGCTTGCCAACATAAGCCCACATATACTCAACCAAATCATTTTGCAGCTGAATATGAATTTCTCAATCACGCATTTGATGATGAAATTGGGTGAACTGTACAAACGTTGTCGCTCCTCCTCCATGCTCAGGCACAACATTGCCACCCTGAAACTGAAACTGAAACCCTTGATCGTAAATATGTTCCAGGTGCTCATCCTCTACGATCATATTGTGCATGATCACACAAACAGTCATCATCTCCCACAACTTCTTGGTGCTCCAAGTTCTAGAAGGATACCGAATGATGCCCCATCGAGATTGCAGAACACCAAAGGCATGCTCGACATCCTTCCTAGCACTTTCTTGCTCTTGTGCAAATCTTTTCCTCTTCGCTCCGACAGGATTGGGGATTGTCTTCAAATAGTAGTCCACTGAGGATAGATACCGTCACCTAGGTAGTAACATTTGTCTTAGTTGTGGCCGTTGATGTTAACATTCACCGGCAAGCAATTGCCTTCGGCAAGCCTTGCAAACACCGGCGAGCGTTGAAACACGTTGATATCATTGTGCGATCCAGCCATGACAAAGAAACAGTGCCAGATCCAAAGATCTTGTGAGGCCACTGCCTCAAGTATGACAGTGCAAGCCCTGACATGGCCCCTATGTTGCCCTTGCCAAGCGGAAGGGCAGTTCTTCCACTCCCAGTGTATGCAATCTATGCTGCCAAGCATCCCTGATAAGCCCCTGCTGGCATTTATCGCCAACAAGCGGGTTGTATCTTCAGCAGTCGGCTCTCTCAAGTAATCAGGGCCAAACATAGCAATCACAGCCTTGCAGAACCTGTACATGGACTCTAGGCACGTAGACTCGCTCATACGGATGTACTCATCAACGAGATCACCGGGCACTCCATATGCAAGCATCCGGATAGTTGCAGTGCATTTCTGATAAGATGAGAAGCCAATCTTTTTAAGGGCATCCTCTTTGCACTCGAACGCCCCCGATTTAATCGTGCACTAATCATACATGCAAATGCGCACGATCAAGATCAGAGACTCACGAGAAGATATCACAACACAACTCTAGACACAAATTAAAATAATACGAGCTTTATATTACAAGTCAGGGGCTTCAGGGGGTCGAATACATAAGCTCGAATATAAACGAGCCAGCGGAAACAACAATATCTAAGTACAGACATAAGTTAAACAAGTCTGCCTTAAGAAGGCTAGCACAAAAGCAACAACGATCGAAAAGGCAAGGCCTCCTGCCTGGGTGCCTCCTAACTACTCCTGGTCATCGGCGGTCTCCACGTAGTAGTAGCCACCGTCGGGGTACTAGAAGTCGTCGGTTGGCTCCTGGACTCCGCCATCTGATCACAACAATCGGTAGAGGGGAAAAAGAAGTAGCAAAGCAACCGTGAGTACTCATCCAAAGTACTCACAAGACTGACATCAGATCTATACTAAGTATGCATCGGTATCAAAGGAATGGTTGTATCTTTGGACCGAACTGCAGAAATACAAGAAGAGAGGGGAAGGCTTAACCTATCAAAGACTAGCATCTTCAAGCATCTTGCAGCATTAGAAGAGTGCAGATTAGCATAATATAAGTAGCAAGCATGTTGTATTAACGCCCAGAGATCCTACCTCAACTCCCTGCGAGAAAGCAATCCCGGAGCCAATATATCCATTTCATCTCCAGTAACCAGTTCTAGTTGTATAGATCGGGATACAACTCCAAGTCGTCCTGTTACCGTGGACACGGCTATTCGAATAGATTAACTTCCCTGCAGGGTTGCACCACATTACCCAACATGCTCGATTTCTCTGGCCGAACACCCTTTCCTGGGTAATGCCCGGCCTCGGAAGATCAACACGTCGTAGTCATACCTAGGCTCAACAGAGAGGCCAGCACGCCGATCTACATCCTAAGCACGTAGGGGTCTTGGGCCTATCGCCCTTTGCACTCCTGCACGTTGCGTGGGCGGCCCGGAGCAGACCCACCCTTATACAAGCGTAGGTGGTTCCCGTGCAACCGGGCACATGCCGCTCAATCGCCGACGTCTGAAGAGCTTCGGCTGATAAATACGATGCCGAGTGCCCATAACTTTTCCCGCGTGGTGGTTAGTGCGTATAGGTCAACGACCAACTTAGATCAAATACCCAATCTCGTTAGTATCTTGGGAGTGCGCGGTGACGATCAGTGCTCCTGTCGCCCCGTCTCAAGGACTTACAGCAAGGGCCAGGCCCAGCCCACTCTAGGGCGGTCTGCCTGCCCGGTTGTGCCTCGTAATTATCTCGCGGGTACCCTCCAGGTTAACACGACTTCAGTAACTCTTGCGGGTACCCCTCGGGGCCGACCTGTCTTTCACATAGTTCTGTGGTAAAGTCAAAGTAACCGTGTGTCCCAAACACCAAGGTGGAATTCAAGGAATCACCCTCGAAGGAATCCACTTGATGTAATCGTCAAGGTGAACTTGGAGGAATCACCCTCGATGGTTCACACTTGAGGTGTTGCACGATAGAGTCGTTATAGTGGTGAAGGAGGAATCACCCTCGAAGACCATGACTGAATTGCTACACTACAGAGACATCATCAGAAGTGCGTTACGAGGTATCACCCTCGACACTCGATCGTAGCTCTGTAGAGTTGTACAACCAAAGGGGGGTGAGGTGATGTGTCGGGCCCTGGACGTCAATCACGTTGATCGAGTCATCTGGTAATCCAGCGGGGGCAACAGGTACAAGAAGAGGGGTCACTGATGGATCACTAACCAACCTATACTAAGCATTTAGGATAAGCAGGTAAGGTACAAAAGCAGGTTACAAAAGCAGGCTAGGCATCAGAATAGGAGCAATCATTTACAGAAGCAAAATCTAATGCAAGCATGAGAGAGAACGGAATGGGCAATGTCAGAATGATCAGTGGGAGGGGGGGTTTCTTGCCTGGTTGCTTTGCAGACAGATACGGACCCTCGACGGTGAAGCAGTCGATCACCGGATCAACAGTGGTCTCGGGGTCTAACGGAAAGAGGTAAGGGAGGAGGAACACAATAAATAACAGAGCAATCAAAAGCATCACAAAGCATGACATGGCAATACACTGTGCTCGTTGTGAGCTAATGCATTGCTACACACTACAGACGGAGCGGGAAAATATCTAGGGATATTTCCCCAGCTCCAGGCTTTTATCGGACAGATGATCCGGAGGGTAAGGTTCCATGTTTGCAGTGTTAGAGGCATGTGACAGGCATGTGGACGGCATATTCGGATTTGTCTTATTTTTCTGATCATTTTTCATATATAAATTATTTTCATCCAAGTTATGATTTAATTTATATGATTTTTCAAAGTTTTAAACATTTTCTGATATTTTCTGGAATTAATGCAATTTCGAAAATAATGATTAAATTGCTACATGCACACACAAAGTGTACACAGGAGAGCAGCACAGAGGCTGACAGTGCTCCCTGTTGACTGGGTCAACATCCCAGTCAGCAGAGGCTGACAGGTGGGCCCCTGCTAAGTCAGCAGGCTCACTAGGTCAACCCTATCCACTGAAACAGTGGAGGAGCCCCACCCGTCAGTGACTCAGATTAAATACATGGTTAAATTTAAGCTTTTGGTTCATTAGGGGTGTAGGGCCCAGCTGTCAGTGGCGTATTAGTTGAACTACTTAGTGGTTAATAATAACCACAGTTAATTAGAGGGGTGGGCCCCGGGCGTCAGTGGCACATGGCATAATTAGCACCGGGCTAACGGTGGCCACGTCAGACCACCAGCGTCTAGCCGCCAGCGTTGTCAAAACGCGGCGGAGCCCTCGGGTGCCTGTTGGAATTTGGCCACAGGGCTCGGGTTGATGTGCGCGTGGGCGCATTCGAACGCCCGCGGTGCGCCGCGCTGTGCGGTGGAGATGGTTTGGGCTAGGGTGGCCGGTCGTGCTACCGGCGATGAGCGGAGCGGCGCCGGAGATCGGCCGGGTTCGGTTCTGGGCACTACGTGCGTGAGGGGACAAGCCAATGGACGCAACGGGCGCCTGGAAGCGCCAGGAACTCGTGGCCCTGCCCAAAGGCGAGCTCTACGAGCGATGGGTGCGACGGCAAGGCTGAGCCGCGGTAGTGAGCTCGTGGCAAGGCAGGGGATGAGGCTAGGGCACGGGGAATGGGACAAAAGGTGCGTGGAGGCTCGGGTGCTCACAGCGTGGCCGGTAGGGAGCTTAGGGGAGCCGGAGGGTGTCGAGGCCGAGTGGTTCAACGGGGATCTCCCGCGGTGCCCGAGGTTGAAGAAGGGGCGATCCACGCGCTGTGGTGGTGTTGAGCTCGCGCGGAGGAGCGTGGACCATGTAGGGGAAGTAGACGGAGCTCATGGACGAGGTCGCAGAGCGCGGGGTCGGCGTTGGCCGCGGTGGCGAGTGAAGCCGTGGCGGCGGTGGTTCGGCTCCGCAGGGAGGAAGAGAGCATGCTAGGGAGAGCGGGTGAGGGGGAAGAGTGGGTCGTTAGGGTTTCGGGAGAGTGCTACTTCTTGAGCTTGGGTTGGTTTTTCCCTTGAAGAGGAAAGGGTGATGCAGCAAAGTAGAGATAAGTATTTCCCGCAGTGAAGAACCAAGGTATCAATCCAGTAGGAGGAACACACAAGTCTCCAATGATAGCACCTACACAAACAAATAAATACTTGCACCCAACGCGATAAAGGGGTTGTCAATCCCTTCAAGGTTACTTGCAAGGATGAGATCTGATAGAGATTGATATAAAAGATAAGTAAAAGTGCAAAATAAAATAAAAGTAAATAAATTACAGCAAGGTATTTTTGTGTTTTTTATTTAATATACTAAAAGATAGACCCGGGGTCATAGTTTTCACTAGAGGCTTCTCTCTTGAAAGAAAGCATACTGTGAGTAAACAAATTACTGTTGAGCAATTGATAGAAAAGCACATAGTTATGAAGATTTCTAAGGCAATGATCATGTATATAGGCATCATGTCCGTGACAAGTAGACCGACTCCTGCCTGCATCTACTACTATTACTCCAAACATGGACCGCTATCCAGCATGCATCTAGTGTATTAAGTTAATAAGAACGGAGTAACGCCTTAAGCAAGATGACATGATATAGAGGGATAGATCCAATCAATATGAAAAAACACATCTTTTTATCCTTAATGGCAACAATACAAATACCTGTCATGTCCCTTTCTGTCACTGGGATTGAGCACCGCAAAATTGAACCCATTACAAAGCACCTCTCCCATTGCAAGAAAAATCAATCTAGTTGGCCAAACAAAATCTATAGATCGGAGAGAAATACAAAAATATATAAATCATGCATAAAAGAGTTCAGAGAAGACACAAATAATATTCATAGATAATCTGATCATAAACCCACAATTCATCGGATCTCAACAAACACACCGCAAAATAAGATTACATCGAATAGATCTCCAAGAACATCAAGGAGAACGTTTTATTGTAGATCAAAGAGAGAGAAGAAGTCATCTAGCTACTAGCTATGGACCCATACGTCTGAGGTAAACTACTCACACATCATCGGAAGGGCAGCAAGGTTGATCTAGAAGCCCTCCGTGATCGAATACCCTCCTGCGGAGTACCGGAAAAGGTCCCCAGATGGGATCTCACGAAGACAGAAACTTGCGGCGGCAAAAAAGTATTTTTGGTGTGCCCTCAGGTCTACGGGGAATATTTGGGTATTTATAGAGGAAAACTTAGGGTTGGAAGTGCCACGGGGGTCCCACAAGCCTGGGGGGGCGTGCCCCTGAGCTTGTGGCCATCCCATGGCTCTTCCGGCCTCCTCCCGAAGCTTCCAGGTTGTCTTGTGGTCCAAGAAAAATTCTCAAGAAGTTCCGTTCCTTTTGGACTCTGTTTGGTATTGATTTTCTGTAAAGACAAAAACAAGGAAAAAACAACAACTGGCACTGGGCACTAGGTTAATAAGCTAGTCCCAAAAATAATATAAAATAGTATAATAATGCATATAAAACATCCAAGATGAATAATATAATAGCATGGAACAATAAAAAATTATAGATACGTTGGAGACGTATCAGGGAGGGGCGAGGGCATCCTTAGCCGCGCAGGGTCACGGCGGATGGCTGCCACGTGGTTGATCCGAGCCACGGACGCCGCACGGGCATCCACCTCCCTCTTATGAACAGAGGTAGTGGAAAGCCCCAGATGGGCTAGGCCAGGGCACTGTGCAACTAGAGCCCAGTTGCACAGTAGCTTCTGGCCTTTTTTATTTTCTTTTTATTTCTTTTCTGTTTCTTTTTATTATTCTCTATTTTGCATTTAAATGGAACACCAAATGACTTTTGTAAAATAAGCAACTTGCCACATAATTTAAATTGCATTAATTGGCACTGCCACAAAAAGTTTGAACCTCATTTGAAAACATTTGATTTTTGGTTTGAATTTAATTGTGATGGAAGGGGTTGTTGGGTCATTCAAAAATAGCTAGGGGCATTTTGGACTCTCAAATAATGTTGGTTTTATTTTTACAATAGCTTTGGGAATTTTTGCAATATTATGAACATTTTTGTTTTACTGCTAGAAGAAATAATTTATTTGTCTTTATTTTAAATTTGAGTTTGGCTTTGATTTATTAAGGGGCAATTTGGCTAGTCAAACCTGATGACATGCCACCATTAGTGGAAGATTACTGTAGCTAACCACTGGGGGTGTTACACACCGGCGGGCAGTTGCCTTTGGCAAGCCTTGCAAACACCAGTCAGCGTTGAAGTACGTTGATATCATTGTGCGATCCGGCCATGCCAAAGAAAAAGCGCCAGATCCAAAGATCTTGTGAGGCCACTGCCTCAAGTATGACAGTGCAAGCCCTGACATGGCCCCTATATTGCCCTTGCCAAGCAGAAGGGCAGTTCTTCCACTCCCAGTGCATGCAATCTATGCTGCCAAGAATCCCTGGGAAGCCCCTGCTAGCATTCATCGCCAACAAGCAGGCTATATCTTCAGCAGTCACCTCTCTCAGGTACTCAGGGCCAAACACAGCAATCACAGCCTTGCAGAACCTGTACATTGACTCTAGGCACATAGACTCGCTCATACGGACGTACTCATCAATGAGATCACCGGGCACTCCGTATGCAAGCATCCGGATAGTTGCAATGCATTTCTTATAAGATGAGAAGCCAATTTTTCCAAGGGCATCCTCTTTGCACTCAAAATAATTATCGTATCCGACCACCCCCTCTCTAATACGGTTGAAAACATGTCTAGCCATACGGAAACGCCGCTGGAATTTCTGATGTTTGAACAGCGGGTTGGTTGTGTCAAAGTAGTCCTTCCAAAGAAGCAAATGGCCGCTCTCTAGGTTGCGATTCAACACCGAAATGTGCCCCGGGATCAAGCCCCGGAACAATGGCCGCTGCCTATTAAGGTGGTCATGGACCAACACAGCAGCCAGCATCTCCTCATCATCGAAAGAGCAATCGTCGGAGTTGCACAGAAAATTGTGGAAAAAAAACTCGTCAGCGGAGTCCATTTGTACCTTGCGGCAAACTATCGAACAACTTGCGGGTGTCGCCGAAGGAGCTGGCCGGCAAAGAGATGCGTGCCTGCCCTGGACTAGGTGGCTGGCCTGGTGGCGTCCGATGAGCGTGGCGGCGTCAGCGGGGCGGTGTCGGACGAAGGAGCTGGCCGGGGGCTGCAGGGGGCGACTTCATGCTCGCGGAGACATCGGAGGGGGGAGCTGCAATGGCCCGGCTGCGAGGTGGTGTGGCAACATCAGAGGTGGCGGCGTGGGGGAAGGTGTGGAGGCACGGACTGCCAGGAGAGACACTAGAACTGGACGGCGTTGACAGGGCAGGGCAGAGGATTGCCAATGTACCACCGACTAGTGGGCCAGGGGAAGAAGTAGGTGCATATCACACGTGTCCACTTCGTGTCCGCGCAGACGCAAATGACACTAGTTGAAAACAGGGCTTTGGTTCTCACCAGATCAGAGCAATAGTACCGGTCGCCTTACGAACCGAGACTAATGTGAGCATCAGTCCTGGTTTGAGCGGCTAGGACACCGGCCGGGCCACGGCAGGCATCAGTCCCGGTTCGAATGGGACCTTTAGTCCCGGTTGGAGACACCAACCGGGACTAAAGGGCCTCACTCCTGGCGCAACCCCTTTAGTCCCGGTTGGTGTCTCCGGGAGTAAAAAAGTGCCTATATATATCCTTGCCCCTGCCCGCCCTCTCCTCTGTTTTTGGCTGATAGAAGGTGGGAGGTGTGTGCTACTTTGCTCTCCCTTTCTATGCACATGGGGTGTTTGATGAAATGCCTGAGAGCAAGATGCCACTTGAGTTCACTTAAACTTTCTCCTCTTTCTTCTCCTCTGTTCTTCCTCCAAGCTCCATTTTCCCCAAGATTTGTCTAGATTTGGCGGTGCACCAACTATCCAAGTGTCCTAAAAGGTTAGCAACTTCATCCTATCATCTCTCACTTCTAGTTTATCTCATTTCATATGCTCTAGAAGTAGAGTGGTTTGTGGGTTTTAGTGGAGGACTGTATGTGGGAGTTTATTTGATTTAGATGCACAATTTGAGCTCAAATTAACTTCTTAGTTTGCACATGTGTAGGGTATCGTCCCGTCCCCATCCCCATCGTCACCGTCGTCGATCGCCCGCGCCGATCTCATCGCCGGCACCATCGTGGTCAGCCTCTTGTTCTTATCTTTTTTTAAAATAAAAAATTCTTACTTGTATGATTTAGATAGCTACTTGTATAATTTTCTTACTTGTTTTATTGTTTGTTATTATAGTGCCATGGTTTTGGTATCCGGCACCGTCGGCTCTCGTCTGGTCTATGATTCGGATGTGGTACATTATCTTTTATAACTATTTGTTTCATTTAGTGTTTATGACAATTATGCCGACCAACTTAACATAGATGTTTTTATCTAGGAGGTATGTGAACCGGAAATTCCAACCGACCCTCTTGTCGAGAGGTTAAATTTGGTTGAAAAAGAAAACAATTATTTGGAGCAAAATTGAAAAGAATTGAAGAAGAGAAGATGAAATTGGAGTTGCATGTTGCCGATGTCGTCAATCTACACAAGATCCAGATGGATGCTATGCGCTTGAAGATTAGAAAATACACCATTGATAAAGAGGCTTGGTATCATTATGCTGTTGGATCAATTGTTACCTTACTTGTAATTTTGATCGCATTTGTTGTTGCATTTAAATGTTTCATATAGTTGTATGTTAGTTTCAACGTATGTTTTAATTAGATGCTCTAGATATTGTATGTTGTTTTATGAGAATTATGTATGAACTTTATGTATTTATTTTTTCAGTAATAACTTTCGATCACTAATGTACTTTGGTTTTAATGTGATGATGAACTTGTATTAATTTGGTCATTTCTCTATTCATGATGTTCTGTAATGGTTTTTGCTATACTTAATTATATAATGCAGATGAACCGGCAATGGATGTACGGTGACCGATGCACTTCCGACTACATTACGGGCCTGCATAATTTTATCGATGTGGCTAAGGCAAATAGTCAGAATGGTTTTATGTATTGTCCATGTACTGTATGTGAGAATACAAAGGATTACTCTTCCTCGAAAACCCTTCACTTCCACCTGCTTACGTCCGGTTTCATGCCCCACTATAATTGTTGGACCAAGCACGGAGAAAGAGCGGTTATTATGGAAGACAATGAAGAAGATGAGGATGATGAAACTATCCTATGTTCCCTGAATATGATGATACTGCAACGGGGGAAGCTGAAGATCAAGAGGCACCAAATGTGCCCGCTGATGATCTTTGCCGGGTCATTGTTGATGAACAGAGAGAATGCGAAAGTGAAAGGGAGAAGTTGAAGTTCAATCGCATGTTAGAGGATCACAAAAAACGGTTGTACCCAAATTGCAAAGATGGCAACACAAAGCTCAGCACCACACTGGAATTGCTGCAATGGAAGGCAGAGAATGGTGTATCTGACAAGGGATTTGAGAAGCTACTGAAAATAATGAAGAAGAAGGTTCCAAACGATAACGAATTGCCTGACAGTACATACGAAGCAAAGAAGGTTCTCTGCCCTCTAGGATTAGAGGTGCAGAAGATACATGCTTGCCCTAATGACTGCATCCTCTACCGCGGTGAGGAGTATGAGAATTTGAATGCATGTCCGGTATGCAGTGCATCGGTATAAGATCAGACGAGATGACCCTGGTGATGTTGAGGGCGAGCACCCCAGGAAGAGGGTTCCTGCCAAGGTGATGTGGTATGCTCCTATAATACCATGGTTGAAACGTCTGTTCAGAAACAAAGAGCATGCCAAGTTGTTGCGATGGCACAAAGAAGATCGTAAGAAAGACGGGATGGTGAGAGTACCCGCTGATGGGTCGCAGTGGAGAAAAATCGAGAGGAAGTGGCCGGAGTTTGCAGGTGACGCAAGGAACTTATGGTTTGGTATAAGTGCAGATGGCATTAATCCTTTTGGGGAGTAGAGCAGCAATCATAGCACCTGGCCTATGACTCTATGTATCTATAACCTTCCTCCTTGGTTGTGCATGAAGCGGAAGTTCATTATGATGCCAGTGCTCATCCAAGGCCCTAAGCAACCCGGCAACGACATTGATGTGTACCTAAGGCCATTAGTTGAAGAACTTTTACAGCTGTGGGATATCAAAGGTGTACGTGTGTGGGATGAGCACAAACAGGAGGAATTTGACCTACGAGCGTTGCTGTTTATAACCATCAATGATTGGTCTGCTCTTAGTAACCTTTCAGAACAGACAAACAAGGGATACAATGCATGCACGCACTATTTAGATGAGACTGAAAGTATATATTTGGACAAATGTAAGAAGAATGTGTACCTGGGACATCGCCGATTTCTTCCGACCAAGCATGCCTTAAGAAAGAAAGACAAGCATTTCAAAGGTGAGGCAGATCACTGGAAGAAGCCTGTCCCCCATACTGGTGAAGATATATTTGATATGGTCAAGGATTTAAAAGCAATCTTTGGAAAGGGTCCTGGCGGACAATCTGTTCCAAATGACGCTGACGGACACGCACCCATGTGGAAGAAGAAATCATATTTTGGGACCTACCCTATTGGAAAGTCCTAGAGGTCCGCTCTGTAATCGACGTGATGCACATGGCGAAGAATCTTTGCGTGAACCTGCTAGGCTTCTTGGGCGTGTATGGGAAGACAAAAGATACACCGGAGGCACGGGAGGACCAACAACGTATGAAGGAAAAAGACGGCATGCCTCCAAAGCAGTATCAAGGTCCTGCCAGCTACACTCTTACCAAAGCAGAGAAGGAAATCTTTTTTGAATGCTTGCTCAGTATCAAGGTCCCGTCTGGCTTCTCATCAAATATAAAGGGAATAATAAATATGGCAGAGAAAAAATTCCAGAACCTAAAGTCTCATGACTGCCACATGATTATGACGCAATTGCTTCCGGTTGCATTGAGGGGGCTTCTATCAGAAAATGTTCGATTAGCCATTGTGAAGCTATGTGCATTCCTCAATGCAATTTCTCATAAGGTAATCGATCCAGAAATCCTACCAAGGTTACATAATGATTTGGTCCAATGTCTTGTTAGTTTTGAGTTGGTTTTCCCACCATCCTTCTTCAATATTATGACACGCATCCTAGTTCACCTAGTCGACGAGATTGCCATTCTGGGTCATGTATTTCTACACAATATGTTCCCCTTTGAGAGGTTCATGGGAGTCTTAAAGAAATATGTTCCTAACCGTGCTAGGCCAGAAGGAAGCCTCTCGAAGGGCCATGAAACATAGGAGGTTATTGAGTTTTGTGTTGGCTTTATTCCTGACCTTAAGCCGATTGGTGTTCCTTAATCGCAGCATGACGGGAGACTGAGTGGAAAAGGCACGCTAGCACCGAAAGCAATAATATGTAGGGACAGGCATTCTTGGGCGCAAGCACACTACACAGTTCTACAAAATTCTGCCTTGGTGGCCCCGTATATCAATGAACACAAGAATATTGTATGCTCCCAACACTCAGGGCAGTCTGACGACTGGATTACACGTGCACACATGGGGACTTTCGGTGGTTGGTTGCAAACACATCTCATGCGTAACACCATTGTTGGAGGTGAGTTGTACTTGTTCGCCAGGATACCATCTTCGACTGTATTGACTTTCCAAGGGTACGAGATAAATGGAAATACATTTTACACAATTGCCCAAGATAAAAAAGAGCACCAACCAAAACAGTGGTGCCCGCTTTGATGCAGCAAACACCAATAGGGGAAAGGACACATATTATGGTTACATAGAGGAGATATGGGAACTTGACTATGGACGTGATTTTAAGGTCCCTTTGTTTTGTTGCAAATGGGTCAATTTGACAAGAGGCGGGGTACAGGTAGACCCGCAGTACAGAATGACAACAGTGGATCTCAACAATCTTGGGTACACAGACGAACCATTCGTCCTAGCCAATGATGTGGCGCAGGTTTTCTATGTGAAGGACATGTCTACCAAACCGAGAAAAAGAAAAGATAAGGAAGCGAATACATCATACGATGAGCCAAAGCGCAACATAGTTCTTTCAGGGAAAATAAACGTCGTGGGAGTGGAGGAGAAGACAGACATGTCAGAAGATTATGAAAAGTTTCATGAAATTCCTCCCTTCAGAGTGAAGACTGACCCAAGCATCCTGTTAAATGATGAAGATTATCCATGGTTACGATGCAATAAGCAATGGACAGATGTGAAGAAAAAGTTTTATACCTCAAGATCCCACTCTGGGATGTGACCGGCTTCACCGCCATCACTTTCTCTCTAGTGTGAGTTTCCGGACTTACAGCTGGAAAGTGCCACTTCGAACAAACCGGAGGGAATCTTTGTAAGAGCTAGCTAGGGCATTTTGACATTTGAAACATGATTTTAGAATAATTATTTATTAGGTTATGAAATTTCAATTATTCCTATCCTTTTAGTATTTTAATTATATACAGAGGAGTTAATAAACGCAATTATGTCCAAACAAAATATGAATGCCTTCTGTGCATTCCAGATAGGTTGCTTGAGGTTGACATGCATAGGCCATACACACCATCACCAGTTGTAGTGATTTCAGTCCCAAGTTTCGCAAGGCTGATCATACGCGGTTAGTCCTGGTTAATATAGACATGGCTTAAACTTCTTGACATAGATGAATACAGCAGAAGCATCGGAGATGATAAGGCAGAAACATTGTATGACATAAAGTTGGAGGTACTATGGTTTCTCTGATCGGAGGACCCCTTATGCCGAGCCAAGTCCAGATGAGGAGTTCTCTAGTTGCTTTCTGGTGAAACTGAGGACAACATATCAAATGGCCATTCTCAATAAATAACCATGAAGAGATGGCCATTCTCGAGAACATATAGTTTTGGCATATCTCATGAACATCCAGGTACCTTTATATTATCTTACATCAGGAGTTTAAACCCACATCATGAGTATGCTAGGCTTTAGATTCCGGAAGAAAGATTTTGACAGTATTGATCGCCTTGTGTCATATTTTCAAAAACATATTGACAAACCACCACCTGATGCTGGCCCTTCAATGCGAAAATGTTGCGGCAATGGTACCTATAAAAAATAACTTGATAGAACTATTTGTCACTCTCCGATGAAAATCTATATAATCAAACATTGCATTCATATAAGCCTTCACTCTAGCAAGCATTCTAGCAATCAAAATACAATCAATAAATAAAGCAATAAAGAAAACAATAAGAAAAAGCAAATAGAAAGCAAAACAAAACTTCAAGGAAATCGAAATAGAAACTCCTAAGGGTCGGAACTGTAGGACTTAACTACAAATAACAAAAATAGTTTTTGTCCCAAATAAAACTTAGCAGCAAAGAAAAATACTAAACTAATAACTTAACAAAAGAAAATTATACATTTTAGGTTACCAAAATTATTTTATAATATTCTTCATAGCAAAAGGAATCAACTAAAAAGCTTTTTATAAAACTCTAGTTATGATCAAAATAATATTAACTTAAAATTATATAAAATTTATCCAACTAAAATTTTCATAAAGTATTTTTTCTTAAAAACTTTAATAGAAAAAATAATTAAATCAAAACATTAAAATAATTTGAAAACACCTATTTAAAATATCCTCATGTTGACTAACCGAAACATAATATAATTTGGCAAAAGAATAACCAGAAAACATAAACTAAAATAATTAAAACAAAGGCAAAAGGTATAAAAATAAAAGAGCTAAACATAATTTAATTTGATTAAAACACCATTTAAAAGCTTAAAAATCCAGGTTTGTCCCGGTTGGTGTCTACAACCGGGACTAAAGGCCTACCTTTAGTCCCGGTCAGAGCCACCAACCGGGACTAAATCCCGGTCGAAGCCACCAACCGGGACTAAAGCTCGAGGTATATAAACCGCCCGGACATAGCCAATGCCCCCCCAAACTTCTCCTTTCTCTCGCGCGACGCCCTGCCCCGATGCCGAACCACCACACGCCGCCACCAAGCTGCCCCGACGCCCTCGCCGATGCCCTGCCCCGACGCGCGCCCTGCCCTGACACCCTCGCTGACACGCGCCCTGCCTCGACGCCCCCGCTCCTCGCCTCCTTGCTATGAGCGCGCCGCCCCGATCCCCTCCTCCTCCTATCCCCCCCGCTGGCCGATGCCGACGTCGACCTCGACGCCTCCCGCGCTGCTGGCCGACGCCGAAGCCAACCCCAACACCGCCCGCGCTCTGCTGGCCGACACCCCGCTATTTTTTTATAAAAAAATTCAGATTATGTTCATTGATATTACTTTGTGCAATTTTCAGATTATGTTCATTGAACAATTACTAAATTATTGAGAAATAGCTCATTGATATTACTTTGTACAATTTTGTAATAATCTAGAAAAAAGGTTTGCATACATCATTATCAAAGTTAGAGAAATTTGCAAATTCTGAACCTAAAGAAATTATTACAAAATTTTCATTTGTGATATTTTTGTTCCGAGCGTATGTAATGAATTGTGATTTTTTTATTATATAAATTTCATCTTGTGTATTCATCTTGTTGATACGTCTCCGTCGTATCTATAATTTCTGATTATTTCATGCAAATATTATACAACTTTCACATATTTTTGGCAACATTTTATATGATTTATTGGACTAACCTATTGATCCAGTGCCTAGTGGCAGTTCCTGTTTTTTGCATGTTTTTTGCTTCGCAGAATATCCATATCGAACGAAGTCCAAACGCGATAAAAATTTACGGAGAATTATTTTTGAATATTTGTGATTTTTGGGAGGTGGAATCAATGCAAACGGGGGCCCACGGCCCCCAACATACACCAGGACGCACCCCAGCCTCCAAGCGCGGGGTGGTGGGTTGTGCTCACCTCATACGTCGGTTGGGGCTCTACTTCAGGTGCAAGGAAGCTTCTATTCGGAAAAAAATCATGTTAAAATCTCAGCGCAATCGGAGTTATGGATCTCCGGATATTTAAGAAACGGTTTTTGGCCAGATCTGGGGAACGTGAAACAGAAGATAACAGAGAGGGAGATCCAATCTTAGAGGAGCTCCCGCCCCTCCGCCGCCATGGAGGCCATGGACCAGAGGGGGAACTCTCCTCCCATGTAGGGGGGGGCAAGGAAGAAGAAGAAGGAGGGGGCTCTCTCCCCCCCTCTCCCGGTGGTGCCGGAGTGCCGCCGGGGCAAGGATCGTGACGGCGATCTACATCAACAATCTTGCTACCGTCAACACCAACTCTCTCGCCCTCTATGCAGCGGTGTAACACCCCTTCTCCCCACTGTAATCTCTACTTAAACATGGTGCTCAACTCCATATATTATTTCCCAATGATATTTGGCTATCCTATGATGTTTGAGTAGATCCGTTTTGTCTTATGGGCTAATTGATGATCGTGGTTAGTTTGAGTGTATATTTTATTATGGTGCTATCCTACGGTGCCCTCCATCTCGCGCAAACATGAGGGGTCCCCACTTTAGGGTGTTGCAATACGTTCATAACTCACTTATGGTGGGTGGCGTGAGTGACAGAATACACATACCCGAGTTTGGGGGTTATTGCGTATGGGAGTAAAGAGGACTTGATACTTAATGCTATGGTTGGGTTTCACGACCTTAATGATCTTTAGTAGTTGCGGATGCTTGCTAGACGTCCAATCATAAGTGCATATGATCCAAGTAGAGAAAGTATGTTAGCTCATGCCTCTCCCTCATATAAAATTGCAAGAATGATTACCGGTCTAGTTATCGATTACCTAGGGAGAAATGACTTTCTTGTTGACAAAAGCTATCTACTTTTATTACCTTGCATTTTGTTCATAGTTTTATTCTTGCAAAGTACTCATAGTTTTATTCTTGCAAAATAGTTTCATACTTGTTCTAGGTAAAGCAAATGTTAAGTGTGCGTAGAGTTGTATCAGTGGTCGATAGAACTTGAGGGAATATTTGTTCTGCCTTTAGCTCCTCATTGGGTTCTACACTCTTATTTATTGAAAAAGGCTACAAACGATCCCCTATACTTGTGGGTTATCAAGACCTTTTTCTGGCGCCGTTGCCGGGGAGCAATAGCATGGGGTGAATATTCTCGTGTGTGCTTGTTTGCTTTATCACTAAGTAGTTTTTATTTTTTGTTCTAAGTTGTTCTCTATCTTTGGTTATGGATATGGAACACGAAACATGGAACACCAAAAAAATTAGTTGCACTTGCTACTCATGGAGATGGGGAACCTCCTAAAACCCTCAATGCTCGTTATATGAAAAATATTAAACACTACTCTGATAATCCTGAGAAAACCCCATTCAACATGATAATGGGAGACACGTTGGATCAACGTGAATACTTTAGGGATTATCGCTTGACACAAAAAGGGAAATTCTTATGGGGTCAAATTGATATGTTGCATTGGTATGCTCAGAATTTATTCTTGAGATATGATTATACTTGTTGCTCTAGGATGAAGGCTGCACACCTTCCCTTTTCATGCAAATTTAATGATAATGTAACCTTGGCTTCCTGTGCTAATGGTAGATATGATTACAATGAGTGGACCGAATAGAAGAATTTGTTGCTTTTAAGGGTGCTTATGAAATTGAATTTTTGTTTGAAAAGTATGAAGATTTTGATGATTCAATTTATAGACCTGAAAATTTTGCTATACTTAAATATTGCTTTGACAATTATAAATGCAATTATGATATTGATGTATTTATTGAGAATGTCTCTGCTGTCCAAGAAGAGACTAATATTTTGCAGGAGTCTATGAAAGAAGCAATTGATGAAACTGTGAGCTCATTGGATGAAGAAGATGAGGAGCAGAGCGAAGAACAAATGGAGGAAGAACGGATTAGCTACCCGTGCCCACCTTCTAATGAGAGTAACTCTTCAACTCATACATTGTTTAATTTCCCTTCGTGCTTACCGAAGGACGAATGCTATGATAATTGTCATGATCTCGTTGATTCATTTGAAATGTACCTTTTTGATGAAATTAATGCTTGCTGTGCTTCTGGCCATGATGCCAATATGAATTATGCTTATGTATATAAACTTGCTATAGTTCCTTATGTTAAGAATGAAATTGTTGCTATTGCACCAAAACATGATAGTCCTATTATATTCTTGAATTCTCCCAACTACACTATATCGGAGAAGTTTGCACTTATTAAGGATTACATTGATGAGTTGCCTTTTACCGTTGCACATGATAATTTTGATGAATATAATATGCATGTGCTTGCTGCTCCTACTTGCAATTATTATGAGAGATGAACTATATCTCCACCTCTCTATGTTTCCAACACGATAAAATTGCAAGAAACTGCTTATGCTATGTATTGGCCTTTACTTGATGTGCATGAATTGTTCTTTTATGACATGCCGATGCATATGAAGAGAGTTAGACTTCGTCATTGCATGATATATGCTGCTTTATGCTCACTACTAAATGCCAAATCATTGCTAATTAAAATTGGCTTTGATATACCTTGGGATCCGGGTGGATCCATCACTTGAGCACTTTATGCCTAGCTTAATGGCTTTAAAGAAAGCACTGCCAGGGACACAACCCGGAAGTTTTATAGAGTCATTTTATTCTGTTGAGTGCTTTTACAAAGTTTAAAAACAAAAAAATATAGAGGGTAACCTAAAACCTTTTTAAAAAGAGAAGCGATTGAAAGGTGATGCATTTGAGAAGTGAGGGTCGACCTTGAACACTTGTGTTCATGCTCATGGGAAGGATGTAAATTTTTCATGGAACTTTCTCACAAAAATAATTATCCCCTTGTACAAATCCATTGTATTATAAAAATAATGTGCCAAGATTTGCCTTTAGGATGATTAGATTGCTTGTTGGTATGTGCGGTGCACGAACAGAAACTTTGGTTGTAGTGTGTGATTTTTCATTTTTTACTGGAACATCAAAAGTTTCTGAAACATTTTGCACAGTATTACTATAATTTTTTTTTATTTTTTCCTAATGTTTCAGAATTTTTGGAGTAACAAAAGTATGGTTAAAGTTCAGATTACTACAGACTGTCCTATTTAAGACAGATTCTGTTCTTGATGCATTGTTTTGCTTGTTTTGATGAAACTATCAATTTTATCGGTGGTATAAGCCATGGAGAAGTTATAATAATGAAGGTATAATGCAAAAATAAAATATGAATGGGTTTGCAACAGTACTTAAAGTAGTGATTTGCTTTATTATACTAACGGATCTCACCAGTCTTCTGTTAAGTTTTGTGTGGATGAAGTGATCAAAGATCGAGGAGGTCTCGATATGAGGAGAAGGAGGAGAGGCAAGAGTTCAAGCTTGGGGATGCCCAAGGCACCCCAAGTAAATATTTAAGGAGACTCAAGTGTCTAAGCTTGGGGATGCCCCAGAAGGCATCCCATCTTTCTTCAACAAGTATCAATATGTTTTCGTTTTCGTTTCGTTCATGTGATATGTGTAAATCTTGGAGCGTCTTTTGTGTTTAGTTTTCACTTTTATTTTATGCACCATGCTGGTATGATATAGTCCATGGTTGATTTTTAGAATGCTCATTGCACTGCACTTATATCTTTTGAGTATGGCTTTATAGAATGCTTCATGTGCTTCACTTATATCATTTGAAGTTTGGATTGCCTGTTTCTCTTCACATAGAAAACAATTATTTGAAGAATGCTATTTTGCTTCACTTATATTTGTTAGAGCATGGTCTTTTGTAGAAAGAATTAAACTCTCTTGCTTCACTTATATCTATTTAGAGAGTCAATAGGAATTGGTCATTTGAATGGTTAGTCATAAAATCCTACATAAAACTTATGGATCACTGAATATGATATGTTTGATTCCTTGCAATAGTTTTGCGATATAGAGATGATAATATGTGGGAGGTACTAGTAAACGATTGTGGTTAGTAAGAATATTGGTGTTAAGGTTTGTGATTCCCGAAGCATGCATGTATAGTCTCTCGTTATGCTGTGAAGTTGGAGCATGATTTATTATTGATTGTCTTCCTTATGAGTGGCAGTCGGGGATGAGCGATGGTCTTTTACTACCAATCTATCCCCCTAGGGGCATGCGTAGTAGTACTTTGCTTCGAGGACTAATAAACTTTTACAATAAGTATATGAGTTCTTTATGACTAATGTGAGTCCATGGATTATACGCACTCTTACCTTTCCGCAATTTGCTAGCCTCTACGGTACCGTGCATTGCCCTTTCTCACCTCGAGAGTCGGTGCAAACTTCGCCGGTGCATCCAAACCCCGTGATATGATATGCTCTATCACACATAAGCCTTATTATATCTTCCTCAAAACAGCCACCATACCTACCTATTATGGCCTTTCCATAGCCATTCCGAGATATATTGCCATGCAACTTCCACCGCTTCCATTTTGATGACTTGAGCATTCATTGTCATATTGCTTTGCATGATCATATAGCTGACATAGTAGTTGTGGCTCAGCCACCATTCATCATTTTTTATACATGTTATGCTAGATCATTGCACATCCTGGTACTGCCAGAGGCATTCATATAGTCACATTTTATTCTAGGTATCGAGTTATAATATTGAGTTGTAAGTAAATAGAAGTGTGATGATCATCATTATTCATTATTTGAGCATTGTCCCAGTAAGGAATGGATGACGGAGACTATGATTCCCCCACAAGTCGGGATGAGACTCCAGACCAAAAGAAAAAAAAAAGAAAAAAAGAAAAAAAAAAGGAAAAAAAGAGTCCAAACGTGGTCAATTCCAAGGCGATAAGCTCGGCCACCGCATGGCACACGAGTCATTCTACGCTAGCGTAAGGGAATGTTTAAAACTTTACAACTAATCACGTTGAGTTCGATGTTAGGGCCGCCATCCACTGAGCTAGTACCTACACCTGGTCCATCCATTACCCCTCATACTTTCACGCTTTTTTGGTTTGTAATGTTGTCGACTTGTTTTATGGGCGGGGGGCGGGTCATGCATGTGTGTTCTCTCATGCTTCCTTAGGGTCTGATCACTGCCAGGTGGCCATCCTTCTACCGTACCACTCATGCACATGCCTCGAGGCCCTGAGGCTAGGCTTGAATCTTCGCCTCCAACTTTTTGGCTTGGCTTGGCTTCGCTTCGAGTATTGGCACAGCAAAGGAAAACCTTTAGAACAGCTACACATCTACTAAAACTAAATTTTTACACCACAAATAAGATCCATGTTGTTGTAAAGTTGTTGCAGCATGACTCAATCTTGCTCTCAAGTTGTCATCATAATGTTACCATTTTGCATTCCCAGATTTCATTAAGTCTGAAAAACAGCTTATTTCTCATGGTTGTATATTGCCATGTTGTAATATTTGCAAAAACTATGGAACACGACAGAGACTTAGAACAAGAAGAGATGTTCGGGGAAATAATCCGCGACGGAGATGATGATATCACCTCACAGTTTCTCAATGACTCCGATGGTGAGGGAAGAGAAGATGACGGCTCCGGTGATTGAATGGACTGAGAAGATGATAACTCCGGTGTTGGAGCCTTAACTATTGCAAAGTCCAGCGAGGTATATTAATTAAGCCTCTGCTGACTATATGCATTAATTGATTTGTATGTACATATATTAACGTTTCTTTCTTCTTTTAGCCCTCCGGATCAAGCCAACCTTCTATAAGGAGACGAGGCCCGAAGAAAAGGTTGGGCGAGAATGAAAGGTTCACGACCGAAGAACTTGCTGCAGATGGCAAACCGACTGCTCCCAAGCGGACCGCAGACCGATTTATAAGTCAGTGCGGAGTTGTTCTAAGGGACAACATCCCAATCAGCATTCAAGAATGGAATAAGCCAAAGGCGGACGATGTTTCTTATGTCATCGATTGATCCAAAGATGAGCTTTGGAATACACTCATGACAAATTTCACCCTACCGCCAGAGGTGGATCCAAATAACAATGTTATAGAGCAAAAAGTCAAGGTGTGGGCTCTTAAGAAGATGGCCCAACAATTCAGCAACTGGAAGAAAAGATTGCATGAAAAGTATGTCTTGAAAGAGAAGACTCCAACATTCACCACAACAAATGAGAAGTTAAAAGATCACTAGCCCGCATTTGTGGCGTACAAGACATCGGAGGAAGGTAAGAAAAGGTCAAACAGAAATAAGAAAAATGCTGCAAAGAAGGAATATCACCATGTTACGGGGTCAGGTGGCTACAAGGCTGCCCGACCTAAGTGGGAGAAAGCTGAGAACGACCTACTTGATAAAGGGATCCATCCAGAGACATTGAACTGGACCGAACAAGCAAGGACTTGGTTCTTCGGCATGGAGGAACTTTGAATCAAGAAATAGGGAAGTGTGTTTATATGAAAGCTCAACTTGAAACACCCGTCAAAGCCATTCAAGATGCAATGAAGGCCGTGCAGGAGGGGAAGTTCCATCCCGACAGAGAGAAGGATGAGCTGTCACGCGCCCTTAGGAATCCTGAACACCCTGGACGAACACGAGGCACATCAGGCTCTGTTATGTGGAAGGTTTGGTTTCCCGACGGCACTGACACTTACAGAAGCTGAGAGAGAAAGAAGAAACAGGATGCAGACCGGCTGCAGAAGGTAGAATAAATAGTAGCACTGCAGCAGAAGCAAATAGAGGCACTTTCCAGCCAGCGAGCTACCGGCCCATCACCTCAGTGGCACGAAGATCCTTCATTCGATACTGCCCATGGAGCTACCCCACCATCTCAGCAGAAAAGCAATGTGGCTTCCACGGAGCTCGTTCGGCTTGATATCATGGCTCCTCGCTACCCCGTGGATGATATCATGCAGAGGGAACATTGTGACCTACATGCAAAATGCATGAACATATCTGTGAAGGTGGCGGTCGGCTATGCCTTACCTTGTGTACCTAATGGAACTTACCATTGCTCTCTGGTTCCAGATGGTGATAACCCACAAGTATAGGGGATCGCAACAGTTTTCGAGGGTAGAGTATTCAACCCAAATTTATTGATTCGACACAAGGGGAGCCAAAGAATATTCTCAAGTATTAGCAGCTGAGTTGTCAATTCAACCACACCTGAAAGACTTAATATCTGCAGCAAAATATTTAGTAGCAAAGTAGTATGGAAGTAATGGTAACGATGGCAAAAGTAACAGTAGCAGTTTTGTAGCAATTGTAATAGCAGTAGCACGAAAGTAACTTAGCAAAGATCAATATGTGAAAAGCTCATAGGCAATGGATCGTCAATGATAATTATGTCGGATGATATTCATCATGTAGCAGTCATAACATAGGGTGACACAGAACTAGCTCCAATTCATCAATATAATGTAGGCATGTATTCCGTATATAGTCATACATTCTTATGGAAAAGAACTTGCATGACATCTTTTGTCCTATCCTCCCGTGGCAGCGGGGTCCTAATGGAAACTAAGGGATATTATGACCTCCTTTTAATAGAGAACCGGACCAAAGCATTAACACTTAGTGAATACATGAAATCCTCAAACTACGGTAATCACCGGAAAGAATCCCAATTATTGTCACCTTGGGGTATGCGGATCATAACACGTAATAGGTGTCTACAACTTGCAAGATAGGATCAAGAACACAAATATATTCATGAAAACATAATAGGTTCAGATCTGAAATCATGGCACTCGAGCCCTAGTTACAAGCATTAAGCATAGCAAAGTCATAGCAACATCAATCTCAGAACATAGTGGATACTAGGGATCAAACCCTAACAAAACTAACTTGATTACATTATAAGTCTCATCCAACCCATCACCGTCCAACAAGCCTACGATGGAATTACTCACTCCTGGCGGTGAGCATCATGAAATTGGTGATGGAGGAAGGTTGGTGATGATGATGGCGACGGATCCCCCTCTTCGAAGCCCCGAATGGACTCTAGATCTGCCCTCCCGATGAAGAACAGGAGGTGGCGGCGGCTCCGTATCGTAAAACGCGATGAACTATTCTCTCTGATTTTTTTTTCTCCCCGAATAGGGTTATATGGAGTTGGAGTTGAGGTCGGAGGCGCTCCAGGGGGCCCATAAGCCTGCAGGGCGTGCCCCAGGGGGTGGGCTGCCCCCAGGGCTTGTGGCCTCTGGGTGGCCCCCTTTGGATAAATCTTGCGCCAGTATTTTTTATATATTCCAAAAATATTCTCCGTAAATTTTCAGGTCAATCCGAGAACTTTTATTTCTACACAAAAATAACACCATGGCAATTCTGCTAAAAACAGCATCATTCTGGGTTAGTTCCATTCAAATCATGCAAGTTAGAGTCCAAAACAAGGGCAAAAGAGTTTGGAAAAGTAGATACGATGGAGACGTATCAACTCCCCCAAGCTTAACCCATTGCTTGTCCTCAAGCAATTCAGTTGACAAACTGAAAGTGACAAAGAAAAACTTTTACAAACTCTGTTTGATCTTGTTGTTGTAAATATGTCTAACTGATGTTTAGGTTTTCAGCAAAGATTATGAACTAACCATATTCACAATAACATTTAGGTCTCACATTTACTCATATCAATGGCATAATCAACTAGCGAGCAATAATAATAAATCTCGGATGACAACACTTTTTTCAAAACAATCATGATATAATATGATATAATGGTATCTCGCTAGCCCTTTCTAAGACCGCAAAACATAGATGCAGAGCACCTCTGAAGACCAAGGACTGACTAGACATTATAATTCATGGCAAAAGAGATCCAGTCACACTCATACTCAACATCAATTAATAGCAAAGCATACAAATGACAATGGTGCTCTCTAGCTGGTGCTTTTTATAAGAGGATGATGACTCAACAATAAAAGTGAATAGATAGGCCCTTCGCAGAGGGAAGCATTGATTTGCAGAGGTGCCAGAGCTCGGAGCTTTTAAAACAGAGATGAATATAATTTGAGCGGTATGCTTTCATTGTCAACATAACAACCAAGAGATCTCACTACTTTCCATACTAGATACATTATAGGCGGTTCCCAAACAGAATGGTAAAGTTTTTACTCCCCCTCTGAGGGAGTCCTGGATTAAGGGGTCCTCGGGTGGCCGGGCTATGTAACATGGGCCGGACTGATGGGCCGTGAAGATATAAGGCAGAAGACCTTTCCTCGTGTCCGGGTGGGACTCTCCTTTGCGTGGATGGCAAGTTTGGCGTCCAGATGTATAGTTTCCTTCCTCTGTAAACCGACTCTGTACAAGCCTAGCCCCCTCCGGTGTCTATATAAACTGGAGGGTTTAGTCCATAGAGGCTATCAGAATTCTCATAGGCTAGACAACTAGGGTTTAGCCATTACAATCTCGAGGTAGATCAACTCTTGTAACCCCCATACTCATCAAATAGAATCAAGCAGGACGTAGGGTTTTACCTCCATTAAGAGGGCCCGAACCTAGGTAAACATCATGTTCCCTTTGTCCCTTGTTACCTTCGATCCTCAGACGCACAGTTCGGGACCCCCTACCGAGATCGGCCGGTTTTGACACCAACATTGGTGCTTTCATTGAGAGTTCCACTGTGTCATCGGCAGAAGGATCGATGGCTCGTTTGATCATCAACAACGATGCTGTTTCCGGGGAGACATTCCTCCCCGGTCAACTTTTTGTATTTGGTGGCTTCGCTCTGCGCGCCAATTCAGTTGGTCACCTTGAGCAGATCGACAGCTATGCCCCTGGTCATCAGATCAGATTCGGGAGCCTGAATTACGTCGCTGATATCCGAGGGGACTTGATCTTCGAAGGGTTCACGGCCTTGACTACTATTCCTCATCTTCAAGAAGGCAACCCATCAGATCCATCATCAGACGCCGCTCAAAGACCAACTACTATCCCTGCCCTGGCCATAGATCCAGAGCAGGCCACCTCATCCGAAGATGGGATCTTAAAACCCACCGGACCCTCTCCTCCCATGGAGCCCTTTGCCGAAGACCCAGAAGCAACTGTATGTTCGGCGAGCCTGGAATCAAGCAGGACCCTCCTTGTCATCGGAGAGCCAAACTTGCCTCTGGAGGCCAACTACGAACTCTCAAGGTCTGCGTCTGGTGAACACAACTTGGCAGAGTCTGCCATGCCCAGCTCCGCAGGTCCTCGGTTTCCAGTCCGGCCTTCACTCTTAAGCGAGGCCCTGGACTTAATGCGATCTCTCGCCATCATGGAGGTATCACCTCCGAATTACGCACAGCCCGAACTAGGGGCTGAGTGCAGGGAATTTTACGTCCCACCCACCATCCACTTGATAGCGATTGTCGAGGACTTAACCGACATACTCGACTATGCCTCCGAACACATCGACGGTATGGACGATGATGCCGGAGCCGAACCAGGCCAAAACCCGCCCATCACCGGACGTTGGGCTGCCACTTCTACATACGACGTGTACATGGTGGATACACCCAAAGAGGATGACGATGGCAATCAAGATCCGATCGAGGACAAGCCCGTCGAGGTACCACCGAAGCGTCGCCGTCAGCGGCGCCGTTCATGATCGCGGCGGGAAAAAGAAAGTAATACCGGCACCGGAGACATTGACACTCCGGAGAATGCCGAAGACTCTGAACAACCCATTGAGCCTGCCGTAGAGCAGGATAATTGGGAAGAGGGACAAGTTAACCCCGACGAGCCAGTCGGGAAGGAGGATTCGGAAGATAGTAACTATCTACCGATCTCCGAGGAGGATGTCAGCCTCGGCAACAAAGACTTCATCGTGCCAGAGGAACCCCTCGAGCAAGAGCGCTTTAAGCGACAGCTCATCGCAACTGCGAGGAGCCTAAAAAAGAAACAACAACAGCTTCAAGCCAAACAGGATACGCTCAACGACAGATGGACCCAGGTCCGAGCTGCCGAGGAGTACGGCCTCGAACGCCCAACAAAGAGCTGTCCGAAGCGTCGGCTACTGCCACAATTCGATGACGAGGCCCTAGAGCCAATACTGTCAAGATATAATCATGCTGATAAACCAGACCAACCACCACGTGGGCGAGACAAAGCGACTACTCATGCCGAACACCAGCCTGCGCCACCTTGCCGTCGAGGCAAAGAGGTAGCATCTCAGGGCTACACCTACGACTTACGTTAGGACCTGGACAATAGAGCCGGCAAGACCAGATCAATATACGGCTCAAGGGGGCGTGCTCCGACGAGAGATGACGGCCTTCAAGCTTGGCGCGAGCAGCATAACCGAACTCGGGCCAAAAACCGAACACGGATGTCATCCGAACTCCATCGTGACGTTGCCCGATACAGAGGTGCCGCACACCCCTTGTGCTTTACCGATGAAGTAATGCAGCACCAATTTCCAGAAGGGTTTAAACCCGTAAACATCGAATCATACGATGGAACGACAGATCCCGCGGTATGGATTGAGGATTTTCTTCTCCATATTCACATGGCCCGCGGCGACGATCTCCACGCCATCAAATACCTCCCCCTAAAGCTGAAAGGACCAGCGTGGCACTGGTTAAACAGCCTACCAGAGAACTCTATTGGTAGCTGGGAAGACTTGGAGGATGCCTTTAGAGACAACTTCCAAGGTACCTATGTCCGGCCTCCGGATGCCGATGACCTTAGTCATATAGTCTCACAACCCGACGAGACAGCCCACAAACTCTGGACTAGGTTCTTAATTAAAAAGAACCAAATCGTCGATTGTCCGGACGCCGAAGCCCTCGCGGCCTTTAAACATAGCGTCCACGACAAATGGCTCACCCGACACCTTGGTCAGGAAAAGCCGAAGTCTATGGCAGCTCTTACTGCACTCATGACCCACTTCTGCGCGGGAGAGGATAGCTGGTTGGCTCGTAGAAGCAATAGTACCAGCGACCCTGGCACCTCCAAGGTCAGGGACGGCAATGGCAGGCCATGACGCAACAAACACAAGCGTCGAAACAACAACGAAGAAACTGAAGACACAGCGATTAACGCCGGATTCAGTGGCTCTAAATCCGGTCAGCGGAAGAAGCCATTCGAAGGAAATAAGGACGGTCCATCTAATTTGGACAAAATACTCGATCGGCCTTGCCAGATTCATGGCACCCCCGACAAGCCTGCCAACCACTCCAACAAAAATTGTTGGGTCTTCAAACAGGCCGGTAAGTTAAATACCGAACATAAGGGGAAAGGGCCGCCAAGCGAGGACGATGACGACCCCCCCCCCCCCCCACTGAACACAGGGGGACAAAAGAAATTTCCCCCTCAGGTGAAAACAGTGAACATGATATATGTCACGCATATCCCCAAAAGGGAGTGCAAGCGCGCACTAAGGGACGTCTATGCCGTAGAGCCTGTCGCCCCCAAATTCAACCCATGGTCGGCTTGTCCGATCACCTTCGACCGCAGGGACCACCCGACCAGTATCCGTCACGGAGGTTCGGCGGCCCTGGTCCTCGATCCAATCATTGACGGCTATCATCTGACTCGAGTCCTTATGGACGGCGGCAGCAGTCTCAACTTGATCTATCAAGACACTGTCCGCAAAATGGGTATTGACCCGTCAAGAATCAAGCCTAGTAACACCACCTTTAAAGGAGTGATACCCGGTGTTGAGGCCCGCTGTACGGGCTCATTAATATTGGAAGTAGTCTTCGGTTCACCGGACAACTTCTGAAGCGAAGACTTGATCTTCGACATCGTCCCCTTCCGCAGTGGTTATCACGCACTGCTCGGACGTGCTGCCTTCGCCCGCTTCAATGCAGTCCCGCATTAAGCTTACTTAAAGCTCAAAATGCCTGGACCCTGCGGCGTTATCACAGTCAATGGAAAAATGGAACGCTCCCTCCGTACTGAGGAGCACACCGCGGCCCTTGCAGCCGAGGTACAGAGCGGCCTTATCAAGCCGAACACTTCATCGGCCATCAAGCCTCCGGACACTATTAAACGAGTCCGGCCTACTCTGCAGAACGACAGCTCGGTCAATCTGGCGCTGGACTAGCAGTTTTGCTCCCGTCCACCGCCCCCTCTAATCGCGGCATATGTACCGCGTGTGCATAACTACGCACTCAAAATACCTTGGGCGACGACGGAGGCACTCTGCGGACGAGGTCCATAATACGGCTCGACCCTATTCGGACCTTAATCTCCTTCTTCTTTTTTCTCTTTTCTATCATATTCCAGGTTCTTTAAAACCTAAATCACTTTACGGTGGTACAAGGGCCCTTTCCAAGGCCCCTTCTCTATAGACGATCGTCGATCCTTTCAAAGGATCCTCCACCAAGGCGTAAAGCAGCGCAGACGTGCGGCAGGATGTCCAAAGGATCTTCACGACTACCTTTTTTTAAGGACCTGTATACAGCTTTCCCTTGTTGACAAATTCTCGGCATGTAAAATAGCCCTGATGCTTATAGCATTATCTGTAAGAGCACGTTTTGACGTATCAATCAGACTATAATGGAAACAGTTTTTACCAACCCTATTTGGTATTGGTCTATTTCATAATCTGTATTCCCTCTTCACGTCAGATTGGCATATACACTTCGCAATGGCTTAAAATGCCAGGGGCTCTATTCGGCCACCTATATTTTCAAAAAAAAAAGTCTGAACGCTTTTAGAATGCACTTCGGCGTCCCGAATATTGCATTATATGTATCAGCTCCGAATCATGTCTTTGGTCAATAGTTGGGTTGCCCGGCTCCTGTGGTTACTACCTTACGTTCCGCTCGTTCGGCTAGGGTAGTAAAGGGAGAACTACTACGATTGTGTTTCTGGTTCGTCCGGTCAAACACCTCAGTAGAGAAAGCCGAAAACTGACTGTCATGGTGCGGCGAGAGCTGGTCAGCTATTCGTCGACTTGCTATAAATCTTTTGCGGTTTCCTCCATATTATGCGAAGGACTGGCCTCCGTCCAATCACGTGCTTAAGGCATCCCAGTTCGGATAGCCGCATATGCACCAGGGGCTAGTACTTCGCCCCACCGTCAAACTCCTATGTCTAAGTGAAAGTGACAAAGCCGCATAGTCTGATTGCCTGGTTCGCCTACGCAGACACCTCCTTCACGGACCAAGACGTTGGGTCAAGAGTGATCATGCGTTATTTCGAACACCCCCGTAATATCCACGTGGGGGCTGAAGCCGACGACTGGCAAACTTTCAGAATAGAAGAATACGGCCGCACAGGAGGCAAGTAATTCCAGATAAAGGCATAAATATATTACAAAGCCTTGGTTCATAATACAATGTCTGGATAGCTCGGATATATTCACTCAAATATGATATCCTTTGTGCATTAACCCTCTATTAATCGGGCACCCTCAAGGACGTCTGCAAAATACTGCTCCGACTTGCGGTGGTCCTTGCCTTCGGGTGGGCCCTCAACCGCCACGACGGCAGCCTTCATCTTTGCCCAGTGCATCTTGACACGGGCAAAGGCCAACCGCGCACCCTCTATGCACGCCGAGCGCTTGACAGCTTCAATCCGAGGCAGCGCGTCAGCAAGTCGCTGCACCAGGCCGAAGTAGCTGCTAGGAATGGGTTTGGTTGGCCACAGCCGGACTATGACGTCTTTCATGGCCAATCCGGACATCCTGTGCAGCTCTACCAGTTGCATCATGTGGTTGTCCAATAGCGTCGGACGCTCCGATGCCGCGAACTGTGACCAGAAGAGCTTCTCCGTCGTGTGCCCGTCCTGGGCCCGAAAGAACTGCGCGGCATCAGCGGCACTCTTCGAAAGATCCGCAAATGCGTTTGGAGAACTCCACAGTCGAGTGAGCAAGGCATATCTTTCATCACCAAATATAGTCTGCAAAAGAAAGGGCTTCCCAGGCATTATCTGTTCGGACTGCCGGATTTCCTCATGAGCTGCCCGGGACTCGGTCCGCGCCTCCTTGGCCTCTTGGAGGGCCTTGGCGAGTTTGGCCGCCTGGGCCTTATTCTTCTCCTCCAAGGACTCGCACTTGCCGGCGGCATCCTTGAGCTCTTGCTCCACTTCAGTCACCCTCTCCTCGTACTGGCGGCGGGCGACCTGTTCGGACATTAAATCTGCAGCCGCTTTGTCTGCGACCGCTTTGCTCGCCCTCACCTCCTCCTTGCCTTGGGCAAGGGCACTCTTGAGGGTCTCAACCTCGGCCGCGCTGCCTGCAATCATACACATAGCAGCACATGAGTTTAAACTCAGAATTTGCATATCAATTCAGGCATGTGCGAGATATTTCAAACATACCTTGCGCCTCATCGAACCGCTTGTTCATGCGGTCGATATCATCATCAGCCAGCTGCAGCCTCCGCTTGAGATCGGAAACTTCAGCGGCCTGGGCGGTCGCCGCCAACAGAGAAGCCTATTATAAAAATAGGAAAGTCCGTCACCTCTACCAAATACTATGTGATCCTCTGTTCATTTTTTTTTCAAAAACTGAACATAGTCTCAGGGGCTACTACCTATATATAGGCATATTTTTTCATATGATAAGCGGCTAAGAATATTACATCGCATACCTCGAAGCCTGTTAACAGGCTGGTGAAGGCTTCGTTCAGCCCGCTCTTTGCGGACTGAACCTTCTCAACCACCGCACCCATCAGGGTGCGGTGCTCCTCTACGATGGCGGCACGTTGTAGTGCCTCCACCAGAATGTTCGGCGCCTCCAGATTAGTGGTGGTCGCTGATGGAGTTGGCGCTCCCCCCTCTTTCGAAGGGGGTTTCTCGTTCGATTCTGGTGCCGTATGGGTCTCCGGAATTGTGTTCGGCTGGGGGCCGAACTGGTCAAAGCCCCCGCCGACGGCCTCCATGGGGGTTGTGCCCCCCATGTTCTCGGCAGCCAAGGTCTCACCCCTAGGCGTCGTGTTCGCGGCCTCCTTTGCCTCTCCGTGGCCCGGAGAGGCCCTTCGGGACAACACCTCGGTGTCATCCGCGTTGATCGGTGGAGTGGCTTGCGGAGGCGTCTCGCTCTCCCCCATCCCTGGTGGCAGAGAGTTTCCCTCAGACAGCGATGGTTGGGGGAGGCCGCGGGCTGGGCTGAAACACACAATATGATATGTTATATTACAACCATAAGAGACCAAATATTTACTAAGTATCCTTTTTGACACTTACGATTCGGCTAGGGGCTTTTCCCTGAGGCGCCTCTTGGGGGTGTGTTCGGCATCCGTATTCGAACCGTCCGAGAGGGTTATCTTCTCCCTCTTGGATGCCCCCTCCTCCAGGTTTGCGGAGGCGGCCCATTTCTTCTTTCCCCCCTTTAGGGGAGAACCACTTTCCGCATCCTCCTCCTCTTCATCTTCATCCCCCTCGGGGGAGGAGTGGGCTTCGGTTTCTCCGGACACTGCGTCCGAAGTACCTTTACGGCGGAGGCCGCCCTTGGCCTCCTTGCTCTTCTTCTTGGCCTTCTTCTCCGGCGCCTGATACGGCGCCGGAACCAGCATCCTCATTAGCAGAGGATTGGCTCGGTCTTCAGGTAGCGGAGCCGGACACTTGATCCGCTCCACCTTCGCTGTCCAACCCTGAATGAAGAATGGAAATCTCGGTATAACCTTTGATTTATGGACTGAAAATTGTGTTCGGAACTAAAATACTTACAGGAGTGGCCGGATTCTCGCTGTCGAGGCCGATGTCTTCGGTCTTCTTCGGCCACGTCTTCTGGGCCTTGAAGAGCAGCTTCCAGATCTCTTCATGCGTTGTACCGAAGAAGCGCTACAGGGTCCGGGGACCTTCCGGATTGAACTCCCACATATGGAGAGGCCGGAGTTGGCAGGGGAGGATCCGGCGGAAGAGCATCACCTGAATCACGTCAGTGAGACTGGTATTCTTGCTTATCATATTTTTGATGCGCTTCTGCAGCGTCATCACTTCCGCGGTCGACCCCCAGTCCAGACCCTTGTTGGTCCACGACGCGAGCCGCATTGGGGGTCCAGATCTAAACTCAGGAACGGCCGCCCATCTGGCGCCGCGGTGTTCGGTGATGTAGAACCACTCCTGCTGCAAGACCTTGAAAGTCTCCACAAAGGCCCCTTTAGGCCAAGTGGTGTTGGGGAGTTTGCTCACCATGGCACCACCGCAGTCCGCATGCTGCCCGTCGACCACCTTCGGCGTCACGTTGAAGACCTTGAGCCACAGGCCGAAGTGTGGGGGGATGCGGAGTAGTGCCTCGCACACAATGATGAACGCTGAGATGTGTAGGAAAGAATTTGGGGCTAGATCATGGAAATCTGGCCTGTAGTAGAACATGAGGCCGCGGACAAAGGGGTGGAGGGGAAACCCTAGTCCGCGGAGGAAGTGAGGGATGAACACCACCCATTCGCTGGGCTCCGGGCTGGGGATAACTTGCTCCTTGGCGGGGAGTCTGTGTGCGATATCCGCAGACAAGTACCCTGCCTCCCGGAGGTCCTTTATGTCCTTCTCCGTGACGGAGGAGGCCTCCCACTTGCCCTTCGAGCCAGATCTGGACATGACTGGAGAGATTGGCGGCGGTGGGACGAATTGAAGCTTGGGTGCTGGAGCTTGAGGATAGGGAAGCAGGAGAAGGAAGAAGGCGTGGGGGTGAAAAGATGGATCTTTATCCACTTATATAGGCAGTAAATATCAGGCGCCCCCCCCCCCCTCAAGCCTTAAAACACGCCTGTTCCCAAGGGGTCGTGCGAATGGCACGGTTGGATTACCCAAACCCGTATTGATGAGGATCCCGCAATAAGTGGGCACGATCTCCGCTTTGACGAGATGTGTCGATAGAGGTTGTGTCTCGAAATATGAAGCGGGTGGGCAAAAAACGGTTTGAAATTATAATGAAGCTAGATGTGACATTTCGGCAAAAAAGCTGTCAGTTGATGGACATTACTTTGACTAAGTATTTTACCTTCGTGGTTGAGGGTTGTGACTGTCATGCAGAGCCGGATACAGTTCTTTTATTCAGAAGATTGCTTTGAAGTATTCAGAGGAGGAACCCGCCTTGCAATGATGAAGAGAATCTACGTGCCGAATACATCGCCATTGAAGACTGGTTCAGGGGCTACTGAGGGAGTCCTGGATTAAGGGGTCCTCGGGTGGCCGGGCTATGTAACATGAGCCAGACTGATGGGCCGTGAAGATACAAGGCAGAAGACCTTTCCTCGTGTCCGGGTGGGACTCTCCTTTGCGTGGATGGCAAGTTTGGCGTCCAGATGTATAGTTTCATTCCTCTGTAAACCGACTTTGTACAACCCTAGCCCCCTCCGGTGTCTATATAAACCGGAGGGTTTAGTCCGTAGAGGTTATCAGAATTCTCATAGGCTAGATAACTAGGGTTTAGCCATTACGATCTCGAGGTAGATCAACTCTTGTAACACCCCATACTCATCAAATAGAATCAAGCAGGAAGTAGGGTTTTACCTCCATTAAGAGGGCCCGAATCTGGGTAAACATCGTGTTCCCTTTGTCCCTTGTTACCTTCGATCCTCAGACACACAGTTCGGGACCCCCTACCCGAGATTGGCCGGTTTTGACACCGACACCCTCCACCAACAATCACACTCCACGGCTAGCCAAATTCACGGGTGCCGTCCATACCAACAACAGTCCTGGGGGAGTTTTGTTTTATGATTATATTTTGATTTGATTTCGAGCATGGAACTGGGTATCCCGATTAGCAGCCACTTTCTCATGAATGACAAGTGAATAAACACTCATTGTGAGAATAACCCACCTCGCATGGAAGATACTGACAGCCCCCAGTCACTACATGAGCGATTCGGGGATACAAAACAGATTATTATTTGAAGGTTTAGAGTTTGGCACATGCAAATTTACTTGGAATGGTAGGTAAATACCGCATATAGGTATGTATGGTGGACTCATATGGAACAACTTTGGGTTTAAGGAAGTGGATGCACAAGCAGTATTCCCGCTTAGTACAAGTGAAGGCTAGCAAAAGATTGAGGAGCGACCAACTAGAGAGCGAAAACGGTCATAAACATGGATTGAGATTAACCAACATTGAATGCAAGCATGAGTAGGATATAAATCACCATGAACCTAAATATCATGGAGGCTATGTTGTTTTTGTTTCAACTACATGCGTGAACATGTGCCAAGTCAAGCCACTTGAATTATTCAAAGGAGCATACCATCCTATCATACCACATCATAACCATTTTAAATTGCATGTTGGCACACAAGACAAACCATTATCCACTCCTAGCTAATTAAGCATGGCATAAGTAACTATAATCTCTGATTGTCATTGCAAACATGTTTCATTCATAATAAGTTGAATCACAAACGATGAGCTGATCATATTTACAAAAACAAAATAGGTCAAGTTCGTACCAGCTTTTCTCCATCTCAATCATTTCGTCATATATCGTCATTATTGCCTTTCACTTACACGACAGAACGATGCGAATAATAATAAGAGTGCACGTGCATTGTTCTAAGCTGGAATCTGCAACATTTATTCATCAAGGGAGAAGACAAGGTAATATGGGATCTTTGTTAGATCAACAGTAATGCATATGAGAGCCACTCAACATTTTCATCGTGGTCTTCTTCTTACGACCCAAAGAAAAGAAAAGAATTTCAATGAAACACACTGAAATATTTTTGGAGTTTTTGTTTTTTCTGAAGAAAGTAAAACAAGAATGAGAAAGACTATTTACACGGGAAGGCTCCCAACAAGCAAAAGAAGAACGAGAAATCTTTTTGGGTTTTCTTTTAATAGTACAACTAAATAAACTAGGAAGAAAACTAAAAAGAAGCAAGAACTAATTTTTTTGGATTTTCTCAAAGTTTTTCGAACACACAAGAAGAAAGCAAGAAAAGTAAACTAATATGAATAATACAATGAAAAAGTATGAACACCGACGACTAAAATGAGTGTGTGAACATGAATGTAATGTCGGTGAGAAATACATACTCCCCCAAGCTTAGGCTTTTGGCCTAAGTTGGTCTAGGGCCACGGCTGGCCTGGCGGATATCCAAAGTTGTAGTTGGGGTTGTACTGAGCTGCGGCAGCTACCGCTTGGAGAGCTGCCTCATGGAGACTAGCGGCCTCCCCCTCTCTCTCATAGTCGTCCGCCTCCTCTTTGGTTATGAAGTATCTTCGTTTTACCTGATAGTCAAAGAAGGCAGGAACAGGAAGCGTAATACGACAAACGCGCTCCCTATCAAAGATTAGTCGGTACAGGAGGGACTAATCGTTCCTCTCAAGAAACTGGTAACGTACCATAGCATTATAATCAAGGAAAGTGGGTGGCAACAGAGCATCATTTTCTCTTATAGGGACACCTAGGTAATTAGCTAAGCGGGTGGCATAAATTCCACCAAAGAAATCCCCATCCTTAGCATTGTTATGTAATTTACGCGCAATGATAGCCCCCAAGTTAAATTGTTTTTCATTCATTACAGCACTCTTGAGGGCACTCAAATCAGAGGCGCAGAGGAGACTATGATCATGTTTACCATTAATGCATCTACCCACAAAGAGAGCAAAGTAATGTAATGTAGGAAAGTGAATGCTCCCTATAGTGCCTTGTGTTATGGTCCTAGTTTCACCTACGGTAATGCTAGAAAGAAATCCAATGCAATCAGATTTGCGAGGTTCAGTACAAGTACCCCATTGTGGAATTTTGCATGCATCGTTAAAATCTTCTAGGTCCATGGTGAATGATTTATCATAAAGATCAAATAAAACAGAATGCGTATTGCGATGGACTGAATATTTAAATCTCCACACAAAGGAATCAGTGAGGTTGTAGTATTGAAAGCACTTATCTGACACGAAGTCTGTCAGGCCAGCATTGCGTACATACATATCAAATTCTTCCTTGAAACCTGCATGAGTCATGAAGTGATCTGACGGCCATTCGCAAGGTTGCACTTGAGCATCCCTTGGTGGTTCGAGATCTGGCTCACGTATTGCGAGCCTTGGGGCCTTCTTCTTTAAGGAACCACCTTGGAACACTTTCCTCAACATTTTCTTTTTCTGAAAAATTTCTGAAATTTTCAGTGACTCAAAATAAAAGTGAACAAAACTCAACAAGATTAATAGCAACTACTCCCACAAGTGTCTAGAGGCTATATCACGCAATAAAACTACTTTCAACCATATAAATTTGACATGCAAGCTCAAGAACATGGTCACCACAGCAGCAAAAATTTGCAATATATAAAGCACTAGAACAAAAAACTAATTGGACAATTGGAGGAGTCACATACCGAAGAACAATCCCCGAAACAATTTCAGAAATGGAATTCCGAGCAAGGAGATAAAAAATGGCAGCAAAATGAGCTAGAACACGGGTTTGAGCAATGGTGGGATTTTTTCTGGAGGAAGACGAAGTGAATGGGTGCTGGCATAAGTGAGGGGGACCCACGTGGGACCCACAAGCCCTGTAGGCCCGCCCAGGGGGTGGGCGCGCCCTGTGGGCTTGTGGCCCACTGGTGCAACCCCCCTGATGTGTGTTCAGTGCCAAAAATTATTAAATATTCTGGAAAAAAATCATACTAATTTTCAGGGCATTTTGGAGAACTTTTATTTTCTGGTCATTTTTTATTGCACGGATAATTCAGAAAATAGAAAAATAATAGCATTTTTGCTTTATTTACTCTAAATAATAGAGAGTAAAAAGAGGGTACAGAGAGTTGTGTTTACTAAATCCATCCATCTCATTCCCGTCAAAAGGAATCCATTAACAAGGTTGATCAAGTCTTATTAACAAACTTCTTCCGAATGACATGAAAACCGAAGAATCTTCTTATAGCACTAGGTTACCTTAGCGGGGATATGCATGTCCCCAACAATAAGAATATCATATTTCTTTTTGATAGTAGGAAGAGGGAATTCAAAACCTCCAATAGTAATCGTTGAAAATTTTCCAATAGAATTGATACTATTCACTTGAGGTTGTTTCTTCGGAAAGTGTACTGTATGCTCATTACCATTAACATGAAAAGTGACATTGCCCTTGTTGCAATCAATAACAGCCCCTGTAGTATTCAAAAAGGGTCTACCAAGGATGATAGACATACCGTCGTCCTTAGGTATATCAAGAATAACAAAGTCCGTTAAAATAGTAACATTTGCAACTACGACAGGTACATCATCACAAACACCGATGGGTATAGCGGTTGATTTATCGGCCATTTGCAAAGAGATTTCAGTTGGTGTCAACTTATTCAAATCAAGTCTACGATATAAAGAGAAAGGCATAACACTAACATCGGCTCCAACATCACATAAAGCAATTTTAACATAGTTTCTTTTAATGGAGCATGGTATAGTTGGTATTCCCGGATCTCATAGTTTCTTTGGTATTCCACCCTTAAATGTGTAATTAGCAAGCATGGTGGAAATTTTAGCTTCCGGTATCTTTCTTTTATTAGTAACAATATCTTTCATATACTTTGCATAAGGAGACATTTCCAGAATATCAGTCAAACACATACGCAAAAAGACAGGTCTAAGCATTTCAACAAAGCGCTCAAAGTCCTCATCATCCTTTTTCTTGGATGGTTTAGGAGGAAAGGGCATGCATTTTTCAACCCATGGTTCTCTTTCTCTACCATGTTTCCTAGCAACAAAGTCACTCTTATCATATCATTTATTCTTAGATTGTGGGTTATCAAGATCAACAGCAGGTTCTATCTCCACATCATTATCATTACTAGGTTGAGCATCAACATGAACATCATCATTAACATTATCACTAGGTTCATGTTCATCACCAGATTGTGTTTCAGCATCAGAAATAGAAATATCATTTGGATTCTCAGGTGTGTCTATAACAGGTTTACTAGAAGCATGCAAAGTCCTATCATCTTTCTTTTTATTTCTAGAAGGACTAGGTGCATCAGTATTAATTCCTTGAGAATCTTGCTCAATTCTCTTAGGGTGGCCCTCAGGATGCAAAGGTTCCTGAGTCATTTTACCACCTCTAGTCTTAATTCTAAGAGCAAGATCATTTGTTTTATTGTTCATCTCATTAAGCAAATCATTTTGTGCCTTGAGAACTTGTTCTACTTGAGTTTTTACCATGGAAGCATGTTTACTAATAATCTTGAGATCATTAATATTCTACACATATAATCACCCAAGCAGTCAAGCATATAAGCATTACATTTTAATTCTCTACTAACATATGCATTGAAGTTTTCTTGTTTAACAATAAAGTTATCGAATTCATCCAAGCATTAACTAGCAGACTTATTATAAGGAATATCACCTTCATCAAATCTATAGAGAGAATTTACCTCTACTACCTGTGTCAGGTTATTAAGACCATGTATTACTTCAATAGGTGGTAAATTCTTAACATCATCAGCTTTAATACCTTTTTCTTTCATAGATTTCTTTGCCTCTTGCATATCTTGTTCAATAGTTCGTTCCCTGAAAACACAACCAACACAACTATCTAGGTGGTCCCTAGAAGCATCGGTTAGTCCATTATAAAAGATATCAAGTATTTCATTTTTCTTGAGAGGATGATCAGGCAAAGCATTAAGTAATTAGAGAATCCTCCCCCAAGCTTGTGGGAGACTCTCTTCTTCAATTTGCACAAAGTTAAATATTTCCTATAAAGCAGCTTGTTTCTTATGAGCAGGAAAATATTTTTCAGAGAAGAAATATATCATATCCTGGGGACTACGCACACAACCAGGAGCAAGAGAATTAAACCATATCTTAGCATCACCCTTTAATGAGAAAGGAAACAACTTAAGAATATAGTAATAGCAAATTTTTTCCTCATGAGCAAATAGGGTGGCTATATCATTTAATTTAGTAAGATGTGGCACAACAGTTTCAGATTCATAACCATGGAAAGGATCAGATTCAACCAAAGTAATTAACTCAGGATCGACAGAGAATTCATAATCCTTATCAGTAACACAGATAGGTGAAGTAGCAAACTTAGGATCATATTGCATTCTTGCATTCAAAGATTTTTCTTTCCACTTGCATAACAATTTCTTAAGGTCATCTCTATCCTTACAAGCAAGAAAGTCCCTAGCTACCTCTTCATCCATAACATAACCCTCAGGTATAACAGGCAATTCATATCTAGGAGAACTAGGCCTAATGGGTGTTTCAAAGTTTTCAGTTTCAATAATTTCATTAGTCTCAGAAATATCATCAGTTTCATCATTCTCAATATCTTTAGCTCTAGCTAGTTGTTCATCAAGAAATTCACCCAGTGGCACAGTATTATCAAGCATAGTATCATCATAAGCATCATGCATAGCAGAAGTAGCATCATCAATTACTTGCGACATATTAGGATTAATAGCAGGTGGTGGTGTCGCAAGCTTACTCAAAACAAAAAAATATAGGGGATCGCAACAGTTTTTGAGGGTATAGTATTCAACACAAATTTATTGATTCGACACAAGGGGAGCCAAAGAATATTCTTAAGTATTAGCAGCTGAGTTGTCAATTCAACCACACCTGAAAGACTTAATATCTGCAGCAAAATATTTAGTAGCAAAGTAGTATGGCAGTAACGATAACGATGGCAAAAGTAACAGTAGCAGTTTTGTAGCAATTGTAACAGCAGTAGCACGAAAGTAACTTAGCAAAGATCAATATGTGAAAAGCTCGTAGGCAATGGATCAGCAATGATAATTATGTCGGATGATATTCATCATGTAGTAGTCATAACATAGGGTGACACAGAGCTAGCTCCAATTCATCAATATAATGTAGGCATGTATTCCGTATATAGTCATACGTGCTTATGGAAAAGAACTTGCATGACATCTTTTGTCCTACCCTCCCGTTGCAACGGGGTCCTAATGGAAACTAAGGGATATTAAAGCCTCCTTTTAATAGAGAACTGGACCAAAGCATTAGCACTTAGTGAATACATGAACTCCTCAAACTACGGTAATCACCGGAAAGAATCCCAATTATTGTCACCTTGGGGTATGCGGATCATAACACGTAATAGGTGTCTACAACTTGCAGGATAGGATCAAGAAGACAAATGTATTCATGAAAACATAATAGATTCAGATCTGAAATCATGGCACTCGGGCCCTAGTGACAAGTATTAAGCATAGCAAAGTCATAGCAACATCAATCTCAGAACATAGTGGATACTAGGGATCAAACCCTAACAAAACTAACTCGATTACATGATAAATCTCATCCAACCCATCACTGTCCAGCAAGGCTACGATGGAATTACTCACTCCTGGCGGTGAGCATCATGAAATTGGTGATGGAGGAAGGTTGGTGATGATGATGGCGACGAATCCCCCTCTCCGGAGCCCCGAACGGACTCCACATCTGCCCTCCCGATGAAGAACAGGAGGTGGCAGCGGCTCCGTATCATAAAACGTGATGAACTCTTCTCTTTGAATTTTTTTCTCCCCGAATAGCATTATATGGAGTTGGAGTTGAGGTCGGAGGGGCTCCAGGGGGCCCACAAGCCTGCAGGGCACGCCCCCAGGGCTTGTGGCCTCTGGGTGGGCCCCCTCAGGATAATTCTTGCACCAGTATTTTTATATATTCCAAAAATATTCTCTGTAAATTTTTAGGTCAATCTGAGAACTTTTATTTCTACACAAAAATAACACCATGGCAATTCTACTGAAAACAACATCAGTCCGGGTTAGTTCCATTCAAATCATGCAAATTAGAGTCCAAAACAAGGGCAAAAGAGTTTGGAAAAGTAGATACGATGGAGATGTATCATATGGCTATGATGTTGTCGGGGTGGATGAAGTTATCAACGGATTTGAGCAGCTGGAGCTTGAGTACCCTACATGTGAAGGGGAGACTCATCTGGGAGATGCCAGAAGGACAACCGTTCTATGGAAAAAGGAACACATCATGCTTCCTCATTGGACGCCGCATCAGCAGACCTCGCCGAAGGAGGCCCCTCATCAGACTCCTCACAGTCCAGCTCTATCTCTGCTACCTCAGCTGTCTCCACCGCGTCAGCACACTCTGCTACCTCAGCTGTCTCTGCTGCGTCAGCACACTCCGCCGGAGGAGGCCCCTCAGTAGAATTCGCCGCATCAACGGACTCCGCCTCCTCCTCTGCCTTAGCACTGGCGGAAGATAACCGCCGCTGCTCCGGCGGCTAGTAGTACAACTGCGAAGAAATTCGGAGCAGATACAATAAGTGTCAAGAAGGCTCCTACCAAGTTACCATACGACATGACTGAGGAGGAAACAGCGGAGATCGTTGCTGCCGATATGAAACACCAGCTTGCACCGACACGACCGGAGAGAAAGGAGAAAATAGATCCTATAAAAGTGAAGCGCTGTCTGGAAAACCTTACGCGACCACCTCCTGCTCCGTTGCTATCAGACTATGCCCACTAGATTGTTAAGTCACATAGAGAATAACAGCGGTCGGGAAGTAGCAGTAGTGCAAGGGGGAAAACAATTCCCCACCTCGGCGAACAGAAAAACCAATCGTGCCCCCCGCTGAAGGTGTTTACTGATACGTCTCCATCGTATCTATAATTTTTGATTGTTTCATGCCAATATTATACAACTTTCACATACTTTTGGCAACAATTCATATGATTGATTGGACTAACATATTGATCCAGTGCCCAGTGCCAGTTCCTGTTTGTTGCATTTTTTTGTTTCATAGAATTTCCATATCAAACAAAGTCCAAACGCGATAAAATTTATGGAGATTTATTTTGGAATATATGTGATTTTTGGGAGTTGGAATCAACGCAAACGGAGGCCCACGGCCTCCACCACCCATCAGGGCGCGCCGGGTACCCCCTGGCGCACCCAGGTGTCTTGTGGGCTCCCCTTAAGTCGGTTGGGGATCTTCTTCGGGCGCAAGAAAGATAATTTATGGGAAAAATCATTTAAAAATTTCAGCGCAATCGGAGTTATGGATCTCCGGAAATTTAAGAAACGGTGAAGGGCCAGAAAACTGGAGCGTGAAACAAAAGATAACAGAGAGACAGATCCAATCTCGGAGGGGCTCTCGCCCCTCCGCCGCCATGGAGGCCATGGACCAAAGGGGGAACCCTCCTCCCATCTAGGGGGAGGCTAAGGAAGAAGAAGAAGGAGGAGGGGGGCTCTCTCCCCCTCTCTCCCGGTAGCGCCGGAACGCCTCCGGGGCAATCATCGTGTAACAACTCCGTCATCTTCACCAACAACTCCATCACCTTCCCCCATCTATATTCAGCGGTCCACTCTCCCGCAACCCGCTGTACCCTCTACTTGAACATGGTGCTTTATGCTTCATATTATTATCCAATGATATGTTGCCATCCTATGATGCTTGAGTAGATTTTTGTTGTCCTACCGGTAATTGGTGAATTGCTATGATTGGTTTAATTTGCTTGTGCTTATGTTGATGTCCTTTGGTGCCCATCATATGAGCGCGTGTGTGGATCGCACCATAGGGTTAATTGTATGTTGATAGGACTATGCATTGGAGGGCAAGGGTGACAGAAGCTTCTTCCTACCATAGAAATTGATGCATACGGGATTGAAGGGGGACCAATATATATCTTAATGCTATGTTTGGGTTTTACCTTAATGAACGTTAGTAGTTGTGGATGCTTGCTAATAGTTCCAATCATAAGTGCATAGAATTCCAAGTAAGGGAGGACATGCTAGCAGTGGCCTCTCCCACATAAAAACTTGCTATCGGTCTAGTAATGTAGTCAATTGCTAAGGGACAATTCCGCAAATCCTACCACTACTAATCCACACTCATTACACTAATATAATTGTACTTTAATTAGAACAGCACCTAATTTTTATTTTTACGTTCTTTATTATCTTGCAAACTTATCCTACCACAACTATAAAGTACTTCTAGTTTTATTCTTGTTCTAGGTAAAGCAAACGTTAAAGTGTGCATAGAGTTGTATCTGTGGTTGATAGAAATTGAGGGAATATTTGTTCGACCTTTAGCTCCTCGTTGGGTTCGACACTCTTATTTATCAAAAAAGGCTACAAACGATCCCCTATACTTGTGGGCTATCAAGACCTTTTTCTGGCGCCGTTGCCGGGGAGCAATAGCATGGGGTGAATATTCTCGTGTGTGCTTGTTTGCTTTATCACTAAGTAGATTTTATTTTCTATTCTAAGTTGTTCTCTATGTTTAGTTATGGATATGGAACACAAAATACCCAAAAAAATAGTTGTACTTGCTACTCATGGAGATGGGGAACCTCCTAAAACCGTAAATGCTCGTTATGTGGAAAATATTAAACACTACTTTGATAATCCTGAGAAAACCCCGTTAAACTTGATAATAGGAGACACATTGGATGAACGTGAATACTTTAGGGATTATCGCTTGACTCAAAAAGGGAAATTGTTATGGGATCAAATTAATATGCTGCATTGGTATGCTCGGGATCTATGCTTGAGATATGATTATACTTGTTGCTCTAGGATGAAGGCTCCACACCTTCCCTTTTCATGCAAATTTAATGATAATGAAACCTTGGCTTCTTATGCTAATGGTAGATATGATTACTATGGTGTGGAACGAATAGAAGAATTTGTTGCTTTTAAGGGTGCTTATGAAATTGATTTTTTGTTTGAAAAGTATGAAGATTATGATGATGCTGTTTATAGACCTGAAAATTTTGCTATACTTAAGTATTGCTATGAGAATTATGAATACAATTCCGATATTAATGCATATATTGAGAAAGTCTCCGCTGACCAAGAAGAGACTAATATTTTGTAGGAGTCTATGGAAGAAAAAAATGATGAAACTGTGAGCTCATTGGATGAAAAAGATGACGAGGAGAGCAAAGAACAAAAGGAGGAAGAACGGATTAGCTACCCATGCCCACCTTCTAATGAGAGTAAATCTTCAACTCATACATTGTTTAATTTCCCTTCATGCTTACCGAAGGATGAATGCTATGATAATTGCTATGATCCCGTTGATTCATTTGAAATATCCCTTTTTGATGAAATTGATGCTTGCTATGCTTCTGGCCAAGATGCCAATTTGAATTATGCTTATGGAGAGGAACTTGCTATAGTTCCGTATGTTAAGAATGAAATTGTTGCTATTGCACCCACACTTGATAGTCCTATCATCTTTTTGAATTCTGCCAACTGCACTATACCGTAGAAGTTTTCTCTTATTAAGGATTATATAGATGGGTTGCGTTTTACTATTTCACATGATAATTTTGATGAATATAATATGCATGCGCTTGCTGCTCCTACCTCCGCCTCTCTATGTTTTACTATTTCACATGATAACTTTATTGCTCTGATTTTATCTCACCCTACCTTTTCCCATTATCCAATATCAAATTTAGGGGGAGAAAGAATCTATGCTTAAAGGGAGAAAAATCTTTGGAACTTATTGCACATCTTTAATCCTTGGGGACATGCCTATATCTAAATAAAGTACTCACTTGTAGTGCTCACTCATTACATGTCATCCCAGTCTTGGTATTCTTGTGATTCTTTGAAACTGCTTTATTTGGAGTGTTCTTGTGTTATCTAACCCTATTTTCTCAAGTCTACTCCCTCAAAAGTCAGCTCAAAACCACAAGGTAAGTATATGCATCACACTCATGTGCATGATGATCTCTTGCTGTTGCACATATTGTTTGCAAGAGGGAATCATAAACATGAAGGTACATCTCTCAACCACATTACTTGCTCTGATGCATATAGCCAAGATACATGAACTCACTTCTTACTCTGTCATGATATGCACTCACATGTTCTTCCATGTTATCTTCACATGATTGCATATATGTAGGGGGAGCTCATGCATGTTACATGTTCCTCCAAACCTTTGCTTACTACTCTTCCTATCATTTACTTAAAGCTTTGATTTATGTTGTCACCAATTACCAAAAAGGGGGAGATTGAAAGCACAAGTGCTCCCTGGGTGATTTTGGTAATTAATGTCAACATATCTCTTGTTGGACTAATGGTTTTATCTAGTGTATTTCAGATAAGTTCAAGAATGGCATGGCAAGGACAAGAGGATGTGGAACCCATTCAAGGTGCTAAGGACAAAGATTGGCAAAAGCTCAAGACTCTTAATCTTTATTTTAGTGATCCAAGATCACATTGAGTCCATCGGAAACCCAATATTATTAAAAGGGGATGCGGTGTTGCTTAATGGCTTGCTTGCTCAAATGCTTAGTGATATTGCTCCAAAACCATCAACCACTTTCTCCATCCAAATATGTCAAAACCCTAAACTCCAACTCGGCCCCACCGATTCTTTCTATCCGGCGCCACCAATTTCATATGACATAGCCACTGCCAGAAACCCTAACAGTTCGGTCTCACCGATATGGGTCTCGGTCTCACCGAGATGGCCCTACCAACACTCTGTGACTTGTTGCAATTACTTTGGTGTCACTGAGTTATGCGATCGGTCTCACGAAGTTGGCTTGGCAGATTCTATGTTGCCTTATTGCTTCACTTTGGTCTCACCGAGTTGATGCAATCGGTGCCACCGAGATGATGCTTGCCCTAAGCCCTAGCACATCAGTCTCACCGAGTTGTTCCAGTCGGTCCCACCGAGATTCCCAATGTTCACATTTTTGAACTAATCGGTGCCACCGAGTTTAACCATTCAGTCTCACCGAGATGGGTCAAATGTGTGTAACGGTTAGATTTTGTGTGGACGATATATATACCCCTCCAACCCCTTCTTCATTTCTGAGAGGGCCATCAGAACGTGCCTACACTTCCACCATACATTTTCTGAGAGAGAACCACCTACTCATGTGTTGAGATCAAGATATTCCAATCCTACCACAAGAATCTTGATTTCTAGCCTTCCCCAAGTTGCTTTCCACTCAAATCATCTTTCCACCATATCCAAATTTGTGAGAGAGAGTTGAGTGTTGGGGAGACTATCATTTGAAGCACAAGAGCAAGGATTTAATCATCAACACACCATCTATTACCTTTTGGAGAGTGGTGTCTCCTAGATTGGTTAGGTATCGCTTGGGAGCCTTCGTCAAGATGTGGAGTTGAACCAAGAAGTTTGTAAGGGCAAGGAGATTGCCTACTTCGTGAAGATCTACCCGAGTGAGGCAAGTCCTTCGTGGGCGATGGCCATGGTGGGATAGACATGGTTGCTTCTTCATGGACCCTTCATGGGTGGAGCTCTCCATGGACTCGTGCAGCCGTTACCCTTCGTGGGTTGAAGTCTCCATCAACATGGACGTACGATAGCACCACCTATCGGAACCACGCCAAAAATCTTCGTGTCTCCATCGCGTTTGCAAACTCCAATCCCATCCCTTTACTTTCTTGCAACTTGCATGCTTTGCTTCTTCCGCTGCATATACTCTTTTCATGCTTGCTTGAAATGTATTGAGAGTGATTTAACATGTGCTAAACTCAACCTTAACTTGAAGAATTTAAAAACTGCCACTTTTACTTGTTGAGGGTCTAATCACCCCCCCCCCCCTCTAAACCCCTCTTCTCGATCCTTTCAATTGATATCAGAGCTTTGGTCTCCATTGCTTTGGTTTAATCACCATTGGAGGAAGATGGATGAGTCTACGATCGGGAGTATTAGACGTAGAGTGCCTATGTTTGATGGGGAGTTATATAGTTCTTGGAAGAATGAGATGCTTGAGACTTTCAATGAATATGATTTGAACAAGTATATTACTAGCCCTTATGTGCCTCCTATTAATCCTTTGCATCCTACCCCCAACGAGTATCTTGACATGGTTCGCAATCTTAGAACTATTGATCTTATCATTAGAGGTTTGCCAAGAAATTTGCTTGTGTGCTTGCCTACTTTTAAATGCGCATATACTATATAGAAATTTCTTGAGGAACACTTTCCGAATTATTCCTTGAAAAATCTTGATGAGATTCTTCAAAAGTCTATTGCTTTTCATAAAATGAAGCCTAGTGATCCCAAGTTTGATGAATGTCTATTTGAGCTCCATGATCTTATGTGTGCCAAAGGAAATGTTGGAGTCATTAGTAGCATCATTTCGGAGACATTTAGAATTCACAAACTTGAACATTGTCATGATCATAAATATAATGAATCACTTGCTCTAGGTGATGACCACTTACATGATGATGATATTGAGCATGGCTATTATGATGAAGATGAAGATAGTGACATTGACTTTGAGGAGACTATGAGAAATCTTAGTCTCATGGCCAACTTTTGCGACTACATGGCCGGAGGGAAAGAATGGATTCTTGATACTGGATGTACTGATCATATGACCGGAGATAAGGACATGTTCCGTGAGCTTGCTAAAAACGACGGCCCACGCAAGTATGTAACTTTTGGGGATAACTCCAAGGATAAGGTACTTGGCCTTGGTAAGGTGGCTTTCCATTGATAGCTCTATCCAAAATGTTATGCTCGTTGAATCTCTTGGTTACAATCTCCTTTCCGTATCTAGACTAGCTGACTATGGTTTCAATGTTCTATTTACTAAAGTAGATTGCCAAGTGTTTCGTAAAGATAATCATAATATGGTGTTTACCGGTATTCGTAGAGGTGATCTACACATTGTTGATTTCACTAAGAGAGCCCAACCTCGTACTTGCTTGATTGCTAAATCTTCTAAATGTTGGTTATGGCATAGAAGATTAGGTCATGTGGGCATGCAAAATCTTGATAAGCTTATTAAAGGTGATCATATCCTTGGTGTTAAAGATGTTATATTTGACAAGGATAGACTATGCAGTGCTTGTCAAGTAGGAAAATAGGTTGGAGGAAGCCATCCCGTGAAGAACATCATGACCACGAGAAGACCGCTCGAGCTACTTCATATGGATCTTTTTGGTCCCAATGCCTACAAGAGTCTCGGTGGTAACTCATTCGGTTTGGTCATTGTTGACGACTTTTTAAGATTTACGTGGGTGTTCTTTCTTGATGACAAATCGCAGGTCCAAAAGATCTTCAAGAACTTCGCCAAGAAGGCCCAAAATCAATTTGAAGTGAAGATCAAGAAGGTTCGAAGTGATAATGGAACAGAGTTTAAAAACGCTAATGTGGATACCTTTGTTGATGAAGAAGGGATTTAACATGAGTTCTCGGCTACATACACACCTCAACAAAATGGAGTTGTTGAGAGGAAGAACCGGACACTTATCGAGATGGCAAGAACGATGCTTGGTGAATACAAGACACCAAGACACTTTTGGGCGGAAGCGATTGAGACAGCTTGTCATGCTACGAATTGACTATATCTTCACAAGCTTCTCAGCAAAACGACATATGAGCTACTCACCGGTAACAAACCCCAAGTTGGATACTTTCGAGTATTTGGCTCAAAGTGCTACATTCTTGATAAGCATCGTCACTCGAAATTTACTCCTAAATCTCATGAAGGTTTCCTACTCGGTTATGGTTCAAACTCTCACACCTACCATGTCTACAACAATTTCACCTGAAATGTTGAAGAGATGGTAGATGTGACGCCCCCGATTGACCATACACTAATCATACACGCAAATGTGTATGATCAAGATCAGGGACTCACGGGAAGATATCACAACACAACTCTAGACACAAATTAAAATAATGCAAGCTTCATATTACAAGCCAGGGGCCTCGAGGGCTCGAATACAAAATCTCGAGACACAAGCGTCAGCGGAAGCAACAATATCTGAGTACAGACATAAGATTAGACAAGAATGCCTTAAGAAGGCAAGCACAAAAACAACAATAATCGAAGAGGCAAGGCCTCCTGCCTGGGACCTCCTAACTACTCCTGGTCGTCGGCGGTCTCCACGTAGTAGCATCCATCGGCGGTGACATCTGGCTCCAGGAATCCACCATCTGGTTGCAACAACCGGAAAGAAGAAAGAAGGGGGAAAGGGGTAGCAAAGCAACCGTGAGAACTCATCGAAAGTACTCGCAAGCATCAGATCTATACTAAGTATGCATTGGTATCAAATGGAAGGGTTGTATCTGTGGACTGAACTGCTGAATGCCAGAAGAGAGGGGAAAGCCTAGCCTATCGAAGACTAGCATCTTCAAGCAGCTCCAAGCATCTTGCAGCATGTAGAAGAGTAAAGAATAGCATTTTAACACTTAACAAGCATGTTGTAACATTAACGCCCAGAGATCCTTCATCGACTCCCTGCGAGAAAGCAATCCCAGAGCCAACATATCCATCACATATCTCAAGTATCCATTTCTAGTTGTAATAGATTAGGATACAAGTCTGAACGTACATTACCGTGGACACGGTATTCGAATAGATAACTTCCCTGCATGGGTGCACCACGTTACCCAACACGCTTGATTACTCTGGCCGGACACACTTTTCTGAGTCAATGCCTGGCCTCGTAAGATCAACATGTCGCAGCCCCACCTAGGCTCAGCTGAGAGGTCCCCACCGGTCTACATCCTAAGCACTCCGGGGTCTTGGGCCCGTCGCCCCTTGCACTCCGGGTCGTTGTGCGACTAGCCGGGACGAGCACCACCTCATCATGGGTGGCACTGGCCCGACAGGCCCACAATGCTGAACTGGACGTCTGACAAAGCTTCGGCTGATACTACGACGCCGAGTGCCCATAACTGTTCCCACGTGGTGGTTAGTGCGTATAGGCCAGTGGCCAACTCAACACCAAAAACATATTGGACAGAAGTGTTAAATTGATTCCTAGCCTTTGAATCCTTGTATAATGACAAACAAAATAGGATATCAGTACATATTCCGTAACAAGGTCCACAAAACATAAATAAACATGTTTTTGCAAACATAGTGCTATGAATAGGTCTTATTTATCGGTAGATTCCCAATAAATCACTTGTCAAAGTGATTAATCGGTCCAAAAGATAAACGGTGAAGATAAGGCATAATCTTATCGGTCACCCCCTGATTAGCGATAAATCGGAAGATTAATTGCTGAATCGGAAGATTTTTTGAACAGTGGCCGTATCCACAGGTGCCGTCCATACCAACACTTTCCAAGCAATTTATTATTTGACAACAAAAAGTAAATTCATTTTTCATTTTGGGACTGGGCATCCCTAATACCTTTGCCGTACTCTCGTCGAATGACAAGTGAATAAACACTCATCTTGAGAATAACACATCTAGCATGGAAAAAAATCAGCCACCCCCTACCATTTCATGAGCTGTACGAGCACACAAAAAGGAAATTATTTTGAAAATTAGAGATGGCATATACAAATTTGTTTAGAATGGCACAGGAATACCGCATATAGGTAGGTATGGTGGACTCATATGGTAAAACTGGGTTTAAGGATTTTGGATGCACAAGTAGTACAAGTGAAGGCTAGCAAAAAGATTGAGAAGCATCCAACCAAGAAACGAAAAATCTCATAAGCGAGCATTAAGCATAACTAACACCGAATAATGCACCACAAGTAGGATTTAATTTCATTGCATAACTATTGACTTTCGTGCTTGCATAGGGAATCACAAACCTTAACACCAATATTCTTACTAAAGCATAATTACTCACCAACATGACTCACATATCACTATCATCATATCTCAAAACTATTACAAAGAATCAAGTTTATTTTGTCCAATGATCTTCATAAAAGTTTTTATTATATCCCTCTTGAATATCTATCACTTTGGGACTAGTTTCATATATTGCAATTTTTTTTGCAAGCTCAAACAAATTTAAGTGAAGAACATGAGCATAAAAATTTTCATCTCTCAAAATAATATAAGTGAAGCATGATAGAATTTCTTCAAAATACTAACTCTCAAATAAATCTAAGTGAAGCATGAGAGCATTTCTTCAAAATTAATAAATCACACCATGCTCAAAAAGATATAAGTGAAGCACTAGAGCAATTCCATAGCTCAAAAAAATTTAAATGAAGCATAAAGAGCAATTCTAACAAATCATAACATAATTTTGGCTCTCTCAAAAAGGTGTGTCCAACAAGGATACTTGTGACAAACTAAAAAGCAAAAAAAGTAAAGACTCATATAATGCAAGATGCTCCAAGAAAACTCATGATATGTGACGAATAAAAATATAGCTCCAAGTAAAATACCGATGGTCTTTAGAAGAAAGAGGGGATGCCACTCAGGGCATCCCCAAGCTTACTTGTTTGTTTCTCCTTGAATATTATCTTGGGGTGCCATGGGGCATCCCCAAGCTTAGGCTCTTCTTACTCCTTATTACTTCATCCATCGTGATCTCACCCAAAACTTGAAAACTTCAATCACACAAAACTTAAAAAAAACCTTCATGAGATCTGTTAGTATAAGAAAACCAATCTTCACTTTAAGTATTGTTACAAACCCATTCATATTGAATTATTGCATTATATCTACTGTATTCCAACTTTGCTATGGCCTATACCCCCCGATAAAGTCCATAGATTCATCAAAATAAGCACACAATGCAACGAAAACAGAATCTGTCAAAAATAGAACAGTCTGTAAGAAGCGAGTTTCACCCATACTTATGTAACTCCAAAAATTCTTAAAGGTTAGGACAACGTATGAAATTTGTATATAAATATTTTGTAAAAAAATCAGAATATTTCGTTGCTTCTGTGAATTTCCAAAATTATTTTACTGGACGCAAAAGTTTCTGTTTTCCAACAAGATCAAATCAACTATCACCCAACATGATTCCAAAGGCTTTACTTGGCACAAACACTAATTAAAACATAAAAAACACAATCATAAAATAGGCACAATTGTGCAAACACTCAAGAAGAGAAATAAAAAGGCAAAAATAAATTTTATTCATTGTGTTGCCTCCCAACAAGCGCTATTGTTTTACGCCCCTAGCTAGGCATAATGCATAGATTCACGTGTTGTCATCTTTCTTCTTATTTTCCGTAGATGTGTTCTTGTTGGGAGGTTTTGCAAATATAACTTGAAACACATTATCCATAGAAATTTTAGCATTATCAAGTTTCCCGTCTGCGTATCCCCTTTGATTTCCAGCAACAATCCAAGAATAATGATGATTAACATCATTAAAAACTAGTTGAATTATATCTAAAACGGGGATTTCCATTTTAAGATTCTCATAAATTTTTTGATTATTTCCCAGCAAATGTCTCAACATATAATCACCATTATAAAGGATCTCATTTATTACTGGTTTTTCACGGCTCATACCATAAAAATCAAAAATTTCCCTAGCCTCCCGTACTATGTGATCAAATTCATTCATAAGAACAAGGGTGGCTAACTTTTTAGCTTTCGTATCCTTTATAACTGGTAATTCATAAAATAATCTTTGCAAGGTAGGGTGGGTATGGATAAATCTATTTTCAAGTTTCAGAACTAGAGCTAAAATAGCTTTCGCATAAGATTTAGTTCTTTTAAGTATAGGAGTATCATCGAGAGTCAAATTTCCAACACAATCGAAAAATTCTTGGATATGTTCTTTTCCCATAAAATTCCCTTTCCCCAAAATAAAAGTTTTAGCATCCGGATTGCCAAATCGTCCAATTTTAGGAGTCAGGCCATCATCTATTTCTGCCATACCAAAATCACTCATGATGACTAGTTCAAGCAAATAAGAGATCTGACGAGAAAAAAGCGAACGGAAAAGAGGGCGAATAAAACGGTAAATTTTTGTGAAGTGGGGGAGATGAAAACGAGAGGCAAATGGCAAATAATGCAAATTGCAAGGAGATGAGATTTGTGATTAGGAACCTGATAGATGTTGATGATGTCTCCCCGGCAACGGTGCCAGAAATTCCTTTTGATTGCTTGTATCCGCGTCAGTATTTCCCCAAAGAGGAAGGGATGATGTAGTACAGCTACGGTAGGTATTTCCCTTAGTTATAAAACCAAGGTTATCGAACCAGGAGGAGAACCAAGCAACACTATGTAAACGGTACCTGCACACAAAGAACAAATACTTGCAACCCGATGCTTATGAGGGGTTGTCAATCCCTCTACGTGTAACGGCGCCAGAGATTGTCAAATTGAAGGGATAAAAATTGTGATAGATTGGATAAATAGATCTCGGTAAAGTGCAAAATAAAATAAGTAACAAAAAAGTTCAGCAAGGTATTTTTGGGTTTTTGATAATATAGATCTAAAAATAAAAGATGCAAACAAGGGAAAAAGCAAATGGCAATGCAGATCTGAAAATAAATGATGAGAAATTAGACCCGGGAAGCGTTGATTTCACTAGTGGCTTCTCTCAAGAAAATAGCATACGGTGGGTAAAAAAATTACTGTTGGGCAATTGATAGAACATCAAATAATTATGACGATATCCAGGCAATGATCATTATATAGGCATCACGTCCAAGATTAGTAGACTGACTCCTACCTGCATCTACTAGTATTACTCCACACATCGACCGCTATCCAGCATGCATCTAGTGTATTAAGTTCATGAAAAAACGGAGTAATGCAATAAGAATGATGACATGATGTAGACGAGATATATTCATGTAGGAATAGCCCCCATCTTGTTATCCTTAATAGCAACGATACATGCGTTTCTTGCTGCCCCTTCTGTCACTAGGAAAGAACACCGCACGATCGAACCCATCACAAAACACCTCTTCCCATGGCAAGACAAATCGATCTAGTTGGCCTAACTAAACCAAAGATTCAAAGAAGAAATACGAGGCTATAAGTAATCATGCATATAAGAGATCAAAGAAACTCAAATAACTTTCATGGATATAGATCTGATCATAAACTCAAAGTTCATCGGATCCCAGAAAACACACCACAAAAAGAATGACATCAAATAGATCTCCAAGAGACCATTGTATTCGGAATCAAAAGAGAGAGAGAGGAAGCCATCTAGCTACTAACTACGGACCTGTAGGTCTATGATGAACTACTCACGCATCGTCGGAGAGGCACCAATGAGGATGATGAACCCCTCCGTGATGGTTTTGGATCTGGTGGTTCTGGAACTTGCGGTGGCTGAATTTGTTTTTTGTCGACTCCCCTAGGGTTTTTGGAATATTGGAGTATTTATAGAGTGAAGAGGCGGTGCGGGAGGCGGCCGATGTGGGCACAACCCACCAGGGTGCGCCTGGGCCCCCAGGTGCGCCCAGGTGGGTTGTGCTCCCCTTAGAGCCCCCTATGGTACTTCTTTGGCCCATGTTGTGTCTTCTGGTCCATAAAAATTCTCCATAAAGTTTCGCTGCGTTTGGACTCCGTTTGGTACTGATATTCTGTGAAGTAAAAAAACAAGAAAAAACATCAACTGGCACTGGGCACTATGCCAATAGGTTAGTCCCAAAAAATGATATAAAGTTGCTATAAAATGATTGTAAAACATCCAAGAATGATAATATAACAGCATGGAACAAGCAAAAATTATAGATACGTTGGAGACTTATCACCAACGCGCCGACCAAAACGGACGCGCGTCCGCTTTTCATCCGCATGCCGACCCATTCCCGGCCCAATTTTGGGCCTCACACTAGTAGGAAATGGGCCATCAGTCCCGGTTCGTGAGGGCCTTTAGTCCCGATTGTGCAACCAGGACTAAGCAATCGGGACTAAAGGCCCCCCTTTTTAGTCCCGGTCGTGTTACGAACCGGGACTAAAGGGGCTCCACGTGGCCGCCGTGGGGTGCTCAGGCAGGAGGACCTTTAGTCCCATTTGGTAACACCAACCAGGACTAAAATGCCGCCACATGTCAGCCTCTGCAGAGCGCTGGGGTTTAGGTTTTTTTAAAGGACGGGTTTAGGGGTTTCATTTTGTGTTTCCCCCTTTTCTTTTTGTGTTTACCATTCAATGCTTTTACATTTAGGGTTTTTGTTTTTATTTTATGTTTTCCATTTAACTGGACGCTAGCTACTACATATAGAAATGAAGGAACCATTACACAAATCATCATGAATATAGAGAGAAGTGACAACCTCTCTTTCTCTGTGCTTGGTCGAACAACAAGTTTTTGTATATCTATTCGACGATACTACATATAGTACATGTTCATGCATAAATCCAATGTAACATCTCTTACGATCCCTAATATCTAATTACCAAAATTGCATTCAAATCCCGATGGTATTCTCCGTCTTTAGGTATGACCTCTTTAAGAAAGAATCACGCCAATTCCTCTTCAATTGCTCGTATGCGATCCTTTTGTAGGAGTTCGTTCTGCTTCCGTTCGATCTAATTTAAAGAAGGGGGTCAATATATATATATATATATATATATATATATATATATATATATATATATATGAATGAAACTCAACACAATTGATGGTAATAAAATAAATTTGTGAATATTCTTTACGTACTTCAAGTTCTTGTAAATATCTTCCCTTCTCACAGGTCGTCTAGCGAATGAACTCGCAAACATAGTATCCACATAAATTATCCCAGCTTCCTGCCTCAAGCACTTTACGAGAATAGAGTTCAATCAAAATAATAATCAAGCATGATAATGGTATTGAAACTAGAATCAATGAGAGATGCGTGGAACTAGCTAGTACTACTTACATTGGGGTGTTGAAATCAAATCTCCTTTTTCCATTCACCCCTAGCCTGTTTGGTGAACTGTTTCCAAACCCTGCCCGACAAAGAAAATGAATAAAGGAGTTATTAATTACTTGATATCAAGAAATGAACAAAAGTTGCCAATATAGTGCGATAATGATTGAACTTACTTTTGGAGCATTTTACTCATGTCTGCCCACTCCTTAGGGTCTTTACGTCTCAAATCCATGGCAATTACTACTCCTGCGTCAAGCTGAATTATAGTAGAATAAAGTGGAACCTGCGCACACATAACTCATGAATTACACTTAACCTCGAGTAACCAAAACAGAATGTGCACAAGATAGTAACACTCACTTGAAGTTGTAAGGAAATAGTATTTCCCTTCTAGTTTGTAGTCCAATTAACGCCTTTAGCAAGTTTTTCTCTGTCTCCTCGGCTTTTTGTGCTAATGTATATTCATTTATGGTATTTGGGTTAATGAATCCAATTTCATAGATTTGTCCCATTTTGCATTCGAGAATCTTCAATCTGCATAATATAGTGAGGATAATTATACATGCAATGAACGAGCTGAGCTACAGACTTGATTACTGAAATAATATATACTTACGGACAATAGCAACTAATGATAGTTTTTTCGAGGGCGTCTTGATTGTATAACTGAAATAATTCTTCAAATTCAACATAGATCACCTCGACTCCATTGAAGTAATGCTCATCTCTAATTCCCATGTAGATCATGTTGTTCCCTTTCTTTGAGGCTTCCAAGTACCAGGCATGCAATCTTTGCATTTGTGTTGGTAGATGCGGGAGCTCCTCAAGTCTGAAGAGAGGCTTACCTTGCTCGTATCTAAATGCTAACTGAAAGGATCGAGAAGAGGGGTCTAGAGGGGTGGTGATTAGACCCTCAACAAGTAAAAGTGGCAGTTTTTAAATTCTTCAAGTTAAGGTTAAGTTTAGCACATGTTAAATCACTCTCAATACATTTGAAGCAAGCATGACAAGGGTATATGCAGCAGAAAAAGGAAAGCATGCAAGTTGCAATAAAGTAAATGGATGGGATTGGAGTTTGCAAATGCGATGGAGACACAAAGATTTTTGGCATGGTTCCGGTAGGTGGTGCTATCGTATGTCCACGTTGATGGAGACTTCAACCCACAAAGGGTAACGGCTGTGCGAGTTCACGGAGGGCTCCACCCATGAAGGGTCCACAAAGAAGCAACCTTGTCAATCCCACCATGGCCATCGCCCACGAAGGACTTACCTCACTCGAGTAGATCTTCACGAAGTAGGCGATCTTCCTGCTACTTCTTGAGCTTGCGTTGATTTTTCCCTTGAAGAGGAAAGGGTGATGTAGCAAAGTAGAGATAAGTATTTCCCTCACTTAAGAACCAAGGTATCAATCTAGTAGGAGACACAAGCAAGTCTCCAATATATGCACCTGCACAATCTAACAAACACTTGCACACAACGCGAAAAAGGGGTTGTCAATCCCTTCACGGTCATGAACATGAGTGAGATCTAATAGAAATGGGTATAAAAGATAAATAAAAGAGCAAACTAGAGTAATATAAATAAATTGCAGCAAGGTATTTTTGGGTTTTTTGGTTTATAGATCTGAAAATATATGATGGAAAATAGACCCGGGGGCCATAGGTTTCACTAGAGGCTTCTCTCTTGAAAATAGCATACGGTGGGTAAACAAATTACTGTTGAGCAATTGATAAAAAAGCGCATAATTATGACAATATCCAAGGCAATGATCATGAATATAGGCATCACGTCCGTGACAAGTAGACCGAAACGATTCTGCATCTACTACTATTACTCCACACATCGACCGCTATACAACATGCATCTAGAGTATTAAGTTCATAAGAACGGAGTAACGCCTTAAGTAAGATGACATGATGTTGGGGATAAACTCAAGCAATATGATATAAACCCCATCTTTTTATACTTGATGGCAACAATACAATACGTGCCTCGCTACCCCTTCTGTCACTGGGTGAGGACACCGCAAGATTGATCCCAAAACTAAGCACCTCTCCCGTTGCAAGAAAAACCAATCTAGTTGGCCAAACCAAATCGATAGTTCAAAGAGAAATACAAAGATATCTTAATCATGCATCAAAGATTTCAGAAAAGACTCAAATAATATTCATAAATAATCTGATCATAAATCCACAATTCATCGGATCTCAAAAAATGCACCGCAAAAGAATATTACATTGTATAAATCTCCAAGAACATCGGGAAGAACATTGTATTGAAGATCAAAGAGAGAGATGAAGCCATCTAGCTACTAGCTATGGACCTGTAGGTCTATGGTAAACTACTCACGCATCATCGGAAGGGTAGGAAGGTTGATGTAGAGGTCCTCCGTGATCGAATCCCCCTCTGGAAGATCGCCGGAAAAGGCCCCAAGATGGGATCTCAAGAGAACAGAAGCTTGCGGCGGCGGAAAAGTATTTTTGTGGATGCTTCTAATGTTTGGGGAATATTTGAGAATTTATAGAGGTGGAACTAGGGTTTGAGGGCCCTCGAGGGGCCCACAAGCCAGAGGGTGTGCCCCCCTAGGGCGCGCCCTGAGGGCTTGTGGCCTCCTCGGGACTCTTCTGGCCCTCTCTTCAAGTCACGTAGGTGTCTTTTGGTCCAAGAAAAATCATCCTAAAGTTTTATTCCGTTTGGACTCTGTTTGATATTCCTTTTCTGTAAAAGTCAACAACAAGGAAAAAACAGAAACCAGCACTGGGCTCTGGGTTAATAAGTTAGTCCCAAAAATAAAAGAAAATAGCATATTAATACATATAAAATATCCAAAACAGATAATATAATAGCATGGAACAATAAAAGATTATAGATACGTTGGAGATGTATCAAGCATCCCCAAGCTTAATTCCTGCTCGTCCTAGAGTAGGTAAATGATAAAAATAGAATTTTTGATGTGGAATGCTACCTAACATATTTATCAATGCAATTTTATTTATTGTGGAAAGAATATTCAGATCCATAAGATTCAAAACAAAAGTTTAATATTGACATAAAAATAATAATACTTCAAGCATACTAATAAAGCAATCATGTCTTCTCAAAATATCATGGCCAAAGAAAGTTATCCCTTCAAAATCATATAGTCTGGCTATGCTCCATCTTCATCACACAAAGTATTTTATCATGCACAACCCCCGATGACAAGCCAAGCAATTGTTTCATACTTTTAGTGTTCTCAAACTTTTTCAACTTTCATGCAATACATGAGCATGAGCCATGGATATAGCACTATAAGTGGAATAGAATATGGCGGTTGTGGAGAAGACAAAAAGAAGGAGAAAGTCTCACTTCAACTAGGAAAATTAATGGACTATGAAGATGCCCATCAATTGATATCGATGCAACTGAGTAGGGACTGCCATGCAACAGATGCACTAGAGCTATAAGTGTATGAAAGCTCAAAAAGAAACTAAGTGGGTGTGCATCCAACTTGCTTGCTCACGAAGACCTAGCGAAATTTGAGGAAGCACATCATTGGAATATACAAGAAAAGTTCTATAATGAAAAATTCCCACCAGTATATGAAAGTGACAAAATAGGAGACTCTCTATCATGAAGATCATGGTGCTACTTTGAAGCACAAGTGTGGAAAAACGATAGTTACATTGTCCCTTCTCTCATTTCTCTCATTTTTTGGGCTTCTTTGGCCTCTTTTTTTTATTTGGGCTTCTTTGGCCCCTTTTATTTTTTTTATAAAGTCCGGAGACTCATCCCAACTTGTGAGGCAATCATAGCTTCCATCATCCTTTCCTCACATGGGACAATGCTCTAATAATGATGATCATCACACTTTTATTTACTTACAACTCAAGAATTACAACTCGATACTAGAACAAGATATGACTCTATATGAATGCCTCCGGTGGTGTACCGGGACATGCAATGATCAAGAGTGACATGTATAAAAAATATTAACGGTGGCTTTGCCACAAATACTATGCCAACTACATGATCATGCAAAGCAATATGACAATGATGGTATGTCTCATAATAAACGGAACGGTGGAAGTTGCATGGCAATATATCTCGGAATGGCTATGGAAATGCCATAATAGGTAGGTATGGTGGCTGTTTTGAGGAAGGGTATATGGTGGGTTTAATGCACCGACGAAAGTTGCGCGGTACTAGAGAGGCTAGCAATAGTGGAAGGGTGAGAGTGCGTATAATCCATGGACTCAACATTAGTCATAAAGAACTCACATACTTATTGCAAAAATTTATTAGCCATCGAAACAAAGTACTACACGCATGCTCCTAGGGGGATAGATTGGTAGGAAAAGACCATCGCTCGTCCCTGACCACCACTCATAGGGAAGACAATCAAAAAAATAAATCATGCTCCGACTTCATTACATAACGGTTCACCATACGTGCATGCTATGGGAATCACAAACTTTAACACAAGTATTTCTACCAATCCACAATTACTCACTAGCATGACTATAATATCACCATCTTTATATCTCAAAACAAATGCAAGGAATCAAACTTCTCATATATTCAATGCTCTTTATATGAAAGTTTTTATTATATCCCTCTTGGATGCCCATCATATTAGGACTAAATTCATAACCTAATTAAATTACCATGCTGTTTAAGACTCTCAAAATAATATAAGTGAAGCATGAGAGTTCATCAATTTCTATAAAATAAAGCCACTGTCGTGCGCTAGAAAGATATAAGTGAAGCACTAGAGCAAACTGCCTAGCTCAAAAGATATAAGTGAAGCACATAGAGTATTCTAATAAATTCACTATTAATGTGTGTCCCTCTCAAAAGGTGTGTACAGCAAGGATGATTGTGGCAAACTAAAAATAAAAGACTCATATCATACAAGACACTCCAAGCAAAACACATATCATGTGGTGAATAAAAATATAGCCTCAAGTAAATTTACCGATGGATTGAAGACAAAACAGGGGATGCCATCCGGGGCATCCCCAAGCTTAGATGCTTGGTTGTCCTTGAATATTACCTTGGGGTGCCTTGGGCATCCCCAAGCTTAGCCTCTTGCCACTCCTTATTCCGTTGTCCATCAAAACTTTACCCAAAACTTGAAAACTTCACAACACAAAACTCAACAAAAAAACTCATAAGATCCGTTAGTATAATAAATTAAATCACTACTTTAGGTACTGTTGTGAACTCATTATAAATTTATATTGGTGTTATATCTACTGTATTACAGCTTCTCCATGGTTCATGCCCCCGATACTACCCATAGATTCATCAAAATAAGCAAACAATACATAGAAAACAGAATCTGTCAAAAACAGAACAGTCTGTAGTAATCTGGAAATTTCGTATACTTTTGTAACTCCAAAAGTTCTGAAAAATTAGGACAACCTAGGAAATTCGTATATCAATCTTGTTTAAAAAATTAGATTAAAATCACATTTCTGTGATTTTCTAAAATTCTGGCATTGAGCGCAAAAGTTTCTGTTTTTCAGCAAGATCAAATCAACTATCACCATAGAACATCCCAAAGGTCTTACTTGGCTCAAACACTAATTAAAACACCAAAACACAATTAATACAGAGGTAATAATGTGTATTTATTAAAAAACAGAACCAAAAACAAAAAACATAAAAATAAAAATTGGGTTGCCTCCCAACAAGCGCTATTGTTTAACGCCCCTAGCTAGGCATAAAACATATATGTGGTATTGTCATCTTTGGTATGCAATCCATAAGTAGCCCTCATAATAGATTCGTATGGAACTAGGGTTAGAGGACCCTCGAGGGACCCACAAGCCAGGGGTGCCCCCCCCCGGGGCGCGCTCTGAGGGCTTGTGGCCTCCTCGGGACTCTTCTAGCCCTCTCTCCAAGTCACGTAGGTGTCTTCTGGTCCAAGAAAAACCAGTGTAAAGTTTTATTCCCTTTGGACTCCGTTTGATATTCCTTTTCTATAGAAGTCAAAAACAAGGAAAAAAACAGAAACTGGCACTGGGCTCTGGGTTAATAAGTTAGTCCCAAAAATAATATAAAATAGCATATTAATGCATATAAAACATCCAAAATAGATAATATGATAGCATGGAACAATCAAAAATTATAGATACATTGGAGACGTATCATAACACCTCATCCCCTTTTAATAGTATTGGCTTTCCTATTGACTCAATGTGATCTTGGATCACTAAAATAAAGATGAAGAGTCTTGAGCTTTTGCCAATCTTTGTGCTTAGCACCTTGAAGGGGTTCCACATCCTCTTGTCCTTGCCATGCCATTGTTGAACTTGTCTGAAATACACTAGATAAAACCATTAGTCCAACAAGAGATATGTTGACATTAATTACCAAAATCACCCAGGGAGCACTTGTGCTTTCAATCTCCCCCTTTTTGGTAATTGATGACTACATCAAAGCTTTAAGTAAATGATATGAAGAGTAGTAAGCAAAGCTTTGGAGGAACTTGTAACATGCATGAGCTCCCCTACATATATGCAATCATGTGAAGATAACATGGAAGAACATGTGAGTGCATATCATGACAGAGTAAGCAGTGAGTTACATGTAGCTTGGCTATATGCATCAGAGCAAGTAATGTGGTTGAGAGATGTACCTTGATAATCCCCAAGTGCAAGGAATCATCATAGCAATTTCCAAAGGTGGAAGTGATAAGTATGGAGTATCGAACCCACAAGGAGCTAAAGGTAAGATCAATATTCTCTCAAGTCCTATCTGCCACTGATACGACTCGACGTACACTGAACGTTTGCTTCCATCTAGAAACGAGAAATAAAACTACGTGGTGGGTATAAAGAGGATAGCTTTGCATGATATCAGAGAACTAAAATATAAAAATAGGTGCTGTTAACATAAAGTTAGAATATATTATAATATATTACAAATAGCGAGTGCGGAATAATGATGGAACAGTGTGCTGAAATGTCCTAGGCAATTGTTAACAAGATCGATAATCATTATAGCAATTTTATATGAAGGACATGCATAAGCTAACATACTTTCTCTACTTGGATCATATGCACTTATGATTGGAACTCTAGCAAGCATCCTCAACTACTAAAGATCATTAAGGTAAAACCCAACCATAGCATTAAAGTATCAAGTCCTCTTTACTCCCATACGCAAACAACCCCCTTACTCAGGTTTAAGCTTCTGTCACCCTAGCAACCCACTATAAGCGAATCATGAACAGATTGCAAACCCTACAGCGGGAATCCTTCACGTGTGCGCGGAACGGAAGGCACCATAGGACAGCACCAAAATAAAACATACAACTCAAACCAATCTAGATCATCAATCAACCCAAAACACAAAAGAAATCTACTCAAAACGTCATAGGATGGCAACACATCATTGGAACATAATATGTGGCATAAAGCGCCATGTTCAAGTAGGGGATTACAGCGGGGTGCGGGAGAGTGGACCGCTTAAAAGAGATGAGGAAGGTGATGAAGAAGGTGATGTTGATGAAGATGATCACCGCGGCGATGGTTTCCCGGGCGGCACTCCGGCACCACCGAGAGAGAGAGAGGGGGATCTCCCCTGTCGGATTCAGGGCTCCGCAGACCCAAGAAAGGTTCAAACTCTGGGGTGTGTGCGAAGAACTCAATCTCCCCAGCCTGCCGACTCGTCGATCTCACTGCCTAGCTCGATGATCAGGAAAGGAAAGGGAGTCAGCAGTTTACCCAGGTTCGGGCCACCTTGCGGTGTAAAACCCTACTCCTGCTTTGTGGTGGATTGGCCTCAAGGTGGGCTGAGGATGAACTAGTACAAAGGGAGAACAACCTCAGGAGGAGTGTTCTTGTGCTGGTGTGAGCTGGTGAGGATGATCCCGTTCCCCCCTTCTATGGTGGTGGCCTAGCTATATTTATAGTGGCCTCGGTCCTCTTCCCCCAAAATGAAGGCGGGAAGGGATCCCACAACGGCCAAGTTTGAGGGGAGACAAGTAGTACATCTTATCCTGATGAAAGGTGGTCTTCGCCTGCAAAGCTTCTGGTCATGACATCGTGGTGGGCTCGGCGATGACCTTCGTCCTGCCGTCCTAGTCTTGTAGCATGGGAATGGAAACCTTTGGATGATTCCTTGGGACTCTGCGTCTGTGCTTGCTACCTTAGCACCAAAGAGGAAACCTGCTGTACTGCGCCTCCTGGTGCCCGCCTGGCCTTGGTCGTCATGCCTTGCGTCACCTGAACCTCACGAGGTGGGGCTTGCATGGAAATCTCCGCTCCTTAGGAGCCGGCCTGGGGAACCCGCTCCCTCCGGAGGTCTTGGTGTCATCCGCCTCACGAGGCTTGTCCTCTCGCGAGGGTCTTGTGTTGTTGATGCTGGAGAAGGGCCGTACCAAGCCGCTGATGAAGCCACGCTGTGGGCCGCAGGCAGGCAAGTCTGGGTACTCCAGTTCCCAGAACGCCGACAGTAGCCCCCGGGCCCAAGGCGCGCTCGGACCTGGCTTCGAGGCGAAGCCAAAGGGCAAGGGCGAAGCGCCACGGGCCCCAATTGCCTCCGGGCCCGATCGACGCATGGCGCTTGATGGGACATGGGCGTCTCCACTTCCCCACGCAGCCTCGGCAACTGCCAGACTTGACGGCTGCCTGTTGCAAGCGCAGCTCTGCCATCATTGCCCGTCATGCTCGCCTGCGTCTGGTCCAGGCTGGCCAAGTTGAAGAAGGCAGGGGTGACGGCGTCGATGGTGGTGAGGGAGTTCGTCCGGTGGCGCATCGCCCCGCTCCAGTGCCACTCTCGCCCAATGTGGGCCTTCGCCGGCCTTAAGGACCCCATGAGGCTCTAGGTGACCTCGCTCCCTTCCAAGACGCTGTGCGCGATGCTCGAGCTCTTCATTGGTGACCCAACACCTTCCGCGCTTCCGGAGGAGGGCTGCCTCTTGTACCACTGCTCGAACAAAGAGGACTTTGTGAAGCAAATGCCCCTCTTCAACGGGTGGGGGCTGCGCCCGGAGGGCCTTGAAGGGCCTCGCGAGAGTCCCATCTTGGTGGCTCCAGTGCTCGCCGGTCCTGCGGCGCACGCCCCTGATGTGGTTGCAGGGGGGCGAGCGCCGCTGGGTGCTCCCGAAGCGACTGCCGGGGGCGGGCGCCATCCGGTTCTTTTGCGGCGGCTGCTCCCGAGATGGCTGCTCCTGGGTAGCAACTCCTGAGGTGGCTACCTGCAGCCCAGTCACGATGGGCAAGGCGCCGACCCTCGGCACACCTCGTCTGGACCTTGGGGCGCTCCGCAAGAGGAAAGGACTCTGGAGCTGTGGTGGCGACGCCCCCCGGCCCCTGAAACAGAGGGTGTGGGTGGATGTGGACGAGTAAGTAACTTATCTTTGTAGGTCTTCTCGTGTCGCGTCCTTTTCTGACTCCAACTCCTCAGGACCCCTTTGGTTGCGGCGGCGAAATCTCCTGGGGCACGATCTCCGGGTGCCCTTGGTTCGCTCGTGATTCCAAGCCCCCCGCGTCATACGCCTGCGCGAGGCACGGAGTCAGCCCGTGAGATGGATGCGCCGCAGGGAGGCCGCGGGCCTGCGCTCCCAGCGTCCTTCCTTCATGGTCACTTCTAGGGCGCAGGAGGCATGCCAAGGGCTCCTCCACTGGTCCTTGTAGGTGGCCAGGCGGCCCCAGTACCGGCTTCATCTTCGAGCAGCGAGGCCACGCCGCCCAATGCCTCAGCCAAGGCCTGGGAAATGGCAGGGGGAGCGCCAACCGCCAGCCATTTGGCGGAGACGAGTGAGCCCCTCCGCGCTTCTGCGGCAGCCCCCGGCGCGGTGGAAGGGCTCGGCCACGCGCTGGAGCTCGCGCGCGGGCGCAGCGCCGTCTGCCATGACCTTTTCCAGGAAGCAATGGGCGCGCTGAGTCAGCTTGGAGGAGAGCTCGTTAATGTCGACGCGCGCCTAGAGGCGGAAGGCCTCCGCCTGGCACACGAGTGGCACCAGCTGAAGGTCCCCATCAACCTTGGGCATCTGCAGCATGAGCGCGCTCGCGTAGATGCTGCAGCGTCCCTCGCAGCTTCTCGTGAGGCCTGCGCCCGTGCCCTGGAGGAGGCCAGGGCTGCTGACTGCCGTCACGAGGCGGCCGAGGAGCGGGAGAAGGAGCTTCGAGCGTCGAACGCCACCCTTGAGCGGCAGGTCCAGGCGCGCAGGGCCACCCTGGTGGCACTGCCGAGCGAGGCCCCCTCAGATGAGAAAGGAGGCCAGGCGCATGAGGACGCGCTGGCGCTTGAGATCTCGGAACATAACCTGGAGCTCGAGAGGCTAGAGGTGAGGGAGCGCCAAGTGGCCGCGGCTGAAGACGCTGTTGCCGCCCGGGAGGCCAAGATCCAGCAGGAGATCGACTGAAGGGTGGCGGAGATTCGCGGGGCTCTTGTTGGTGAATACCGTCGGAAGCTGAGGCTCCAGCAGACCCGCTTCCAACAGCGGCAGGTTGAGTTGCAGGGCAGGACCGACGCCCTCAGGGCGAAGCTTGCCGCGGCAGAGCAGCGCGAGATGACCGCCAAGGAGGCTCGGGCCTCCACCCAAGCCGACTTGTCCTCACTTCAATAGCAGGTCGCGGGTGTCACGTCTCTTGTGGAGAAAGCTACGAATGAAGCGAACCATTGCCGGATGATGCAGCGCGAGCGCTCCTCGATGCTTGAGGACCTCAGGGTCCAAGCCAACCGGGCCTTGGATACCTTCTGTGAAGAGAGCGTCTCCCGCCCGCACGAGGCTGATGATGCCGGCTACCTCCACTTCTTTACCCAAGTCATGACCCGTCTGGAAGACCGGGCCACGAGGGCGTGCCAGCTCGTCGAGGAAAGAATCAGGGGACTCCTCGGGCGCGCGTTCTCGCGTGTCTTCAGCTACCTTCTTAGCCTTGATCCTGACTTCGACTTCAACGCTGCGATAGCCCCTGTGCCCAGGGTCACGCAGGGCGACCTGGCGAGCTGGGTAGATGACCATGTGGACGACCTGGTCGCGGAGTTTGCCCGTGAAGATGGCGTGGACATGCTCGCAGTTGAAGAGGGTGGCGCCGACGATGGTGATGATGAAGATGGCGACGCCGATGGCAGCACGTCTTGCTAGGCTTATGTTTCCTTTCCGATCCTGACCTGCATACCACAACTTCAGGCATGGCCCCGTGGGGCGTGGAAAGTATTTTTTGGTGGGGGCTCCCCGGTTATGCATGAAACGATGATATGCCTTCTAAATTAATTTTGAAACGAGCTGCCGAGGGAAGGAGGGCCCCCTACTAGAGTATTTCATTGTGACTTATCTTTGGTGCTGGCAGTCTTGGACGGGTTCCTGTGTCGTGAGGGCGCTTCCTTCCTGAGGCGGGCCCTGCAGGGGCATGTGAGGGCTCAAGCCTCCTAAGGAGCCTGCAGGCCCGCCTGAGAGCGCCGCACGAGCAGCCGACTACCGAGTCGCGGCAGGGCGTGCACGCAGTGGTCCTTCGGCAGATGCGCCTTTGGCCCCAAGGGGCCCTCGGCACCGCTTGGGCTAGCCCAAGCGCGCGCGCAGCCCGCACGCCACGCCCAGCCCCCGCTCTCGGGGTCCTCACGGGGGGGCAGCAGGCATGAGCCTTGCTTTTAGCGTAAACCAAAAGGCAAGAAAACACCACGAATCAAAAAATCTCCCCCCCTTTTTTCTTTTGATAAGCACACGAAACTCCAAATCTCATTCCAAAAGATGGCAACTGGGTTACAAAAAGAGGGCGAAACAAACAGCTGCGTCCGGCACCTAGACTACTCTTCTCACTAGCGCGGAGCTAAGTGCTTCCACTGGGTGTGGGCATAGTCATTGGGGGACAGTGTCGATGGCCAGCGCGGAGCATGGTGCTTCCACTTGGACGTGGGTGGGAGCCCACGTGAGGCCCGAGGGCGGCACCCAGGAGACTCTGGGGCGTGTACAGCCCCAACTCATTATTACATGAGAGTGTCACGAGCGGAGATCTTCACGGGTATCCTTGGCGCCAGGCGAGGGCCCCGCCCTGAGCCTCCCCCGACCACCGTTGGGGCGTCCAGAAACCACGACGAGACCAAGGGGCAAGGGGGACACTAGCGGTGCCCCGGCGATCGCAGGCCCCCCATCGGGGGGAAGGGCTCGCCGGCGCCTTCCCCGGCGGAGGACCTACCTCCGAGTGGCGTGCGCCACAGTCATGGTGGGGCCTTGCTCCATGCGGCGTGGGGGAGGACCTGGCACCGGGCTCCCCCACGCAGCTCCCAGCGCATTCCGTCCGCTTGCGGCGGGGCCATCGTCCTGAGGTCCACGGCCGTTGCCGTGGCTTGGTTCACCTGCGGTCCATGGTTAGTGTAATCGTGCCCCTGAGATATTGATGGTACCCAGTGGCTGTTGTCGTCGAAGATGCCGGTGAAGCTCCGAGGTGGCCTGCGAAGAGCGTCGGCCTCATGTGGTCCCGACGCCCAGGCTGGCGAGGGGAATAGGCGGGGGCTTCCTCTTGGCGCATACAGCGGGTCCGTCGGTGGAGGCACAGGGGTGCCTGAAGCCGCCATCCCCGAGCCGTCGCCCGGCCATCCGGCGTCGTTTCTCACCATCCTTGGCGCCAGGTCACCACGACCGCAGAGTGGCATCTCGGCACGGGCCTAGGAGGGGCCGCCCAGCTCTGCGGCGCCCGGGGGTAACGCATCCTGGGTAGGACAAATGGCGCCTCGAGCTAGGCCGGCGCCGGGGGGCCCTCCGGGCCCCCTAGGGGAGGGCGCGTGTTCGTAGTGAGGGCCGGAGCGCGCCCCCGGCACCGCTCGTGGCATAGGTAAGGTGCAGAAGGGCGCTGCACCCCTGCAGGCGGCGTCCAGCAGCTCGGCAACCCGCTCCAGCAAGGCGTCGTGGCCGCCTTCCGCCAGCTTGCATCGCAGTAGCTCCCGTGCCACGATGAGTGCGGCTCGCGTGTTCGCCTGCTCCCGGTAGGTGTGCATTGCCGTTGCTGCGGAGAAGCTCAAAGATCGCGTGGTGGCCCGGTTATGGCGCAGCACGGGAGCGGGTGGAAGTGTTCCATGTCGCCTACGGCCGACGGCGCCGGCCGGCGTGCGGGCTGCGAGGAGCGCGGAGTGGAGATATTCTTGGGCGTAGGGCGTCGTCCGGGCAGGACAAGCGGCCCAGTGCTCAGCATGAGCTCGAGGAGCGTCAGCCATGAGAATGGCGGGACGGAGGCGACCGACTAGCGGAAGAGAGGCTCCGACGCACCCCTACCTGGCGCGCCAAATGTCGGATTCAGGGCTCCGTGACCCAAGAAAGGTTTGAACTCTAGGGTGCGTGCGAAGAACTCAATCTCCCTAGCCTGCCGACTCGTCGGTCTCACCGCCTAGCTCGATGAACAGGAAAGGAAAGGGACTCAGTAGTTTACCCAGGTTCAGGCCACCTTGCAGTGTAAAACCCTACTCCTGCTTTGTGGTGGATTGGCCTCAAGGTGGGCTGAGGATGAACTAGTACAGAGGGAGAACAACCTCAGGAGGAGTGTTCTTGTGCTGGTGTGAGCTGGTGAGGATGATCCCATTCCCCCCTTCTATGGTGGTGGCCTAGCTATATTTATAGTGGCCTCGGTCCTCTTCCCCCAAAATGAAGGCGGGAAGGGATCCCACAACGGCCAAGTTTGAAGGGGGACAAGTAGTACATCTTATCCTGACGAAAGGTGGTCTTCGCCTGCAAAGCTTCTGGTCATGACGTCGTGGTGGGCTCGGCGATGATCTCCGTCCTGCCATCCTGGTCTTGTAGCACGGGAATGGAACCCTTTGGTTGATTCCTTGGGACTCTGCGTCTGCGCTTGCTTGCTTAGCACCGAAGAGGAAACCTGCTGTACTGCGCTTGCTGGCGCCCGCCTGGCCTTGGTCGTCATGGCTTGCGTCACCTAAACCTCACGAGGTGGGGTTTGCATGGAAATCTCTGCTCCTCAGGAGCCGGCCTGGGGAAGCCGCTCCCTCCGGAGGTCTTGGCGTTGTCCGCCTCGCGAGGGTCTTGTGTTGTTGATGCTGGAGAAGGGCCGTACCAGGCAACTGATGAAGCCACGCTGTGGGCCGCAGGCAGGCAAGTCTGGGTACCATGGTTCCTAGAATGCCGACATCCCCCTTGTGCTTCCTCCTCCATGGCCTCTCCCCTAGATGGGAAGAGGTTCTCCCTCTGGTCCTTGGCCTCCATGGTGATGATGGCCCCCTCCGACTTCCTCCTCCATGGCCTCCGGTGATGATGGCCCCCTCCGACAAGGTGCCGGAGAGGGCCTAGATTGATTTTTCATGGCTATAGAGGCTTGCGGCGGTGGAACTTCTCGTCTAGGTTTCTTTTCGGAGGTTTGGGTATTTTTAAGAATTTTTGGCGTCGGTCTCACGTCAATGGGGTGCCCGAGGGCCCTACAAGCCATAGGAGCGCGCCCTACCCCCCAGGGCACGCCCTGACATCTTGTGGCCACCTCGTCCACTTCCTGGCCCAGCTCCGGTGCTTCGGGGGTCTCTTTTGGTCCATAAAAATCACCGTAAATTTTCAGCCCATTCCGAGAACTTTTATTTTTGCGCAAAAAACAACACCACGGTAGTTCTGCTGAAAACAACATCAGTCCGGGTTAGTTCTAATCAAATCAAACCAAAACCATATAAAATTGTACATGACATGAATACTTCATAAATTATAGATACGTCAGAGACGTATCAGCATCCCCAAGCTTAATTCCTGCTCATCCTCGAGTAGGTAAATGATAAAAGAAACAATTTATGAAGTGTGAATGCTAGCATAGTGCATAAATTTGATCAATGATAGTTCCAAACACTTTTTCTAGCATCATTATATATCATAAACAGTAGCTCATCTCATAAAACTTCTCATGATCAAGTAACAAGCTATTCACATGTTAGAGTATAGACAATAAAGTTTCTTGAAAACTAACAAACTATGTTCTGAGTCATCAAACAATTGCAATTCATCTTATTTTCAGAAGGGTCTATGTAAGATCTTTGATTTAGCAAATTCCACATACTCAACTATCATATAGTCTTCCATGATTGCTAACACTCAAAGTATATTTTTAGAACAAATAGCATCCGTCGAACACAGAGAAATATAGGGGCTTAATGTTTCACCTCCCAACTTATTTACCATATAGATAATTGTCAACAATAATAATTCATGATCAAATATATTTGAATGGCCATATATGCTTGGATATTTCCCCACCACATGATGCTTGCCAACTAAAGAATAATTGAGGTTGAAATAAGAAGGAATACTATTGACTCTTGCATAAAAGTGAATACATGAAAGTAAAAGATAGGCCCTTCGTAGAGGGAAGAACCAGAGGTTATCATGCGCTTTTTAATTTTGGATGTGCAAACCCTTAATGCAAAGGAACATCATGTTTTATTGCCCTTTGTGATAGCAACCTTTATTATGCAGTCCGTCGCTTTTATTTCTTTACCATCACAAGTTCATACAACACTTATTTTCCCTTACAATAAAAGATCATGCATATTTAGGAGCAATTTTTATTGCTTTTTGCACCGATGACAACTTACTTGAAGGATCTTATTCAATCCATAGGTAGATATGGTGGACACTCATGGCAAGAAACTGGGTTTAAGGATTTTTAGATGCACAAGTAGTATCTCTACTTAGTACGAATTTTTGGCTAGCAAGAGATCCTAAGCAAGCACCACATGTTGGAGGGTTGATAACAATATAACTTCTATACAAATATACCCAAACATCATTACGTTGTCTTCCCTGTCCAACTTCAACTAATTTGCTCAAGTTTGAAAATAATTAATGGGGCTCACAATCATAGTAGATGTCCAAGATAGTATATTTATATGTGAAATCTCTCTTCCTTCAATATTCTTTCATGAATTGTTCAAGTGACCAATGTGGTGTTTGCTAACTTTCAATAAATTTTACCACCTATACTTCTTATATGTGAAGTCATTACTCCCCATGAGATAAGCATATGAAACATATATAATTTCAGATTTATGATATTCAATTCATTCAACCATTTACTCATAGGATATAAGTGAAGCTCGAGAGTAAATGAAAAAACTACTCCAAAAAGATATAAGTGAAGATCAATGCGTAGTCAAATAGTTAAATAGCCATGTGAGGACTCTCTCTCATTCAAGATTTCAGATCCAATGATTTTATTCAAACAGCTAGTAAAATGAAAATATGCTCCAAGCAAAACACATATCATGTGACGAATAAAAATATAGCTCCAAGTAAGGTATATCGATAATGTTGAAGACGAAAGAGGGGATGCCTTCCAGGGCATCCCCAAGCTTATTTGCTTGGTTATTCCTTGAATAGTCTTGCCACTCCTTATTCCTCTCATATCGACATCTCACTCAAAACTTGAAAACTTCAATCACACAAAACTTAACAGAACTTCGCGAGATGGGTTAGTATGATAAAGACAAATCATTCACTTTGGTACTATCAAGATAAGTTTCATAATTGTTCTCACACAATGCCTACTGTACCATATCATTTCTACAATTTATATTGAGCAATATAAGCCATAGAAACTAGAAAACAAGCAAACTATGCATTGAAAACAGAATCTATTAAAAACAGAACAATCTGTAATGATCTGAACAACAACCATACTTTTGTTACTTCAAAAATTCTGGAAAATTAGGATAACCTAGGAAATTTGTATATCAATCTTTTGTAAAATTATTCAGATCAAAATCGCACATCTGTGATTTTTTAAAATTCTTGCAATGAGCACAAAAGTTTCTGTTTTTCAGCAAGATCAAATCAACTACCACCATAGATCATCCCAAAGGTCTTACTTGGCACTTTATTGAAACAAAATCTATAAAACATAATTACTAAAGTAGCATAATCATGAGAACACACAAAAACAGAAGGGGTAAATATTGGGTTGTCTCCCAACAAGTGCTTTTCTTTAATGCCCTTTTAGCTAGGCATGATATTTTAATGATACTCTTCCAAGCCCAATTTCGATGATAATTTTATTCATACTCTAAAAGATATAAGCGAAGTTCATAGAGAATTCTACAATTAATATAGATTGACCAATATCCAAGCTCAAAATATATAAGTGAAGCACATGAAGCATTCTATAAAGTCATACTCAAAAGATTTAAGTAAAGCACAAAGAGCAATTCTATAAAGCCATACTCAAAAGATTTAAGTGAAGCGCATGAAGCATTCTATAAATTAATGAAGGACTACTCATACTAGCATGGTGCATAAAGGAAAATAAAAACACAAAAGACGCATATCATGTGAACAAAACAAAAACCAAGGTATACCGATAATTGTTGAAGAATAAAGATGGGATGACTTCTGGGGCATCCCCCAGCTTTGACGTTCCAGTAAAAAAATGTAAATTCACGCACTACAGCCAAAGTTTCTGTTTTTGCACCGCACTTAGCAAACAAGCAATCTAATCATCCTAAAGCCAAATCTTGGCACATTATTTTTATAATACAATGGATATATACAAGGGGATAATTATTTTTGAGAAACTTCCATGAAAAAATTCACATTGTGTCCATGAGCATGAACACAAGTGTTCAAGGTCGACCCTCACTTCTCCAATGCATAACCTTCCAATCACTTCTCTTGTTGAAAAAGTTTTTAAGCATAAGAGGCAAGTAATTTTTTTTGTATTTTTCATTCTTTAAAAAAATGTTTGTTTCACCCACAACTAAAGAAAACAAAAACAAACGGGAAAACAAAATCTACTTAGTGAAGAAAGCAAATAAGCATACACGAAAATATTAACCCCACGCTATTGCTCCCCGGCAATGGCGCCAGAAAAGAGCTTGATAATCCCCAAGTGCAAGGAATCATCGTAGCAATTTCCAAAGGTGGAAGTGATAAGTATGGAGTGTCAAACCCACAAGGAGTTAAAGCTAAGATCAATATTCTCTCAAGTCCTATCTGCCACTGATACGACTCTACGTACAATGAACGTTTGCTTCCATCTAGAAACAAGAAATAAAACTATGTTGTGGGTATAAAGAGGATAGCTTTGCATGATATCGGAGAACTAAAATTGTAACACCCTGGTTTTCGCTCCCTGTTTTTTTTCCTTCGCGGGATTTCACTCCCGTCTTTTTTCTCGGTGTTATCGGATTTCTTTAGCTCTTGGGTATATGAAGATGGTCATTTAACCTTGCCTTCCCTATCCAACCAGAGATTCTCTCCAGTCCAACCTTGCCACCCAAGATATATTCTCAGGGTTTTGCCGTCGAAACCCTACCTTCCGAGTTACCGGAAGGGAAACCCTAATCTCTTCTGTTACAAAAGAACCCCAATTTCCTTTGATCTGTTGACTCCCAAACTTCTCCCAGTGATCATCCTTCATTTATCAACCCTGGATATGCAAAAATATTGATTAGTCATTTGCAATATTTTTCATTTATAAATAATTCCTTTTTCTGCCAGTTAAAGGAATTAAATCCAGGAAAATATCTATCCATCTCCAAAGTTCATGAAAACTTGTGGAGATATTATTTGTGATCATATTGAGCTCTCACAAAAATATTGGCTATAATTAAATAAGGGAAATTGCATTTTCCTATTTAATGCCAATATTGCATTTTGGCAGTTTCTAAAGGAACTACCATTTTGGTAGCCAGGAAGAATCCCAAATAAATTGTGGAGCTTCTCCTATCCATATATTCACCATTTCAATCAAGAACCCAAGTTCCATAGTTCAAATTGTTAGCACAACATCAATTTGCAAATTCTGTCCAGTGGGGCAAATTGCAAAGGAAGTGCTTGAACCCTTGGGCTATTTGAGCTGAAATTTTTCATGGTGATTAACATTGCTAAATCACCCATGGAAACCAAAAACCAGCTCAATTCATCTATCCATTTTCCCACAGCAGATTTCCTAAGTTTCTGTCCATTTGAAAGCTCTGTGAAGGAAGTACCACTTTGGCATTTCCAAATGGTATGAAACTTTTACAGTTGCTTTATATGTTCAAATCACTCACCTCATCTAAAATTCAGCTCATTTCATCAAACCATTTGAGTACAGCTTACATCTCCAGTTTCTGACCAGATTGCCTAGTTGTGAAGAAAGTATATGCAAATGGGGTCCAAATGATTTGAGATTTTGCAAGCATATACTCCTTCCTACCCCATTTCTTCGTGACAAAGATCCAACTCCATTTATCCATCCATTTCTCCAGAAAATGTCAGCCAAGTTTGCTGTCAGAATCCTTTTCTGCAAATATCTCCTCCCTCGGATCTATCCAGATGATATCAGCCTCATCTCTTATCTAATTAAGCAGCGAGGGACTTATTTGGCAAGGTGTGAGGAGCAGTAGCGTGCCAGAGCACGTAGCACGTGTGGTGACCACGCTGAGAGCAGGCCAACTGCGCGCCCTGTGCACTGGCAGTGTTCGATCTCGTCGGACCGACCAGCTCAGGCCACTGTGGCTTGTCTCCGCGTGCCGACTAGCTCTGCACCGTCCACGCAGCCCTCCTCTAGCCTCTTCCTCTCCGTCCTCTTCTCCATCGCGCCGTGACGAGCACCTCTGCTCTGCCTCTGTACCGCATGTGTGCTGCCGCATCCGGCCGAGCCGAAGCTCCTTGAGCACGCCAGCGCAGCCCCCTGCTCCTCCATGACACTCCCCGACAGCCGGAACCTTCCAACCGCGCCTCCCGAGAGCTCTAGACACCAGCCAGCTCATCGGAGCGGCCGTGCCTATCCGGTGGCCTCGGGCGGCTATAAAAGCCGCGGCCCGAGCCTCCCCGAGCATCCCCGAGCCCCTCAACCTCCTCCCCTCTCTCCCAGAGCTCTCCACGACCTCTCTACCTCACCGGAGTTTCCCCCTGCCACCACATCACCGCCATGGCCTCCGCCCCAATCCACCATTGTCTGGCCACCTCGGACCTCCTCCGCCTCCACTGTGGGTACCCGTGAGCTTGCCGTGAAGCTCTGCATCCATACCCACCATCCCCGCAGGCCTACGCTCGCCGGAGCCCTGCCATTGCTCAGACCAGCCGCCTACTGCCTTCTCCCATCGCCGCACTCCTAGCCACCCCGACGTCCCTGCTCACCACCATCGAATGCGGCGTTCCTCCCCGAGATCGCCGGTATCTGGAACGCCGGAGATGATGGCCGAAGTCCCCGGGGCTCACCGTCGGCGTCGCCGGCCTCACCAGTGCCTCTGTTTGTCGGGGGAGAAGAAGGGAGAGCGGGAGGAGAGAGAGGGCGAGGCGGGCCCCACGCGTCAGTGAGCCAGCCACCGCCCCCGCCCCGCCATGTCAGTTAAGTGGTGGGGGTGTGGGTGGGCCGGCCCAGTGACTGCAGCGGCTGCGCAGCCCAGCCAACACCCAGGCTCCGGCCGATTCCAGCCCAAGTCGGCCCAGGCGCACAGTCCTTTAATTATTTTCCAGAAAAATCCAGCCAAGGACCCAAAAGTAAATATTTTATTTATAGAAAGGTCCCTCCCCCTTCAGAAAACCATATCTTTAACTCGTAACTCCGATTGAGCCCCTCCGAGACGGAATCTTTTTCGGTGGATTTTCCTGCGAGGCTACCGCACACCTTCCCAGAGTATTCTTCGGCCCTAGGCAAGCTGACCATCTGATATATGCCCTAAAGCATTACTCTGTTTTATTCTTGCGTGTTTAATTAATGATTATGCCTGTGATAGAAGTAATTAAACTTATGCTAGATTGCACTTACTATTTACATTACTTGCATTAGTTTGCTATGTGCTAATTCAAAGTAATTTACTTAAAGGCATAGTTGCTGCCACCTCAACTTGTTATGATAAACAACCATGCTTGCTAAGTACCTGCTAAAGCTAAACCTAGTCGGTTGATCCAGAGTCACCTGTCCGGACTTATCCGTGCAGCCACATTTGTCGGTATGGGACGGCCTTGACTTGGTCTGATCGCGTGCTCTTTTATCGGTACCACCAAATAGGGAAGGTTATGCGCGCGTGCTGCCCTGGCCCGGTAGGCGGCGATAACCTTGTGAGCCCAGTTGAGTTATTTGTCGGCGTCCCCGTTTGGGACAGTTTAGTTGGCCACGACGGTGGCAAGTCTCACGAGGTGACACAGGGGCCACCTAGGGCTTGACTCCGGGGGAGAATGATTGCCGATGGTACGATGGAGGAGTCACGGGTTAGGCAGGTTTCGTTGGAGCAACACTGGTCCACCCGAATGGGATCACGAGGCCAGGTGCTCCATGGTGTGGGTAAAGTGCGCAACCTCTGTAGAGTGAAAAATCTATTCGAATAGCTGCGTCCACGGTATTGGACAGTCCGTCCAGACCTCACTAGGTGGTCAACCGTAATAATGATAATAATGATGGAAGAACTCGTCTTAGGCCCTGAAGTACTCAGTGGATCATGAATGTTCTGCCGGTTGTAAGGCAACCTAGAAGAGAGTAAGCTGGATCTGGTTAAGGTTTGGATTGGATCCTGAGATTATTCGAAGTATGGATTATTTACTTGATATGCTTTACTTTACTGTATTCTGTTTTAGGAGTTACCTTGCTGATAAACTTGCTAAGACTTGATGATTGATATTGCTAGATAAGTATGCTATGTCATGATAATTAATATTTCTCTAATAATTAATGCATGCTTGAATGCCATGGATTGCATTGCTTGGTGTATATGTTAGTTTGGTTTACTTGCGAGTACATTCAAAAGTACTTAGCGGCCTTTAACATGGCCAGGTTCACATAAGGATCCGTCATCCGTCGACGAGGAACCGGAGCGTTTGCGGGCTAGGAGAGTAACCCAGTCAGATCCCTGTGGATTGGAGCCACACCAGGACCCTGCTGCCTTAGATAGATCTTTTCTACTGCCATCACCCTTGTAAAATATCATGTAAGACCTATATATCCATTAATATAAATGCATGTGTTCATGATACTTGTTGTAAACGCGCATGCCAGAGTGATTTCCTGGGCTAGCATGCGTGGCGACCATTTTGGCTACAGTGGTAATCAGGCGGGGCACCACAAAAATATAAAAATAGGTGTTGTTAACATAAAGTTAGAATATATTATAATATATTACAAATAGCGAGTGTGGAATAATGATGGAACGGTGTGCGGAATTGTCCTAGGCAATTGTTAAGAAGATCGGTAATCATTATTGCAATTTTATATGAGGGAGAGGCATAAGCTAACATACTTTCTCTACTTGGATCATACGCACTTATGATTGGAACTCTAGCAAGCATCTGCAACTACTAAATATCATTCAGGTAAAACCCAACCATAGCATTAAAGTATCAAGTCCTCTTTACTCCCATACGCAAACAACCCCCTTACTCGGGTTTAAGCTTCTGTCACTCTAGCAACCCACTATAAGCAAATCATGAACATATTGCAAACCCTACAGCGGCAATCCTTCATGTGTGCGCGGCATGGAAGGCACCATAGGACAGCACCAAAATAAAACATACAACTCAAACCAATCTAGATCATCAATCAACCCAAAAGACAAAAGAAATCTACTCAAAACATCATAGGATGGCAGCACATCATTGGATCATAATATGTGGCATAAAGCACCATATTCAAGTAGGGGATTACAGCGGGGTGCAGGAGAGTGGACCGCTTAAAAGAGATGAGGAAGGTGACGAAGAAGGTGATGTTGATGAAGATGATCACCACGGCGATATGGTTCCCCCGGCGGCACACCGGTGCCACCGAGAGAGAGGGAGAGTGATGAGCCACAAGTATAGGGGATCTATCATAGTCCTTTCAATAAGTAAGAGTGTCAAACCCAACGAGGAGCAGAAGGAAATGACAAGCGGTTTTCAGTAAGGTATTCTCTGCAAGCACTGAAATTATCTGTAACAGATAGTTTTGTGATAAGATAATTCGTAACGGGTAACAAGTAACAAGTGTAACAAAGGTGTAGCAAGGTGGCCCAATCCTTTTTGAAGCAAAGTACAAGCCTGGACAAACTCTTATATAAAGCAAAGTGCTCCCAAGGACACATGGGAATTATTGTCAAGTTAGTTTTCATCATGCTCATATGATTCGCGTTTGTTACTTTGACAATTTGATATGTGGGTGGACCGGTCCTTGGGTGATGTCCTTACTTGGACAAGCCTTCCACTTATGATTAACACCTCTCGCAAGCATCTGCAACTACGAAAGAAGAATTAAGATAAATCTAACCATAGCATGAAACATATGGATCCAAATCAGCCCCTTACGAAGCAACGCATAAACTAGGGTTTAAGCTTCTGTCACTCTAGCAACCCATCATCTACTTATTACTTCCCAATGCCTTCCCCTTGGCCCAAACAATGGTGAAGTGTCATGTAGTCGACGTTCACATAACACCACTAGAGGAAAGACAACATACATCTCATCAAAATATCGAACGAATACCAAATTCACATGATTACTTATAACAAGACTTCTCCCATGTCCTCAGGAACAAATGCAACTACTCACAAAGCATATTCATGTACATAATCAGAGGAGTAATAAATATCATTAAGGATCTGAACATATGATCTTCCACCGAATAAACCAACTAGCATCAACTACAAGGAGTAATCAACACTACTAGCAACCCACAGGTACCAATCTGAGGTTTTGAGACAAAGATCGGATACAAGAGATGAACTAGGGTCTGGAGAGAGGAGATGGTGCTACTGAAGATGTTGATGGAGATTGACCCCCTCTCGATGAGAGGATCGTTGGTGATGATGATGGCTTCAATTTCCCCCTCCGAGAGGGAAGTTTCCCCGGCAGAACAGCTCCGCCGGAGCCCTAGATTGGTTCTGCCCAAGTTCCGCCTCGAGACGGCGGCGCTTCGTCCTGAAAGCTCTCTTCTGATTTTTTCCAGGTCAAAACCCTCCATATAGCAGAAGATGGGCACCGGAGACCTGCCAGGGGCACACAAGCCCTAGGGGCGCACCCAGAGGGGTAGGGCGCACCCCCAGGCTTGTGGCCACCTGGTGGGTCCCCTCTAGTATTTTCTTCACCCAATATTTTTTATATATTCCAAAATAATTCTTCGTCAATTTTCAGGACTTTTGGAGTTATGCAGAATAGGTCTCTCAGATTTGCTCTTTTGCGGTCCAGAATTCCAGCTGCCGGCATTCTCCCTCTTTGTGTAAACCTTGTAAAATAAGAGAGAAAAGGCATAAGTATTGTACCATATTGTGTAATAACAACCCATAATGCAATAAATATCCATATAAAATCATGATGCAAAATGGACGTATCAACTCCCCCAAGCTTAGACCTCGCTTGTCCTCAAGCGAAAACCGAAATCGATAATCATGTCCACATGTTTAGAGATAGAGGTGTCAATAAAATAAAATATGGACATGAAGGCATCATGATCATCTTTAGAACAGAAACATATATTTTCATATAATTTCTTATGCTAAAGTAACAATTCATTCACAAGGTAAAGTATGAAACAAGAACTTTATTGAAAACTAACAAACCATGACCTCAGTCATTGGAGCAATTTCAATTTATCATAACATCGGAAAGAGTCAATGTAAGAGCTTTTCAGCAAGTTCACATACTCAACTATCATTTAGTCTTTCATAATTGCTAACACTCACGCGATACTTACGAGATCAAAGTTTCAGTCGGACACAGAGAAAGATAAGGGCTTATAACTTCGCCTCCCAACCTTTTACTTCAAGGGTAACGTCAACAATAATAGTTTATGAATATCTACATCCGAGTGGATATATGTATCTGGATCTTCCCCAACATATAGTGTTTGCCAAAAAGAAAAAGTATAAAAAGAAGAGGTGATGATCACCATGACTCTTGTATAAGGGTAGGAAATAAAATAAAAGATAGGCCCTTCGCAGAGGGAAGCAGAGGTTTTCATGCGCTTTTATGGTTGGATGCACAAAATCTTAATGCAAAGGAACGTCACTTTATATTGCCCCTTGTGATAAATAACTTTATTATGCAGTTCGTTGCTTTTATTTCTTCCATATCACAAGTTCGTATAAAGCTTGTTTTCCTCACACTAAAAGATCATACATATTTTAGAGAGCAATTTTTATTGCTTGCACCGATGACAACTTACTTGAAGGATCTTACTCAATCCATAGGTAGGTATGGTGGACTCTCATGGCAAAACTGGTTTAAGGGATTTTGGATGCACAAGTAGTATCTCTACTTGGTGCAAAAGATTTGGCTAGCATGGGGTGAGAAGCAAGCTCAACATGTTGGAGGATCCATGACAATATAACTTCTATTCGGATATAAAGAAACATAACCCATTATGTTGTCTTCCTTGTCCAACATCAACCTTTTAGCATATAATATTTTAATGAGTGCTCACAATCACAAAACATGTCCAAGATAGTGTATTTATATGTGAGACCTCTCTTTCTTTATTACTTCCTATTAATTGCAACAATGACCAAAACTATGTTTGTCAACTCCCAACAATTTTCATGCGACATACTTCTTATATGTGAAGTCGTCACTTCCCATAAGATCATTATATAATATTTTTATTTATTTTATTCTTTATTTCTTTTTCTCAAGATCATAGCAAGAAAGCAAAACCCTCAACTTAAAACTAATCTTTATTATATAACTCTCGGACTCGATTACATAGAGGGAACACAAAGCAAAACTCAAAACTAGATCATACTAAAACTTTAACCTACCAAACTGAGATATAACCAAAAGGATCGAACTAGGAAAAACGATAAAGGTAAAGATCTGATGGTGATACGATACCAGGGCACCTCCCCCAAGCTTGCCAGTTGCCAAGGGGAGTGCCTATACCCATGTATTTAGGTCTCTTTCTTGGGAGGTGGTGATGACGGAGTTGTATCCTTCTTCTCCAGCTTGCGTTGGAGGATAAAATTCTCCTCCCTTAGCTCCTCATTGTCGAGCTCAAGCTTCAATATCTTTTTGCACAATGCTACTTTGCTTTCCTGCAGAAAACGGGATGGGATAGATTGAACCTTGGGAAGGCTTGACTTCTTGAATTTGACGTGCATATCTCCAGGTTGAGGTAGTGAATCTTCATATTCATCAGAGCTATCATCCTTTGTTTTATCCATGTCAAAGTCTTCCTCCTCTTCTATAGTCCAACCATAATGATCCACTTCCCCATAGACCTTTGGGTTTGCGATATAATCAGCTACGTAGCTCTCTCCCTCCGAATCTTGTGACGACATACTTTCAGATCTGCCAGGAAAACAACACGAAACAAGAACAGAGGATTTTGCCATGATACGCTGGTGAAAACCTTTGGAAGATTATATAATGAATTTTTACCGACCAAAAGGTGTGTACTACAAGAAAACAGAGTCCGGAGGGCACACGAGGTGGCCACAAGCCTGGGAGGCACGTCCAGGGGGGTAGGGCGCGCCCCCACGGCTTGTCGCCTCCTCGTGCACTCTTCGGACTACTTCTTATTTTTCTCATTTTTTAAATATTCGAAAACAGAGTAAAATTGCCATTGGAAAAGTTTTGGAGTCGGTTTACTTACCGTACCACATACCTATTCCTTTTCGGGGTCTGGAACGTTCTGGTAGGTTTCCCTTATGTACTCCTCCGGTGTTATAGTATTAATAATATTTGTCTCAACATTTATGAGAGTACCTGAAATATAATGTTTGATTCTTTGCCTGTTTACCACCTTCGGGTTATTGCCTTCGGCGTTGTTGATCTTGATGGCACCAGAACGATAGACTTCCTCGACAATGTAAGGACCTTCCCATTTAGAGAGAAGTTTTCCTGCAAAAAATATTAAACGAGAATTGTATAGCAAGACATGTTCACCTACATTGAATTCACGCTTTTGTATCCTTTTATCATGCCATCTTTTAACTTTCTCTTTAAACAATTTGGCATTCTCATAGGCTTGGGTTCTCCATTCATCAAGTGAGTTAATGTCAAATAACCTCTTTTCACCGGCAAGTTTGAAATCATAGTTGAGCTCTTTAATTGCCCAATAAGCTTTATGTTCTAGTTCAAGAGGTAAGTGACATGCTTTTCCATAAACCATTTTATACGGAGACATACCCATAGGGTTTTTATAAGCAGTTCTATAAGCCCATAATGCATCATCAAGTTTCTTAGACCAATTCTTTCTAGATCTATTAACAGTCTTTTGCAAAATCAACTTTATTTCTCGATTGCTCAATTCTACTTGACCACTAGACTGAGGATGATATGGAGATGCAATTCTATGGTTAACATCATACTTAGCAAGCAACTTACAGAAAGCACCATGAATAAAGTGTGAACCACCATCAACCATTAAATATCTAGAGACACAAACCTCGGAAAAATAACTTCTTTAAGCATCTTAATGGAGGTTTTATGATTAGCACTACTAGTTGGAATAGCTTCTACCCACTTAGTAACATAATCAACAGCAACCAAAATATGTGTATACCCATTAGAGGAAGGAAAAGGTCCCATATAATGAAATCCCCAAACATCAAATGGTTCAATAACAAGTGAATAATTCATAGGCATTTCCTGACATCTACTAATATTACCAATTCTTTGACATTCATCACAAGACAAGACAAACTTACGAGCATCCTTGAAAAGAGTAGGCCATTAAAAACCGGATTGTAATACCTTGTGTGCAGTTCTATCTCCAGCATGGTGTCCTCCGTAGGCCTCGGAGTGAAACTTGCGTAGGATCTGTTCCTGTTCATGCTCAGGTACACAACGTCTAATAACACCATCTACTCCTTCTTTATAAAGGTGTGGGTCATCCCAGAAGTAATGTCTTAAATCATAGAAAAACTTTTTCTTTTGTTGGTATGTGAATCTTGGTGGTATAAATTTAGCAACAATATAATTGGCATAATCAACATACCAAGGAGCACTATGAGAAGCATTTATAACAGCTAATTATTTATCAAGAAAGCTATCATCAATAGGTAGTGGGTCATCAAGAACATTTTCTAACCTAGATAAGTTGTCTGCTACGGGGTTCTCAGCTCCCTTTCTATCAATAATATGCAAATCAAATTCTTGTAGCAAGAGGACCCACCTAATAAGTCTAGGTTTAGCATCCTTCTTTTCCATAAGATATTTAATAGCAACATGATCGGTGTGAACAGTTACTTTGGAATCGACAATATAAGATCTGAACTTATCACAAGCAAATACAACTGCTAAAAAATATTTTTCAGTAGTAGCATAATTTCTTTGAGCACTGTCTAGAGTTTTACTAGAATAATGGATAACATTTAATTTCTCATCAACTCTTTGTCCTAGAACAACACCAACAGCATAATCACTAGCATCACACATAATTTCAAAGGGTAGGTTCCAATCAGGCCGTTGAACAATAGGTGCAGAAATCAAGGCTTTCTTAAGTATTTCAAATGCTTCTACACAATCATCATAAAAAACAAATGGAATATCTTTTTGCAAGAGATTAGTGAGAGGCCTAGAAATTTTAGAGAAGTCTTTAATAAATCTCCTATAGAAACCAACATGACCAAGGAAACTTCTTATACCTTTGATATCTTTAGGACACGACATCTTTTCAATAGCATCAACTTTAGCTTTATCAACTTCAATACCTCTTTCGGAGATTTTATGCCCCAAGACATTACCTTCATTAACCATAAAGTGGCACTTCTCCCAATTCAAGACAAGATTAGTTTCTTCACATCTCTGCAAAACTCTTGATCAAGGTTGCTTAAGCAATCATCAAAAGAAGTTTCGTAAACGCAAAAATCATCCATGAAAACCTCAACAATCTTTTCACAAAAATCAAAGAATATAGCAGTCATACATCTTTGAAAAGTAGCAGGTGCATTACATAAACCAAAAGGCATACGTCTATAAGCAAAGGTACCAAAAGGGCAAGTAAAAGTAGTCTTTTCTTGATCCTCTTGTGACACAGGTATTTGAGAAAAACCAGAATAATCATCTAGAAAGCAAAAGTGTGTATGTTTTGATAGTCTTTCTCGCATTTGATCAATAAAAGGTAGAGGATAATGATCTTTCCTAGTAGCTTTGTTCAACTTTCTAAAATCAATAACCATTCTATAACCTGTAACAATTCTTTGTGGGATTAATTCATTTTTATCATTAGGAACACATTAATACCTCCCTTCTTAGGGACACAATGAACATGACTTACCCATCTACTATCAGCAACGGGATAAATTATACCTGCTTCCAGAAGCTTTAATATTTCATTTCTTACCACTTCTTTCATTTTTGGGTTCAACCGTCGCTGATGATCAACAACTGGTTTAGCATCAGGTTCCATATTAATTTTGTGCTCGCATAGAGTGGGACTAATGCCCTTAAGATCATCAAGAGTATATCCAATAGTTGCACAGTGCTTCTTTAGAGTTTTCAATAATTTCTTTTCTTCATGCTCTGAAAGGTTAGCACTAATAATAACAGGATATATCTTTTTCTCTTCCAGATAAGCATATTTCAGACTATCAGGTAATTGTTTAAGATCGAACATAGGATCACTGTTGGGTGGTAGGGGATCTCCAAGAGTCTCAACAGGAAAATTGTGTTTCAAAACAGGCATCTGTTTAAAGAAAATCTCATCTAATTCCTTCCTTTCATTCATGAACATATCATTTTCATGGTCTAGCAAATACAGCTCTAAAGGATCAGTAGGAGGCACGGCAATAGAAGCAAGACCAATAATTTCATCTCTATTAGGTAATTCTTTATCATGGGGTTGTCTATGAAATTTGGAGAAGTTAAACTCATGAGACACAACCCCAAAACTCACACTAACAGTTTCTTTCTCACAGTCTATTTTAGCACTAACAGTGTTCAAGAAAGGTCTACCAAATATAATGGGAAAAAAAATCATCTTGTGGGGAACCAAGAACTAGAAAATTAGTAGGGTATTTTATTTTTCCACACAAGACTTCAACATCTCTAACAATACCAATTGGTGATATAGTATCTCTATTGGCAAGCTTAATAGTGACATCAATATCTTCTATTTCAGCAGGTGCAATATCATTCATAACTTCTTGATATAAAGTAAAGGGAATTGCACTCACACTAGCACCCAAATCACATAAGCCATGGTAACAATGATCTCCTATTTTAACAGAAACAACAGGCATGCCAACAACAGGTCTATGTTTATCTTTATCATCGGGTTTAGCAATTCTAGCAGCTTCATCACATAAATAAATAACATGCCCATCAATATTATCGACCAAGAGATCTTTAACCATAGCAATACTAGGTTCAACTTTAATTTGTTCAGGAGGTGTAGGTGTTCTAGTATAACTCTTACAAACCACATCTGAAGCTTTAGCATGTTCCTTTATTCTAACAGGGAAAGGTGGTTTCTCAATACAAGCAGAAGAAACAACAGGATCAACATTATAAGTAATAGTTTCCTTTTCAGCCTTAATAGGTTCTACTATTTTTACTTCAATAGGAGGATGATATTTAAACCAATTCCCCTTAGGGAGATCAACATGAGTAGCAAATGATTCACAGAAAGAAGCTACTATCTCAGAGTCAACTCCATATTTAGTGCTAAATTCACAAAAAGCATCGGTATCCATAAAAGATTTAACACAATCAAACTTAAGGTTTATACCTGACTCCTTACCTTCGTCGAGTTCCCAGTCTTTAGAGTTGCATTTAATTCTTTCCAATAAATCCCATTTGAATTCAATAGTCTTCTTCAAAAAAGAACCAGTACAAGAAGTATCGAGCATGGATTGATCATTACGAGAAAGCCGAGCATAAAAATTCTAAATAATAATCTCTCTTGAGAGCTCATGATTGGGGCATGAATATAACATTGACTAATGCCTCCCCCCAGCTTGAGAGATACTTTCTCCTTCACGAGGCCAAAAATTATATATATAATTCCGATCATGATGAACCAAATGCATAGGATAAAACTTCTGATGAAATTCCAATTTCAATCGGTTGTAATTCCAAGTCCCAATATCATCGCATAACCTATACCATGTCAATGACTTCTCCTTCAAAGATAAAGGGAAGAACTTATTCTTGAATTCATCCTCGGGCAAACCCGCAAGCTTAAATAATCCACAGACTTCATCCACATAGATTAGATGCATATCAGGATGTAATGTTCCATCTCCTGCATAAGGATTAGCTAGCAGTTTCTCTATCAGACCCGAAGGAATTTCATAATAAATATTTTCAGTAGGTTCAGTAGGTTGAGGGGCAACTCTTCGCTCTTCCGGTCGGGGTGAAGATACCCCGAACAAACCCCTCAAAGGATGATTTTCCATAGTAACAAGTGACAGTAAATTTCAGCACATTATATAATTTTTTCCTTACCAAAGGCGCTTCACACCCCGGCAACGACGCCAGAAAAGAGTCTTGATGATCCACAAGTATAGGGGATCTATCATAGTCCTTTCGATAAGTAAGAGTGTCGAATCCAACGAGGAGCAGAAGGAAATGACAAGCGGTTTTCAGCAAGGTATTCTCTGCAAGCACTGAAATTATCGATAACATATAGTTTTGTGATAAGATAATTCGTAATGGGTAACAAGTAACAAGTGTAACAAAGTTTCAGCAAGGTGGCCCAATCCTTTTTGTAGCAAAGGACAAGCCTGGACAAACTCTTATATAAAGCAAAGCGCTCCTGAGGACACATGGGAATTATTGTCAAGTTAGTTTTCATCATGCTCATATGATTCGCGTTCATTACTTTGATAATTTGATATGTGGGTGGACCGGTGCTTGGGTGCTGTCCTTACTTGGACAAGCCTCCCACTTTTGATTAACCCCTCTCGCAAGCATCCGCAACTACGAAAGAGGAATTAAGATAAATCTAACCATAGCATGAAACATATGGATCCAAATCAGCCCCTTACGAAGCAACGCATAAACTAGGGTTTAAGCTTCTGTCACTCTAGCAACCCATCATCTACTTATTACTTCCCAATGCCTTCCCCTAGGCCCAAAAAATGGTGAACTCTCATGTAGTCGACGTTCACATAACACCACTAGAGGAAAGACAACATACATCTCATCAAAATATCGAACGAATACCAAATTCACATGATTACTTATAACAAGACTTCTCCCATGTCCTCAGGAACAAACGCAACTACTCACAAAGCATATTCATGTTCATAATCAGAGGAGTAATAAATATCATTAAGGATCTGAACATATGATCTTCCACCGAATAAACCAACTAGCATCAACTACATGGAGTAATCAACACTACTAGCAACCCATAGTTACCAATCTAAGGTTTTGAGACAAAGATCGGATACAAGAGATGAACTAGGGTTTGGAGAGGCGATGGTGCTGGTGAAGATGTTGATGGAGATTGACCTCCTCTCGATGAGATGATCATTGGTGATGACGATGGCTTCGATTTCCCCCTCCAGGAGGGAAGCTTCCCCGGTAGAACAGCTCCGCCGGAGCCCTAGATTGGTTCTGCCCAAGTTCCGCCCCGAGACGGCGGCGCTTCATCCCGAAAGCTCTCTTCTGATTTTTTCGAGGTCAAAACCCTCCATATAGCAGAATATGGGCACCGGAAACCTGCTAGGGGGCCCACAAGCCCTAGGGGCACGCCCAATGGGTAGGGCACGCCCCCAGGCTTGTGGCCACCTGGTGGGTCCCCTATGGTATTTTCTTCGCCCAATATTTTTTGTATATTCCAAAATAATTCTCCATAAATTTTCAGGACTTTTGGAGTTGTGCAGAATAGGTCTCTCAGATTTGCTCCTTTTCGGTCCAGAATTCCAGCTGCCGGCATTCTCACTCTTTGTGTAAACCTTGTAAAATAAGAGAGAAAAGGCATAAGTATTGTACCATTTTGTGTAATAACAACCCATAATGCAATAAATATCCATATAAAAGCATGATGCAAAATGGACATATCAGGGAGAGAGTCTCCCCCTTGTGCTTCCTCCTCCATGGCCTCCCCCCTAGATGGGGAGAGGTTCTCCCTCTGGTCCTTGGCCTCCATGGTGATGATGGCCCCCTCCGGCTTCCTCCTCCATGGCCTCCGGTGATGATGGCCCCCTCCGGCAGGGTGTCGAAGAGGGCCTAGATCGATTTTTCATGGCTACAAAGGCTTGCAGCGGCGGAACTTCTTGTCTAGGGTTCTTTTTAGAGGTTTGGGTATTTATAAGAATTTTTGGCGTCGGTCTCACGTCAAGGGGGTGCGCGAGGGGCCCATAAGCCATAGGAACGCGCCCTACCCCCGAGGGCATGCCCTGACGTTTTGTGGCCACCTCGTACACTTCCTGGCTCAGCTCTGGTGCTTTGGGGGGTCTCTTTTGGTCCATAAAAAATCATCGTAAATTTTCAGCCCATTCGGAGAACTTTTATTTCTGCACAAAAAACGACACCACGGTAGTTCTGCTGAAAACAATGTCAGTCCGAGTTAGTTCTAATCAAATCATACCAAAACCATATAAAATTGTTGTAAACATGGCATGAATACTTCATAAATTATAGATATGTCGGAGACGTATCATACCTTCATGTTTATGATTCCCTCTTGCAAACAATATGTGCAATAGCAAGAGATCATCATGCACATGAGTGTGATGCATATACTTACCTTGTGGTCTTGAGCTGACTTTTGAGGGAGTAGACTTGAGAAAACAGGGTTAGATAACACAAGAACACTCCAAATAAAGAAGTTTCAAAGAATCACAAGAATACCAAGACTGGGATGACATGTAATGGGTGAGTACTACAAGTGAGTACTTTATTTAGATATAGACATGTCCCCAAGGATTAAAGATGTGCAATAAGTTCCAAAGATTTTTCTCCCTTTAAGCATAGATTCTTTGTCCCCCTGAATCTGATATTGGATAATGGGAAAAGGTAGGGTGAGATAAAATCAGAGCAATAAAGTTAGAGAAAGGATAAAAAGAGCAAAACTAGAATCAATCATGCTAACATGTTTTCCCTTCTTATAGACATGTTACTTCTCTCCTCCTGTTAACAAGCATCTGTAGAAGAGCTTAGATGTGCTCCCTGATTTTGATAAGCTCTAATGTTCTCTCTCTCCCCCTTTGACATCAATTTCCAAGAAGGGCTTCTGGAATATGAGTCAAGTAGGTGTGGTCCTTGAGAGTCACTACAAAGCAGCAGGTAACCTGAGATGCTGATAGAGGAAAAAGAATCATTGAGTGGAACTAAAGAAAATAGGAAATATCAAATGACAGAGATGTTTTCTCGGTGTTGAAATCGGTGACGCCGATCTGTTTCCATCGGTGACTCTGAGATGGCAGAATCACAGAAGGTGCTCATCGGTGAGACCTAGTCCTTGTCGGTTGCACCGATGAACTATGTACAAGGAATCCTTGCAATTCGGTCTAGCCGATGGGCTTGGATCGGTGAGACCGAGTTCATCACAAAGCAAAATTTTGTCAACTCAGTTCACTTGGGAAATGAAATCTCACACGAATTTGCAAGGAATTGTCATAAAGATTTGCAATGAATTAACTGAAGAAACACAGACAAATGACAGAAAAACAAAGGAAGATTTAGACAAAGTTTTTTTGTTGTTGTTATAAGAGAGACACAATGGCTAGAAAACATGCAAATGGAAAATCAGTTATGCAAAAAGAACACTAGAAAACTTCATCTAGAGATGGTCGGCAACAATGTCACCTATGTTAGAGTATATTGACTTAGGAGTCAAGTGAGATCACTTGATCATAGGTCATACTCATCGTTTAAGCTCAAAATGGGGTTGCCATTTTTCGTTTAAGCATTTTGAGGTATTCACATCTTTTTGAGTTTCTTTAACTCATGACTTAGAGTAAAGCTTCTCTAAGATGGAATGACATACCTTGAGTTGTGGTGTTGATCTTGATCATGTAGTTGAAATTATATTAGACGCTCAAAGTTGATGAAGTTGGGAGCACCCTTTGGAGTTGAAGTTCATCTTCCTACATGGGTTAGATTTGCAAGGAAGAGCACTTGTGTATCCAAATTGACAATCATGAAACTTAATACCAATTGAAATTTGATACAATAAAATAGTCAAAGGATATGTTGAGTGAGTTCATGCTTCCTTGAATTCAACAACCAAACAATAGGAACTTGGCGATGTAGATATTGCTCAAATGTGAGTGACTTGCAATCTCATAGATTTAGTCTCATCCAAGTACCTACATATGGGTTAGATAACATGCAAGGGTGCAAATATATATCCAAGACAAATGATCATCATCATAAGAGAAATATCAAGGATTAGTCACAAAAGGCTCATGCCTTGCATGTATCCAAATGGAATCTCTATTCCAAGTTTGAGGCATCAATGATATTCAATTCACCTCTCAAACGACAGAATATCTTTTCATCAAGCGGTTTAGTGAATATATCCGCCAATTGCTTATCGGTAGGAACATGCTTAAGATTGATGTCTCCTTTAGCAACATGATCACGAATGAAATGATGACGAACTTCAATATGCTTAGTTTGAGAATGTTGCACGGGATTATGAGCAATCTTAATAGCACTCTCATTGTCACAAAACAATGGAACATGTTTCACATGTATCCCATAATCTTTAAGAGATTGGGTCATCCAAAGTAATTGAGCACAACATGATCCGGCGGCAATGTATTCCGCTTCGGCGGTAGATAAGAATTGTTTCTTGGAGGACCAAGACACAAGGGATCTACCAAGAAATTGACAAGTACCCAAAGTGGACTTCCTATCAACCTTGTCACTGGCATAGTCTGAATCGGAGTAGCCAACAAGATCAAAAGATGACCTCCTAGGATACCAAATGCCAAAGTTTGGTGTATGAATTAGGTATCTCACTATCATTTTCATGGCCTTAAGATGACATTCTTGAGGAGCCGCTTGATATCGTGCACACAGGCACACACTTAACATAATATCGGGATGGGAGGCACATAGATATAATAATGAACCGATCATAGAACGGTAAACCTTTTGGTCAATCGGATTGCCATCCTTAGTCAAGTCAAGATGTCCACTAGTAGGCATAGGTGTTTTCATACCTTTGCTTTCCTGCATGTTGAACTTCTTGAAAAGATCCTTGGTATACTTTGTTTGTGAGACAAAGGTACCTTCCTAAGTTTGCTTGATTTGCAATCCAAGGAAAAATTTGAGTTCACTCATCATAGACATCTCAAACTTCTCCGACATTAGCCTTCCAAAATTTTCACTAAAATGTGGGTTAGTAGAACCAAATATGATATCATCCACATAAATTTGGCACACAAATAATTCACCATTAACCCTTTTAGTAAAAAGTGTAGAATCAATTTTCCCAATTTCAAAGCCTTTTTCAATAAGAAACTTAGTTAAGCATTTATACCATGCTCTAGGAGCTTGTTTAAGACCATAAAGAGCTTTAGGAAGTTTGTAGACATGATCAAGTTTCTTGGGATTAACAAAGCCGGGATGTTGATTAACATAAACTTCCTCCTCAATTTCTCCATTTAGAAAAGCACTTTTAATGTCCATTTGATATAAAGTGATATCATGGTGATTGGCATAGGCAAGTAAGATGCGAATGGACTCAAGTCTAGCAACGGGGGCTTATGTCTCACCATAGTCCATACCTTCAACTTGAGTGTAGCCTTGGGCGACGAGACGGGCCTTGTTGCATACAACTTGTCCATCTTCATCTTACTTATTCCAAAACACCCATTTGGTTCCAATGACATTATGATCGTCGTTGGGCTTTTCAACCAATGTCCACACTTGATTCCTCTCGAACTTGTGTAGCTCTTCGTGCATAGCATTTATCCAATCCGGATCCTCAAGAGCTTATTCCACCTTCATAGTTTCAACACTAGAGATGAATGAGTAGTGTTCACAAAAGTTAGCCAGACGAGTTTTAGAGCGAGTGATTCTCCCGGTTTGAATATCATCGAAGATTTGTTCGACGGGATGATCTCTTGAGACTCTCGCTCGAACTCGTGGAAGATTTTGCTTGGGTTGGGGTGGAACATCCTCATCATCTTCTTCTTCTTCATAGTTGGTGGCGTTGTCGTTCTCTTGTGTAGGTGGAGAATGAGGTCGAGGTGGTTCATCTTGTTGTACTTCCTCATTTCCTTCGTCTTGATGTGTTCCACTTGTGGATGCCTCCAAGTCAACTTGTGGTTCACCTTGTTGTGAACTTGAGGCTTCCACTTAAATGGACGAAGTGCTCTCCTTCACCTGCGTTGGGCAAATCTTGCCAATGGACAAATCTTGGATTGCTTTCGCTGGATCTTTGTCTCCTACATCAATTGGAAATTGCTCTGCTTGCAAGCCATTAGATTCATCAAACTTCACATCTACTGTGATGCCCGGATAATTTAAATACAGTAATCCTCTACTAATGAGGCCACGTCATCGCTGTTACTATTGCTAATCTTGCTTAGATTCAAATCGGCTCGAATTCAAATTAAATTTAGAGTCAAAATTTAAAGTTTTCATAATGTCAAAACTAAAATGTTCAAAGTATTGCAAATATTCCATAACAAATTATGGTGGTGAACCAACATTAATTGAATTTTTAAATGACCTTAATTAATTCTAAAATAGTGCCAAAATAGCAACATTTATCCCATTTATAACTAATACAAATTTCAAATGAAATCATCTTGCCTCCAAACCTTTTTCTGGCAGTGCTAAATATTGCATGTAATTTATTGAGCCAAGTCTCATATTTTACAAAAGTGAATGGGTGGCCTAACGATTTACAAATCAGAGAAGAAATAAAAGAAACAGAAAAGAAAAATAAGAAAAGACCTAAACTACTGGTGGACTGGACTCTAGGTCAACAGTGGGAGCCCAGCCCACCTCGTCACTTCCTCCTTCCTACTGCTCACCAGGAGTGCCATGGACGCGCGCGCCCCGTCCATGCCCGCGCCTAGCCACGTGCAGCCATCCCCAAGGCTCCCCCTCGCCTACAAGTACTGCCCAAGGCCCTCCCCGAACCCTAGACCCCCAGATCCCCCTCACTCTCTCCCCTCTCTGGATCTCTTTCCCGCGATCGTCCGCGAGCGCCCGAGAACGCCGACGAGTACCACCGCGGCCACTGTCCACCGCTCGCCTCGCCGATGAGTCCAAAATAACCGTAGCATCGTCCTCATCATCTACGCGGAGCCAAACGACGCCGGGCATCCAGCATCACCGTCTGCATCGACGTTTTCCTCCTCGGCCATCGGAGGTCGCCGCCGAGAATACGCCATCCCCGAGCCTCCCCGAGCTTGCTGCCTACCCCTATAGCACCGATGTGAGGCCCCGCTCGTTTTCCCCATCCCCTTACTACCGAATCCGACGTCGTAGATGTCGTAGCCACCGCGGTCGACTTCGCGCTCGTCACACGCCAACCGCGCCCGTAATTCCCTACCTCGCGCCCTGGCAGATTCCAAGCCGCGCCTGCGCCACCCCTGGCCGGCGCTCACCGCACCCACGGCCGAGCTCCGCTCACGCCCTGACTGCCAGGCGGCGCCCGCAGTCGCCCCACCGCTCGTCATCGCTGCCATCACGCGCTGCGCAGAAGTTCCGCCCTGGGGCGTCCAGGCCAACCCACCTCCCGCTCCCGCCTGCGTTGCTTGGCCTGCAGCAGCTCGCCGGGAGCTGTTGCCGCTGCTACTGCAACCACCTCCGCTGCCACACGAGCCGCGCCGCTCCTCCCGCACCGCCGCTGCTCTCAGCCCACCTCGGCCAGCCGTGACTACTGCTGCGGTTGCGCCTCCCTGGCGCCCGCTCCGCCGCGCCTCACCCACTGCTGCCGCTTGCTGCCGCCCAGCCTCACCCACTCCGGCCGCCGCAGTTCCTCTCCGATGCCGCCTCGCACCCCTCCCCGCGCCGCTCGCCAGCGCCCCGCCGTGGCCGCGGCCGTCGCTCGGTTCCGCCCCGACGGGCGCCCCCGCCAGCGCCCAGACGGGCTGGCGCCCGTGGCCCCGTTAGCCATCGCCCGCTAAGCCCCCCCCCCAGGCCCACTGACCAGGGAGCCTCACGCCCCTGTCCAAAAAAAGGGATTAAAAATAATAATAATTAAAAAAGAATAAAATTAATTAATTAGGTATTTAATTAACTTAATTAATCAAACTAATTACGCTAATATGTCCATGACAGTGGGCCCTCCCCTTAATTAGTCTGTTAGGATTATGGTTTAGGTCAGTGTGTCACTTACAGGCGGGCCCCACTGCCTGTTTGAATGGTCAACAGACTATGTTGACTGATGATGTCATGCTAATGCACAAAGCTATTTTGAATTAAAATAAATCCAGTAAATTTCAGGAATTGTTTTAAACTTCAAAAAATCATATAAAATAATCCGTAACTCGGATGAAAAAGTTTTATACATGAAAGTTGCTCAGAAAAATATGACGAATCCGATTTCGCTCTCCGTTCGTCTGCCACACGTCCCTAGCATAGTGAACATGCAACCGTCCCCCTCCGTTTCATCTGTCCGGAAAATGCAAACTTCGGGAAAACTTTCCCGGATGTTTCCCCCTTCCCCGGTACCGCGTAGCACTGCGTTAGAACACTCCTAGCGCTGCTTATTGTCTTGTCATGCTTAGTATTGCACTTGTTTGCTCTGTATTTATTGTTTCTTCCCCCTTTTCTCTCCGGTAGACCCCGAGACCGCTGCTGATGCAGCCGTGATCGACTACGTCATCGACGACCCTTCTTCCCTTTCAGCGGAGCTTCTAGGCAAGCCCCCCCCCCCCTTGATCACTCCGATATCGCCCATTCCATTCTCTCTCATGCTTGCATTAGATTTTGCTACTGTTATTGATTGCTCCTATTCTGATGCATAGCCTGCTTTTGTAACCTGCTCATTGTACCTTACCTGCTTATCCTAAATTGCTTAGTATAGGTTGGCTAGTGATCCATCAGTGACCCCCACCTTGTCCTTGTTGCCCCTGCTTCATCATCGATGACTCGATCAACGTGATCGACGACCAGAGCCCGACATCTCACATCACATCACGCCCCTTTTGTTTCTCGACTCTGCAGAGCTACTATCGAGTGCCGAGGGTGATACATCGTAACGCACTCCTGATGATAACTCTTTAGTGTACCTATTCGGTCGTGGTCAATGAGGGTGATTCCTCCTTCACCACCCCCGATATGACTCTGTTGTACAACACCTCAAGTGTGAAACTCAAGGGTGATTCCTCCTAAGTTCACCTTGACGATTACATCAAGTGTATTCCATCGAGGGTGATTCCTCGGATTCCTCCTTGATGTTATGGACACACGGTTACCTGGACTTTACTTGAGACCTTGTGAAAGTTGGGCGGGCCCGGAGAGCACCCGCAAGATGTTACGATGGCGGCTGGCTATTTAGCGGTATCACCCAGGAGGGGGTGGTAGCTCCGGACTTGTCCCGACAGCCGTCACTTCTTTTAATAATGCACTAACAGGTTTGGGTATTTGTTCTGAGTTGACCACTAGCCTATACGCACTAACCACCATGCGGGAACAATTATGAGCGCTCGGCATCGTACTATCAGCCGAAGCTTTGTCAGACATCCTGTTCAGCATTTTGGGCCTGTTGGGCCAGTGCCACCCATGATGAGGTGGTGCTCGTCCCGGCTCGTCGCACAACGACCCAGAGTGCAACGGGCGATGGGCCCAAGACCCCGGAGTGCTTAGGATGTAGACCGGCGGGGACCTCTCTGCTGAGCCTAGGTAGGGCTACGACGTGTTGATCTTCCGAGGCTGGGCATTGCCTCAGAAAAGTGTGTCCGGCCAGAGTAATCAAGCGTGTTGGGTAACATAGTGCACCCCTGCAGGGAAGTTATCTATTCGAATACCGTGTCCATGGTAATGGACATTCAGACTTGTATCCTGATCTATTACAACTAGAAATGGATACTTGAGATATGTGATGGATATGTTGGCTCCGAGATTGCTTTCTCGCAGGGAGTCGAGGAAGGATCTCTGGGCGTTAATGTTACAACATGCTTGTTAAATGTTAAAATGCTATTCTTTACTCTTCTACATGCTGTAAGATGCTTCGAGCTGCTTGAAGATGCTAGTCTTCGATAGGCTAGGCTTTCCCCTCTCTTCTGGCATTCTGCAGTTCAGTCCATAGATACAACCCTTCCATTTGATACCAATGCATACTTAGTATAGATCTGATGCTTGCGAGTACTTTCGATAAGTACTCACGGTTGCTTTGCTACCCCTTTCCCCCTTCTTTCTTCTTTCCGGTTGTTGCAACCAGATGGTGGATCCCTGGAGCTAGATGTCACCGCCGATGGATGCTACTACATGGAGACTGCCGATGACCAGGAGTAGTTAGGAGGTCCCAGGCAAGAGGCCTTGCCTCTTCGATCGTTGTTGTTTTTGTGCTTGCCTTCTTAAGGCATTCTTGTCTAACCTTATGTCTGTACTCAGATATTGTTGCTTCCGCTAACGCTTGTGTCTCGAGCTTTTGTATTCGAGCCCTCGAGGCCCCTGGCTTGTAATACGAAGCTTGCATTATTTTAATTTGTGTCTAGAGTTGTGTTGTGATATCTTCCCGTGAGTCCCTGACCTTGATCGTACACATTTGCGTGTATGATTAGTGTATGGTTAATCGGGGGCGTCATAAGTTGGTATCAGAGCCGACTGCCTGTAGGAACCCCCCTTTCCAACTCCTTGGCCGAAGTTGAGTCTAGTCTTTGAAAAACTGTTTTACTAACATGGTTGTGTGGCTTACGGGCCCACGTCGCCAACTAGGTGGTATTAGGATCTTTTACTCCTTGTCTATACTCTAAGATTCTGATCTCTCTTCTATTCGGGTTAAATGGTTTTGCTAACTCTAATTCTAGGTTCTCGTAAGTACTTTCTCCCAGAGAGCCCTTTTATTCGAGATGATGGCCTGCTTTACCAGAAGATTCCGAAGATACCCTTTAGTATTTTCGCGAGACTTTTGTGCTCGTCGAGTTTGCAGTTCCCTACCTCCGATATATCCTTACGGATAACTACATACACTTTCCATTCATACAATAATTCCCCGTTGATCTTGTTATTACAAGATACCCTGACATTCTCCTTATTGTTTCAAGAATACCTTGTGCCTACTGCCTTGCGGTTCTTTGCCACATGAATACCCCTACGGATAATTACTCGCTCTTGTCGAGTATCCATTCATCTCCAGTTATTCATATGGTTCATAAGATAATTTGTAATACAATTCGAGCTTTCGAGAACCTCTGTCGCCTATTGCTCTAGAAGGTCTTACCTGCCTACATTTTGTTTAATTCCATATGACTAGCAGTATTCATCGACGTCCTTTGTCATTATCACCTTGAGTCATTCAATTCGATATGTTTGTGAATGCTCGCAATCATCAATCACAATTAGAATTGTTCCCTTCGGCTCAAACGTCACCCCAGATATGAGCTGGTGTTCGACAAATCAAACCTTGATTGATTGTCAATCTATGTCTTTTCTACTTACTTGTCTTTGATCAGAGCCTCTTCTTCTGATCCCCCGATTTGGGAATCTTAATTATGTTACATTTGAGCTTTGAATTAGTCAGTTGTTTCTATAATCTGATCTCCTTGCAATCTTTCTTCTTCTGGTTGAGTACCGATGCTCACATCAGATCCCTTGTGGACCACCAGATCCTTTGTTGGGTTTTATCCGACAGCGTCCTTCATATTCAGTAACCTTGTGAGCCTATCCTCGGATACATAATGCCTTTGGTAAATTGTATCCCCCGCTCTTGTCAACCATACTCTGCTTTCGGGCTTGAGTTATTTACTCGTGAAGTTTGTGGTATATGCTCTTAAGATGCCTTAGTGGATTGAACCTACGCCTTCCCTAATCTGTGTGAACCCGAAGATTATGCGGGTTATATCTACTGGCGTTTCTTCGGATAAATTTTCAATTATACAACTTCATGAAAGACGAGAAGTAAATGGAAGGTTATGCATTGATGAAGTGGGAGTCGACCTTGAACCTTTGTGTTCATGCCCATGGATCCAATGTGGAACTTATCATGGAAGCCTCTTGTAATAATAATAATCCCCCTTGTGATAAGTTCATCTGGTATCTATATTTGGTCCTTTGCAACCGTGGTTCCGACCATATTGTTCCTCTTTAATCCCATTTCTCGGACAAGTTAAAGTACTCGTCTTCTGCAGATCTTTTCACCTGTCCAACCTCTATCCTGTTCTACCTTCGAGTATTACCCTCTGGTATCTCGAGAATATCACGGAACTACGTAAGTTCTTATGAATTCTTCATCAACTATTATTTCTCGCTGATCCACATTTTTCACGGGTTCTGAGTTGTTAGACACTCATGGACACCGATAACTGATTCGAGTCTACACTTTCCTTTCCATTGTTTTGTTTAACCTTTCTTGTGACCTAACATATCTGAGCAGTGATAATTCCCTTCTTATGTAAACACCTCGGTGTACAAACTCTGTCAATAAGACCCTGCTACTATTGTTGATGACATTCTGGTAGCCACCGATGGACGAGAACTTTGCCTATTGGTCCGCCTCATCTTAACGAGCAGGAAAATGGTTCTCTTCATCCCTCGCCCTTGGTACCAACGTTGTTGCCAACATAATTGACAGGCTATCCTCTGACCTGCCTTGCTATCATGACCGTGCAAAATGTTAGCGCCCTTCCTGCTTTTAACCCACATGGTGGGCCCATAACCCATAGTTCCACTGGATCGAAACCTGACTCTCCTGTACATCCATGTTATCCAAAATTGTTCCTCGCGCTTGGCTTCGTATGTAAATCACGAGCCACCTACCTTGTGATCTATTCTGGTATCAGACGCAATACTTATTCCCATTGCTCTGAACCACTTTCACCCTCTGTTTCAGACAACTAACGGTTGCCTACCCACTTGAAACTTCTTATTGCACCTCCTTACCTTGCTCTCGATGACTTTCTTGAATTTCAACTCAAGAGATGCCTCTATGCCATGTTCACTGAGATAGCCCCCAGGTACCTATCTTGTGTTGAGCTCCGTCCTTCCCGAGTCTTTCCCCCTTTCCCCACCCCTTAAATCTTGGGACGAGATTTCTTGTAGTGGAGGAGAATTGTGACGCCCGGATAATTATGCTACAGTAATCCTCTACTAATGAGGCCACGTCATCGCTGTTACTGTTGCTAATCTCGCTTAGATTCAAATCGGCTCGAATTCAAATTAAATTTAGAGTCAAAATTTAAAGTTTTCATAATGTCAAAACTAAAATGTTCAAAGTATTGCAAATATTCCATAACTAATTATGGTGGTGAACCAACATTAATTGAATTTTTAACTGACCTTAGTTAATTCTAAAACAGTGCCAAAATAGCAACATTTATTCCATTTATAACTAATACAAATTTCAAATGAAATCATCTTGCCTCCAAACCTATTTCTGGCAGTGCTAAATATTGCATGTAATTTATTGAGCCAAGTCTCATATTTTACAAAAGTGAATGGGTGGCCTAACGATTTACAAATCAGAGAAGAAATAAAAGAAACAGAAAAGAAAAATAGGAAAAGACCTAAACTACTGGTGGACTGGGCTCTAGGTCAACAGTGGGAGCCCAGCCCACCTCGTCACTTCCTCCTTCCTACTGCTCACCAGGAGTGCCGTGGATGCGCGCGCCCCGTCCATGCCCGCGCCTGGCCACGTGCAGCCATCCCCACGGCTCCCCATCGCCTACAAGTACTGCCCGAGGCCCTCCCCGAACCCTAGACCCCCAGATCCCCCTCACTCTCTCCCCTCTCTGGCTCTCTTTCCCGCGATCGTCCGCGAGCGCCCGAGAACGCCGACGAGTACCACCGCGGCCACTGTCCACCGCTCGCCTCGCCGATGAGTCCAGAAGAACCGTAGCATCGTCCTCATCATCTAAGCGGAGCCAAACGACGTCGGGCATCCTGCATCACCGTCTGCATCGACATTTTCCTCCTCGGCCATCGGAGGTCGCCGCCGAGAATCCACCGTCCCCGAGCCTCCCCGAGCTCGCTGCCTACCCATATAGCACCGATGTGAGGTCCCGCTCGTTTTCCCCATCCCCTCACTACCGAATCCGACGTCGTAGATGCCGTAGCCGCCGCGGTCGACTTCGCGCTCGTCACCCGCCAACCGCGCCCGTAATTCCCTACCTCGCGCCCTGGCAGATTCCTAGTCGCGCCTGCGCCACCCCTGGCCGGCGCTCACCGCACCCACGGCCGAGCTCCGCTCACGCCCTGACTGCCAGGCGGCGCCCGCAGTCGCCCCACCGCTCGTCGTCACTGCCATCACGCGCTGCGCAGAAGTTCCGCCCTCGGGCGTCCAGGCCAACCCACCTCCCGCTCCCGCCTGCGTTGCTTGGCCTGCAGCAGCTCACCGGGAGCTGCTGCCGCAGCTGCTGCAACCACCTCCGCTGCCACACACGCCGCGCCGCTCCTCCCGCACCGCCGCTGCTCTCTGCCCACCTCGGCCAGCCGCGACTACTGCTGCGGCTGCGCCTCCCTGGTGCCCGCTCCGCCGCGACTACTGCTGCGGCTGCGCCTCCCTGGTGCCCGCTCCGCCGCGCCTCACCCACTGCTGCCGCTTGCCGCCGCCCAGCCTCACCCACTCCGGCCGCCGCAGTTCCTCTCCGACGCCGCCTCGCACCCCTCCCCGCGCCGCTCGCCAGCGCCCCGCCATGGCCGCGGCCGTCGCTCGGTTCCGCCCCCCCCGCCAGCGCCCAGATGGGCTGGCGCCGTGGCCCGTTAGCCGTCGCCCGCTAGCCCCCCCCCCCCCAAGGCCCACTGACCAGGGAGCCTCACGCCCCTGTCAAAAAAAAGGGATTAAAAATAATAATAATTAAAAAAGAATAAAATTAATTAATTAGGTATTTAATTAACTTAATTAATCAAACTAATTACGCTAATATGTCCATGACAGTGGGCCCTCCCATTAATTAGTCTGTTAGGATTATGGTTTATGTCAGTGTGTCACTTACAGGCGGGCCCCACTGCCCTGTTTGACTGGTCAACAGACTATGTTGACTGATGATGTCATGCTAATGCAGAAAGTTATTTTGAATTAAAATAAATCCAGTAAATTTCAGGAATTGTTTTAAACTTCAAAAAATCATATAAAATAATCCGTAACTCGGATGAAAAAGTTTTATACATGAAAGTTGCTCAGAAAAATATGACAAATCCGATTTCGCAATCCGTTCGTCTGCCACACGTCCCTAGCATAGTGAACATGCAACCGTCCCCCTCCGTTTCATCTGTCCGGAAAATGCAAACTTCGGGAAAACTTTCCCAGATGTTTCCCCCTTCCCCGGTACCGCGTAGCACTGCGTTAGAACACTCCTAGCGCTGCTTATTGTCTTGTCATGCTTAGTATTGCACTTGTTTTCTCTGTATTTATTGTTTCTTCCCCCTCTTCTCTCCGGTAGACCCCGAGACCGCTGCTGATGCAGCCGTGATCGACTACGTCATCGATGACCCTTCTTCCCTTTCAGCGGAGCTTCTAGGCAAGCCCCCCCTTGATCACTCCGATATCGCCCATTCCATTCTCTCTCATGCTTGCATTAGATTTTGCTACTGTTATTGATTGCTCCTATTCTGATGCATAGCCTGCTTTTGTAACCTGCTCATTGTACCTTACCTGCTTATCCTAAATTGCTTAGTATAGGTTGGCTAGTGATCCATCAGTGACCCCCACCTTGTCCTTGTTGCCCCTGCTTCATCATCGATGACTCGATCAACGTGATCGACGACCAGAGCCCGACATCTCACATCACATCACGCCCCTTTTGTTTCTCGACTCTGCAGAGCTACTATCGAGTGCCGAGGGTGATACATCGTAACGCACTCCTGATGATAACTCTTTAGTGTACCTATTCGGTCGTGGTCAATGAGGGTGATTCCTCCTTCACCACCCCCGATATGACTCTGTCGTACAACATCTCAAGTGTGAAACTCAAGGGTGATTCCTCCTAAGTTCACCTTAACGATTACATCAAGTGTATTCCATCGAGGGTGATTCCTCAGATTCCTCCTTGATGTTATGGACACACGGTTACCTGGACTTTACTTGAGACCTTGTGAAAGTCGGGCGGGCCCGGAGAGCACCCGCAAGATGTTACGGTGGCGGCTGGCTATTTAGCGGTATCACCCAGGAGGGGGTGGTAGCTCCGGACTTGTCCCGACAGCCGTCACTTCTTTTAATAATGCACTAACAGGTTTGGGTATTTGTTCTGAGTTAGCCACTAGCCTATACGCACTAACCACCATGCGGGAATAGTTATGAGCACTCAGCATCGTACTATCAGCCGAAGCTTTGTCAGACATCCTGTTCAGCATTTTGGGCCTGTCGGGCCAGTGCCACCCATGATGAGGTGGTGCTCGTCTCGGCTCGTCGCACAACGACCCAGAGTGCAACGGGCGATGGGCCCAAGACCCCGGAGTGCTTAGGATGTAGACCGGCGGGGACCTCTCTGCTAAGCCTTGGTAGGGCTACGACGTGTTGATCTTCCGAGTCTGGGCATTGACTCAGAAAAGTGTGTCCGGCCAGAGTAATCAAGCGTGTTGGGTAACATAGTGCACCCCTGCAGGGAAGTTATCTATTCGAATACCGTGTCCATGGTAATGGATGTTCAGACTTGTATCCTGATCTATTACAACTAGAAATGGATACTTGAGATATGTGATGGATATGTTGGCTCCGAGATTGCTTTCTCGCAGGGAGTCGAGGAAGGATCTCTGGGCGTTAATGTTATAACATGCTTGTTAAATGTTAAAATGCTATTCTTTACTCTTCTACATGCTTCAAGATGCTTGGAGCTGCTTGAAGATGCTAGTCATCGATAGGCTAGGCTTTCCCCTCTCTACTGGCATTCTGCAGTTCAGTCCATAGATACAACCCTTCCATTTGATACCAATGCATACTTAGTATAGATCTGATGCTTGCGAGTACTTTTGATGAGTACTCACGGTTGCTTTGCTACCCCTTTCCCCCTTCTTTCTTCTTTCCGGTTGTTGCAACCAGATGGTAGATCCCTGGAGCTAGATGTCACCGCCGATGGATGCTACTACGTGGAGACCGCCGATGACCAGGAGTAGTTAGGAGGTCCCAGGCAGGAGGCCTTGCCTCTTCGATCGTTGTTGTTTTTGTGCTTGCCTTCTTAAGGCATTCTTGTATAACCTTATGTCTGTACTCAGATATTGTTGCTTCCGCTAACGCTTGTGTCTCGAGCTTTTGTATTCGAGCCCTCGAGGCCCCTGGCTTGTAATATGAAGCTTGCATTATTTTAATTTGTGTCTAGAGTTGTGTTGTGATATCTTCCCGTGAGTCCCTGACCTTGATCGTACACATTTGCGTGTATGATTAGTGTACGGTTAATCGGGGGCGTCATAAGTTGGTATCAGAGCCGACTGCCTATAGGAACCCCCTTTCCAACTCCTTGGACAAAGTTGAGTCTAGTCTTTGAAAAACTGTTTTACTAACATGGTTGTGTGGCTTACGGGCCCACGTCGCCAACTGGGTGGTATTAGGATCTTTTACTCCTTGTCTATACTCTGAGATTCTGATCTCTCTTCTATTCGGGTTAAATGGTTTTGCTAACTCTAATTCTAGGCTCTCGTAAGTACTTTCTCCCAAAGAGCCCTTTTATTCGAGATGATGGCCTGCTTTACCAGAAGATTCCGAAGATACCCTTCAGTATTTTCGTGAGACTTTTGTGCTTGTCGAGTTTGCAGTTCCCTACCTCCGATATATCCTTACGGATAACTACATACACTTTCCATTCATACAATAATTCCCCGTTGATCTTGTTATTACAAGATACCCTGACATTCTCCTTATTGTTTCAAGAATACCTTGTGCCTACTGCCTTGCGGTTCTTTGCCACATGAATACCCCTACGGATAATTACTCGCTCTTGTCGAGTATCCATTCATCTCCAGTTATTCATATGGTTCATAAGATAATTTGTAATACAATTCGAGCTTTCGAGAACCACTGTCGCCTATTGCTCTAGAAGGTCTTACCTGCCTACATTTTGTTTAATTCCATATGACTAGCAGTATTCATCGACGTCCTTTGTCGTTATCACCTTGAGTCATTCAATTCGATATGTTTGTGAATGCTCGCAATCATCAATCACAATTAGAATTGTTCCCTTCGGCTCAAACGTCACCCCAGATATGAGCTGGTGTTCGACAAATCAAACCTTGATTGATTGTCAATCTATGTCTTTTCTACTTACTTGTCTTTGATCAGAGCCTCTGCTTCTGATCCCCCGATTTGGGAATCTTAATTATGTTACATTTGAGCTTTGAATTAGTCAGTTGTTTCTATAATCTGATCTCCTTGCAATCTTTCTTCTTCTGGTTGAGTACCGATGCTCACATCAGATCCCTTGTGGACCACCAGATCCTTTGTTGGGTTTTATCCGACAGCGTCCTTCATATTCAGTAACCTTGTGAGCCTATCCTCGGATACATAATGCCTTTGGTAAATTGTATCCCCCGCTCTTGTCAACCATACTCTGCTTCCGGGCTTGAGTTATTTACTCGTGAAGTTTGTGGTATATGCTCTTAAGATGCCTTAGTGGATTGAACCTACGCCTTCCCTAATCTGTGTGAACCCGAAGATTATGCGGGTTATATCTACAGGCGTTTCTTCGGATAAATTTTCAATTATACAACTTCATGAAAGACGAGAAGTAAATGGAAGGTTATGCATTGATGAAGTGGGAGTCGACCTTGAACCTTTGTGTTCATGCCCATGGATCCAATGTGGAACTTATCATGGAAGCCTCTTGTAATAATAATAATCCCCCTTGTGATAAGTTCATCTGGTATCTATATTTGGTCCTTTGCAACCGTGGTTCCGACCATATTGTTCTTCTTTAATCCCATTTCTCGGACAAGTTAAAGTACTCGTCTTCTGCAGATCTTTTCACCTGTCCAACCTCTATCATGTTCTACCTTCGAGTATTACCCTCTGGTATCTCGAGAATATCACGGAACTACGTAAGTTCTTATGAATTCTTCATCAACTATTATTTCTCGCTGATCCACATTTTTCACGGGTTCTGAGTTGTTAGACACTCATGGACACCGATAACTGATTCGAGTCTACACTTTCCTTTCCATTGTTTTGTTTAACCTTTCTTGTGACCTAACATATCTGAGCAGTGATAATTCCCTTCTTATGTAAACACCTCGGTGTACAAACTCTGTCAATAAGACCCTGCTACTATTGTTGATGACATTCTGGTAGCCACCGATGGACGAGAACTTTGCTTATTGGTCCGCCTCATCTTAACGAGCAGGAAAATGGTTCTCTTCATCCCTCGCCCTTGGTACCAACGTTGTTGCCAACATAATTGACAGGCTATCCTCTGACCTGCCTTGCTATCATGACCGTGCAAAATGTTAGCGCCCTTCCTGCTTTTAACCCACATGGTGGGCCCATAACCCATAGTTCCACTGGATCAAAACCTGACTCTCCTGTACATCCATGTTATCCAAAATTGTTCCTCGCGCTTGGCTTCATATGTAAATCACGAGCCACCTACCTTGTGATCTATTCTGGTATCAGACGCAATACTTATTCCCATTGCTCTTAACCACTTTCACCCTCTGTTTCAGGCAACTAACGGTTGCCTACCCACTTGAAACTTCTTATTGCACCTCCATACCTTGCTCTCGATGACTTTCTTGAATTTCAACTCAAGAGATGCCTCTATGCCATGTTCACTGAGATAGCCCCCAGGTACCTATCGTGTGTTGAGCTCCGTCCTTCCCGAGTCTTTCCCCCTTTCCCCACCCCTTAAATCTTGGGACGAGATTTCTTGTAGTGGAGGAGAATTGTGACGCCCGGATAATTATGCTACAGTAATCCTCTACTAATGAGGCCACGTGATTGCTGTTACTGTTGCTAATCTCGCTTAGATTCAAATCGGCTCGAATTCAAATTAAATTTAGAGTCAAAATTTAAAGTTTTCATAATGTCAAAACTAAAATGTTCAAAGTATTGCAAATATTCCATAACTAATTATGGTGGTGAACCAACATTAATTGAATTTTTAACTGACCTTAGTTAATTCTCAAACATTGCCAAAATAGCAAGATTTATCCCATTTATAACTAATACAAATTTCAAATGAAATCATCTTGCCTCCAAACCTTTTATTGGCAGTGCTAACTATTGCATGTAATTTATTGAGCCAAGTCTCGTATTTTACAAAAGTGAATGGGTGGCCTAACGATTTACAAATCAGAGAAGAAATAAAAGAAATAGAAAAGAAAAATAGGAAAAGACCTAAACTACTGGTGGACTGGAATCTAGGTCAACAGTGGGAGCCCAGCCCACCTCGTCACTTCCTCCTTCCTACTACTCACCAGGAGCGCCGTGGACGCGCACGCCCCGTCCATGCACGCGCCTGGCCACGTGCAGCCATCCCCGCGGCTCCCCTCACCTACAAGTCCTGCCCGAGGCCCTCCCCGAACCCTAGACCCCCAGATCCCCCTCACTCTCTCCCCTCTCTAGCTCTCTTTCCCACGACCGTCCGCGAGCACCCGAGAACGCCGATGAGTACCACCACGGCCACTGTCCATCGCTCGCCTCGCCGATGAGTCCAGAACAACCGTAGCATCGTCCTCATCATCTACGCCGAGCCAAACGACCTCGGGCGTCCTGCATCACCGTCTGCATCGACGTCTTCCTCCTCGGCAATCGGAGGTCGCCGCCGAGAATTCGCCGTCCCCGAGCCTCCCCGAGCTCGCTGGCTACCCCTACAGCACCGATGTGAGGCCTCGCTCGTTTTCCCCATCCCCTCACTACCGAATCCGTCGTCGTAGATGCCGTAGCCGCCGCGGTCGACTTCGCGCTCGTCACCCGCCGACCGCGCCCGAAAGACCCTACCTCGCGCCCTGGCAGATTCTTGGCCGGGCCTGAGCCACCCCTGGCCGTCGCTAACCGCACCCACGGCCGAGCTGCGCTCGCGCCCTGACTGCCTGGCGGTGCCCGCAGTCACCCCGCCGCTCGTCATCGCTGCCATCACGCGCTGCGCAGGAGTTCCGCCCTCGGGCGTCCAGGCCAACCCACCTCCCGCTCCCGCCTGCGTTGCTCTGCCTCGTGCAGCTCGCCGGGAGCTGTTGCCGCTGCTGCTGCAGCCACCTCCGCTGCCACACGCGCCGCGCCGCTCCTCCCGCACCGCCGCTGCTCTCTGCCCACCTTGGCCAGCCACGGCTACTGCTGCCGCTGCGCCTCCCTGGCGCCCGCTCCGCCGCCCCTCACCCACTGCTGCCGCTCGCCGCCGCCCAGCCTCACCCGCTCCGGCCGCTGCAGTTCCTCTCCGGCGCCGCCTCGCACACCTTCCTGCGCCGCTCGCCTACGCCTGCCAGCGCCCCGCCGTGGCCGCGGCCGTCGCTCGGCTCTGCCCCGACGGGCGCCCCCGCCAGCGCCAAGACGGGCTGGCGCCCGTGGCCCCGTTAGCTGTCGCCTGCTAAGCCCCTCCCCCAAGGCCCACTGACCAGGGGGCCCCACGCCCCTGTCCAAAAAAAAGAGATTAAAAAAATAATAAAATCAATAAAATTAATTAATTAATTAGGTATTTAATTAACTTAATTAATCAAACTAATTACGCTAATATGTCCATGACAGTGGGCCCTCCCCTTAATTAGTCTGTTAGGATTATGGTTTAGGTCAGTGTGTCACTTACAGGCGGGCCCCATTGCCCTATTTGAATGGTCAATAGACTATGTTGACTGATAATGTCATGCTGACGCAGAAAGCTATTTTGAATTAAAATAAATTCAGTAAATTTCAGGAATTGTTTTAAATTTTGAAAAATCATATAAAATAATCCGTAACTCGGATGAAAAAGTTTTATACATGAAAGTTGCTCAGAAAAATATGACGAATCCGAATATGCACTCTGTTCGTCTGCCACACATCCCTAGCATAGTGAGCATGCAACCGTCCCCCTCCATTTCATTTGTTCGGAAAATGCAAACTTCGGGAAAACTTTCCCAGATGTTTCCCCCCTTCCCCGGTACCGCGTAGCACTGCATTAGAACACTCCTAGCGCTGTTTATTGTCTTGTCATGCATAGTATTGCACTTGTTTGCTCTGTATTTATTGTTTCTTCCCCCTCTTCTCTCCGATTGACCCCGAGATCGCTGCCGATGCCGCTGTGATTGACTACGTCGTCGACGACCCTTCTTCCCTTTCAGTGGAGCTTCCAGGCAAGCCCCCCCTTGATCACTCCGATATCACCCATTCCATTCTCTCTCATGCTTGCATTAGATTTTGTTGTTATTGATTGCTCCTATTCTGATGCATAGCCTGCTTTTGTAACCTGCTCATTGTACATTACCTGCTTATCCTAAACTGCTTAGTATAAGTTGGCTAGTGATCCATCAGTGACCCCCACCTTGTCCTTGTTGCCCCTGCTTCATCATCGATGACTCGATCAACGTGATCGACGACCAGAGCCCGACACCTCACATCATATCACGCCCCTTTTGTTGCTCGACTCTGCAGAGCTACTATCGAGTGCCGAGGGTGATACCTCATAACGCACTCCTAATGATAACTCTGTAGTGTAGCTATTCGGTCGTGGTCAACGAGGGTGATTCCTCCTTCACCATTCCTGATACGACTCTGTCGTGCAACACCTCAAGTGTGAACCTCGAGGGTGATTCCTCCTAAGTTCACCTTGACGATTACATCAAGTGGATTCCATCGACGGTGATTCCTCGGATTCCTCCTTGATGTTATGGACACACGGTTACCTGGACTTTACTTGAGACCTTGTGAAAGTTGGGCGGGCCCGGAGAGCACCTGCAAGATGTTACGGTGGCGGCTAGCTGTTTAGCGGTATCTCCCAGGAGAGGGTGGTAGCTCCGGACTTGTCCCGACAGCCGTCACTTCTTTTAATAATGCACTAACAGGTTTGGGTCGAATATAGTGTATTCTAGTGTTGGGAACCTGAGCTGTGAAAAAAAAATCCGATTAATAGTCGATCGATAAATCGATTAATCGACCGCTTTCCGATTAATCTCTAATCACTAGCTGACCGAGACAATAACGATAAGCGATATCCTCAACATTGGATAGGGCTAGCCGTGGAATGTGAAAGTATGGTGGAAAAAGGAATAAACTTTATTTTCTGTTTGGGAACCGCCTATGATATATCTAGCATGGAAAGTATTGGGAACTACTTGATCGTTTTTGTTGACAGAAAAGCATGCCACCCAAAATGTTTTATCTCTCTTTTTCGCTTTGAGCTTTGGCACCTCTACAAATCCCTACTTCCCTCTGCGAAGGGCCTTTCTATTTACTTTATGCAATTTTTATTTTATTTGAGTGTGACGCCCCTGATTCAATCGTACACTAATTATACACGCAAATGTGTACAATTAAGATCAGGGACTCACGGGAAGATATCACAACACAACTCTAGACACAAATTAAAACACTACAAGCTTTATATTACAAGCCAGGGGCCTCGAGGGCTCAAATACATCAGCTCGAATACAATCGAGTCAGCAGAAGCAACAATATCTGAGTACAGACATAAGCTAAAAAAGTTTGCCTCAAGAAGGCTAGCACAAATTAGCAATGATCGAAAAGGCAAGGCCTCCTACCTGGGACCTCCTAACTACTCCTCGAAGTCGAACTCCATGTAGAATCATCCTCGGGATCCTCTGGCTCCTGGACTCCATCACATGATCGCAATAACTACGAAAAGGGGAAAAAGAAGTAGCAAAGCAACCGTGAGTACTCATTTAAAGTACTCGCAAGCAAGGATCTACACTACATATGCATCGATATCAATGAAATGGGTAGTATCTGTGGACTGAACTGCAGAATGCCAGAATAAGAGGGGGAGAAGCTAGTCCTATCAAAGACTACGCTTCTGGCAGCCTCCATCTTGAAGCATATAGAAGAGAGTAGCTAGTAAGTTAACCAAGTAACATCGTATAGCATAAACCTACCCGACGATCCTCTCCTCGTCACCCTATTAGAGAGCGATCACCGGGTTGTCTCTGGAACTTATCTGGGTGTGTTTTATTAAGTATCTGGTTCTAGTTGTCATAAGGTCGGAATACAAGTCCGAGACGTTGATACGTCTCCAACGTATCTATAATTTTTTATTGTTCCATGCTATTATATTATATGTTTTGGATGTTTTATATGCATTAATATGCTATTTTATATTATTTTTGGGACTAACTTATTAACCTAGAGCCCAGTGCCAGTTTATGTTTTTTCCTTGTTTTTGAGCTTCGCAGAAAAGGAATACCAAATGGAATAAAACCTTCGCGATGATTTTTCTTGGACCAGAAGACACCCAGGAGATTTGGAGTGCAAGTCAGAAGAGTCACGAGGCGCCCACAAGGGGGGAGGGCGCGCCCCCTGCCTTGTGGGGCCCTCGGTGACCCCCTGACCTAGATCTTCCTCCTATATATTCACATATATTCCCAAACCACCAGAAGCATCCACGAAAACACTTTTCCACCGCCGCAACCTTCTGTTCCCATGAGATCCCATCTTGGGGCCTTTTCCGGCATCCTGCCGGAGGGGGATTCGATCACGGAGGGCTTCTACATCAACTCTATTGCCCTTCCGATGAAGCATGAGTAGTTTACCTCAGACCTATGGGTCGATAGCTAGTAGCTAGATGGCTTCTTCTCTCTCTTTGATTCTCAATACAACGTTCTCCTTGATGTTCTTGGAGATCTATCCGATTTAATCTTCTTTTGCGGTGTGTTTATCGAGATCTGATAAATTGTGGATTTATGATCAGCTTATCTATGAATATTATTTGAATCTTCTCTGAATTCTTTTATGCATGATTTGATATCCTTGTAATGCTCTTCGAACTATCGGTTTGGTTTGGCCAACTAGATTGGTTTTTCTTGCAATGGGAGAAGTGCTTGGCTTTTGGTTCAATCTTGCGGTGTCCTCTCCCAGTGACAGTAGGGAAAGCGAGGCACATATTGTATTGTTGCCATCGAGGATAAAAAGATGGGGTTTACATCATATTGCTTGAGTTTATTCCTCTACATCATGTCATGTTACTTAAAGCATTACTCTATTCTTCATGAACTTAATACTCTAGAAGCAGGCAGGAGTCGGTCGATGTGTGGAGTAATAGTAGTAGATGCAGGCAGGAGTTGGTCTACTTGACACGCACGTGATGCCTATATTTCATAATCATTGCCTTGGATATCGTCATAACTTTGCGCTTTTCTATCAATTGCTCGACAGTAATTTGTTCACTCACCGTATTATTTGCTATCTTGAGAGAAGCCTCTAGTGAAACCTATGGCCCCTGGGTCTATTTTCCATCATATTACTTTCCGATCTACTATTTTGCAATCTTTTATTTTCAGATCTATGAACCAAAAACCCTAAAAATATTTACTTTATCTTTTGTTTAGTTTTATCTATCTCTATCAGATCTCACTTTTGCAAGCGACCATGAAGGGATTGACAACCCCTTTATCGCGTTGGGTGCAAGTGTTTGATTGTTTGTGCAGGTGTTGGTGATTTGTGCGTTGTCTCCTACTGGATTGATACCTTGGTTCTCTAACTGAGGGAAATACTTATCTCTACTTTGCTACGTCAGCCTTTCCTCTTCAAGGGAAAAACCAACGCAAGCTCAAGAAGTAGCATGAAGAATTTCTGGCGCCGTTGCCGGGGAGATCTACGCCAAGTCAAGACATACCAAGTACCCATCATAAACTCTCATCTCTTGCATTACATTATTCGCCATTTGCCTCTCGTTTTCCTCTCCCCACTTCTAAAATGATTTTCGAAAAGATTTGCCGTTTTATTCGCCCTTCTTCCATTCATCTTTTTCGTTTGCCTTTTTGTTTGCTCGTGTGTTAGATTGCTTGCTTTGTCACGATGACTCAAGAGAATACCAAATTGTGTGACTTTTCCAACACTAATAACAATGATTTTATTAGTACTCCGATTGCTTCCGCCACTAGTGCGGAATCTTATGAAATTAATGCCGCTTTGCCGAATCTTGTTATGAAAGATCAATTTTCCGGCCTTCCTAGTGAAGATGTCGCATCCCATCTGAATAGTTTCGTTGAGTTGTGTGATATGCAAAAGAAAAAAGATGTGGATAATGATATTGTTAAATTGAAGCTATTTCCGTTTTCACTTCGAGATCGTGCTAAAACTTGGTTTTCATCTTTGCCTAAAAATAGTATTGATTCATGGAATAAGTGTAAAGATGCTTTTATTTCCAAGTATTTTCCTCCCGCTAAGATCATCTCCCTGAGGAACGATATTATGAATTTTAAGCAACTTGACCATGAACATGTTGCACAATCTTGGGAGAGGATGAAATTGATGATACGAAATTGCCCTACTCATGGTTCAAATTTATGGATGATCATACAAATTTTTTATGCCGGATTGAATTTTGCTTCTAGAAATCTTTTAGATTCAGCCGCGGGAGGTACTTTTATGGAAATTACTCTAGGAGAAGCTACTAAACTCCTAGATAATATTATGGTTAATTATTCTCAATGGCATACCGAAAGATCTTCCACTAGTAAAAAAGTGCATGCGATTGAAGAGATTAATGTTTTGAGTGGAAAGATGGATGAACTTATGAAATTATTTGCTAGCAAGAGTGCTCCTATTGATACTAATGATATGCCTTTGTCTACTTTGATTGAGAATAATAATGAATCTATGGATGTGAATTTTGTTGGTAGGAACAATTTTGGTAATAACGCGTATAGAGGTCATTTTAATCCTAGGCCGTTTCCTAGTAATTCCTCTAATAATTATGGTAATTCCTACAACAATTCTTATGGAAATTATAATAAGATGCCCTCTTATTTGGAGAATAGTGTTAAAGAATTTATGAGTTTGCAAAAGAATTTTAATGCTTTGGTTGAAGAAAAATTGCTTAAGATGGATCATTTGGCTAGGAACGTGGATAGAATTTCTCTTGATGTTGATTCTTTGAAAATTAGATCTATTCCACCCAAGGATATCAATGAATCTCTAAAGGCTATGAGAATCTCCATTGATGAGTGCAAAGAAAGAACCACTAAGATGCTTGCTAAACGAGATTGGTTTGTAAAATCGTGTTCTTCTAGTTTTTGTGAAAATAATGATGAAGATCTTAAAGTGATTGATGTGACTCCTATTGAATCTTTGTTTTCCAATATAAATATTGATAAAGATGGGACTGGAGATGAGTCAACTTTAGTTAAAAGGCGTCCCAATGATTCGGAGTTTATAGATCTAGATGCAAAAGTTGATAAAAGTGGGATTGTTGAGGTCAAAACTTTAAGTAGCAATGAACCCACTCTTTTGGATTTCAAGGATTTTAATTATGATAATTGTTATTTGATATATTGTATTTCCTTTTTGCAATCCATGTTGAATTCTCCTCATGCTTATAATCAAAACAAAGCGTTTACTAAACATATCGTTGATGCCATGGTGAAATCTTTTGAAGAAAAGCTTGAATTGGAAGTTTCTATCCTTAGAAAACTTTATGATGAGTGGGAACTTACTATTAAGATTAAGATTAAAGATTATGAGTGCCATGCTTTGTGTGATTTGGGTGCTAGCGTTTCCACGATTCCAAAAACTTTATGTGATGTTCTAGGTTTCCATGAATTTGATGATTGTTCTTTAAATTTGCATGTTGCGGATTCCACTATTGAGAAACCTATGGGAAGGATTATGATGTTCTTATTGTTTCAAATAGGAATCATGTGCCGTAGATTTCATCGTTCTTGATATAGATTGCAATCCTACATGTCCTATTATTCTTGGTAGACCTTTCCTTAGAACGATTGGTGCAATTATTGATATGAAAGAAGGAAACATTAGATTTCAATTTCGGTTAAAGAAGGGCATGGAACACTTTCCTAGAAATAAAATTAAGTTGCCATATGAATCTATTATGAGAACTACTTATGGATTGCATACCAAAGATGACAATACCTAGATCTATATGTTTTTATGCCTAGCTAAGGGCGTTAAACAATAGCGCTTGTTGCGAGGCAACCCAATTTTATTTTTGTTCTTTGCTTTTTTGTTCTGTTTTTCAATAAATAATTCATCTATCCTCTGATTAGATGTGTTTTTGTGTTTTAATTAGTGTTTGTGCCAAGTAAGACCTTTGGGATGGCTTACGGTGATAGTTGATTTGATCTTGCTGAAAAACAGAAACTTTTGCGTCCAGTTACAGAATTGTTTAGATTCACTGGAGTGTGAAAAAACCCTGAATTTTTAAAGAGGATTTACATACAAATTTACTCTGTTGTCCTAATTTTTCAGCATTTTTGGATTTACATAAGTATTAGAACAATTCAGATCTTAGCAGACTGTTCTGTTTTTGATAGATTATGTTTTCTATGTGTTGTTTGCTTATTTTGATGAACCTATGGGTAGTATCGGGGGGTATGAACCATGGAGAAGTTGGAATATAGTAGATATTAAACCAATATAAATAAAGAATGAGTTCACAACAGTACCAAAAAGTGGTGATTTATTTTCTTATACTAACGGAGCTTATGAGATTTTCTGTTGAGTTTTGTGTAAGGATTTGATGGACTATGGAATAAGGAGTGGCAAGAGCCTAAGATTGGGGATGCCCAAGGCACACCAAGGTAATATTCAAGGACAACCAAGAGCCTAAGCTTGGGGATGCCCCAGAAGGCATCCCCTCTTTCGTCTTCGTCTATCGGTAACTTTACTTGAGGCTATATTTTTATTCACCACATGATATGTGTTTTGATTGGAGCGTCTTGTATGATTTGAGTCTTTGTTTTTTAGTTTGCCACAATCATCCTTGCTGTACACACCTTTTGAGAGGGACACACATGAATCGCGATTTATTACAATACTCTATGTGCTTCACTTATATCTTTTGAGCTAGGCAATTTTGCTCTAGTGCTTCACTTATATCTTTTTAGAGCACGGCGGTGGCCTTATTTTGTAGAAATTATTGAACTCTCTTGCTTTACTTATATTATTTTGAGAGTCTCTAAACAGCGTGGTAATTTGCTTTGGTTATGAATTTAGTCCTAATATGATAGGCATCCAAGAGTGTGTTGAACTTGGCGCTACGATCTCTGCCAGTTCCATCCTATTCGCCAATCTCGGATGCCGCCATCAAACCATGTCAGCATACAACAGATCGTTGGAGTGAAATTGGCCGCAGGGAGCGGAAAGGGGCTGGGGGATACAAGACGAAGGGGAGGGGCGAGAAGTATGAGTACCTCCTTCCTACTGAGCGGCCTCTCCATGCCACTGCCGCCGCTCTGAGGCCTATTGTTCTCCGCGGCCGGCAACGGCGACGAAACCCATCGGGTTTTGCCTGCCCAAACCCATCCCCATGAGAAAATCACAAACCCGTCCCTGCCCCGTCACCGTGCGTGGGGTTAGTTTTTTGCCCATCCCCTAAACCCATCGGGCTTTCTAAACCCACGGGGAAATTGGCATATTTAAGCAAACATAGTAGCAGCATATAATAGCATTTCAGCAGCAAAAAGAGCATATTTCAGCAGCATAACTTAAGAAAATTTCAGCACAATACAATAGTACATGATTCAACAGCTACAAGGAGCATATTTCAGTAGCATAACTTGAGCAAAAAGAGCAATAACAGCAGCTACAAGGAGCAAATTTCAGCAGCATAACTATAATACATGGTTCAACAGCTACAAGGAGCATATTTCAGTAGCATACCTTGAGCAAAAAGAGCAATAACAGTAGCTACAAAGAGCAGTAATAGCAGCTACATAAGCATATTTTAGCAACAAAACAGGAGTATATTTCAGCCACACATGGTTCACCAAGATGTCCAATTACACAAGTTCTGAAATAGAATTCATTATGCAGTGGCGACGCCCTGTCTCCTGACTTCTGACATGCGGCAGCCACCATGGTCCTTGGGGATGCGACGAGGCGTGGAGGAGTCGTGGACCGTGCAGAGAGGCGGCTTGGTGGTATAGCGGCGCAGATGGGATTGAGCGAGAGGGAGACTTTGGGAGGCGAGATGGGATCAAGCTAGAGGGAGGCTGCGGGAGGCGAAATCGGGTGCCGGCGATGGGATAGCTAGGTTTAGGTTTGCGAGAGGGAGGCTGCGGGAGCGACTGTGAGGGCGAGGCTGAGACCTAGCAAGGCTGGGGCTGGGGCCTGGGACGCTGGGTGGGCCGGTGTGTAGTCGAGGCTAAATGGCCTAGTACGCTTAGTGTAGTATTTTGACGGGGATGGCGGGTTTCGGGTTCGGCTATTGCTCAAACGGGTTTGAACCCGCGAAATGTGTCGGGTTTTATACTTTACCCAGCAGCAGCCCCGCGGGGTTAAATAGATGTCCGTCCCCGTCCCCTAATAGGGTAAAAACCCGCGGGGACGCGGGTTTCGGGGCCCCATTGCCATCTTGAGACGGAACGGGAAGAAGCGCCGGTGTAAAAGGGTGCTTGTTTCAGCCATGGGCTTTCTAGGCCTTGGGCGTTCAGATCCAGCTCAACGGGCCTCGTGCTCTTGGATGGGGCTCGGCGTGGGGTTGCTGCTATATGGATCTGTAATCTGTTCCAGGGCAAATCCTATTTTGACGCTGCAGGCGCCGGTTACTATTGTTTCTACAAACCGGCACATAATTTCCTTCTACCACGACTCCTTTACCGTGCCCAACCCCGACTCCTTACCGTGCCACCCCCCCCCCCCCCCCCCCGGTTTCTGTCCCGTAGACAGGCAGGGCGGCTCTCTCTTCTTCCCCTCCACTTCCCCGCAGCTCGATTTCTCCCCGAGGGATCGAACCCTAACCAGGCGAATCGGAAGCGAAGATGAACCCTAATTCGACGACTCGTGCATCGATGACTTGTTCCCATGTGGGGAATCCTCTTCGATTCATCCCGTGATGGCTTCGGTTGGTTTGTCCCAGCGCGTGACGCCGCACAAAAAAACTAGCGCACGCACGAGAGACTTACGTTCTTTTTCCTTTTCTTTTTGTTTTTTCACTTTTGTTTTACTAGCAAACATGCCCGTGCGTTGCAATGGGAGACAAAAAAATCACACGCTGAATATGACTCAATACCCCGATATATGAGTGTCCTCTATTTTAACACGGTGGCTCACCATGTTGCCACTTATCTTTCTTCTCACCCTCGCTGATGATGGACGCGATGTCCACGTGATCGCAATGCATTCGACGTGGTAAATCCCAAGACGATGAGTTTGCCACTTCACGACACACTTGTCATTGTGTTGCGCAAGGGAATGTTTATAACTTTCAAAACAAATCTCATCGACCACGAACTACTCCCAATGCCTAGTCATATAAAGACTTTCCAAAAACTAACCAAATCCTAGACACAAAAGACTTTTGACCGGGAATAGTTTTCCAATCGACAAACATTTTCTTTAAAATTTGGCCTTTTCTTTTAAAATTTACAAACATTTGTTTTGTTTAGACAAACATTTTTTGAAATGCATGAATAGTTTTTGTATTCATGAACCTTTATTGACTGGGCAAAAAGATCAATCTATGAACTTTTTAAAAATTGGGGAATAAATTCTAAAATTTGCAAAAAAAATTGAATATTTTCAAAAATTTCATGGACTTTCTTTTCAGATTCACGAATATGTTCTGAATACACGATCATTTTTCAAAAACATGAACATTATTTTATTTCCCGACATTGTTTTTCCAAATTGTGATTTTTTTTATAATTTGGGAACAGTTTTGTAAAATCCCCAAGATTTTTTGAAACCATGAAAACTTTATGATTTCCCAAACATTTTTTTAATTCACAAATATTGTATGATTTCTCGAACAATTTTTTTCAAAACTCGCAACCTTTTGAATTTGCAGATCTCGAATTAATTTAAGGAAGGAAAGAACAAAAACAGAAATTGGAAAGAAAAAAAGGACAAAAATGCGAAAAGAAGGGGGCGTCACGCCCCGCGGGCCGGCCCATGAATGCCTACATGGAGGGAGGGGGGATGTGCGTGAGAAAAAGGAGTGGGAAAAACATCAGAATTTGTCCTCAATGGTGGGAGAGAAAGGCTTTAACCACTGCGCCGCTTAGTGTGTCTGCGTTATATACGAGGTACCATCTCTATAAGAAAACTATTATCCCCTAGCGCAAGGATAGGGTTTTTCTCTCCTCTGGCGATCCGATCGTCGTGAGTTTCACCTCTGGTACGGCGACCTTCATCCCCTGACCATCCTCTCCTGCCTTGGTGGTTAGCGGCTGGGTCGGGGTTTTCTTGTGGAATTTCTTCTCCGAAAGTGTCCTGATGCAGAGGGGGGAAGGTAGTGGATCTGCGGATCCCGTGGACAAACTGCTTGGCGGCTGCACCTCCATGAGGAGAAATATGAGGGCTTTACCTGGGAGGAGGTGACGGAACCACCAACGTGTGCCAAGTGGCTCGCCATTGCAAAGGTGCATACTATCAGAGGCTTTAGCTCTAGCGCTTTATTCGCAGACATGAGGTCTGCAACTCCGCATGGAATCCGGCCAAGAGAGTCATATGGAGGTGAGTGGACGATAACCTTTTCACGGTGCAATTCGGATGCCTAGGAGACTGGAACAAGGCGATGGTAATGGGCCCTTGGTTCTTTCGTAACCAGACGGTGCTTATGGAGGAATATGATGGGTTCTGTAACCCTAGATCGGTGGTCTTGGACAAAATCACTGTATGGGCTCAGGTACACAAGCTTCCGGACAACTATTTGCATGAGCAGATCATTAAGGGGATATGTCGCCCGATGGGGGAGGTAAAGGATGTTCAGATCATGCTACCTGCCGGTTTTGTGTGTGAATTCGTGAGGGCAAAAGTTAGTATGAAAGTGGAGAAGAAATTAACCCGTTTTGTGTCAATGACAAAGGATGAAGAAAAAGAATGGTACCAAGTAAAATATGAGAAGTTACCTATGTTCTGCGGAGTTTGTGGCCTAATGGGACATTGGTATGAGGAATGCGGCAATGGAGAGCATGATGAGGACAAGCTGGAATGGGGTGATTTCATACTAGCTGATGGTAGTCGTGGAAGGGGTAGAGGAAGGTCGGGAGGACGTGGCTCTGGTGGCTGGTCTGGATCAAGCCGAAAACCTTTTGGTAGAGGGGGTGGTAACGGAGATGATGGCTTTGGAAGAGGCAGAGGAAGAGGGGTAAATATACCCACACGGATTTGGCGTTTTAACGCTGTCTACTAGGGCACCCAAAACCAGGAAGCAAGTGGTGGGGCTACATCAGAGGTGATGCCCATGAGTCAAGATGTGAGGGCCAGTGATGGTGGAGTTCTGGGAAAAAGGCTAGCTCATGACACGGTGTCCACTGACTCGGATGTTCAGGATCCAACAGTTTTTGCAAAAGCTATTGTTCCAGCAGGGAAGAGTTCGAAAGTTGCAGCGATGGTTGACCAGTTCGATGGAAAAATGGCAGCCCTAGTGATCCTTTGAGGACACTGCAGAAAATTTTTAACAAGAAGAAGCTTAGAGGTGAAGATGGCGAGGCAGTGGTTGATAGGGACATGCCAACGATTGATGATGATAGATCGGCGGCTCCTCGCGAGGGAGACCGCCAGGCACAATGAGTATTCTATGTTGGAATTGCCGTGGTTTGGGCAATTGATACGTCCATTTTGCATCATGTTTTCCTACTATTCTTTATGATGTTTTTATGCATAATAATGTTTTTTGGAGTAATTCTAATGCCTTTTCTCTGATAATATGCAAGGTTCACACAAAGAGGGAGAATTCCGGCAGCTGGAAATCTGGACCTAAAAAAGCTACGTCGGGCTACCTATTCTGCACAACTCCAAATGAGCTGAAACTTCACGAGGAATTTTTATGGAATAAATAAGAATTATTGGAGTAAATAACTACCAGAGGGGGCCCACCAGGTGGGCACAACCCACCTGGGCATGCCAGGGAGCCCAGGCGTGCCCTGGTGGGTTGTGCCCTCCTCGGCCCACCTCCGGTGCCCCTCTTCTGGTATATAAGTCATTTTGACCTAGAAAAAAATAAGGAGAGGACTTTCGGGATGAAGCGCCGCCGTCTCGAGGCGGAACTTGGGCAGGAGCACTTTTGCCCTCCGGCAGAGCAATTCCGCCGGGGAACTTCCCTCCCGGAGGGGGAAATCATCGTCATCATCATCACCAACAACTCTCCCATCTTGGGGAGGGCAATCTCCATCAACATCTTCAACAACACCATCTCATCTCAAACCCTAGTTCATCTCTTGTGTTCAATCTTTGTACCGGAACTATAGATTGGTACTTGTGGGTGACTAGTAGTGTTGATTACATCTTGTAGTTGATTACTATATGGTTTATTTGGTGGAAGATTATATGTTCAGATCCGTTATGATATTTAATACCCCTCTGATCTTGAGCATGATTATCATTAGTGAGTAGTTACTTTTGTTCTTGAGGTCACGGGAGAAATCTTGTTGCAAGTAATCATGTGAACTTGATATGTGTTCGATATTTTGATGATATGTATGTTGTGATTCCCTTAGTGGTGTCATGTGAACGTCGACTACATGGCACTTCACCATATTTTGGGCCTAAGGGAATGCATTGTGGAGTAGTTATTAGATGATGGGTTGTGAGAGTGACAGAAGCTTAAACCCTAGTTTATGTGCTATTCCGTAAGGGACTGATTTGGATCCAAAAGTTTAATGCTATGGTTAGATTTATTCTTAATACTTTTCTTGTAGTTATGGATGCTTGTGAGGGGGTTAATCATAAGTAGGAGGTTTGTTCAAGTAAGAACAGCACCTAAGCACCGGTCCACCCACATATCAAATTATTAAAGTAGCGAACACAAATCAAACCAACGTGATGAAAGTGACTAGATGAAATTCCCGTGTACCCTCAAGAACGCTTTGCTTATCATAAGAGACCGTTTTGGCCTGTCCTTTGCCTCAAAAGGATTGGGCTACCTTGCTGCACTTTTGTTACCATTACCGTTACTTGCTCGTTACAAATTATCTTGCTACCAAACTACTCGTTACTTATAATTTCAGTGCTTGCAGACATTACCTTGCTGAAAACCGCTTGTCATTTCCTTCTGCTCCTCGTTGGGTTCGACACTCTTACTTATCGAAAGGACTATGATTGATCCCCTATACTTGTGGGTCATCAGCAATCCCGTGACAGTTTGGGAGGTACGCGATCTAGCGACCAAATTTGCCCTAGCCTTGCTATGCTTAGTTGAGACTCAAATTCAAAGTGCATGTGCTGAGATTTTAGCTCTTTCTTTTGGTTACAATAAATCTTTCGCTGTTAGTAGCTCCGGTCGGAGTGGTGGTCTTGTACTTTTTTGGAACAAGGAAATAAAACTTGAGGTGTTATGTTATTCGAAGTATCATATTGATGCAAAGGTGTCCGATCTTGGCCCTGCCCCATGGAGACTTTCATGTATCTATGGTGAGGCACAGGTAACAGAGAGATATAAAACTTGGGACACACTCCGTTCTTTGGTTGCATCATCAGGTGATCCCTGGGTTGCTATAGGCGACTTCAATGAAGTTCTTTTTCATTCAGAATATGAGGGGGTGGGCCAACGGAGCCAGGCGCAGCTGGATGGTTTTAGAGATGCTCTTGATGTCTGTGGTCTAATAGATCTGGGGCACACAGGGAGACAATGGACATTTGAAAAGAAAGTATCAGGTGGCTCCTACACGCGGGTTCGTTTAGACAGGGCAGTGGCCGACTCGGGCTGATGTACGCTTTTTCCTGCTGCTTCGGTAGAGCATGCGACAGCAGCATGCTCTGACCATACTCCCATAGTTCTGAAATTCTCTGACAATCTTGCTGAGAAGAAGGGTGCCAAACCTTTTAAGTATGAATTAATGTGGGAATCACACCCAGATTTGAAATATTTTGTGAATGAGGGATGGAAGAGCAGCCCTGGATGTTTATCAGTGGAGGAGCTGAAGGAGAAACTTAAACAATTATCTGGTGATCTATCTAGATGGGACCGTCAAACATTTGGGAATGTGAGACAAGAGATAAGACAAACGAAACATGAGTTGGAGATATTACGAGCTATCCTAGGCCGAACTGGACCCTTGGCTCAAGAGCTCAAGATCACAGAAAACTTGGTGGAATTATATCACCGTGAGGAGATCCTATGGAAGCAGAGGTCACGTGTAGACTGGCTAATTGGAGGAGACAAGAATACTAGATATTTTCACATCAGAGCAACAATGAGAAGGAGGAAGAATCTCATCAAATCATTGGTAAAAGGTTGGAAATATGCCCTAGAGGCAATAATAAAGTGGTTATTATTATATTTCTTTGTTCATGATAATCGTTTATTATCCATGCTATAATTGTATTGATCAGAAACTCAAATACATGTGTGGATACATAGACAACATCATGTCCCTAGTAAGCCTATACCGGACTAGCTCGTTGATCAAAGATGGCTATGGTTTCCTAGCCATAGACATGAGTTGTCATTTGATAATGAGATCACATCATTAGGAGAATGATGTGATGGACAAGACCCAAACTATAAACGTAGCATATGATCGTATCAAGTTTATTGCTATCGTTTTTCTGCATGTCAAGTATCTGTTCCTATGACCATGTGATCATGCAACTCACTAACACTGGAGGAATACCTTGTGTGTATCAAACATCGCAACATAACTGGGCGACTATAAAGATGCTCTACAGGTATCTCTGAGGGTGTCTGTTGAGTTGACATGGATCAAGACTAGGATTTGTCACTCCGTATGACGGAGAGGTATCTCGGGGCCCACTCAGTAATACATCATCACAATGAGCTTGCAAGCAATGTGACTAAGTAGTTGGTCATGGGATCTTGTATTACGGAACGAGTAAAGAGACTTACTGGTAACGATATTGAACTAGGTATGGAGATACCGACGATCGAATCTCGGGCAAGTAACATACCGATAGACAAAGGAAACTGCATACGGGATTGATTGAATCCTTGGCATCGTGGTTCGACCGATAAAGATCTTCATGGAATATGTGGGAACCAATATGGGTATCCAGGTCCTGCTATTGGTTATTGACCGGAGAGGTGTCTCGGTCATGTCCACATGATTCTCGAACCCATAGGGTCCGCATGCTTAACGTTCGGTGACGCTAGAGTAGTATTGGGATATTCACGTTGGTGACCGACTGTTGTTCAGAGTCCCGGATGAAATCCCGGACATCACGAGGAGCTCCGGAATGGTCCGGAGGTAAAGATTTATATATGGGAAGTCATATTTTGGCTACCGAAAAAGTTTTAGGTTTTACCGGTATCGTACCTGGAAGCTTCTGGAAGATTCTAGAAGGTTCTAGAAGGTTCTGGAGGGTTCTGGAGGAGTCCGGAAGGGTCCCTCCAGCACCTAGGGCATGCATGGGCTGTAAGGGGGTGTTTTATCCTTATTGGGCCAGGCACACCAGCCCCCTAAGGCCCATCCGCCTAGGGGAAGGGAAACCCTAAGGGGGAGGGCCCTCCACTTGGCTTGGAGGGCACTCCTCCCCCTTTAGACGCCTCCCCTCCTTGGAGGAGGGGCTAGGGTTGCGCCCCCAGCCCTCCAACACCCCTATATATAGTGGGGAGGAGGGGCAAGGGTTGGACACCACAATTCCCACGCCCTGCGTCCTCCTCTCTCTCCCGTTCTTCCTCGTTCGTAGTTCCGGAGGCACTTGGCGAAGCCCTGCTGGGATTGCTCCACCATGCCGTCCTGCTGGTTGAGATCCCATCTAGTTCTCCTACCTATCTTGCTAGATCAAGAAGGAGAAGACGTCATCGAGCCGCACGTGTGCTGAACGCGGAGGTGTCGTCCGTTCGGCTCTGGATCGGATTGGATCATGAAGAGTACGACTACATCAACCGCGTTTCTTAACGCTTCTGCTTAGCGATATGCAAGGGTATATATATGCAATCTCTCCTCTCGTAGATGTTCATGTCCTAGATCGATCTTGGTGATCGTAGGAAATTTTTTGTTTCCCATGCAATGTTCCCCAATAGTGATATCAGAGATAGGTCTTTGCGTAGATGACATCACAAGTAGAACACAAAGGAGTTTGTGGGCGTTGATATTCAGATTGCTTCCTTCCTTGGTCTTTTCTTGATTCAGCGATATTGTGGGATGAAGCGGCCCAGACCAACTTTACATGTCCACGTACATGAGACTGGTTCCATCGACTGATATGTGACTTTGTTGCATAAAGATGGCTGTCGGGTGTCTGTCTCTCCCACCTTAGTTGAATCAGATTCGACAAAGGCGATCCTTGTAGAAGGTTAAATAGCAACTTGCATATCACCATAGTGGCTTTGCGTAGGTAAGAATCGTTCTTGCTAGATACCCATAGCAGCCACGTAAAACATGCAACAACAATTAGAGGACGTCTAACTTGTTTTTGCAGGGTAGGTTGTGATATGATATGGCCAAAGATATGATGAGATATATTTGATGTATGAGATGATCATGTTTTGTAATAGTTTATCATGACTTGCATGTCGATGAATACGGCAACCGGCAGGAGCCATAGGGTTGTCTTTAATTATTGTATGACCTGCGTGTCAATCATTAAACACTCTGTAATGCTTTACTTTATCGCTAAGCGGTAGCAATAGTAGTAGAAGCATGGTTGGCGTGACAACCCTGATGGTGACACGATGATAGGGATCATGGTGTCATGCCAGTGACGATGGAGATCATGCCGGTGCTTTGGAGATGGGGATCAAAAGCACAAGTTGATGGCCATATCATGTCACTTATGATTTGCATGTGATGTTAATCCTTTTATGAATCTTATTTTGCTTAGGATTACTTTGAAACCTTCCATATAAGGTGATCCCTCACTAAAATTTCAAGATAAAATTGTGTTCTCCCCAAGTGTGCACCGTTGCGAAAGTTCGTCGTTTTGAAGCACCACGTGATGATCGGGTGTGATAGACTCTACGTTCGCATACAACGGGTGCAAGCCAGTTTTGCACATGCGGAACACTTGGGTTAAACTTGACGAGCCTAGCATGTACAGACGTGGCCTCGGAACTCAAGAGACCGAAAGGTCGAATACAAGTCATATAGTAGATATGATCAACATAGAGATGTTCACCATTGAAACCACCTCATCTCACGTGATGATCGGACTTGGGTTGGTGAATTTGGATCGTGTTACACTCGGACAACCGGAGGGATGTTGATTTGAGTGGGAGTTCTTAAGTAATGTGATTAATTGAACTCTTTATCATGAACAATAGTCTAAACTATCTTTGCAAACTATGTTGTAGATCAATGGCTCGCGCAGTAGCACCCCTGAATTTCAATGCGTTCCTAGAGAAAGCTAAGATGAAAGATGATGGAAGCAACTTTGTAGACTAGGCCCGTAATCTAAGGATTATCCTCATGGCTTCCCATAAGTCTTATGTCCTTGATGCACCGCTTGGTGCACCACCCCCTCCAGCGACTATGGACGTTGTGAACGCCTGGCAGTCGCGTGTTGATGACTACTCAATAGTTCAGTGCGCCATGTTGTATGGCTTAGAACCAGGACTTCAAAGGCGTTTTGAATGTCATGGAGCATATGAGATGTTCCAGGAGTTGAATTTTATTTTTGAGAAGAATGCCCGGATCGAGAAGTATGAAACCTCCAATAAGTTCTATGCTTGCAAAATGGAGGAGAATAGCTCTGTTAGTGAGCACATACTCAGAATGTCTGGGTATTACAACCGTCTGGCTGAGTTGGGAGTTGAGCTCCCGCCTGAAGCGGTCACTGACAGAGTTCTCCAATCGCTACCACCTAGCTACAAGAGCTTTGTGTTGAACTATAACATGCAAGGGATGAACAAGTCAGTCTTCGAGCTGTACGCAATGCTGAAAGTCGCGGAGTCAGACATCCAGAAGGAGCATCAAGTGTTGATGGTCAATAAAACCACTAGTTTCAAGAAGGGAACGGGAAAGAAGGGAAACTTCAAGAAGGGTGGCAAAGCAGTTGCTCCTCCTCCCATGAAGAAACCCAAGGCTGGACCCAAGCCAGAAACTGAGTGCTTCTATTGCAAGGGAACTGGCCACTGGAAGCGGAATTGCCCCAAGTATCAGGCCGACAAGAAGAGGGCTAACGTCAACAAAGGTATATATGATATACATGTTATTGATGTGTACCTAATGTTGGAAATATGCCCTAGAGGCAATAATAAATTAGTAATTATCATATTTCCCTGTTCATGATAATCGTTTATTATCCATGCTAGAATTGTATTGATTGGAAACTCAAATACATGTGTGGATACACAGACAACAATATGTCCATAGTAAGCCTCTACCAGACTAGCTCGTTGATCAAAGATGGCTATGGTTTCCTAGTCATAGACATGAGTTGTCATTTGATAACGGGATCACATCATTGGGAGAATGATGTGATGGACAAGACCCAAACTACAAACGTAGCACATGATCGTATCAAGTTTATTGCTATCGTTTTCTGCATGTCAAAGTATATGTTCCTATGACCATGAGATCATGCAACTCACTGACACCGGAGGAGTAACTTGTGGGTACCAAACATCGCAACGTAACTGGGTGACTATAAAGGTGCTCTACAGGTATCTCCAATGGTGTCTATTGAGTTGGCATGGATCAAGACTGGGATTTGTCACTCCGTATGACGAAGAGGTATCTCAGGGCCCACTCGGTAATACAACATCAAGAAAAATTTGCAAGCAATGTGACTAATGGGTTAGCCATGGGATCTTGTATTACGAAATGAGTAAAGAGACTTGCCGATAACGAGATTGAACTAGGTATGGAGATACCGACGATCGAATCTCGGGCAAGTAACATACCGATAGACAAAGGGAGTTGCACACGGGATTAACTGAATCCTTGACATCGAGGTTCGACCAATAAGATCTTCGTAGAATATGTGGGAACGAATATGGGCATCCAGGTCCCACTGTTGGTTATTGACCATAGAGGTGTCTCGGTCATGTCTGCATAGTTCTCGAACCCGCAGGGTCTACACACTTAACGTTTGGTGACGATATAAGTATAGTTGAGTCATTATGGTGGTTACCGAAGGTTGTTCGGAGTCCCGGATGAGATCCCGGACATGGCGAGGAACTCCGGAATGGTCCGGAGGTGAAGATTGATATATTGGACGAAGGGTATTGGAGTCCGGAAGTGTTCCAGGGGTACCGGGTGATGACTAGCTTGACCGAAAGGGGTTTCGGGAGGCTCCGGCAAGTGTTGGGGGGCCTCATGGCCTACAAGAGGGGGCACACCAGCCCACTAAGGGGTTGTGCGCCCCCAAGCCCCCTTTCCACATTGCTTGAGGAGGTGGGGCACCTCCCTAGGGTTTCCTCCACTTGCCTTGGGGGCCAAGGCACCTAGTAGGAGGTGCCCAAACCCATCTAGGGTTTCCCCTTGGTGGCCGCCACCCCTAGATGGGATCTAGGGGCGCCCCTCCGTCCACCCTTCCCCCTATATATAGAGGAGGGGAGAGAGGGCAGTCGGACCCATACAGATCTATTCGTGCCACGGCGCTGCTCCTCCTCTCCCTCATAGCCATCTTCTTCTCCATAGTGCTTAGCGAAGCTCTGCTGAGATTTCTCCACCACCACCGCCACCACGCCGTCGTGCTGCCGGAGGACTCGAGCTACTACTTCACCATCACTCACTGGATCGAGGAGGTGAAGGCGTCATCAAGCCGTACGTGTGTTGAACACGGAGGTGCCGTCCGTTCGGCACTAGATCGGGAGTTCGCGGGACGGATCGTGATTGGATCGCGAAGACGTTTGACTACATCAACCGCGTTTTTTAACGCTTCCGCTTAGTGATCTACAAGGGTATGTAGAAGCAATCTCTCCTCTCGTAGATGGTCATCTCCTAGATTGGATCTTGGTGAGCGTAGGAAATTTTTTGTTTCCCATGCAACGTTCCCCAACAATGGTATCAGAGCTAGGTCTATGCGTAGATGACATCACGAGTAGAACACAAAGGTATTTGTGGGCGTTGATATTCATATTGCTTCCTTCCTTGGTCTTTTCTTGATTCAGTGGTATTGTGGGATGAAGCGGCCCAGACCAACTGTACATGTCCACGTACATGAGACCGGTTCCATCGACTGACATGTGACTTTGTTGCATAAAGATGGCTGGCGGGTGTCTGTCTCTCTCACCTTAGTTGAATCGGATTCGACAAAGGCGGTCCTTGTAGAAGGTTAAATAGCAACTTGCATATCACCATTGTGGCTTTGCGCAGGTAAGAATCGTTCTTGCTAGATACCCATATATAGCAGCCACGTAAAACATGCAACAACAATTAGAGGACGTCTAACTTGTTTTTGCAGGGTATGTTGTGATATGATATGGCCAAAGATATGATGAAATATATTTGATGTATGAGATGATCATGTTTGTAATCGTTTATATCGACTTGCATGTCGATGCATACGTGAAAGGATCGAGAAGAGGTGTCTAGAGGGGGGGTGATTAGACCCTCAACAAATAAAGGTGGCAATTTTTAAGTTCTTCAAGTTGAGGTGGAGTTTTAGCACAAGTTTAAACATTTACAATACATATCAAGCAAGAATGGCAAGAGTATATGAGCAGCGGAAAGTAAAGCATGCAACTTGCAAGAATGTAAAGGGATGGGATTGGAGTGTGCAAACGCAATTGGAGACACGGAGATTTTTGGCGTGGTTCCGATAGGTGGTGCCATCGTACGTCCACGTTAATGAAGACTTCAACCCACGAAGGGTAACGGTTGCGCGAGTCCATGGAGGGCTCCACCCACGAAGGGTCCACGAAGAAGCAACCTTGTCTATCCCACCATGGCCATCGCCCACGAAGGACTTGCCTCACTAGGGTAGATCTTCACGAAGTAGGCGATCTCCTTGCCCTTACAAACTCCTTGGTTCAACTCCACAATCTTGACGGAGGCTCCCAAGTGACACCTAACCAATCTAGGAGACACCACTCTCCAAAAGGTAATAGATGGTGTGTTGATGATGAACTCCTTGCTCTTGTGCTTCAAATGATAGTCTCCCCAACACTCAACTCTCTCTCACAGATTTGGATTTGGTGGAAAGATGATATGAGTGGAAAGCAACTTGGGGAAGGCTAGAGATCAAGATTCTTATGGTTGGATTGGAATGTCTTGGTCTCAACACATGAGTAGGTGGTTCTCTCTCAGAAAATGAATGCTGGAAGTGTAGGCACATTCTGATGGCTTTCCTCACGAATGGAGGAAGGGTGGAGGGGTATATATAGCCTCCACACAAAATCTAACCGTTACACACAATTTACCAAACTCGGTGGGACCGAATAGTGAAACTCGGTCAGACCGATTTAGTTCAAAAATGTGAACGTTAGGATTTTTGGTGGGACCGATATGATCAACTCGGTGGGACCGACATGCTAGGGTTAGGGTAAAACCTCATCTCAGTTTGACCGATTACACAAACTCGGTGAGACCGATTTTAGTAATAAGCAAATAGAGAGTTGGCCAAGCAAACTCGATGGGGCCGACTACCTATTTCGGTGAGACCGAAATATTGCAGTAGGCAACAGAGAGTTTGCAAGCCCATCTCAGTGAGACCGAGATCCCATCGGTGAGACCGAACTGATTAGGGTTTCTGGCAGTGGCTATGTCAAGTGAACTCGGTGGCACCGGATAGATCAAATCGGTGGGGCCGAGTTTAACTTTAGGTTTAGGACATATTTGGAAATGAGAAAGTGGTTGAGGGCTTTAGGAGCATATCACTAAGCACTTTGAGCAAGCAAGCCATTAAGCAACACCTCATCCCCTTTTAATAGTATTGGCTTTCCTATGGACTCAATGTGATCTTGGATCACTAAAATGAAAAGAGTAGAGTCTTGAGCTTGAGCCAATATGTGTCCTTAGCATCTTGAAGGGGTTCCACATCCTCTTGTCCTACCACTCCACTGTTGAACTTATCTGAAATATACTAGATAAAAGTATTAGTCCAACAAGAGATATGTTGACATTAATTACCAAAATCATCCAGGGAGCACTTGTGCTATCAATCTCCCCCTTTTTGGTAATTGATGACAACATACATCAAAGCTTTAGATAAAGATACAAGGAATAGCAAGTAAAGCTTTGGAAAGACATGTAACATGCATAGGCTCCCCCTACATGTATGCAATCATGTGAAGATAGAATATAATACCATGTGAATGCATAAGCATGACAGAGCAGGCAATGAGTTACATGTATCTTGGCTATATGCATCAGAGCAAATGGTGTGAATATAGGAAGTGTACCTCAATGTTCATGATTCCTTCTTGCAAACAATATGTACATCAGCAAGAGATCATCATGCACATGAGTGTGATGCATATACTTACCTTGCGGTCATGAGCTGGCTTTGGAAGAGATGAACCTGAGTAAACAAGGTTAGATAACACAGGAATATCTACTAAGCAGAGCAAGAACAGGAAACCACAAGAGTACCAAGACTGGGATGACATGTAGTGAGTGAGTACTTAGTACTCTATTTGGATATTGACATGTCCCCAAAGAGTAAAGATATGCAATGAATTCCAAAGATTTTCTTCCCTTAGAAATGAGCTCTCTCTCCCCCTGAATCTTATATATTAGATAATGGGAGAAGATAGGGAAAAGAAAATCAGAGCAAAAACAAAATCAGAGTAAAACAATCATAATAAACATAACACATACTAACATGTCTTTCCCCTCTTGAAGACATGTGACTTCTCTCCTCTATGGAAAATAAGCATCTGGAGAAGCTTAAGGTGTGCATTCTCTCTTATGTGATAAGCTTTGATGTGCTCTTTCTCCCCCTTTAACATCAATTTCCAAGAAGGGATCTTCTGGAGCATGAGTCAAGTAGGTTTGGTCCTTGAGTCACAGTACAAAGCAACATGTAATATAAGATGCTGGTAGAGGACAAGAATCATCGAGTGGAGCTGGAACAAATATGCAGGATGCAAATGGCAAAGTGTTTTCTCAGTATTGAATTCGGTTACTCCGAGTTGTTTGCTTCGGTGGTACCGAGTTGTTTCGGTTTGGCCAAGAAGAACAAATCGGTGAGGCTGATTTCAACACAGAGAGAAAACAATTGTCATCTCAGCTCACTTAGGCAAATAAGATCTCACAAGGATTTGCAAGGAATTAACTGAAAGATTTGCAATGAATTAGATGCAGGGAATGCAGAAAATAATCAGAGAAAAGAAAAGAAATCTAGATGAAGTTTTTTTTTGAAAGGGGAATATGTATGCAAGAAACAAATGCGAAAACACAGAAAAACACAAGAGAGCTTCATCTAGAATTGGTCGGTGACAAAGTCACCTATGTTAGAGTATATTGACTTAGGAGTCAAGTGAAGACACTTGATCATAGGTCATACTCGTCATTTCAGCTCAAAATGGGGTTACCATTTTTGTTCAAGCATTTTGATGTATTCTCATCTTGTTGAGCTGCTTTAACCCATGTCTTGGGGTAAAGGTTCTCTAAGATGGAATATCATACCTTGGGTGGTGGTGTTGATCTTGATCATGTAGTTGAACTTGTGTGGGATGCTCAAGGTTGATGTAGTTCATCAAGAGTTGGGAGCACCACTTGTAGTTTGAGTTCATCTTCCTACATGGGTTAGTCTTGCAAGGAAAAGCACTTGTGTATCCAAAATGACAAACATGATATTGATACCACATGAAATTTGATATAAAGAAGTTGTCAAAGGATATATTGAAAGGATTCATGCTTCCTTGTCTTCAACCACCATATTGTAGAGACTTGGTGATGTAGAGATTGCTCAAGATGTGAGTGAGTTGCAATCTCATAGACTTTGGCTTATCCAAGTACCTACAAGGGTTAGATGACATGCAAGAGTACAAATATAGATCCAAGACATATGATCATCTTCATAAGAGAAACATCAAGGATTAGTCGAAACTCATGCCTTGCATGTATCCAAATGGAGTTTCTACTCCAAGTTTGAAGCATCAATGATGTTCAATTCACCTCTCAACCGGCAAAAAACTTTCTCATCAAGCGGTTTGGTGAATATATCCGCCAATTGCTTATCGGTACGAGCATGCTTAAGATCGATGTCTCCTTTAGCAACATGATCTCGAATGAAGTGATGACGAACTTCAATATGGTTAGTTCGAGAATGTTGCACGGGATTGTGAGCAATCTTAATAGCACTTTCATTATCACAAAGCAATGGAACATGTTTCACATATATCCCATAATCTTTAAGAGTTTGGGTCATCCAAAGTAATTGAGCACAACATGAACCGGCGGTAATGTATTCCGCTTCGGCGGTGGATAAGGATACCGAGTTTTGTTTCTTGGAGGACCAAGACACAAGAGATCTACCAAGAAATTGACAAGTACCCGAAGTGGACTTTCTATCAACCTTGTCTCCGGCATAGTCCGAATCGGAGTAGCCAACAAGATCAAAAGAAGACCTCTTAGGATACCAAATGCCAAAGTTTGGTGTGTGAATTAAGTATCTCACTATCCTTTTCACAGCCTTAAGATGACATTCTTTGGGGGCCGCTTGATATCGTGCACACATGCACACACTTAGCATAATATCGGGACAGGAGGCACATAGATATAACAATGAACCAATCATAGAGCGGTAAACCTTTTGGTCAACCGGTTTGCCATCCTTAGTCAAGTCAAGATGTCCACTAGTAGGCATGGGTGTATTCATACCTTTGCTTTCTTGCATGTTGAACTTCTTGAATAGGTCCTTGGTATACTTTGTTTGGGAAACAAAGGTACCCTCCTTAGTTTGCTTGATTTGCAAACCAAGAAAGAACTTGAGTTCACTCATCATAGACATCTCAAACTTCTCCGACATTAGCCTTCCAAACTTTTCACTAAAATGAGGGTTAGTCGAACCAAATATGATATCATCCACATAAATTTGGCACACAAATAATTCACCATTAACCCTTTTAGTAAAAAGAGTAGAATCAATTTTTCCAATCTCAAAGCCTTTTTCAATAAGGAATTTAGTCAAGCATTTATACCACGCTCTAGGAGCTTGTTTAAGACCATAAAGAGCTTTGTGAAGTTTGTAAACATGGTTGGGTTTCTTAGGATTAACAAAGCCGGGAGGTTGTTTAACATAAACTTCCTCCTCAATTTCACCATTTAGAAAAGCACTTTTAATGTCCATTTGATATAATGTGATATCATGATGATTGGCATAAGCAAGTAAGATGCGTATGGACTCAAGTCTAGCAACGGGGGCATATGTCTCACCATAGTCCATACCTTCGACTTGAGTGTAGCCTTGAGCGACGAGATGGGCCTTGTTGCGTACAACTTGTCCATCTTCATCTTGCTTATTCCGAAACACCCATTTGGTACCAATGACATTGTGCTTCTCATCGGGCTTTTCAATCAACGTCCACACTTGGTTCCTCTCGAAATTGTGTAGCTCTTCATGCATAGCGTTCACCCACTCCGGATCATCAAGCGCTTCTTCAACCTTCATAGGTTCAATGCTAGAGATGAATGAATAGTGTTCACAAAAATTAGCCAAACGAGTTTTAGAGCGAGTGATTCTCCCGGTTTGAATATCATCAAAGATTTGTTCGACGGGATGATCTCTTGAGACTCTTGCTCTAACTCGTGAGAGCTTTTGTTTGGGTCGGGGTGGAACATATTCTTCACCATCTTGTTCTTCCTCTTGGCCTTCTTTGTTATTGGTGTTGTTGTTCTCTTGTGGAGGTGGAGAAGGAGGTTGATGAGGTTCATCTTGGTGTACATCCTTGTTTTCATCATCTTGGCGTGTCCCACTTGTGGATGCTTCCGAGTTAACTCGTGGTTCACCTTGTCGTGAGGTAGAAGCTTCCACTTGGATGGATGAGGTACTCTCCTTCACCTCCATTGGACGAATCTTGCCAATAGACAAGTCTTGGATTGCTTCCGAAGGGTCTTTGTCTCCTACATCAATTGGCAATTGCTCTACTTGCGAGCCGTTAGATTCATGTGGAACAAGATCAGTAAGAGCTCCTGAGGCGCGATGCTCAGGAGCCCCCCCTTTAACGTGCAAGTGAATTGCATGAAAAAGGGACGGACGGCGGGGCCACCCGTGGCTAAACTCCATGGATTCCTGCGGGTTAGTCCGAGAGGAGAGTATAACTCATAATCGCGCTTGCTGTCCTGCCGCTGATCTTTCCACAAGAAGATGAAGGCACTGAGGATCTGGTGAGGTGACATGCGCGGGGCAGGCCGCGAGCCAGAGCTCGATCTCTCAGATTTGTCAGCGTTGCAAGGATGGACCCGAGCACAAGCGCCGTGCCAGCATGTGTAGCCCCCGTTGCGGAATGAGCAAGAGGCTGGTCAGTAATGCGGGAGGCCGCGGAGGCGATCAAACACCAGGCAAGCAGGTGATAACATAAATGGACTCATGGATAAGGTAGAGCTAGTTCTGATAGATGCAAAACGATACATGCCGCAGGGACGGACCCACGCGGCTTGGGGATAATGCAGCCCGAGGGGCGCCCCCAACTGAACAAACCAGAAAATGTCACCTGGCACCGTTGCTGAAGAGATGTTGGAGTAGCTGAAGATGCGTGCTGCAGAAGTCGCTCCTCATGAGCCGCCCAGGCCGTGAACCTCGGGAGGCTTTGGGGGCCCGGGGGGCTCGCGAGGATCCATCTCCTCCTCTGAGAGGATTGCCTGGCTTCTGGCCTCATGAGCCGCCAGGACGCCCCGCATGTGGCAATGGAATGCAGCAGCTGCGCTCGGCAAGCCCAAAGGCATGTGAACATAGCTGTGAGGGGGACCCTCGCATCGGCCAGCGCGGGACAGCCAGAAGCGCTCCTGAGATGCGGCCCTGTTGAGCCCTGGGATGTTGACGCAGACACACAGCTCGCTGTCCTCGCCGGGACAAGGAGCCGTGTGGGGTGGTGGGCGATGGTCGCCTCGCATAGCTCTTGCCTCCTGAAGCTCCTCGATTGCCTTGGTGATGAACTCCTGAGCACCTGGCACCTCGCGCCTTGTATCCTCTTGGCGGAAGCGCGCGCTGAAGCACGCCTCCACATGGTGCCCGAGCGCCTCCCTTGTGACGTTGGCCAGGTCAGAGGCCCTCCAAAGGAGAGCCCTCGAGCCCAGCCTGAGAGGGGCGCTGAGTGTGCCTTCCTATGCGAGAGAGGGAGGCACCCCGTCAGTGGGCGCTGGGCCTGAGGTGGTGCCGCTAGACACCCCGCCCTCCTGAGGTCCTTGGCGGAGCAGCTGCTTCTTCATCTTGGGGACAGCCTCAGGAGGGTAGACGGCGCCATCATCGTCTGGGTTCTCGACCACCGCAACCTGGTAGGTGCGCTCGAGAGAGCACACCACGTCCTTCTCCTCGCAGGCGACCATGATGACGCCGCAACTCCCTGGCATCTTGAGGACATTGTAATCATGATGAGTCACCGCCATGAACTTGGCCAGGGCCGGATACCCAAGGATGGCGTTGTATGGAAGGCGAATGTGGGCAACGTCGAAGTCGATGAGCTCGGTGCGGTAGTTGTCGCGCTTGCCGAAGGTGACAGGGAGGCGGATCTGCCCTATCGGGGTGGTGGAGCCGTCGGTCACTCCTGAGAAAGGCTTGGTAGGCTACAGCTGGTCGTAGCGCACCTGGAGTCGGTCGAATGTCTCGATGGAGAGAACATTGAGCCCCGCACCGCCATCGATGAGAGTCTTGGTGACGAGCACGTTGCTGATGGTAGGCGAGCAGAGCATCGGGAGAGCGCTGGCAGTTGCCGTGCACTTGAGCTGGTCGGATGAGCTGAAGGTGATGGTGCACTTGGACCACCTGAGCGGTCGCGTTGCCTCGAGCTTGGGGAGGGCTGCGTTCACCTCACGGGCAAACTGCTTGAAGATGCGATGAGAGGCAGGGGCCTGAGCGCAGCCCAGGATGCAGGCGATGGCACGAGGCTCCTGGAAGCCCCCAGCCCCCTCGTCCTGGTGGTGGTCGTCGTTCCTTCTTGGTGGTGGCGGCAGTGGAGGAAGGCCAGCGTTGCCCTGAGGATGGTCCTCACGAGGCTGGTCCCTCCAGGGGCCCTCGCGAGGCTGGCCCTGCCAGCAGTCCTCACGAGGCTGATCGCGCCATTCTTGGCGGGGGTCGCGGCCGTCCCAACGTCCTCCACCTCGGCCTCCTCCGTGGTTGTAGCCTCGATCGCTGCGCTCAGGGCGACGACCAAGGAGCCCGTCGCGGATGGCCCTGAGCTCCTAGCAGTCATTGGTGTTGTGGCTATGCATGTTGTGGAAGACGTAGAACGGGCGGCTGCCCTTGGACGACTCTGGGTGGTTGCAGCCGCGCTTCATCTCTGGCTCGACCGTGAGCACGGCCGGTCGCTTGTGCTTCACGTCCTTGGCTTTGGCCTTCTTGTCTTCTGGGTCAGCCTCTAGGAGCTCCAGGAGAGAGAGGCGACCTTCCTCAGCTCTCGCACACTTGGTTGCCATGTTGAACATCTCTAGAGCCGTGCACAGGTCCTCATGTATGGCGAGCTCCTCCTTCATCTTGACGTCACGGACGCCATCAGTGAACGCTGAGATGATGGCCTCGTCCGACACCTTGGGGATCTTGAGGCGGACGCTGTTGAAGCGCTGGATGTACTTCTGCAAGGTCTCTCCTGGCTGCTGCTTGATGCGCCGCAGGTCACCGCAGCCGGTGGACGGTCGCGAGTGCCCTGGAAGTTGGCGACGAAATGCTCCCGCATTTCGTCCTAGGAGGAGATCGATCCCGCGGACAGGTTCAGGAGCCACGAGCGCGCACCATCCTTGAGGGCCATGGGAAACCAGTTCGCCATAACCTTCTCGTCACCGTTGGCTGCCTCGATGCTCAGCTCGTAGAGCTGCAGGAACTCGGCAGGATCGGGGGTGCCGTCGTAGCGCGGAGGCAGGTCGGGCTTGAACTTCCCCGGCCAGACGACGCTGCGAAGCTCCGGAGTGAACACGCGGCAACCCGCTGTGGTCACGGGAGCCCGTCGTGGAGGTGGAGCCTGGTCTTAGCGCTCGCGCGCCACCGCTGCAGGCGGCGCGCGGTCTTGTCGTGGCAGTGCTGGGAGTGCACGAGCATCTTCTTGCGGCCGCTGCACCACCTGGCAGCTTTCTTCCTCACGTGCCGGCGCCCTGCGCGGTGGGTCGGGCCGCGGGGCCTCGCGCCTTAGCTTGAGGGCGACGTCTTGACGGGGAGGTGGAGGAGGTGCTCCGTGGGCTACGTCACCCGCAGCAGGCGGCGAGTGAGGCAGCGAGCGAGATGATGCAGGAGAGTCCCCGACGGCGCTGACAAGCTCGCCGATGCGGTCCAGCCAGTCTTCGTAGAGGTCATCGACGGGGCGGTAGCGCAGGAGCTCACGCGCCATGAGCAACGCAGCCTGCGCGTTTGCCGGCCCGCGACGAGCATGAGACGACGAACCAGCCGGAGTAAGTGACGGGGTGGCGGTGCATCCATCCCGCCGCACAGAAGGGTGCAGCGACGAAGCTTGCTGCTCGTGCATCGCGGGGCCAGTGGCGGCGTTTGCCACTAGAGACGGGGGGCGGCGAGGGCAGCCGTCACCCGCCGGCGCCGTCTAAGCGACGCGGGCGGCGAGGGCGGCCCGGCGCTCAGCACGAGCTCGACGAGCGTCAGCCATGGAAGTGGTGGAGCGGTGGTGGATCGACCGGCGGAAGAGAGGCTCCGACGCATCCCTACCTGGCGCGCCAAATGTTGGATTTCGGGTTCCGCAAACCCTTGAGAGGTTCGAACTCTGGGGTGCATGTGAAGAACTCGTCCTCCCCAGTCTGCCTACTCACTAATCTCATAGCCTAGCTCGACGAACTGTAAGGAAAAGAGACACAGCAGTTTACCCAGGTTCAGGCTACCTTGCGGTGTAAAACCCTACTCCTGCTTTGTGGTGGACTGGCCTCGAGGGGCTGAGGATGAACTAGTACAGTGGCGAACAGCCTCAGGAGGAGAGGTGTTCTTGAGCTCGGGTGAGCTGGTGGAGTGAGGGTGATCTGAATGATCCGTCGATCCCCCCCTCCTACGGTGGTGGCTAAGTCCTATTTATAGTGGCCTTGGTCCTCTTCCCAAATGAAAGGCGGGAAGGGATCCCACAACGGCCAAATTCGAAGGGAGACAGCTAGTACATGCTATCCTGACAATAGTAGTCTTCGCCTGCAAAAGCCTCTGGTTGTGACGCCGTGGTGGGCTCGGTGATGACCTCCGTCCTGTCGTCCTGGCGGTCTTGGTCTTGTTGCACGGGAATAGAAACCTTTGGCTGATTCCTCGGGACTCCACGCCTGCGCTCGCCTCTTTAGCACCGAAGAGGAAACTGGTACACTGCACCCGCTGACGCTTGCCTGGCCTTGGTCGTCATGGCTCACGTCATCCGGGCCTCATGAGGTGAGGCTTGCATAGAGATCTCTGCTCCTCGGGAGCCAGCCTGAGGAGGCCACTCCTCATGGAGGTCTTGGTGCCGTCCGCCTCGCGAGGCTTGGCCCCTCGCGAGGGTCTTGAGTTGTTGTTGTTGAAGCTGGGCCGTACCAGGCCGTCGATGGAGCCACGCCGTGGGCCGCAGGCAGGCAAGTCTGGGTACCCCCGTTCCCAGAACGCCGACAGCTCCCTGTTTTAACACGTTCCTAGAGAAAGACTAAGTTGAAAGACATTGTAAGCGATTATGCGGAGTAGGGCCGTAGTCTGAGGATTGTCCTCACTACTGCACAGAAGGCTTATGTCCTTGATGCACCGCTCGGTGTGCCAACCCCTCTAGCGTCGTGTGTGGATGTTGTGAACATCTGGCAGACACGTTCTGATGACTACTTGATAGTTTAGTGCGCCATGCTTTACGGCTTAGAATTGGGGCTCCAAAGGCATTTTGAACACCATGGAACATATGAGATGTTCCAAGAGTTGAAATTGGTATTTCAGGCTCATGCCCGTGTTGAGAGGTATGACACCTCTGACAAGTTCTTTGCCTACAAGATGGAGGAGAATAGCTCAGCCAGTTAGCATGTGCTCAGAATGTCTGGGTGCTATAATCGCTTGAATCAAGTGGGAGTTAATCTTCCAGATAAGATAGTGATTGACAGAGTTCTCCAGTCACTATCACCAAGCTACTGGAGCTTCATGATGAACTATAACATGCAAGGGATGGAGATGATCCCAGAGCTGTTCGCGGTGCTTAATGTCACGAAGGTAGAAATCAAGAAGGAGCATCAAGTGTTGATGGTTGACAAGACCACTGGTTTCAAGAAGGGCAAGGGCAAGAAGGGAAACTTCATGAATGGCAAGCCAGTTGCCGCTCCAGTGAAGAAACCCAAGGTTGAACCTAAACCTGAGACTAAGTGCTTCTATTGTAAGGGGAACGGTCACTGGTAGCGGAACTACCCCAATAGATAAGAAGGCTGGCAACTTCAACAATAGTATATTTGATATACGTGTTATTGATGTGTACCTTACAAGTACTCCTAGTAGCACCTGGGTATTAGATACCGGTTCAGTTGCTAATATTGGTAACTCAAAACAAAAGCTACGGAATAAACGGAGACTAGCTAAGCACGAGGTGATGATGTGTGTTGGAAGTGTTTCCAAGGTTGATGTGATCACCATCGCACGCTCCCTCTACCTTCGAGATTTGTGTTGAACCTAGATAAATGTTATTTGGTGTCTATGTTGAGAATGAACATGATTAGATCGTGTTTATTGCAATACGGTTATTCATTTAAGTCAAAGAATAATGGTTATTCTGTTTACATGTATAATACCTTCTATGGTCATGCACCCAAGGTGAATGGTTTATTGAATCTCGATCGTAGTGATACACATGTTCATAACATTGAGGCCAAAAGATGTAGAGTTGATAATTATAATACCACTTTCTCGTGGCGCTGCCGCTTAGGTCATGTTGGTGTAAAGCGCATGAAGAAACTCCATGCTGATGGACTTTTGGAGTCGCTTGATTTTGAATCACTTGACACATACGAACCATGCCTCATGGGCAAGATGACTAAGACCCCGTTTTCGGGAACAATGGAACGGGCAATTGACTTGTTGGAAATCATACATACTGATGTGTGTGGCCCGATGAGTGTTGACGCGCGCGGTGGATATCATTACTTTATCACCTTCACCGATGATTTGAGTAGATATGGGTATATTTACTTGATGAAGCATAAGTTTGAAACATCTAAAAAGTTCATGCAATTTCAGAGTGAAGTTGAGAATCATCGTAACAAGAAGATCAAATTGCTATGATATGATCGAAGGGGAGAGTATCTGTGTTATGAGTTTGGCAATCACTTAAGACAATGTGGAATTGTTTCACAACTGACGCCGCCTGGAACACCACAGCGTAATGGTGTGTTCGAACGTCGTAATCGTACCTTATTGGATATGGTGCATTCTATGATGTCTCTTGCCGATATATCACTATCGTTTTGGGGTTATGCATTAGAGACAACAACATTCACTTTAAATAGGGCACCATCTAAGTCCGTAGAGACGACACCGTATGAAATGTGGTTTGGCAAGAAACCTAAGTTGTTGTTCCTTAAGGTTTGGGGCTGCGATGCTTATGTCAAAAGGCTTCAGCCGGAAAAGCTTGAACCCAAAGCGGACAAATGCGTCTTCATAGGATACCCAAAGGAGATGATTGGGTATGCCTTCTATCTCAGATCCGAGGGCAAAGTGTTTGTCGCTAAGAATGGGTCCTTTCTCGAGAAAGAGTTTCTCTCGAAAGAATTGAGTGGGAGGAAGATAGAACTTGATGAGGTTGTTGAACCTCTACATCAACCAGTGAGTAGTGAAGTGCAGAAAGATGTTTCTGTGACACCTACGTCAGTTGAAGAGGAAGCTAATGATAGTTATCATGAAGTTTCGGATCAAGTTACTATCGAACCTCGTAGGTCGACAAGGATACGTACTACTCCTGAGTGGTACGGTAACCCTGTCTTAGAGGTCATGTTGTTGGACAACGACGAACCTACGAGCTATGGAGAAGCGATGGTGGGCCCGGATTCCAACAAATGGCTAGGAGCCATGAAATCCAAGATAGGATCCATGTATGAGAACAAAGTATGGACTTTGGTGGACTTGCCCGATGATCGGCAAGCCATTGAGAATAAATGGATCTTTAAGAAGAAGACAGACGCTGATGGTAATGTCACCATTTATAGAGCTCGACTTGTCGCAAAGGGTTTCCGACAAGTTCAAGGAGTTGACTATGATGAGACTTTCTCACTCTTAGTGATGCTAAAGTCTGTTGGGATTATGTTAGCAGTTGTTGCATTTTCAATTACGAAATCTGGCAGATGGATGTCAAAACAAAGTTTCCTTGACGGTTTCCGTGAGGAAAGGTTGTATGTGATACAACCAGAAGGTTTTGTCGATCCTAAGGATGCTAAAAGGTATGCAAGCTCCAGCGATCCTTCTATGGACTGGAGCAAGCATCTCGGAGTTGGAACATACGCTTGGATGAGGTGATCAAAGTGTTTGGGTTTATACAAGTTTACGGAGAAGCTTGTATTTACAAGAAAGTGAGTGGCAGCACTACAACATTTCTGATAAGTATATGTGGATGACATATTGTTAATCGGGAATGATGTAGAATTTCTGGAAAGCATAAAGAGTTGTTTGAAAGGATTTTTTCAAAGGAAGACTGAAAGATCGAGGATGTCGCCTAGAGGGGGGGGTGAATAGGCGCTTTAAAATAATTACAGTTTAGGCTTGAACAAATGCGGAAAAAACCTAGCGGTTAATTTGTCAAGCACAAAACCTACAACAACTAGGCTCACCTATGTGCACCAACAACTTATGCTAAGCAAGATAAACAACTAAGTGATAGCAAGATAAACAACTAAGTGATAGTCGACGATGAGGTGCGTCACTGTCGGTGTTGGTCTGTGTGGTAACCACGCTGATCTGCATTAGCGGCTGCGTTGCAGATTGCGATGTCCACCGAAGGGTCTTCATGAAGATTATGCTCTTCAGATCTGGGTTGGGGGTGTCACGTTTGGTTTGGTCAACCTCATGACTTAACTTGTATCCCACAAGTTGTGGTATTTGATGAATAAAGCTTGGTTTCTACCCCTAAAAAAAGCTGTCTGATGATAACATTGCTCATGTACAAGGACTAATTAGATTAATTTTTGTTTGATGTTGGTGTTGAACTTGTCGGACCAAAATGAATGTGAAGCATAGCGTAAAAGATAAGCAGAAGTGTGGCAAAAAGGAAAATATGAGATATCATGCGGTTGTTTAATTTTTTCCAAAATGGCAGGAGTTCTGTATTCATTAAGAAAAAATAATGGCCCAGTTAATTAGGGAAAACCGGGCAAAAACCAAATACTAAGGATCAGAAACCCAACATCAGGACCCACTGGAAGAAGCCAGACTCGTCGACTGCGTGCCGAACACCACAACAAAAATGCCAACTAAAACAAACAGACAACAATGAGAGGCCCCACTCCGTCAAGCAAGCCAACCTCCCGCCATAGCCGGAAAGAAGAAATCGAGACTGCTATGGGAGGACAGATCGGGACTCTCCCATAGAGGTGAAGAGACAATCACACTACTAGGAAAAGGGCTATAGCCAATATGGACATTAATGGCGCACCACATATGTGGTGCGCCACTGCTATATAGCAGTGGCGCACCATGTGTAGGTACGCCATTAGTGTCCATATCACTAATGGCGCACCACACCCACGGTGCGCCACTACTAACAAATTTTTTTTTCCAAAACTAGTAATGGCGCACCAGGGCATAGTGCGCCATTACTAGTTTTAACTAGTAATGGCGCACCACACACTCAGTGCGCCACTACTAACAATTTTTTTTTACTTTTTTTTTGAAAACTAGTAATGGCGCACTCGGGTATAGTGCGCCATTACTAGTTCAAACTAGTAATGGCGCACCACAACCACGGTGCGCCACTACTAACAATTATTATTTTTTTTTTTGCAAAACTAGTAATGGCGCACCACGTAACAGGTGCGCCATTAGTAACCAGGGTTACTAATGGCGCATTGTTAGGTGGTGCGCCATTGGTAACCTGAGAGCAGCTAGATATTTTGGACAGCCACCTACCACACTCACTTTCCCCACTTCATTCTCTCCACCTCCTCCTCCAAGCTTTTCTCGGCTGCCTCCTCCTCCTCACCTCATTTGCACCATAGATTCACCCAAATTAAGTGGTTAAATTTCCTTTTTTTGATAGGTAAGTAAGGGGAAAGCTTTCTTTATGTTGTAGATCTACTTTTTTCTCCCACCAACAACGTGCACATGCACTTTTTATGGCCTAGATCTAAGTATGTTTGTGGTGTTGCATATGTTTGTGGTGTTGCATATGTTTGTGTTTGTAGGTACCGGTATTTGAAATGCGATAGTTGTCAATATTTTGTCAGAATGTTGATTCATTTCCGTATCGGCGAGAATTTGGCACTATGCATTCTTTTTGGTCCTATTTTTAGGCAAAGTCATGCCAAAAAATTTTTTGGTTCTAAAATATCGTTTTGCTCTACCCCACAGGCGACCATGGTCCGCATGATGACCGAAGGCATCGTGAATAGGTTTTTGAGCTCCGCGAAGGCCGAGATGCTTCAAAAGAACGAGACGGAGATAAGATGTCCGTGTCGAAGATGCAAGCTGAAGAGCCTTATGGACCCGGATTCCGTACAGGTGCGGGACCACCTGCTCTTGCGTGGTTTCATGGATGGCTATCGGTGGCAAGGTGATGAAGATGATTATGAAGTCGTCCATGGGGGCCGGGCAAGAAATGAGGAAGGGCAGCAAGACAACCGCGGCGAGGGCGGGCGAGAAGACGAAGAATCTCCAGGACATGATCACGAAGTAGATGCAGTACACAGTCATCATGTAGAAGATGCCGGACATGATGATGAGGAAGATCAAGACGAAGGGCATGATCATGAAGATGAAGATGCCGGAGCAGACGACGATGGACCATCGATGGGCTGGGTGCAGGACCCTCATATTCAAGAGCTGCTTCTCAAGCAGACGGATAACGCAAGAGCTGCCGCCCGAGAGAAAGCCAAGCTGGATCAACTGGAGATAGACGCGGTTACTCCATTGTATGAAGGATGCAGGCCCGAGGATACCCGCCTGAAAGTAACGCTCATGGCTCTGGAGATGAAGGTAAAACACAAAATGACCGACGCATGCTTCGACGAGAACATGTCATTCTGGCACGAACGTCTTCCCAAGGGGAACAAGTGCCCAACCAGTTTCGAGGAGGCGAAGAAAATCGTGTGTCCTCTGGATTTACCGCACGTGAAATACCATGTGTGCATGAACGATTGCATCATTTATCGGGACGAGCACGCGGAGTCTACCATATGTCCGGTGTGCGGCGTCACTCGATACAAGAAGAGGAAGAAAGCTCCTTGAAAAGTGGTGTGGTACTTTCCGATCACTCCTCGTCTGCAGTGGTATTTCGCGGACCCTAAGGCAGCAAAGCTCCTGCGTTGGCACGCGGATAGGGAGGAGAAGAAGCGAGAAGATGACGGAAATGATCCAAAGATAAATAAAAAAGACAAGATGCTGAGTCACCCTAAGGATGCGAGCCAGTGGCAAGCGTTGAACTTCGAACACCCAGAATTTGGGAACGATCCAAGGAACATCGTGCTGGGCGCGAGCACCGATGGAGTCAATCCGTTTGGCAGCCAGAGAAGCACACATAGCACCTGGCATGTGTTTGTGTGGATGTACAACCTTCCCCCCTGGAAGTGCATGAAGAGGAAGTACATTCACATGAGTATGCTAATTGAAGGGCCGAAACAACCAGGGAACGACATCAATCTGTATCTGGGGCTGCTGAAAGAGGAGCTAGACACGCTGTGGAAAACACCAGCCAATACGTGGGACGTCGCAGAGAAAGAATATTTCCCTATGAGAGCCGCACTGCTCACGACGGTGCAAGACTATCTCGGTTATGGATATGTCGCGGGGCAGGTGGTCCACGGATTTTGTGCATGTGTCAGGTGCATGGATGACACAATGTATCGCCAGCTAGATAGAGATCCCGGGTCTTCGAAAACCGTGTTCATGGGACATCGAAGGTGGCTTCACGACGATGACTCATGGAGAAAACGCAAGGATCTGTTCGATGGTGAAACCGAACCCCGAAGACGCCCGCGTACGAGGAGCGGCTAGGAAATAGACGAACTGTTGAAAAATTGGAAAGAGTGCCCACCGCCGGGAAAGAAGCGAAAGATGCCAGAGCCGCTGCTGAAGGTATGGAAAACGAGGTCGGTTTTCTGGGACTTGCCGTACTGGAAGATCCTCCGTGTGCCTCACAGCCTTGATGTCATGCATATCACGAAGAACGTGTGCGAGAGTCTGCTTGGTACCCTGCTCAACATGCCAGAGAGGACCAAAGATGGGCCGAAAGCAAGGGCGGACTTGAAATCAATGGGCATCAGGGAGGAGCTTCATGCTAATGATGATGATGATGATGAGGCGAAGGACACGAAAAGTCGTCGCAAAGGCAAAAAGGCCAAGAAGATCGGAAATGACTGCCCTCCCGCGTGCTTCACTCTAAGTCAGGAGGAGATCGAGCAGTTTTTCACCTGCCTAGTAGGAGTAAAACTTCCTTACGGTTACGCGGGGAAGATAAGCAGATACCTAGACTCAGCGAAGCAGAAGTTCAGCGGGATGAAGTCTCACGACTGTCACGTGCTGATGACGCAGATACTTCCAGTTGCAATCCGTGGGATCATGGACGCGCACGTCCGTGAAACGCTATTTGGCCTATGCAACTTTTTCGACGTCATCTCTTGGAAGTCGGTTGGCGTGAGGCAACTCAGAAGGCTACAGGAAGAGATCGTGGTGATACTATGCGAGCTTGAGTTGTACTTCCCGCCCGCATTCTTCGACGTTATGGTGCATCTGCTGGTCCATATCGTGGAGGATATCATCCAACTCGGGCCGACGTTCCTGCACAGCATGATGCCGTTCGAAAGGATGAATGGTGTCATCAAAGGATACGTTCGCAACATGTCACGTCCAGAGGGAAGCATAGCCAGGGCCTTTCTGACCGAAGAGTGCATCTCCTACTGCACGAATTATCTAGGCATCGAGAACCCCGTTGGTCTGCCCGTCAACAGGCACCTTGGCAGGCTCGCTGGATGGGGTCACCGCGAGGGTCGCCGCGAAATGCATGTCGACTTCGAGGGTCGACTCGCCGACTTTGAAAGAGCAAACCTAGTCGCACTACAACACATAGACATGGTCGATCCTTGGGTGGTAGAGCACAAAACCTTTATTGAGAAGACGTACAATGACCGAGGCCAACAGAGGACGGACGGAGATATAATCAAAGAGCACAACTCATGTTTCACGCGTTGGTTCAAGGAGAAGCTTCTGTCGTACCCTTTACATGAGGATTCTTCCGCGGAAGAAAAACTCATATTCGCCTTGTCACAGGGCGCCGAGCACAACCTGATGACCTATGAGGCGTACGATATCAACGGCTACACATTCTACACCGAGGAAAAGGACATGAAGAGCGATGGTTATCAGAACTCCGGGGTAACGATGGAATCCTACATCGGTAACGACAAGGACAGATACTACAGAAGGATCGAGGAGATCTGAGAGCTGAGCTACGCTGGAGAGAAGGTCCTGATGTTCCGTGTCAGATGGGCCAAGAGCGTCCTAAAAGAAGACCGGTATTTCACCACCATGGTTATACCCGAAGCCAAATCCAAGACCGCGGGCGCAAACGTCACCGCGAAAAATGAGCCATGGGTACTGGCTTCCCAAGTGGACCAATGCTTCTTCATTACCGACCCGTCAAAGCCCAGTCGTGTTGTCGTGAGGAGAGGCAAAAGGAAGATCATCGGAATGGATGGAGTCGCCAATGAGCAAGACTTCGACAAGTACGGCGACCCGGAGATGGAACATGACGACGACGATGAAGTGCCATACACCACAAGAAGAAGCAGGACCACCCTACCTAAAGGACGTCCATTCAAGAGAAGAACTCCATTTGCGAAAAAGAAGAGCAAGAAGATTGTGAAAAGATAGCTAGCTAAGATCGATTGTATTTAAATTGTAGTCTTCATTTCTCGATTGTATTTCGACATATTGAAATGATATTTCTTCTGTTCTAGTCCTCATGAATATTTATTTATGTTTATTCTGGTATACCAATTTTTATTTGATGATATTTTTTGAACTCATGAATATTTTTAAATTTCATGGGCACGTTTTGAATTCATGAATATTTTTTCAAATTTGATGATATTTTTTCATATTCATAAATGTTTTACCAATTCACAAATGAATGCAATTAAAAATCCAAAAAAAACAAATTTGATGATATTTTCAAATAACAAATTTGATGATATTTTTTCATATTCATAAATATTTTCAAATAACAAATTTGATGATATTTTTTCACATTCATAAATGTTTTCAAATTTGATCGTCATTTTCTAAAAAATTATTAGATGCAACTAAAAATAAAAAAAAAGTTAGAAATGGCGCACCAGGAGAAGGTGCGCCATTGCTATCAAGGTACTTATGGCGCACCCCTAGGAGGTGCGCCATTGGTATACCAATTTTTATGATATTTTTTCAAATATTTTCAAATAACAAATTTGATGATATTTTCAAATAACAAATTTGAGGATATTTTTTCATATTCATAAATATTTTCAAATAACAAATTTGATGATATTTTTTCACATTCATAAATGTTTTCAAATTTGATCGTCATTTTCTAAAAAATTATTAGATGCAACTAAAAATAATTAAAAAAAAGTTAATAATGGCGCACCAGGGGAAGGTGCGCCATTGCTATCACTGTGTTTATGGCGCATCCCTAGATGGTGCGCCATTACTAACCTTCCCCCCTCTATGTAGGTGTGTTTTGTCCATCTCGCTGTCCCTCCCTCGCCAGATCCCCCTCGCCCCCCGCGCCCGCTCCACCGCCGCCGACGACCCCCCGCACCCGACGACCCCCGCGCCCGCTCCGCCACTGGAGTCGCCACCGGAGCACTAGGAGGAGAAGGGCCGCGTCCACCAGGAGAGGAGGCCCGAGCACCTCGCGACCTCCCCACCGTCTATCCCCGCCTCCCCCAAGCTCGCCGTCTCCGCCCTCCGTCGTCTCCGCTCCGGCCACCACCTCATCATGGTCAGGTAATCTTCATTGCCCTCCTCCCTCTGCCTCTCTTCTCCTCTCTTCCTCCTCTCCTCCCTCCCGGCCATGCCCTCTTCTTCTCTCTTTTGCTAGGTTTAGGTCAAATCCCTCTCGAATTTAGGTCAAATTAGGTTCAAAAAATTGCTAATTTTGGTCAAATTAGCAAGTGTCCATCTTCTTGCTCTGTAGCAAATTAACCTCTAGTGCAGTATGCTTCACACTGGTAAATATAAGTCCTCTGTTTCTAATCTGTTAAGACTTGGAAACAGAAAGAATTTTTCACCAACCTGCGAGAACTTGGTAAATAGAAGAAGAATGTTTCACCAATACAACCTGCGTCTTGGTAAATATGTTAAGACTTGGAAACAGAGCAAGAATTTACCGCCTGCTTGGTGCAGGAGGTCGCCGGCGCAACTGCGTCTACCGCAACATCGTGCACCACGAGGCTGGGGAGCGCACGCAGATCCTGCAGGACATGGCCTCATCTCATACTCTCATCTGTAAAAACTAACAAGGTAAGACAGATGGATGTTTCGGATAGCAGTAGCAGCGTATGTCTGATTCTGTATCGCGTCTTGTGTTCTCAAGATTGGCAGGTTAGTGTACAGCAGCAGCAATGTTTTCCTTGGCAAACCCTGCCTTCAGATTTTCTTCAGTTAGAGGGCAGGCCAGGCAGTGGACAAGGAATCGGACAAGGGCAGTACAGATTGCATGCTGCCAGAAATCCTGGAGCCAGCTTTTCTGCTTTGCACCTTACCTGGAAACACAACATGTCGTTTATGTAACATTTAAATAAAGCAAGAAACTGCTTCTGAGACTGCAATGGGCATTTAAATAAACCAAGAAACTGCTTCTGAAACTGCTTCTGAAACCCATGCCTTGTTTTTGTTGCTGTTGTGTACCAAATGTTGCCCATTTTGACCTTATGTTGAGGCTTGTCAGTCCAAACTGCATTGTCTCTCTGGTTTGTGCCTTAAACTGATATATGTTTATGCAACAGCAAGGATAACTTTCATCCTCTACTCTTTAGAATGACTGCAACTTAATATCTCTTGCATAGTGAAGTTGGGTGTTGTGGGGTTGCAGCGGGGCGGGGGTGGGATAATGATTTTGCAGGTACCCCGAGAGGCCCTTGAGTTTGCCGGAATGTCGATTAACTTCCGTTCCGGCAAATTCGGGCACTCCATATGTCCTATTTTCAGCAAAGGTCATGCTGAAATTTTCCGTGAATTTTAGCATGACTTTGCTAAAAATAGGACATATGGGGTACTTGCGACTAATGCAGTTGATTTGATGTTCTTATAGAATAAATAATAGATGTTTAACTGAAACCATTTACTGTAGGACTTGCAAGCAGCTGTGCTTGCAAGCAGTAGCCCTTCTCTCTTCTTCTCATTTCTCTCATCTCAAGCAATTAAAAACTGTATTTAATTAAAACTACTCCACACAAAATTAAATGAAACTTTTCAAACAAAAATGATCATATATATATGGAGTAAAGTTTCAGTATAGTTCCAAGCACAGTAAAGTTTCAGTAAAGATTAATGTTGCATATTCCAATAAAAATGTGATAAAGAGAGCACCACCTATATATATATTGAGTATTGATTCAGCATCACATGCTTTTTTGGAGATTGATATAGCAAAAATATTTGTAGAAGAAGATCAGGGGTACCTAGGCAATATCACAAAACATCTCTCAATTGATCCCACAACACCTAGGCAATATCACAAACATCTCTCAATTGTTCCTTGACAATAACCAACTTTTTGGCGACATTCCTCGAGAATTAGGTTATTTAGTCAACTTAGAGATCTTGTTCCTTGACAATAACCAACTTTTTGACCAAACTTTTTTCCTATTTAGAGCGAAACATGGCCCACAACGATGAGCCCAGCGGTTCGGGCAAGGCATTCTGGGAGCTGTCCCAGGAGATGGAGGAAGAACCTCACTGCTATGAGGACGCCGCGGAAGACACCGATACCGACTACACAACCCCTAGTGGCTCGGGGATGACACCACTGATGGTGCCGCCGAGGATGCCACCACTGATGATGGCAGTGCACGCACAGATGGCAGCCAACCGAAGAGGCAACGGAAGGACCGGCGCCCGAACGTGCTCGGCACCGTCAAGGAGGAATTTACTAAAGTGTCCTCCAGTGGGCATCCAACGGCACCCAAAGAATTAGTCAAGGGGTACTCGGGACAACTCGGGTGCATTCTCCGGAGCACCGTCTCGATCAACACCGAGAACCTAAGGCATCGTGACCGAGGGAATTTGCGCAACCTCCTCTTCACGAAGCTGCACGAAGGATACAAGTTCCCCGGTGAGTTCGCAAACACACGCCTCTCAGGGAATAAAGTGAACAGTGCCGCCCTCACGAAGATGAGCACGGCCCTGGCTACTTGGAGAGCCGCGGTGAAGAGAGGGATTCTAAGAGGTGATAGTTATGAGAAGATCAAGGAGAAAAATCCTTCGATCAGCGAAGCTGACTACCTGGAGTTCAAGATCAAGTGCGAGAGCAACGCATCCAAGGAATCAAGTCAGTGGGGGAAAGATATGCGGGACTTGAACTTAGGGGTCCACACACTCGGTCCCGGCGGTTACAGAGTGGCGGAACCTATATGGGACAAGGAGGACGCGGAGCGTGCCGAGCAAGGCCTACTGCCCCGCTTCGATAAATACCGTGACAAGCAGACCAGGAACTATGCCAGGGCCCGGTACAAGGTGGACCCGGTAACAAAGGAGCTTACCACGGATGCGAAGACCAAGGCGCTTGAGCTTGTTCTGGTAAGGAATACACCCCCGCGTAATTAGCTCCATATGGTTGCATTCTAATTAATGAAGCCAAATTTCTAAATGGTTCACGTTCCTTCCGCAGGACACTGAAAGCAGTAGCGCGGGGTCGTCTCAGAGATCCCCTTGGGACACCACTTTAAATAGGGCGTTGAACGTAATGAAACACAAGGATAAGTTCAGTAAGCCGTCGTCAGCTGGTCGTGTGGCCGGCAAAGGCTTGTCCACGAAATGGTCGGAATACTATAACACTGGGCGAAAGGAGAGAAAGACGGCCAGCTCGGAAAGCCAGGAGCGCGAGGTTCAAGAACTCAAGGCACAAGTGGCGTGGATTCTGGAGATAGTCGAAGAGCAAGTGCGAGACCAACTGGGAGCGACGATCACCGCCATTGTGCCTACCTTGATTGAGGGGCTGCAGGCGTGGATTGCGGGCGGCCAACAGGGGCCGCCCCCGATTCCCAGCTTCACGGGCAGCAACTCGCACAACACGCCGCCGGCGCCATTGGTGTCTCCGGCGGAGGCGGCATTGGTGTCTCCGGCGTCGGCGCCGGCATTGGAGCTTAATGCACCCGGGTGTGGGAAGAATACGTTGGCCGGCACCTCGGCAGCAAGCGGCCCCTCCGTCACTTGCACGCCCGCCGTTGGCGGTGCCTCGACATTAGCCGAGCTCGACGCCATCACGGTAACTAAGCCTCTCGGCCGATGACTTCATCTCCTTGCCTTTGACTGGGCATCCCTGATGCCCTACATGTTTTCGCAGGGCGCCGCCGACGTTCCATGCACTCTCCTGCACTTCGTGGATGGCGAGTTGATCGATGTCGCCAAGGCCAGAATCGTTCAACCGGGCAACCGCGTGTTCCACGGTAATCCGATGCCACCAACCGTGTATAGGGTTCAACTGGTTCGGGTGCTGCGGGGCTGCGACGACTTGTTACCTCCGTATCGACCCCCTGGGGCCGACGAAGATGATGTGATGACCCTCAGCGCCTGAATAAGCTGGTCCATGCTTTGGCCGAAGAGCCAGATTTGTTTGGGGGCGGGGGACACCACCCCACAGACAACACCGCCAGTCGTGCCGGCGCCAAGCCATGGCAAGACCGCCGCAATGCTACCGCCGTCAGCTGATCCGGACATGCATATGGCACAGGATCCGGACGACGACGACGGTACATTTACTAACATCGATAAGTACTTCAACGAACATGGGTACGATGACAAATTCTTGGGGCCTCCTTCTCAAGAACCCAACCCTGCAAAAGACGATCGCGATCTAGCTGGTACCGTGGAGAAACCCAATTGCAACAGGCGTCGTCTGGCGTTCAGTTCTCAAGAGACGCCTCCAGCTGCCGCCTTCACCGAGCCTCAGATAGCCGAGGTGCGAAATATTATCAGCCCCAACACACTCAAGAAGGTGGTCTCTGAGCAGAACTCGATCCCATTACAGCAGAAGAAGCAAAAGGGACGGAAAAGAAAGAATAACAAGGGTGCGAGCCAGCCGGCACTGAGTACAATCCGTGCTCAGGACGGGCCACCTTCACCTAAGGATATCTCGAGAAGGGTGCATGTGGCGGGTAGGCCGATGCTACCGACTAATCTGCTCAATGCTGCAACCGGTGCTATGCGGAGTCTGCATGATAGTGTTCTTTCTTTGGAGAAGCGGCGTCTCTCCGAGAATGATGTGGCATACCCGGTTTTCATGGCCAAGGTGCCAGAGGGCAAGGGCTTTGTGGATAGCGCCATCGGGGGTATGATCGTCATGCGGTTTGATGACATCTTCGCTATGTTTAAACTTCATCCGCTGCACTACACCTTCGTTCGGCTATTTTCGCTGAGTATGGAGATGCGGATCATTAGAGACAAGACCCCGGACATCGTGATAGTCGACCCCTTCTACATGCGTGCCAAGATCTTGGGCAGCGCTGGGGAACGGCAAGTCGCGAGTTCATACCTCGAAGGCGTCATTCTGGCGAACCCAGATAAGGATAACTTCCTCGTGCCTTACTTTCCCGAGTAAGTCATCCCCTCACCGCCCCGTAACATATGATTTCTTAGATTTTGATCTTTCTTTTTTTTCTAACATTCCGTGTTTTGTGCAGTGACACACATTGCACACTCATCCTCTTAAGCCCGAACTATTCCATGGCCACGTATTTCGACTCGGACCGTCAGTCGAAGAAAGACTACACAAATATCAAGAAAATTCTTGATGATGTTCTCCCCGGCTACGCCAAATCTGGAGGCACCTTCAGGAGGCCAATTGTTAGGTACGGCAAGCACATGTTCACCCACGTAATGACGTTCCCCTGCGTCAAGTAGCCGCCTGGCGGTCAGAAGGATGCCTACTACGCCCTCCATCACATGCGGGCGATCGTACGGGACCATAATCACCTTCTGCTACCAAATAGTCTCAAAGATTGGGCCGCACGCTTGTCGGCAATCCAGGACGCGGACCTCACACAAGAATTCTTTCGCATCCAGTCGGAGTTTGCGGAAATCATCCATCAAGATGTCCTTCGTACCTCGGGGCAGTTCTACCTCAAATATCAACCGTCCAATAGTGAAATTGAAACAACGCTACAAATGCAGGCTGACAACGACCGCACATTCATGACCATCACGAAAGACGGCGGCTTCATCCACGCTCCGGTCCCTGAGTCGAGTCGAAAGTAGTGATGCTATGTAGTTCTGAAATATCGATTAGCTCATGTTGTAATTAAACTTTAATGAACTTGTATGTCTCTTTGGTTTGGACAGTCGTTCAACTTATATGTAATCGATGCTATTTATTAGTAGGACCATGAATTGTGCTATTAATGTGTTGCTTTTCTCTTCCGATACTTTTGTTGCATACTTATATATTGCTTATGTATTGTCTGTGAATTGCTACTAATGTTTTGTTTGTCTAGTGCATAGAGATGTCGTCGTATGTCGTGTACAAGGGTAAGGTTCCCGAAGTCTACGACGACTGGGAGGAGTGTCGGAGACAGGTTCACCGTTTCGGCGGTAACAGTTACAAAGGGTACACCACTAGGGCGGAGGCGGAAGCTAGATACGCGCGCTATCTAGCGGGAGAGAGGAGGGAGCGGAGGAGGAACCGGATGAAGACCAGTTTCATCGCGATGATGCTCATCGTGACCGCAGCTCTCTTCTATGTGATGGTAGTTTAGATGATCGATATCGACTTGTAATGTGAAGACAAACTCACTACTCGCGGTCTCGAGACTTGTAATGTTCTAACTTTGTTCGGTATTTTTAATTCGGAGACTAATATGATGAATTGTATTCGGAGACTAATCTTCTATTGTATTTGATAAATCTGTTGTTTATATGTTGTGCTGTCTATATTCTGTGCAGTAATATATTTTGTAACCTGTGCAAATATCAGAAAAGAAAAAAAAATCCTAATATTCATACTAGTGGCGCACCACACTGCACTTTAGTGGCGCACTTCAATAAACACACTAGTGGCGCATTATCTAGAAGTGCGCCATTAGTAACCCAGAGCACAAGGTAAATATGGCCCCCTGGGAGGCATATTAATGGCGCACCAGGGGACATAGTAATGGCGCACTTCCAGGTGCGCCACTATTGTCTGGTATACTAATGGCGCACCAGGGGTGCGCCATTAGTACTTGTTACTAGTGGCGTGATGATAGTGGCGCACCTATAGTGCGCCATTAATGGCCAAAACAGGTGCGCCACTAACAGGCCTTTTCCTAGTAGTGTCACCCACATAGCCATGCGTTGGTTACAGTAGACGACGACAGACGCTGATGGTAATGTCACCATTTATAGAGCTCGACTTGTCGCAAAGGGTTTCCGACAAGTTCAAGGAGTTGACTATGATGAGACTTTCTCACTCGTAGCGATGCTAAAGTCTGTTGGGATTATGTTAGCAGTTGCTGCATTTTCAATTACGAAATCTGGCAGATGGATGTCAAAACAAAGTTTCCTTGACGGTTTCCGTGAGGAAAGGTTGTATGTGATACAACCAGAAGGTTTTGTCGATCCTAAGGATGCTAAAAGGTATGCAAGCTCCAGCAATCCTTCTATGGACTGGAGCAAGCATCTTGGAGTTGGAACATACGCTTGGATGAGGTGATCAATGCGTTTGGGTTTATACAAGTTTATGGAGAATCTTGTATTTACAAGAAAGTGAGTGGGAGCACTACAACATTTCTGATAAGTATATGTGGATGACATATTGTTGATCGGGAATGATGTAGAATTTCTGGAAAGCATAAAGGGTTGTTTGAAAGGAGTTTTTCAAAGGAAGACCTGGGTAAAGCTGCATGCATATTGGGCATCAACATCTATAGAGATAGATCAAGATGTCTGATAAGACTTTCACAGAGCACATACCTTGACATGATTTTGAAGGAGTTCAAAATGGATTAGTCCAAGAAGGGGTTCTTGCCTGATTTGTAAGATGTGAAGTTGAGTAAGACTCAAAGCTCGACCACGGCAGAAGAAAGAGAACGGACGAAGGTTGTCCCCTATGCCTTAGCCATAGGCTCTATACGATATGCCATGCTGTGTACCGCACCTGATATGTGCCTTGCCACGTGTCTGGCAAGGGGGTACAAGAGTGATCCAGGAGAGGATCACTGGACAGCGGTCAAAATTATCCTTAGAAGAATAAGGAAATGTTTCTAGGTTATGGAGGTGATAAAGAGTTCGGCGTAAAGGGTTACGTCGATGCAAGCTTTAACACTAATCCGGATGACTCTGAGTAGAGTTTCTCGGTTATGGAGGTGATAAAGAGTTCGGCATAAAGGGTTACATCGATGCAAGCTTTAACACCAATCCAGATGACTCTGAGTAGCAAACTGGATACGTATAGTGGAGCAGCCGTTTGGAATACCTCCAAGTGGAGCATGGTAGCAGCATCTACAGTATGACATAAAAATTTGCGAAGTACACGCGGATCTGAATGTTGTAGACCCGTTGACTAAAACCTCTCTCACAAGTAAAACATGATCAAACCCCAGAACTCATTGAGTGTTAATCACATGGTGATGTGAACTAGATTATTGACTCTAGTAAACTCTTTGGGTGTTAGTCACATGGCGATGTGAACTATGAGTGTTAATCACATGGCGATGTGAACTAGATTATTGACTCTAGTGCAAGTGGGAGACTGTTGAAAATATGCCCTAGAGGCAATAATAAATTAGTTATTATCATATTTGCCTGTTCATGATAATCGTTTATTATCCATGCTAGAATTGTATTGATTGGAAACTCAAATACATGTGTTGATACATAGACAACAATATGTCCCTAGTAAGCCTCTACCAGACTAGCTCGTTGATCAAAGATGGCTATAGTTTCCTAGTCATAGACATGAGTTGTCATTTGATAACGGTATCACATCATTGGGAGAATGATGTGATGGACAAGACCCAAACTACAAACGTAGCACATGATCGTATCAAGTTTATTGCTATCGTTTTCTACATGTCAAAGTATATGTTCCTATGACCATGAGATCATGCAACTCACTGACACCGGAGGAGTACCTTTTGTGTACCAAACGTCGCAACGTAACTGGGTGACTATAAAGGTGCTCTACAGGTATCTCTGAGGGTGTCTGTTGAGTTGGCATGGATCAAGACTGGGATTTGTCACTCTGTATGACGGAGAGGTATCTCAGGGCCCACTCGGTAATACAACATCACAAAAAGCTTGCAAGCAATGTGACTAATGGGTTAGCCACGGGATCTTGTATTACGGAACGAGTAAAGAGACTTGCCGGTAACAAGATTGAACTAGGTATGAAGATACCGACGATCGAATCTCGGGCAAGTAACATACCGATAGACAAAGGGAACTGCATACGGGATTAACTGAATCCTTGACATCGAGGTTCGACCGATAAGATCTTCGTAGAATATGTGGGAACGAATATGGGCATCCAGGTCCCGCTATTGGTTATTTGACCGTAGAGGTGTCTCGGTCATGTCTGCATAGTCTCGAACCCGCAGGGTCTACACACTTAACGTTTGGTGACGATATAAGTATAGTTGAGTCATTATGGTGGTTACCGAAGATTGTTCGGAGTCCCGGATGAGATCCCGGACGTGGCGAGGAACTCCGGAATGGTCCGGAGGTGAAGATTGATATATTGGACGAAGGGTATTGGAGTCCGGAAGTGTTCCAGGGGTACAGGGTGATGACCAGCATGACCGAAAGGGGTTTCGGGAGGCAAAAAGGAAAATATGAGATATCATGCGGTTGTTTAATTTTTTCCGAAATGGCAGGAGTTCTGTATTCATTAAGAAAAAATAATGGCCCAGTTAATTAGGGAAAACCGGGCGAAAACCAAATACTAAGGATCAGAAACCCAACATCAGGACCCATTGGAAGAAGCCAGACTCGTCGACTGCGTGCCGAACACCACAACAAAAATGCCAACCAAAACTAACAGACAACAACGAGAGGCCCCACTCCGTCAAGCAAGCCAACCTCCCGCCATAGCCGGAAAGAAGAAATCGAGACTGCTATGGGAGGACAGATCGGGACTCTCCCATAGAGGTGAAGAGACAAGCACCCACAAAGCCATGCGCTGGTTACAGTACACGACGACATGTCAACGACCAACTCAGACGCTGTGTGAAGGCAGAACCGGTATCCTCCCCCACCCCCACCCCCACCCCCCGCACGCGCGCGCAACTACGGCGTCCAACTTGGACGCCGCGTGAAGGAGGAGCCGGCGTTGCCGCCGCATCGACTAGCCGACGTTTGGCGTGACAATGATGTGAGGAGGTTCACCCGGTGATCGTGAAGGCGCGCGGGCGCCTCCTCCACTACCTCGATTGTAACAGTGGTGGAGCCTCCTCGTCGTGACGGGGCATTGTAGTGGTCGAGGAGAGGGCGGCTAGGGAGGCGACAAAATGCTTCGGAGGCTTGGGCTCGTGACTGGTCGCAGACCACCAAGGAGGCGTCCATGCGGCGACTGTGCCGCCTCGGCGGAGAGCTCGCCAAGATCAGCAAGGAGTGGTCGCTTAGCAAGACCGCCGCCTCCAGCGTTAGGGAAAGGACAGGGCTCCCCGGCCATGGTCGGAGTTGGCCGAGGCGGCCCACAGCACGGCACATGAGAAAGCGGAGCGACTCCTCCACGAGCGCTAGGCGGCGGCCGGGCAGGGCTGACGCGCCTCCGCGCCCTTCCGCAGAAGGACCACTTCGACGACTACTAGACGATGGCATGGACGGCGATGGAGGTGCTCCCTGCCAGCTCGGGCACCCATACGAGGGCACCGTCCGCTACAAGCTAGTTTAGGTATTTTTAGCTTTTAGTTGAACGGACGAAATTGTCTGTATGTAAGATATAGCAAACTTATGTCCATTTGAATGAATTCCGTCGTGTTTGCATAAGTTACTACCAAATTTATTTGTATTGCGAACAAATGTTTACATCAAGCGTTGGATGCTCAGCTCTCGTATCACTGTCCGCGGACATGTCTGGATGCATCCACGCACAAATACTATGTCTGTTTTGGGGCCGGCGTTGGAGATGCCCTTAGTTTGCATAGCTGTATAGCAAACATTGCAAGGAAGCATAATAAATGAATTTATGGAAGACTGCATACGAGCATTGATAAACATGTACTAGACTTTGGTCGGGCACATGAAGACAGAGAAAAAAAAGCAATTAGATCATGTATGTCATGATTTTGTACCTTTACGAAAAAATCATGCAAGTTCTTTCTGACAACATAGTAGTTGCTGCATTAAACCAAACTTGCTCTCCGTTACTCCTTTATAAAAGAAAGATGTTGTGAAGAAGTTATACAAACTGACCATGCGGGAATCCTATACATACAGAAACCTAATGCGAGTAGTCGATATGGTAGCACATAGTAGCCACAAAGAAACTGTAAGCATGAGAGGCATGGGGAACATAGCGATCACCCTACTTAGATTTATTTTCAGTGAAAGGCCTTCACACTGCTAGATAAGGCCTCATAATCAGCACAGAAAGCGCTACAAGGGCACGCATTGATTTTCTTCAGCTGTTGATTTTAGACCTTAGACACCGAGCAATCATGTTTTTCCTAACCAGTGGGTGTACTTCAGCGGCGTAGAAACCTTCGATCCTCTGTGTGCTCATTATCGTTTGAGGTGATCCTATTTCTTTTGAGGGGATTCTTTGGGAGCACGTGAATGGTGATCAAGCCTGGGTTGTGTGTCAAGTCTCATTAGCCTGAGCTCGCTAATGGGAGTATGTTGTGAGGGACATCTAGCCTGTGTATCAGTGACCGAGCTCGCTAATGTTCGTGCTGGCTATTTTCCTTGATAGTCCCATTTCAAAGTAGCATTTGTTTCTTTTATTTCCGTGGTTCTCTTGTTTTGTTCACGTCTTCTCCTTTCCTATTTTCTCCTTTCCAACTTGGTAGCAATGACTGTTGTAGTAATTCTGTTCAGAAAGTAAGTACATTGAAGCAAACTGACAATGCATGATGCAAATTGGAAGCCACATTTTAATCCATTGGCTCAGCAATTAAAGTCCAAAATCATGCATCACGACCATCTTCAGACAAGACAAATACAGTGGCTAGTAAATGTTGGCACACATGTAGAGATAATCAGCTAAGATAACTAGGAACACAAAGACCTGCAGGTTTCAGTTCAGTGAAAAGAGAGTACAGGATGAAAAAATTGAAAATACAAGGAAAAATATTTCTGCTATGCACTTATTTCCAAAGTACTATGAACTGTTATGGGTACAGTCAAATCTTGACCCTCTGGGCGGGCTTGACTTTACTACTTTTTAAATGGAAACGCCTGTTGGTGCTTTATTTCCAACTGAGAATAGTTACATCGTTTATTATATATGAAAGCAAGAAACTGGGTGGATCACCATTCCAGGAGAAACTACTCTTAGAACCACATATGTCGTGCGCCAACTGATTAACATCCCGCGACAATGATGAAAAGATATATCAGCAATTCCATTAGCAATCATGAACCTTAACGTTTACTTATCCGTACGAAAATATAAGATGTTTTTTGCAGACGTCTTATATTTTGGTACAGAGGTAGTACTGCTTAAGAGTCGTAGAGCAGTGTATTGTTTGTACTGGGCGACATGCCAGCCTAGCTACTATATCTATAGCCTAGCGTTAGAACATACTATCGGATAACCACAACCATCATTGCCAATCTGCCATTAATTATTACTAGAAAAAAGATCACTACGCTAGTCATCAACAATTTAATCTTTTCATCACATGGTACATATTTCTATAGTATGGGTCTTTTAGGCATACTCCAAATGTTCTAACACCCCTACATTGCTACATACAAGAGGCTGCCAACTATAACGTGGGGTATGCCACATAAGGTTTGTTAGCGGATTCATATTTGAAACAGGTTCGAATGGTACAATTTTGTCATGTAACTCTATTTTTTTAGTCAAATGTTTGGTCAAAATTAGGATCAAAATTCAAGAGAGCCTTATATATTTGGATGTAGAGAGTACGTTTTATTTGTTGGCTCGGCATCAAAATCATTCATATCTTTGGACATATACAGTGGCTAAATAAATGAAGGATTGTTCACATGTACAAAAAAATCAGATAGCTTACAAATGGTAGAATGCTTGTGAAGTTAAACTAGGGAGAAAAGTGTACAAAATATTGTTGTGAAAAAAATATAAATTAAAATATGATGCATCTAATTCCAACCAATTATGCTTGTTAATCTTTTACAAGTAACTGCATAGTCTCGGTCTTCTTTGTGGTTTTCAAGTTTACCGTGCAAGCAATATTTCAGTATTGTTCATACCAGGCTACCAACTATAGTATAGCATCACAATTGTTAGACAACCATGACCATTGTTGTCATTAATTATTACTAGAATATAATATAACATGCTCATCACCAACCATAAAAAAATACTGCACAATTATACGATCATTGTTTGATAGAATTCTTTTCTTAGCTTTATATCTTTTTTTGTTTTCTTCGGTTTCAAGCTTCAGTACTCTTGTGGTGTGCAATTTCCATGCTTCTGACTATAGCCTAGTGTTAGAACATATTAGATGACCGGGCTATTGTTTCGTTGCAACTAGAGGATAGTTATGCTTGTCACCTTTTACAATCCATCGAGCAAACATGCTCAATTTGGATTCAGATTTTTTGTTCGGAAACACTAAGCTAGCAACTATATTCTTGTGTTACACCGTACAGATAAACACAACTATCTAACTTACAGTAATAAAATATTACTAAGCTTATCATCAGCAATTTCATCTTATTACAACGACTTTTACATTGATGGGCATGTTCCTATGATAAGGTTTGATTCAGATTTTTTGTTCGGAAACACTAATCTAGCAACTATATTCTTGTGTTACACCATACAGATAAACACAACTATCTAACTTACAGTAATAAAATATTACTCAGCTTATCATCAGCAATTTCATCTTATTACAACGACTTTTTTCATAACACATTGATGGGCATGTTCCTATGATAAGGTTTCCTGTTTAGGCCTTTTGTTGGCAATTTCTAAATGATTTAATACTCTCCTATATATAGGCCTAATATTATTGTGACACATTATCTACTTGGCCAATCAGCTTAACCAACTGCCCCCCAAAAAAAATCAGCTTAACCAACTCTCCTCGAAAATATTTCACATGGAAATGAAAAATCTAGTCTAGGGACGTAATCAAAATGATCGTTAAAATTTTAAGGGAGTTTACGAATATCTGATTGTTCACTTCTGGCTGCACTTAATTTGCATACTTCATAGATCGACCGCCCCGAGCAACCATCACAAGGAAGCATAATAAATGAATTTATGGAAGGTTGCATTGGTAAACATGTACTACACTGTGGTATGGGCCACATGAAGAGGAAGAATAGCAATCTGATCATATATATTACGCTTTTGTAACAAAGCAAAAAAAATCGTGCAAGTTATCTTTCACAGTATAGTAGTTGTTGCATTAAACCAAACTTGCTCTCCTTCACTCCTTTATGAAAGGAAGATATTGTGAAGAAACTATACAGACTGACCATACGAGGATCATACAAAGACCCAATGCGAGTTTTAGGCTTTGTGTCGATGTTGGGAGCACATAGTAGCCACATAGAATTTGTAGGCATGAGAGGCATGAGGAACATAGTGATCACCACGCCTAGGCATACTTTCAGCTTTAGATGGTGTTCCTGCTAGATGCGCCTTCTTAGTTGGCACACAAAGTACTATATGAGCACATAGCGTTGTATTTCTGTTGTTCTGTTTAGACTTTAGACGCCGAGCACGGCTTGCAGCGCGACGGGCCTGCAACCGTCCGACAGTCCTTGCACCCGCTCATAGCGTGTTCGTGATCATGTCATGATGTAAGCACGATGGATGCGCAAGCTATCAACGCCGTGCGCTCTGGGCGTCACGTGTGCCTGTGAACACATGGCGTAGGAGAAGAACTTTAGCGATGTGGCCAGCAACCTTCCTTCCCTATCCGCTATGTGCTCGTTTTCTTTTGAGGCGATCCTCTTTCTTTTCAGGGGATTCTTTGGGAACCTGTGAATGGTGATCAAGTGAGGTGTGTTGTGTGCCGGGCCAGATGAGCCATCGTTAGTATGTTGTGAGGAACAACTGGCCCATGTATCAGTGACACAGCTCGCTAACGTCTGTGCTGGCTAATTTCCTTGATAGTCTTGTTCAATGTCGCATATTATCACGAGATCGAACCATTTATGTGGTTTTCTTGCCTTGTTCAATGTCTTCTCCTTTCCTCTTTGTCTTTTACTTTCCTACTTGGTAGCAATGACTGTTGTACTACTTACGTTCAGAAAGTAAACGGCGCCGACAACTCATTGAAGCAAATTGACAGTGCATGATGCAACTTGGAAGCCACATATTAATCCATTGGCTCAGCAATCAACATCCAAAATCAGGCATCACAACCATCTTCAGACAAGACTAAAATGAGCTACTCCCTCCGATCCAAATTAAATGACACAGCTCTATTACAACTTTGTCTTAAAGTTGTACTAGGTAAAAGTTGGTGCACATGTAGAACTAATCTACTGATATAACTGGAAACACAAAAAGACTCGCAGGTTTCAGTTTAGTGAAAAAAAAGTACAAGATATCATATAGGTGCAAAAATACAAGGAAAAATATATATGTTATGCATTAATTTCCAAACTACTATGAACTGCTATGAGTAGAGTCAAATCTTGGCCCTCTAGGCGACCACCACGTAGCATTTTTTTTGGGGGGAATTAGCATTGTATTAGATGAGCATGGCCATGATTGTCTTATTTCCCTATACCTTTTTTAAAGATGTACCAGTCACTGGCATCAAATTTACATTCTGCTCTTTCCTTTTGAATCTGGTTCAGGTCACTTGTTTGCGGCCTCTAAATTCTAACATACTTTGTGTTGTGAAACCTGATGCAAAGACCAGAATATCAACAGAATCAGTCCCTTTTTCTACCTTTAAGAAACAAATACACTTCTCCGACTCACAATAGTGTCAGCAAGAGAGGTTCGCTAGAGAGACGAAATGCACGACAAACGCCACCATCACAAAAAGCAATCAACCGCGGCAGGAAGCGTGCGCCACAACCACCAACACCGCAAGAAACAACGAGCATGTTGCTTTGGCAATGGGGGTGGACGCTAAGCCTATCACCAGCATGCTCGTTGGTTTTATGTTGCGAAACTATCATTTGACTAAATGTTATGTAAAACCAATAGTTATCGTGTGTGTGTTGGGGGGGGGCAAGTACTCCCATCAAGTGGAGAAAGTACATGTATGTCAGGTATGTGAAACAATGAGAAAGTTTGGGGATGCACTGAGCAATGCACTTGAGAACTTGTTATATGTGAATCTTTTTAGCTATGTGAAGCAACTTGTGTACTGCTCCGATGGGGTACACTTCTTTTAACTTTGACCAAGTCTATCCCATGGGGTGGACCATCGTGTTTGTTTCCTTAAGTGTATCAGCAACAATAGTTTCAGACAAATTCGTTTGAGACCAAATAGCACAGGAAACTGAACATAAGTTTTCAAGTCGCCAAAAAAACCCCAAAAATTGAAGTCACCAATCCCCGGATGACACACTGGTTTCCTACGATTTTTCTCGAAATTTAGCTCCAGAAGTTGAACAGGGGGCAAAGAAAACACAACCCAACTAAAATGTCCTTGATAGCCCATTTCTAAGTAGCCATTGTTTCTTTTATTTCTGTGCTTTTCTTGTCTTGTTCAATGTCTTCACCTTCCCTTTTTGTCTTTTACTTTCCTACTTGGTAGCAATGACTGTTGTAGTACTTCTGTTCAGAAAGTAAATGGTGCCTACAACACAATGAAGCAAACTGACAAATACATGATGCAACTTCGAAGCCACATTTTAATCCATTCATTGGCCCAGCAATCAGAATCCAAAATCATGCATCACGGCCATCTTCAGACAAGACAAATGCAATGGCTAGTAAAAGTTGGTACACATGTAGTATATAGGTATGAAAAGTCGTAGTGTACTTAGATAACGGGAAACACAAAAGACTTGTAGGTTTCAGTTTAGTGAAGAGAGACTACAAGATCATATATATAGGTATTAAAATACAAGAAAAATATATGTTATGCATTAGTTTCCAAACTGCTATGAGTAGAGTCAAATCTTGACCCTCAGTGCGGCCTTAATGATTTACTACGCACAGCAGTGTATTGTTCGTACTTGGCGACATGCCAGCCTGCTATCTACAGCCTAGCGTTACAACATATCAGATAACCACAGCCATTAATTATTACTAGAAAAAGGATCGCTACCGTGGTCCTCAACAGTTTAATCTTACAACTTTTTATCACATGGTACATGTTTCCATGGTATGGGTCTTTTAGGCATACACTAAATGTTTGCCAACTATAGTGTGGAGTATTAGATAAGCATGGCCAAATGCTTGTTTCTTTTTCCTATACCTTCTACGAATATATATATAACTATGCTAGTCACTGGACGTCAAATTTACATTATGCTCCTCCCTTCTGAATCTGGTTCAGGTCTCTTGTTTGCAGCCTCTGAATTCTAGTGTGCTTTGTGTTGTAAAACCTGATGCAGAGATAAATAGACTCATTTCCTTTTCTATCTAGCTTTAAGAAACAAAGGCACTTCTCCGACTCACCATAGCGTCAGCAAGAGGGGTTCTAGCTAAAGAGACAAAATGCACCACAACCGCCAGCACAAAAGCAATCAGCCGTGCCTTTGGTTGTTGGATGCATATATGAAACAACCACCAGCACCGCAAGAAACAATGGGCTGGGCGTGCTGCTTTGGCACTAGCAGTGGACGCCAAGTGCTTGCACAAGACACTCGTGCACACACAGGCGTTACGGTTCTCATGGCGCCGTGCTGCCCCATGCACGCTGAAATTACTTTCTGCATGCTTTGGCGATGACAATCTGTACTATGATATTAATTTGCATCCTAAAAATTGCTCCCTATAAATCCATGTACCTTGGTCAGGAGATTGATCACGGTCATCATCAATATCAGATCTGTAAGACTCAAAAGAGATTTAGTAAGAGTGTGGACTAGATCTAGAGAGTACAGAGTGAGAGGATGTCGACAAGCAGTGGCAAGCCGCTCCTCGTCGTGATCCGCCGGAGCAAGCTCTCCGTAGGAGATGAGGGCCGTCGCATCTGCACAGAGTTCAAGCAGGCCAAGTACCCCTTCAAGTGGAGAAGGTACATGTGCGCTAGGTGTGGAGTGCTCCGTGACGAGCACAACGCCTGCAAGAGCAAGCTCTCTGCAGGAGATGGGGGCAAGCACGACACCAGCAAGAGCAAGCTCCCTGCAGGAGATAAGGGCGAGCAATCCGCTGACAAGTGCAAGCTCTCTGCAGAAGATGAAGGTGAGCGCAGCGCCAACAAGAGTAAGATATCTGCAGGAGAGGAGGGCGAGCGTTTCTGCACCGAGTTCAAGCAGGCCAAGTACCCCTTCAAGTGGAGAAAGTACATGTGTTCCAGGTGCGGGGTGCTCCGTAGCGAGCACGGCGTCAGCAAGGCCAAGGCCAAAGTGGACGACGACACGGAGAATATCAAGGAGGAGCACCTGCCGCCACGCAAGAGGCTCATTCTCAGGTTCAAACGGTCACAGGCCCTTGCTGCTGCTGCCACATCCAGGGAGAAGGAGAACAAGGAGGGGGAGCTAGAGGAAGGGGAGATCAACTGGAGCCCCGGTGCGACGATCACCAAGGGGAAGAGAGCCCGAAGGAGAAAGCGCTAGGATGCACCGTGAACTGAGCAATGCACCATTGAGAACTTGTTATATGTGAATCTCTTCAGCTATGTGAAACAACTTGTGTACTGGTCCGATGTTCACTTCTTTAACTTCGACCAAGTCTACCCCATATACATCAGATGTGGTGGACCATCGTGCTTGTTTCCTAAAGTGTATCAGCAAAAATAGTTTCAGACAAAACTAATTGATAAACTAACCAAATTTGGCTCTAGAAATTGAACAGGGAGACAAAGAAAACACGACCTAACCAAAATTTTGCCATCAAACCTAATTAATGGTAGGTAAATATGGTCAAAGTTGCCAATGGAACAAATATTCACAAGTTTGGTACGGCAAACCTTGGCTCTGAAGATATAAAACCAAACATCCTGTACTACTCCAAATAAATCACAAAAACATGGGCTGTCGCATCCCGCCAGAGCTTGTTATGCAACCACAGTGGTGTTGTGCTCCCCCGTGCATTAGTTGCCTTCCTGCGCATTACACCGTGATGCACATTCATTAGCTGGGATAAAAGAGTACATATGCAGTAGAAGAGCATCTACTGAATATATCACGAATTTAATCAGTAGCAGATCACGCAGAGTCCTACTCTACACGTTCATACATCATAGGTTATAGTGGACAGTACTAAGTAATTAAAGCTTTAGTGCAAGGCAAAAGAGGAGCAACACAACCAATTCATAACATCAGTGACACGTAGATGATCGGAATCAGTAACCTTACTAGGTTAACAGTGGATCTACACAATATGGAACATGCTACACACCTCCAATTTGCATTTGGCTTCAGATTCAAATGTCTTGCACAAGATCTCATAGCTTCTATGAATTCCAATCTGTGGAAAATGAAGGAGTCAACATACAAATATCTTGTTCCTGTGGAGACTATTTCTTGGTAAAGTAATACCAGTGGATCCACTCGTGATGGCTAGGTACTGGATATTACATATCTGCAAGGCAGAATAAGTGAATTAAAAATATTGCAATCAAAGTGAATGAGACACCATAAGTAACCAACAACCAGAAGGTACATCCATTCAGTGCACCCCCGATAAGTTGTTGACATGAAATGCAAATTTACGACTTTACCCCAAATTGTTGTAGAAAGCCATAGCATCTGTATTAGATTTTTGAACTGTTAGCATCACGGCCCCCATTTGGCTCTGCAAGCATACATGCGTTCTGGGTCAATTTTTTATCATCATTCCAACTGAGATGTCACCAGAATAGTAATTGGGCAAGAAATTAAAAAAAAATGCATAAACCAGAAGACACAGACCACACCATGACACTCTATGTCTTGACATAATATTCTGAAGAACAGAACAATAAACTATCAGGAACTTCAAAAAATCAGATCACCTTGCAAGCTATAAGTTCAATCAACTGCATTAGGAACTTCCCCAGTCCCTTCCCTTGGACAGAAGACTCCAATTGTAGCTCATACACATAAAGAACAGGCACATCCTCTTCAACAACAAATCTGTAGTGTAAAAAACCAAGCAAGCGGCCTCCACGGCATGTCACATGTGCACATTCCACCCCTGAATCTTGCTTCATGAAACATTTGGCAATATCACTGTCTGCATATTGGCAGATCAGGATATATCGTGCTTCTGGGGCAACCATTTCCCGGCGCTTAATTTTCTCTTCTGAAGGCCATTCTGATCCATAAGTTCCCTCCATGTTAGCCTAAATTATTGTTTACCAGTGTTACATTCAACAATCATGGGGAATTTGTAAAAGGGTACATATGCGAACATCCTAAAGCAGTAGGCAGGTAAGGTATGCAACCTTGAGAAGATTTTGGATATACTTCCTCGTTGGTACTGGAAGCTGATTGCCATGCCCAGATTCCAAGTAGATAGAAAAACCTAAATATAAGAAATATGAGATCAGCCTGCTATAGTGCAGTTCCCCTCCCAAAAAAAAAAAGACAATGCTAGGCTCAAAGCAAGAAGTGTTGTCTCAATTAGAATTGCTAAGATCTAATAATGCATTCAACTTTCTTTTACTGAATTTCTAAAGCTGAAACCAGGAAACGCAGTAGGCATCCTGAATCTGAATGGAACATTAGTAATAGTAGCTACTTAGCACAGAAAATTTTCACCAGAAAGACAAATGTAGATTACCACTTCTTGCGAATTTATGAAAATCCGGGAATTGCGCAAGATGATCCTTCACAGCTACAGCTTTCCTTATAAGTTCTTTCATGGCCTTCTTCCTCCCCAGTATCTATCCAAAAGCATGATATCTGCATGAGCTCCCAGTATACATATAACCCCCATCAGTTCTCTTCAAATGCTGATTCATGGCATGGTTGCTACTATCATAGAAACAGCTGGATTCAGGGGACCAGAGTCACCAGGTGTTCCCTGTGTTGCTAAGAGGAAAAGGCACCGAATCCTGGAAAGTAAAAAATCTAGGTGATGCAACCAACTTTCAACATGTTTCCGCGGAATAACACATGGATCGTGGGTGTGTGGAACTTGGCGCTACGGCCTCTGCCACTGCCAGTTCCAATCCGAGTATTCAACTACTCGCCAATCTCGGATGCCGTGACTAAACTAAAACAAATTGTTGCAATGAGGAAGCGGTGGGGGAGGGGAGAAATATGAGTACCTCCTTCCTACTGAGCGGCCTCTCCACGCCGCCGCCGCTGCTCCGTGGCCTCTTGTTCTCCGCCGTCGCCATCGCTGCCCCCTTCCGTCTGCCGGCTGGAGACGGGACGGGAAGAAAGCGCAGGTGGTGTACAAGGGTGCTTGTTTCAGCCATGGGCTTTCTTGGCCTTGGTAAATTGGTTTTTTTTTAGACACCCTTGGTAAATTAGTTGGGCCTTCAGATCCGACTCAACGGGCCTCATGCTCGTGGATGGGGCTCGGCGTGGGGGTGCTGCGCGTGACACCGAAAAAAATAAGGGGTGTGCTACGGGTTGGCCGACGGATCTTTTTAAAAGATTCGTCGCCTTGCGAGCCGTCGGATGTGACCCCATTGTACGGCAGAGTGGCGTCTTTCACTTTTGCAACAGAGCTTCTGTTGCAGAAATCTTGCAACAAAGATCTTGTTATAGAAATCTTCGCAGCAAATGTCTTGTTGCAGAAAACTTTTGCAACAAAGGTATTATTGCAGAAAACTTTGCGATAGTGGTAATGTTGCAGAATTTATTTATTTTGACTTCACCTTCATATGATGTTATGGAAGAAAGTCCTGCAACATGACTGATGTTATAGAAAAACTTTCATGCAACAGAGAAGAAGCTTGCAACGCCACACCAAATTTTTGAGGGTGTGCGTGATGTTTCCATAAGCGATGGGACCAGTTTGCCACATCTTACGATCACATTTGATCGAACGGCAGCGCGCAAGGCCGATCCCCCGAGCGAATCAGCCGGCGGGACTGAAGTGTTTTCCAATATTAAAACCGTTCACAAATGTTCATGAGTTTGAAATTGTTCATGAACTTGAAAATCAATCGTGAATTTAAAAAGTGTTCATGAATTTGAAATTGATCGTGATTTTTAAAAGTAAAGTGTTCATGAATTCAAAAAAATGTTCACGAATGCAAAAAAATGTTCGTGAATTTGCAAAAGAAAAGTTCTGAAATTTAAAATATCCACGAATTAGAGTATATTAGTGAATTTGAAAAAATATTGACAAAATCGAAATTTTTTCATGAACTTAAAAATTACTCATGAATCGAAACAATGTTCACAGATTAAAAAAATCTTGAATTAAAATAAATGTGAATTTGAAAAAAAAATCATGAATTCATAAAGTGTTCACGAATTTGAAAAAATCTTCACTAATTAAAAAATAGAAAAATAAAAGGCAGTGCTACGCGTCCACCGGATGATAAATCAATTAGATCGGCCGGTACGATAACCGTCAGATGCCGTATGAAATAGCCGTCCGATCTACCACCCCATCCAGTTGAGAACCTTTGCAACTCCTATATTGTTGCAAAGGTCAACCGAGACAGTATGCCGCACGCCTAGGCTAGAGCGTAGCCACGGCGCCGCAGTGGCCCGAGCGTCTCGGCCATGAAGCGCCGCCGCTCGCTGGAGTTGCTGCTCCTCCTCTACCTCAACGCTGCAAGCAGCTGCAAACTCCACTCCAGCACAACGACGACAACCTCTCACGTCGGGCGCTCGTCGGCTTTTTCTACAACTGGAACTATGTTTCTGAAACATGCCTCATGCTGAAATATCTGACCACTCACTCTCTAACGTCGGGCGGTCCTCCGGTGCTTTCTGCAACTTGGGCTATGTTTCTGAAACAAGACCCCTGTTGCGGAAAAAAAAACTTCATCACCGAACCATTTTTCTTCTTTCTAAACAAGAGTATATTGCAGAAACCTTTTGAAACAAAACCCCCGTTGCAGGAAAAAAACTTTCACCACCAAATCTTTTTTTCTTTCTCAAACTAGTCCTGTGTTGCAAAAATCAACTAAAACAAGACCCTTATTGCAGGAAAAAAAAACTGGTTGCGCAGGATTGACTTGTGACCAGCGTGAGCGCTCGATCAGAATTGATCCGACGGCTACGCAAGCGGCGGACGCTGCGCGTGCATCAACCGACTGAAGGGTAGTGTTTCCCATACTTTTAGGCAACATTTGAGTATCTGCATGCAGTAATAATGCACATGATGCTAAAAAATGGAACGAGGGACGACCAATCTGGCCTTAACATAACAGTGACAAGTTGCTATTTGACCAACAACATCTACTGTGATGTCTTCATTAATCTGATAAATACCTAATATGTTAGATATGGATATAATTGGTATCTACCACAGGGCTATTTCAAGTTTCTAGTTTGGCTAGAATAACCATGTCTACCATTATTTCACTTCAAGTTTGCCTTCCACCTGCACTACCCCATCAGAAATCTCGACTTCTGCCAGCTTTCCTATAACTCCACGCATAGAACCATTCATTATCTTGAACCTAATGTTCGTCTTCCACCTGAAAATCTCAAATTCGACGAGAAGAGTTGTGCTTCATCCCCAATGTTTGATAACCCAAGTGCAACATGACAAGATCAATCATGAAAGTTCTAATTCTTATAGATGATAGCACAACAAGTAACCATAGAATGAGGACACACAACTACCACAAACACTTGTAGCGCTTAACCATTACATACCGCTCCTCTGAGCATATTCTCAACCAATGGTGGAACCATCTCCTCTGAGCATATTCACTAGAGCATTTGAACATACACTAAGCTAGTAGAATCGGACAGAAGCATACAAAGGAATTAATGCATGAGCGCAAACACTAATTAGATGGTTCTTTTTTGCTAAGTGCAAACATACACTAAAAAAGAACCATCTAAGTAAGTTTTACAAATTTATGAAGAAAATCGCACGTGTAGAGGATAGAAGAAGAACTCTTTTACAATACCCTGGTACTCGCAAAGCATACACCGGAGTACCACATAGATTTCACCGTCCATTAGAAAGGACAATCCCGTCCTTTTCCAAAAGGTATTTTTGACTCTTGTCCTGCCATCCTGGTAGATCCCACAACGCGATTGAGAATTTCTTTTTTCCAAAATCCAGTTTGATTTGCTAGTTATTGTGATCATTTGGTCACTTTGAAAGCAGCGAAACACCAGAGTCTTCAAACGCATGGAGTAGCAGAGAACTCCTTCTCGACTAGTGCTACAATTAGCCTCAGACATGTCGGAGTGGAAACAATGCTTACACCGTTTCGTGAGAGAGTAGCCTAGATTCTAGTGGGTGTGTGGTGCGGGTGCTCCTGTGTGGATGTTCGCATCCGTCACGGGATTCTTGTAAATGTTAATTTCTATCTTTTATAAAAAATATGGTACGTCATTGACGTACTCTTGAAAAAAATAAACTAGTTTGAGTGGCGGCACCCCAGGTCCGATTCACATGTCTGTCTCATGCCCTTGTCGTCGCCGGCAATGATCGAGTACCGCGCCTCGCTCCTCCTCTCCCCCGTCGATGAATAATAGGTACTTCCCTCGTTGTGTCTCCCACTATCAACTGCATATGTGTTGTCATTGTCCGCATCCAGCCCGTTCGATCGAGCGACCGTAGGTCCTGCAATCGTTATGCCCCTTGTGATCGACCGCCCGTGTGTCGCCGTTGTGCCTCCGTCCTGTAGAGTGTCTTCAGTTGCGCATGATCCCTTTGTCCTCACGCCTGGAAATAGAGACTAGAGGTTCTCCATCCTATTTTTTCTTAATCATACACAATTCGTACTTCGGAGAAGCACCGCAGTACTGATCTTGTTTTGTTGTGAAAGATAGTTAAATGGTTAAGCAGCAATGCAAAATGAAGAAAGTATTTGTAGCTGGTTAGAGAGGGGCAAAAAGGGAATCTCCCCCCTACATCGTCCCTGCGGGAGACTCGGGTGGCCACGTCGTCCCCGTCACCTAGCTCCCTCTGTGTGCTGCCTCGCTCGCTGCCGTCGGCTAGAGCCGCCAAGGCAAAGCCCCTCGCGGTGGCTGGTGGCGGTGGGAGGTCCCCCCATGTGATCCTCTCTCCCCTCCTTCACCTATCCTCTTCACTAGATCTCAGCTCTCTTAGCCCTGCGCCACCGGCGGTCGACCAGGCCTTCTCTGGCTCACACCGGTCTCCTTCTCGTGGTCATGCTCCACTACCAAATCCTGCCGCTCCAGCTCTGGGCCAACCCGATGTCGGCGTTCAAGCCCGAGGACGCGGTCCCGGTGGACCACTTCTTCCGCACCTCCCTATCTGAGATTGGTGCTTTCATTGAGAGTTTCGATGTGTGATCAATAAAGGATCTATGGCTAATCTACGGATCAACTGCAACGCTGGCAAGGACGACATCTTTGTCCCTGGCCAACTATTCGTGTTTGGCAGCATGGTTTTCCATGCCGACTCGACGGGCCATCTAGTACCCCTCGAGAACTTCGCTCCGGACCAGATGGTCACTTTCGGAACCCTAGAATACACCATGGAATCCTGTGGCAAGCTTGTTCTTTCCAGCTGGGCTCTAGACCGGATCAAGGACCTCTCTGTTGCCGCGGGCTCAACCCTGGAGCCGACCTCCAATCTGAACTTCGGATCCGATCTCCCGATAGGTCTGGTCCCATCCGAGGAATCGACTGCTATCATGCCAGGCGAGGGCCTCGACATCGAGTCGGGCCCCGACCCCAATCTGAACTCAAACATGGACCCTACGACAAGTATGGATCCGATATCCCCAGCTGATGGACTAGAGTCAGATCGGGCCGACCAACACTCCGAGCTCGCGTCAAGCAGCGCCCGGATCATGCTTCGAGTCTGCCCGGCCTCTAGCTAGGCCATGAACCCTGAAGATCTGTCTCTATTGGTGCAATAATTTGCCTCCTTATGTTTTGGAGTTTGTTGACATAAACAGTAAGGGCCTTATGTGTTTGCTAGTGCACACAGAGTAACAGGTCCCTGGAGTCAAGAGGAGTTTGATTCAAATGTCGAAGATAATCCCCTACGTGGAAGTGAAGGTTATCATCGAAGATTATGATAACAAGAGTGACCCCTCAAAAATTGCTGACGCGAAGCAATTGGCTCGGTGCTCGTCCGAAGAAAGTAACTGCGACCGAGAAGATTGAAGACGAAGTGAAGACGTAGCATTTATTTCGTTGTTTCTCTCCTCTTTATTGAGTCACAGGACCACCGTACTACTAAGAGGGATGTAGCGTTCGAAGCTTTGATTCTCTGATGCTAAACCCAAGTCCTATGAAAGTTGTGAGAGAAATCTCTTTGTGTTCCGAGCAAATACTTGCCAGCAAGATACTGTGATCTTCTTCGCTGTGAGAGATTTGTCTCTGACCGAGGAGTTAGCATTACTTGGTCCTCAAGTAATGATACCATTGCTCTTGAAATCCGACCGTTGTGAACGTGTCGGTTGGCCATTGGCTGGACCACGTGTCCAAAATGGTCATTTCCCATCAGGGAAGGCTGCGGCTATAAATAGCCACCCCGCACCGGCGTTGTCCGGTGGCTGCTCCGTTTGATTGTGAGAAGATTGTTGAGCAACCCCCTCTCCTGAGTGATTTGAGTTTAAAATCCACCGAGAGAAAACCCCTAGAGCCGAAAAATTAGATAGTGGTTCAGCATTACTCGAATCTAAGTCCAGTACGCTCCGTCTATTACTCTTGAGAGCTGCAAACTCTCTAGATGGTTAGGTGTCAATTTTTCCAGAGACCAAGAATAATTGTGGTTCTCGAAGAAGAAGTCTGTAAATGTTCGGAGATCGCCTCAAGTATCTACCGCGAGTGATCGACATCGGTTGACGAACCAATTGTCGAGGAGAATAGGGCGAAGAGAATTTATCTTCTGTGTTAAATCACAACCCCTCCAACCGGACGTAGTCGTTTTGCAGAAGGGCGAACTGGTCTACCAAATTCCTTGTCGCCATCGAGCATCACTGGTTACCTCTGCTTCTCCTCTTTACATTCGAACTGTTTCAATCATGTGATTTAGTTTCCATTCGTTAGTTTGTATTCGCTCATTGTACACAGTTTTCATTCGCTCGCTGTTGGGTTCCGAGAGTTTTGATATTTCTGAAGAAAATTTAAAACTCCCATTCGCCCCCCTCTGGTAGACATACTTCTTCCTACAATTGGTATCAGAGCAAGGTACTCCTTGACTCTGCTCATTTTGGTCTAACCACCTTGGAGTTTAAGTATGTCTTCAGTGAGCTACAACTCGCATCTCAAGATTCCCATCTTCGATGGGACGGACTATCCCTTCTGGAAAGAGAAGATGAAGATCCGTCTCTGAGCTATTCATGATGATATGTGGAACGTGGTGCAGACTGGATTCACGGTTGAAGTGCCCCCGGTTCCCACTGACCGCGAGAAGAAACTCATTCAGATGGACGCTCAAGCTAAAGATGAAATTGGTGGCCATCTCTCTCGTGCTCAATTTCTTCGCTATCGTCAGTGTGAAACTTCAAAGGAATTGTGGGACATTCTCGAAAAGATAAATGAGGGTGTTTCAACTCAGAAAGAAGCTCGCATTGATACTCTTCGGGCGAAGTTCAATTGGTTCAAGCGAATCGGAAATGAAAGCTGTCAGCAAACCTTCGATCGTCTGAGTGACATTGCAAACGAGCTGCAAGGTCTCGGCGCCAAAGACATCACTGACCACGAAGTTGTGAAGAAACTGCTCTGATCTCTTGACATCTCATTCGACACACTAGTTCTGATGATTAGGGAACGAGCTGATTTCAAAATTCTCGACTCTGCTGATATCATGGAAAGGCTAAACACCCACGAGGAACAAGAAGAAGAAAAGAGAGATCTCTATGGCTGAAGTCACCGCAAAAGTCACACTCTCAAGGCTGTGGCTGATTCTTCCTGGCGGTATAGTGTAGTTTGGAGAATTCAAAAAGATAATAGGATTATCATGTGTGGGTGCAATAGAAATAATTTCATTCTTAACATAAGGAACTATAGCAAGTTCATCTCCATAAGCATAATTCATATTGGCATCAAGGCCACAAGCATAGCAAGCATCAAGTTCATCAAAAAGGGATATTTCAAAAGAATCAACGGGATCATAGCAATTATCATAGCATTCATCCTTCGGTAAGAACGAAGGGACATTAAATAATGTATGAGTTGAAGAGTTACTCTCATTAGAAGGTGGGCACGGGTAGCTAATCCGCTCTTCCTCCTTTTGTTCTTCGCTCTCCTCATCATCTTTTTCATCCAATGAGCTCAAAGTTTCATCAATTTCTTCTTCCATAGACTCCTGCAAAATATTAGTCTCTTCTTGGACAGCGGAGACTTTCTCAATAAATATATCAATATCAAAATTGTATTTATAATTTTCATAGCAATATTTAAGGATGGCAAAATTTTCAGGTCTATAAACATCATCATCAAAAGCTTCATACTTTTCAAACAAAGATTCAATTTCATAAGCACCCTTAAAAGCAACAAATTCTTCTATTCGTTCCACATCATAGTAATCATATCTACCATTAGCATAAGAAGCCAAGGTTTCATTATAATTAAATTTGCATGTAAAGGGAAGGTGTGGAGCGTTCATCCTAGAGCAACAAGTATAATCATATCTCTGGCATAAATTCCAAGCATACCAATGCAACATATCAATTTGATCCCATAATAGTTTCCCTTTTTGTGTCAAGCGATAATCCCTAAAGTATTCACGTTGATCCAACGTGTCTCCCATTATCAAGTTGAATGGGGTTTTCTAAGGATTATCAAAGTGGTGCATAATATTTTTCACATAACGAGCATCGAGGGTTTTAGGAGGTTCCCCATCTCCATGAGTAGCAAGTACCACTAATTTTTTTGGTGTTTCGTGTTCCATATCCATAACTAAAGATAGAGAACAACTTAGAACAGGAAATAAAAACTACTTAGTGATAAAGCAAACAAGCACACACGAGAATATTCACCCCACGCTATTGCTCCACGGCAACGGCGCCAGAAAAAGGTCTTGATAACCCACAAGTATAGGGGATCATTTGTAGCCTTCTTCGATAAATAAGAGTGTCGAACCCAACGAGGAGCTAAAGGTAGAACAAATATTCCCTCAAGTTCTATCGACCACCGATACAACTCTACGCACACTTGACATTTGCTTTACCTAAAACAAGTATGAAACTATTTTGCAAGAATAAAAGTACGAGTACTTTGCGAGAATAAAACTACGAATAAATTGCAAGGTAGTAAAAGTGGATAGCTTTTGTCAATAAGAAAGTCATTTGTCCCTAGGCAATCGATAACAAGTACCGGTAATCATTCTTGTAATTCTATATGAGGGAGAGGCATGAGCTAACATACTTTCTCTACTTGGATCATATGCACTTATGATTGGAACTCTAGCAAACATCCACAACTACTAAAGATCATTAAGGTCGTGAAACCCAACCATAGCATTAAGTATCAAGTCCTCTTTATCCCATACGCAACAACCCACCTACTCGGGTTTAAGCTTCTGTAACTCTCGCAACCCACCATAAGCGAATCATGAACGTATTGCAACACCCTACAGCAGGGATCCCTCATGTTTGCGCGAGACGGAGGGCATCGTAGGACAGCACCAAAAATAAAATATACAATCATACCAACCAAGATCACGATTAGCCCACAGGACAAAACGAATCTACTCAAACATCATAGGATAACCATAGATCATTGGGAAATAATATATGGAGTTGAGCACCATGTTTAAGTAGAGATTACAGCGGGGAGAAGAGGTGTTACACCACTGCATAGAGGGGGAGAAAGTTGGTGTTGACGGTAGCAAGATTGTTGATGTAGATCGCCGTCACGATCCTTGCCCCGGCGGCACTCCGGCGCCACCGGGAGAGAGGGGGAGAGAGCCCCCCTCCTTCTTCTTCTTCCTTGGCCTCCCCCTAGATGGGAGGAGGGTTCCCCCTCTGGTCCATGGCCTCCATGGCGGCGGAGGGGCGGGAGCCCCTACGAGATTGGATCTCCCTCTCTGTTCTCTTCTGTTTCGCGTTCCCCAGATCTGACCGAAAACCGTTTCTTATATGCCCGGAGATCCGTAACTCCGATTGCGCTGAGATTTTAATGCGATTTTTTTTTGATATAAGCTTCCTTCCGCCCGAAGTAGAGCTCCAACTGACGTACGAGGTGAGGATAAGACACCTGGGCGCGCCTGGGGCCTGGGGCGCGCCCTGGTGTATCTTGGGGCCTGTGGGCCCCCGTTTGAGTTGATTCCACCTCCCAAAATTCACAAATATTCCAAAATAATTCTCCGTAAAATTTTATTGCATTTGGACTTCGTTTGATATGGATATTCTGCCAAAAAAAACATTCAAAAAACAGGAACTGGCACTGGGCACTGGATCAATAGGTTAGTCCAATAAATCATATAAAATGTTGCCAAAAATATGTGAAAGTTGTATAATATTGGCATGAAACAATAAAAAATTATAGATACGACGGAGACGTATCAGCATCCCCAAGCTTAATTCCTGCTCGTCCTCGAGAAGGTAAATGATAAAAAAGATAATTTTTGATGTGGAATGCTACCTAGCATAAACTTGATCATATATCTAGTCATGGCATGAATATTAAGACATAAGTGATTCAAAGCAATAGTCTATAATTTGACATAAAGACATTAATACTCAGGCATCCCAACAAACAATCATGTCTTTCAAAATATCAACGCTAAAGAAAGCTATCCCTACAAAATCATATAGTCTTATCATGCTCTGTCTTCTTAACACAAAGTATTTATCATGCACAACCCCGATGACAAGCCGAGCAATTGGTTCATACTTTTTAACGTGCTTTAGCTTTTTCAACCCTCACGCAATACATGAGCGCAAGCCATGGATATAGCACTATGGGTGGAATAGAGTATGATGATAGGGGTAAATATAGAGAAGACAAAAAAGTAAGAAAGTCTCACATTGACGCGGCTAACCAACGGACTATGGAGATGCCCATCAATTGATATCAACGTGAGGAGTAGGGATTGCCATGCAATGGATGCACTAAGAGCTATAAGTGTATGAAAGCTCAATATGAAAACTAAGTGGGTGTGCATCTAATCCTATAATGAAAAATTCCCACTAGTATATGGAAGTGACAACATAGGAGACTCTCTATATGAAAAACATGGTGCTACTTTGAAGCACAAGTGTGGAACTAGAATGCCCCTTCTCTCTTTGTCTTTTTTTTCTTTTTCTTTTTCTTTTTCTTTTTTTTCCTTTTTTTCTTTTTTTCTCTCATTGTCCGGAGTCTCATCCCGACTTGTGGGGGAATCATAGTCTCCATCATCCTTTCCTCACTGGGGCAATGCTCTAAAAATGAATAATGATGATCATCACACTTCTATTTACTTATAACTCAAAAGAAATAAAAATTACAACTCGGTACCTATAATAAAGTATGACTCTATATGAATGCCTCTGGCAGTGTACCAGGATGTGCAATGATCTAGCATAACAACGATATCAAAAAAACGGACAAGCCATGGAAATATCATGCTAGCTATCTTACGATCATGCAAAGCAATATGACAATGAATGCTCAAGTCATCAAAACGAAAGCGGTGGAAGTTGCATGGCAATATATCTCGGAATGGCTATGGAAGGGCCATAATAGGTAGGTATGGTGGCTGTTTTGAGGAAGATATAATAAGGCTTATGTGTGATAGAGCGTGTCATATCACGGGGTTTGGATGCACCTGCGAAGTTTGCACCACATCTCGAGGTGAGAAAGGGCAATGAACGGTACCGTAGAGGCTAGCAAATTGCGAAAAGGTAAGAGTGCGTATAATCCATGGACTCACATTAGTCATAAAGAAATCATATACTTATTGCAAAAGTTTATTAGCCCTCGAAGCAAATTACTACTACACATGCCCCTAGGGGGATAGATTGGTAGGAAAAGACCATCGCTCATCCCCGGCCGCCACTCATAAGGAATACAATCAATAATAAATCATGCTCCAACTTCATAGCATAACGAGAGACTATACGTGCATGCTTCAGGAATCACAAACCTTAACACCAATATTCTTACTAACCACAACCATTTACTAGTACCTCCCCCATATTACCATCTCTATATCGCAAAACTATTGCAAGGAATCAAACATATCATATTCAGTGATCCATAAGTTTTATGTAGGATTTTATGACTAACCATGCAATTTACCAATTCCTATTGACTCTCTAAATAGGTATAAGTGAAGCAAGAGAGTTTAATTCTTTCTACAAAAGACTATGCTCTAATAAGTATAAGTGAAGCAAAAGAGCATTCTACAAATAACGGTTTTCTATGTAAAGAGAAACAGGCAATCCAAACTTCAAATGATATAAGTGAAGCACATGAAGCATTCTATAAAGCCACACTCAAAAGATATAAGTGAAGTGCAATGAGCATTCTATAAATCGACCATGGACTATCTCATACCATCATGGTGCATAAAATAAAAATGAAAAATAAGCACAAAAGACGCTCCAAGATTCACACATATCACATGAACGAAACGAAGATGAAAACATACCGATACTTGTTGAAGAAAGATGGGATGCCTTCCGGGGCATCCCCAACCTTAGATGCTTGAGTCTCCTTCAATATTTACTTGGGGTGCCTTGGTCATCCCCAAGCTTGAGCTCTTGCCTCTCCTCCTTCTCCTCATATCAAGACCCCCTCGATCTTTGATCACTTCATCCACACAAAACTCAACAGAAACCTTAGTAAGATCCGTTAGTACAATAATGCAAATCACTACTCTAAGTACTGTTGAAAACCAATTCATATTTTATTTTTTCATTGTAGCTACTATAATATAACTTTTCCATGGCTTATACCACCGATAAAAATCGATAGTTTCATCAAAACAAGCAAAACAATGCATCAAAAACAGAATCTGTCTTAAACAGGACGGTCTGTAGCAATCTGAACACCTACCATACTTCTCGTACTCCAAAAATTCTGAAACATTAGGACAAAATAAACAATTTTTATAGCAAGACTGCAAAAAGTTTCAGAAACTATCGACATTCCAGTAAAAAATGTAAAATCACACACTACAGCCAAAGTTTCTGTTTTTGCACCGCACATACCAACAAGCAATCTAATCATCCTAAAGGCAAATCTTGGCACATTATTTTTATAATACAATGGATTTGAACAAGGGGATAATTATTTTTGTGAGAATCTTCATGAAAAATTTACATTGTTTCCATGGGCATGAACACAAGTGTTCAAGGTTGACCCTCACTTCTCCAATGCATCACCTTTCAATCGCTTCTCTTTTTGTGAAGTTTTAAGTTCCCCTCTATATTTTTTTGTTTTTAAACTTTATAAAAGCACTCAACAGAATAAAATGACTCTCTAAAACTTACGGGTTGTCTCCCTGGCAGCTCTTTCTTTAAAGCCATTAAGCTAGGCCTAAAGTGCTCAAGTAATGAATCCACCCGGATCCCAAGGTATATCAAAGCCAATTTTAATTAACAATGATTTGGCATTTAGTAGTGAGAACAAAGCAACATATATCATGCAATGACAAAGTTTAACTCTCTTCCTATGCATCGGCATGTCATACAAGAACAATTCATGCACATCAAGTGAAGGCCAATACATAGCATAAGCAGTTTCTTGCAATTTTATCGTGTTGGAAACATAAAGAGGTGGAGATGTAGTTCCTCTCTCATAATAATTGCAAGTAGGAGCAGCAAACACATGCATATTATAATCATCAAAATTGTCATGTGCAATGGTAAAAGGCAACCCATCAATGTAATCCTTAATAAGAGCAAACTTCTCCGATATAGTGTAGTTTGGAGAATTCAAAAAGATAATAGGATTATCATGTGTGGGTGCAATAGAAATAATTTCATTCTTAACATAAGGAACTATAGCAAGTTCATCTCCATAAGCATAATTCATATTGGCATCAAGGCCACAAGCATAGCAAGCATCAAGTTCATCAAAAAGGGATATTTCAAAAGAATCAACGGGATCATAGCAATTATCATAGCATTCATCCTTCGGTAAGAACGAAGGGACATTAAATAATGTATGAGTTGAAGAGTTACTCTCATTAGAAGGTGGGCACGAGTAGCTAATCCGCTCTTCCTCCTTTTGTTCTTCACTCTCCTTATCATCTTTTTCATCCAATGAGCTCATAGTTTCATCAATTTCTTCTTCCATAGACTCCTGCAAAATATTAGTCTCTTCTTGGACAGCGGAGACTTTCTCAATAAATATATCAATATCGGAATTGTATTTATAATTTTCATAGCAATATTTAAGGATGGCAAATTTTCAGGTCTATAAACATCATCATCAAAAGCTTCTTACTTTTCAAATAAAGATTCAATTTCATAAGCACCCTTAAAAGCAACAAATTCTTCTATTCGTTCCACATCATAGTAATCATATCTACCATTAGCATAAGAAGCCAAGGTTTCATTATAATTAAATTTGCATGTAAAGGGAAGGTGTGGAGCGTTCATCCTAGAGCAACAAGTATAATCATATCTATGGCATAAATTCCAAGCATACCAATGCAACATATCAATTTGATCCCATAATAGTTTCCCTTTTTGTATCAAGCGATAATCCCTAAAGTATTCATGTTGATCCAACGTGTCTCCCATTATCAAGTTGAATGGGGTTTTCTCAGGATTATCAAAGTGGTGCATAATATTTTTCACATAACGAGCATCGAGGGTTTTAGGAGGTTCCCCATCTCCATGAGTAGCAAGTACCACTAATTTTTTTGATGTTTCGTGTTCCATATCCATAACTAAAGATAGAGAACAAATTAGAACAGGAAATAAAAACTACTTAGTGATAAAGCAAACAAGCACACACGAGAATATTCACCCCACGCTATTGCTCCCCAGCAACGGCGCCAGAAAAAGGTCTTGATAACCCACAAGTATAGGGGATCGTTCGTAGCCTTCTTCGATAAATAAGAGTTTCGAACCCAATGAGGAGCTAAAGGTAGAACAAATATTCTCTCAAGTTCTATCGACCACCGATACAACTCTACGCACACTTGACGTTTGCTTTACCTAAAACAAGTATGAAACTATTTTGCAAGAATAAAACTACGAGTACTTTGCGAGAATAAAACTACGAATAAATTGCAAGGTAGTAAAAGTGGATACCTTTGTCAATAAGAAAGTCATTTGTTCCTAGGCAATCGATATCAAGTACCGGTAATCATTCTTGTAATTCTATATGAGGGAGAGGCATGAGCTAACATACTTTCTCTACTTGGATCATATGCACTTATGATTGGAACTCTAGCAAGCATCCGCAACTACTAAAGATCATTAAGGTCGTGAAACCCAACCATAGCATTAAGTATCAAGTCCTCTTTATCCCATAAGCAACAACCCACCTACTCGGGTTTAAGCTTCTGTCACTCTCGCAACCCACCATAAGCGAATCATGAACGTATTGAAACACCCTACAGCGGGGATCCCTCACGTTTGCGCGAGACGGAGGGCACCGTAGGACAGCACCAAAAATAAAATATACAATCATACCAACCAAGATCACGATTAGCCCACAGGACAAAACGAATCTACTCAAACATCATAGGATAACCATGGATCATTGGGAAATAATATATGGAGTTGAGCACCATGTTTAAGTAGAGATTACAGCGGAGAGAAGAGGTGTTACACCGCTGCATAGAAGGGGAGAAAGTTGGTGTTTACGGTAGCATGATTGTTGATGTAGATCGCCGTCACGATCCTTGCCCCGGCGGCACTCCGGCGCCACCGGGAGAGAGCCCCCCTCCTTCTTCTTCTTCCTTGGCCTCCCCCCTAGATGGGAGGAGGGTTCCCCCTCTGGTCCATGGCCTCCATGGCGGCGGAGGGGCGGGAGCCCCTCCGAGATTGTATCTCCCTCTCTGTTCTCTTCTGTTTCGCGTTCCCCAGATCTGACCGAAAACCGTTTCTTATATTCCCGGAGATCCGTAACTCCGATTGCACTGAGATTTTAACGCGATTTTTTTTCGGGATATAAGCTTCCTTGCGCCCGAAGTAGAGCTCCAACCGACGTACGAGGTGAGCATAAGACACCTGGGCGCGCCTGGGGCCTGGGGCGCGCCCTGGTGTATCTTGGGGCCTGTGGCCCTTCGTTTGAGTTGATTCCACCTCCCAAAATTCACAAATATTCCAAAATAATTCTCCGTAAAATTTTATTGCATTTGGACTTCGTTTGATATGGATATTCTGCGAAACAAAAAACATGCAAAAAACAGGAACTTGCACTGGGCACTGGATCAATAGGTTAGTCCAATAAATCATATAAAATGTTGCCAAAAATATGTGAAAGTTGTATAATATTGGCATGAAACAATCAAAAATTATAGATATGATGGAGACGTATCAGGGCGCCCCCCTAGGGCACGCCCTGAGGGCTTGTCGTCTCCTCGGGACTCTTCTGGCCCTCTCCCCAAGTCTTCTGGGTGTTTTCTGGTCCAAGAAAAATCATCATAAAGTTTTATTCCGTTTGGACTCCATTTGAGATTCCTTGTCTGTAAAAGTCAAAAACAAGGAGAAAACATAAACTGGCACTGGGCTCTAGGTTAATAGAAAATAATAGAAAATAGTGTATTAATGCATATAAAACATCCAAAACAGATAATATAATAACATGGAACAATCAAAAAATATAGATACGTTGGAGACGTATCACCTGCCAAGAGCAAAATGCTCGATCCAGCTTTACTTTCGGGATATGACTCTCCTATCCTTGAATACTCTTATGATGATTCTCTGGACAACTATAAGCTGTTCAAAAACCAACGTGCTAAGGCTATTTCTCGCTATGTTGGACCAAACAGCAGGAATGGCCCCCCAAAGAAAGCTATCTGGGTGCCGAGGAAAACTATCGAAGCATTGCCTATTACTTCATCACTAACCATGCAGGCAGAAAATGCTCGTTACTTCCTTAAAAAAGTTCGACAAAATGAGTACATGCATACCTCATTCAACCACTATACTCATTCGTCTGGAAAGAATTTCAATGCCTATTCCTTCGATTATGCTCGTACTTATTCGAGTAACAATCATGGTTATCGAAAGAAATCATATCCTGCTCGCTCTCTTGTTTCGAAGCCACCTACAAAGATGTGGGTGGTGAAGAAAGCCTAATTCCTCTGCAGGACTATGTCTCCGGATGTACCGAATGGATAATGGATAGTGGATGCACTAGTCACATGACCGGAGACAAGTCATTGTTTGTTGACCCCAACTTAACTGCTTCATCTCAGAAGTATATTACTTTTGGCGACAACAACAAAGGAAAGGTAATTGGGTTAGGTAAAATTTCTATATCCAAAGACAAGAGCATTGATGATGTTTTACTTGTTCATGAGTCTCTTGGATTCAATCTCATGTCAGTTGGCAAGCTTTGTGATCTAGGCATGCTAGTTCTATTTTCTATATCCAAATGCACCATCTTTATGGCCTCTCACAATTCCTTCATCTTCGAGGGAAATAGAAAAGGTGATTTACATATTGTGGTTTTTTCTAAGGGTCCCTCAGTCCAACCTTGTTTGCTTGCAAAAGCAACCGAAGGTTGGATGTGGCACTGAAGACTTGGTCATGCAGGCATGAGAAATTTGCAGACTCTCGTGAAGAAAAATCATCTCCGTGGCATTCCTGGTGTAAAATTCGACAAGGATCGTCTCTATGGTGCGTGTGAGGCCGGTAAATTGGCCAAGAAGAATCATTCATCAAAAAATGTCATGACCACAACAAGACCTCTCGAAATTCTTCATATGGATTTATTCGGACATCAAAACTATGCAAGTTTCGGAGGCAGTCATTATGGTCTGGTTATTGTTGATGTCTTCTCTCGTTACACTTGGGTATTCTTTCTCGAAGACAAAACCTGCACCCAAGACATCTTGAAAAGATTCGCCAAGAAGGCCCAAAATGAATATGATGTGTGAATTAAGCATGTCAGAAGCGACAATGGTACTGAGTTCAAAAATACTCATATCGAAGATTTTCTCGATGAAAATGGTATAACTCATGAGTTCTCTGCCGCATACACTCCCCAACAAAATGGAGTTGTTGAGCGAAAGAATAGAACTCTCATCGAGATGGCGAGAACAATGCTCAGTGAGTATAAAACTCCTATTCGCTTCTGGGCTGATGCTATTAACACTGCTTGTCATATTGTGAATCGTGTTTATCTTCAGAAATTCCTTAAGAAAACTTCATATGAGCTCATCACTGGCAAGAAACCGAATGTTTGTTATTTACATGTTTTTGGTGCACCTTGCTATATTCGTGACATGAATCATAATTCCAAGTTTGCACCTAAGGCACATGAAGGTTTTCTTCTTGGTTATGGCTCGAACTCGCATACTTATCATGTCTATAACTCTCACCATGGGAAAGTTATGGAAACGGTAAATGTGCGGTTTGATGAATCTAACGGCTCCCAAAAGGAGCACCTTCCTAATGTGATAGATGAACCACCGATTTCGGATGCTATTCGGCAAATGGGCATTGGGAGCATCAGGCCAGTTGAAGGAAATGTACCTGACACTTCCGATGATGACACTGGTACAGCGAGGTGCTATACAAACGGTTTTTAACCCCTTTCCGCGATGGTGTTTGGAATCGTCGTCAAGTGAGTGTGTGCGATACGGGGGTCCTTCCCACACGACACAGAAACCGTCGGGGATAGGGAGCCTTGATGCATACAGTTGTCCCTACTCGTTTGTGTTCGCATTGCCATTGCAGTCGGTATTCTGTGGTGCTACGTTTATGATGCGCGGCCCATCACAAACGGTTCATGATTATAGAACGTGTATGATAAGCAGACAATCACACACATTCACTTTTCCCGAACTGTGTGCGATAACTAATTAAGAAGATTAGCTAATCGTCCTACGAGTGTCGGATAGGATGACAAAACGTCGGACCATCGTAACATCGTCGTACATGATAACTATCACACACGCTATTCTGTGGTGCAACGTTTACGATGCGTACCACATCAGAAACAGTTCATGGTTGCAAATCGTGTATGATAAGGCAACTATCACAAACGTTTAGTTTGCCCGCACCGTTTGTGATATTGTCTGACATCACACACGGTTTGCAAACGGCAACTGTGTGCATGCTCGCACACGTTTCATCTGTGTGAACCGTGTCGGATTATGGTTTATATCACAAACGTTTGTGTTTTACCGACCGTGTGTGCCGTAACGACCTGCGGAGCATAATTTCACCGTAATTTAATTGCTGCTATTTCAAATTGTACCGGATTTGAATTTGAAAGTATGCTATAGCTCTATTCATATCCATCAGGTTCAAACAACCAATGCATTATTTGATTCACAGGTACATATGTTCAAGAATTACATAAGCACCAAATAAAGAATGATGAACCACAGTTGTATACTTGTACTACTAAAGACGGTAAAGAAAGAGGCGAAATACATTCTGGTTGCTGAACAAGGTGAAGCGGAATGCCCATATTGTGCCCTCCTCCATGCAGAAGGCACGCATGACTCTAGTCCAACCCCTTGTGATGGCCGACCGCCCATCCTTCACTGTCTTCATGACCACATCTAGATAATCATCATGTTCTGGTAGAAATACTTTAACCTTTGCATGCCCACCAATCATGTAGTTTGAGAGGTAACCTTGAGTAAACTGCTTTGGGAATCACTGCAAAGGAAAAAGGTTCAGACATTGTCATCTAACACAACTCATTATGGGCAGTAAAAAGAAGACTGCAGAGTTCTTACTTACCATCCCGCATTTTGCTATTGTCTTGGATAAAGTGTAAACAAATAGTTTAATTGCCATCTTTTGACCCATTTTACTAACAATCTTTATCAGCTTCCTCACTTGATGCTGGTTCATCAATATCTCATTGCCCCATACACAGAAAGGGTCGAAGCGCGGATCTTTACCAATGACATATGTACCTAAAAGCACTAAGTTAATATTAGAAGCTAAACAGCAATTGCACAATGATGTAGTACAACACTCCCTCGGTCCCATTATATAATATCTTATAACATCCAATATACTCACATATTAGATGAATTAACATCTTATATTATGGGACACAGGGAGTTTATTGCATTCTTACAAATTATCGGCTGATTAACTGCTGTTGTATCCATGGGTTAGAGTTAGTTTGAGCTAGTTTGGGCTCAAATAGCCCTAAAGTATATCCAAACACGAGGGCTAGTTTGAGCTAGTTGCATCTAACCCACCCAAAAAAACTATCCCACCCAAGAGGTGCTAATTGGAGCTAGTTCTCCTAGTGCATTTATTGTCAATCTAACCCTGTCATCCAAACACCTCTTTGGCTAGAGTTAGTTCAGGGTTAGTCATGAGCTAGAAACTAACTCTAACCTCTAGCTAAGTTACAGTATCCAAACAAGGCTGTGTCATTGTTGTTGTTGCTACTGCTCTTCTACGTATATCTAGACATCATCAGAACATTAAGGTAACACTCTTCCTTGTTGCTATGTAGCCTAGGATTGCATATTTAGACATTCAGTACAGTGCATGTTGCTATGTAGCCTTAGATATATTACATATGGCCCTAGTTAACCTAACGATAAATGGGTTACAGATATATTCAATTAAAAGTCTGATTCACCGATTAGTCCCTTATCAGCCCCCGGCCTATATGGTACCAGCTACCGATATCTTGAACAGTGAGTATATATAAGCCATGGGATGAAACTAACCTCGATGGAAAACAGCAGTCGTTCCCAAAATTGTCCTGTGTAAGTACATCGAGAGGCATGTTAAGCACAACAGGCTAAACATCAACCAAATATATCCATGGCAGACAAAATAATCTCCAAAAGATAGCTTCAGTGTGCAGGTTTAAGCATGCTAGTAAAGCAAAACAAGTGGAAAGGTGTGTTAACTGCAACAGGCCTAACATTTAACAACAAGCAAACATAGTCATTCAAACTGGTATTGTGCCGGTCTAAGTACACTGGTTATTGTTAAATAAAAATGGAAAGGCGTGTTAACTACAACATGCAGCAACCAAATGTAGTCATTCATAGTGGTATTGTTGAAACTGGTATTGATGAAATTGAACTGCACAATTCATACTTGCACATATAGAACATCATGTTGTGAATAACTGGAATAAACAAGGCATACAACGAACAACCAAAGATAGCATTTGAAACTGGACATATGCTAACTACAAACAACCAAACAACCAAAAAACTTTAAAAGAGCCATATGCTAGCTATAACAGGCTTAACAGCAAGCAAATATATGCATTCCTATCGGTATGTTTAAAACTAGTATTGATGAAAATGTATTGCACAGTAAATAGTTGCACATATAGAGCATCACATTGTGAACAACTGAAATAAACAAGGCATACTGCAAACAACCAAATATAGCAATTAAAACTGGACATATTCTCACTACACTACAAAAGGGACTCGACAAAACAAATCATGGGTTCCCCCTATGAAGAGGCACGGCAAAACAAATCATGGGTTTCCTCACTTGTCACAGATGGGCCCGTTCCCGTGGGAAGAGCACGGACCCTGGGTGCGCTCCATGTTGTCGCAGATGGGATCCTTCCCCTTGGAAGAGCACGGCTGTAGGGTGCCCTCCTTGATGTCGCAGACGGGCTCTTTCCCCTTGGAAGAGCAGATGGGCTCTTTCCCCTTGGAAGAGCCGGAGAGGGTGCCCTCCTCGTGGTCGCCGTCGATGAGGTCTGACTTGGAAGCTGTGGATCCCAAGGCAGCATCACAGAACGTGTCCTTCAGAAATGACAAAAGGGGCTCGATGGCGATGTAGGATGACAAATTCTTGACAGCGAGCTAGAGGAGATCAACGATGGGGCCATGGATGAGATCGACGGCGGTTGAACCCGAGGGGTTGGGGGTGGGCCACTTAACCTGTGACATAGCCCGCGTTAGGCTGTCGCTATCGACGACCTCGATGTCGTAGTCGGCGTCCGCGACATACCCACATACTCTAGCCCGCTGATTGAGTGCCTGCGGCCAGTAATGGTCGTCAGCTTCCTCGGCGGCCACCTCGGCGACGTCGGGCGAAGAGGCCACGATACACCTCTTTGGGGCCAGTCGCTCCTCAAGCTCCACGGGAAGCATAGCCGGGCTTAGGCTGCGACGCTCTGGAGTGGGGGATGGGGATCTGTGGGAAAGGGGGCGTTTGGCAGGCGTCATCTAAGAAACTCAGGGCGGCCTGGGTATGGAGATCGGTGGGTAAGCTGCACGGGCAAACCAACAGATGTTGACAATGAAGGCCTTGCGGCGGCGGAGCGGCGATCTTGCTAGGGCTTCGAGCGAGGGAGGGGTTGTGGTGGTGGTGGTGTGTGTGGGCGCGCGCGCGCCTGAGGAGGTTTTGGGGTGTGTGTGTGGAGGGGGGGGTGTTTGAAGAAATGACGCGGCTACTGAAAATTTTACTACGCAGGAGTCAAACGCGGGAGTGAAATGCCGAGGCTATTGCAAAATTGGATGATGGTGCATCGCACACGGTCCGGAAATAACAACCGTGTGTTATGAAATAGAAAAATCCTTGAGCTGGGCAGATATTTTCAAGGGATGCAGGCGGGAGCGGGAACAACAAACATCACACACGGTCAAAACATAATAACCGTGTGTTATCAAACAGAAAAAACCTGCAGGCGGGTAGATATTTTTTAGAGGGGAAGCCTCATGGAGCCCAATGTACTGTGCTGATGTGCGTGACAGGGGCACCGGCGTGGCACACGGTTAGTGTGAGTGAACTGTGTCTGTTGCGTCATCCGACTTGTCTAATGTTCATAAATTTGGCGAAAATGACGCGGGAAAGGGTCAGAACACGAACACACTTGCATGTGGACTAAATATATGTATGAAAAGGGTGGTTTGATGTTAAAATACCAAATGCAACTTCGATGTGGCACCTATCTTGCAAAGCGCACGGTATTGCTTGCCCCCCCTCGTGTCGGCAGGAGGGGGATCCTAAGCTATGAACGCATGCCCGCCCCCATGGAGGTTCACCTAGCAAAGTGCGAAGTAGCAGTCCCCCATCACACACACACGCCACACACACACACACACATGCACACCCACACACACACACACACTGTCAGTCGGCGGGAGAGGTCATCTCACCAAGATGTATCGTAAAATGGACCAAGAATAATCCACCTTGGTCGTACAACCTCTCTCTTGTTGTTGGTCAAAGTGATGGCCGTCCATGCGACCCTAAAGATGGGCTAGCTTGCCAATAATCACGCAAGTAGCTAGTCCCCGAAGACAACCACTGCCTGCGTGTGGCCCGAACATATGTATGGAGGTGTTGATGTTTGAATACACAATGGAACAACTTTGATGTGGCACCGTGCTTTGGAACCAGAAATCCCCACACGGAGCGAGGGTTAGTTGACGATGCATATGTATGTCACACCACACTTCAAGCCGATGACAGGGATTCATGCATGCTTAGTGTGGGCTCGAACTTAATTAGGTCTGAATCTCACCATGACCTACTACAATAACACGAACCAAAGGAAGAATTAATCCGCCATGGTAACCTATCTTGTTGTCGGTCAACGTGATCATGGATGTCCACGCGGGCCCACGAATATATAGGCTTATCACCGATAACCACGCGAGGGAGTGTACCGTTCGAAGACAACCACTACATGCATATGTATGTATGGAGGTGATGCGTGCATGCATGTTTGAATACCATTCACAACATTGATGTGGCGCGTGCATCGAAAATCGTATAGTCCCCACACAGAGCAAGATCGGTTCATGATGTGTCGTGGTACTGGCCACTTCGACTCGATGGGAGGGATTCATGCGTACACATGCATGTGTGCTCAAACTATATCATGTCATCCCAGAGCATGACCTATATACCGTAATACAAACAAAAAAATAATCCCCTCCTAAGTCAAATTAGCCTCTCTCGTTGTCAGGCAAAGTAGTGATGGACCAAGCGGGCCCACAGATGGAAAGCATCGATATCGCTGATAACCACGTGAGTGGGTGCGAGAGGACAACCACCATCGCTTTGCATGTGGGCCAAACATATGTTGAATACCCAAAATGCACAACTTTGATGTGGCACATGCCTCAAAAACCGTAAAGTCCCCACATAGAGCGAGGTTCATGAAGCGTACTACATATGCTGGTCCCCTTCCCCCTCTTCGACGCATACTATATGCTCCTACCGTAATACAACCCAAAAAGAATCCTCCTTGATGGTGAAATTAATTAACCTCTGCCGATGTAGGTCAAAGTGATGCATGCATCGACGATGACCTCGCGGGCCCACAGATGGAAGCGTCACACGTGAGTGTCCTAAGATAACCACCGCCTGCATGCATGTGGCCCAAAGAGGTGTTGTGTGATGTTTGAATAGCCAATGCACAACTTTGATGTGTCACGTGCCTCGGAAACCGAAAAGTCCTGACACTGAGTGAGGTGTACGTGTTCATGGACGCGTATGTAGTATATATGCTAGTCCCCTCCCACCTCTTCGACGCGTACTATATACTCCCACCATAACACAAACAAAAAAGATTCTACCTTGCTGGTCAAATTAACCTCTCTGCCGGCTGTTGGTCAAAGTGATGGACGACGACCTCGTGGGCCCACAGAAAGCGTCACACGCGAGTGAGTGTCGTGTAGGACAACCACCGACTGCATGTGGCCAAAACATGTATGTATGAAAGGGTTGTGTAATGTTTTAAATAACGAATTCACGACTCTGATGTGGCACCTGCCTCACAAAACGGCCAACCCACACGGTGGCTCACGACTCGTAGTGTACTACCAGCCACCCCCCCAGACGCACACACACACACACACACACACACACACACACACACACACACACACACACACACACACACACACACCGCGCATCCACCGCAACTAGGATGCATGTTAAATTTCCTCGCGGTGAACATATGTTACCAAAGGAGGGATGTTTTAATTTTAAAAAAACCAGAGATCATTAAGACGTTTTAGTACATTGATTGATTCTCTAGGGGTATAATGTGCAAAAATCAAATTTGAGCTACATGCACACGTGACAGTGCACCTAAATGGATTTTAAAACACATGTGTCTCGCTGGGTGCATATGTTTACTCCCCGTGCAAGAAATTTCAAACATTGAGAATCTTGATTTTTAAAATCTAGTACATCCAAAACTTATTTGAAATTCATGAAACTTATCATGTTTTCATATGGACACCAATACACAATGGCATTGTACATTTTTTTGTTAAATTTGATACAAGTTTTGATGTAATCTTTATCTTCTTACAAACGGGATATTATTAATAATTGGGAACCAATATCGCAAATGGATTATTTATTCGAACCGTGGGTGTTAGACCAACAATGGATACGTGACATGCTTCGGTTCAGCAATAAAGCGGCAGCATTAATCATCAAAATAGAAAAACAATATACGTGCTGCCACGAGACCCTTGTGCCGTGCGAGCAGGTGTGAGTTGACAGGACGCATGCGAGCAGTCCTCCGCGCAGGCAGACCGGGAGGCGTGCGTGCAGGTGTGTGAATTGACGGGAGGCGTGCTCGCTGCGCAGTGTCATCGGGAGGCGTGCAAGTAGCTGTGTGAAATGACGGTAGGCATTCCAGCAGTCCGGTGCGCAGGCTCACTGGGAGGCGAGCCAGAGGTTTGACCGCCGCCCGCCTCTCTCCCACTACTCCATATTAATGGCACGCCCGAGCGGCCGCACCCCCCATCCTCGCCACACACACAATCCTCTCTCTCCGCTTGCATCCTCGACGCCGCTCTTAGTCCTCAAAGCCTTCAGTGTATGAGGATGCCGTTGAAGCGCCCCATCGGAGGGAGTGGCGACGCAGGGGCTGCTGAAGCACCGGAGCACGGCGTGGAGATGGAGACAGAGGTTGCCGTCGCCGCCGGCGAGGTATCGCTGCACCCTGACGTCGTCGATGGCGTCGTGCTTCCACAGCCGGAGCCGGAGGTCCACACCGACTCCGGTGATGACTCGGGCAATGACTCCGGCGACGACTCCGACGACGACGGAGAACCGGTTAGTTATCTATACCCATTTATGTGTCAAATACATCCTAGGGTTTCTCTGGTTACTCCTGCGTCCTGCCTCCCCCTTTTTGGAATAGAAATCCTATGGTTATGTTCTCCCAATCCATGAAATCTGAGTAAGTTTCGTTAGATCCGTGTAGTGTATTGATTGTTTGAATGGTACAAGTGATAAGTGATTAGTTGTTTCATCTGTGCAAATGATTTCTGCTAATAATCCGACTAGGGTTAGTGTTCGTGCTAATAATTCCTAGCTAGGTCTTGACAATTGATTTTGAATGACCTACATATATGTTTGTGCCATTATTTTCTTCAAGATTGGTCTGTACATAGACGATTGTGCTTAAAAATCGAACCATAATCTCTGGATATGTCTAAAAAATAGCCATAAATTCCTAATCCTACTTTACGGCATGTAAACATTGATTTGATGCCAAATTTTGGCAACTGCCAAATGTTCGCTAGAGATTAGTTTGTATTCCAAATTTGACGCCACATTTTTTAACTATATGTATAGGTGCTGTCTGACGATGTCGACAGCAAGGATGAAGATTGCCAGACGAGGTACAAGAGGCAAATCCTCAGTGGGCTTTATGCGGGAATGCATAACATGCGTATTAGGACCTGGGACGGCGGCTTTCGATGCCCATTTTGCAACCAAAAGCTTCGTCACGCGTATCAAAGTGTTCTGGCGCATGCAAGAGGACGAGCCGTTGGCTCCTTCAAGAAGAAGTATTCTCGCAGGGTGGCGCACGCCGCATACGTCATGTACCTGGAGAAGCTTCTGGATCGTTCCGGCAGATGAGATGAGATGTGGGATCGAACTATGTATGGCTATGTAGTGTCTTAATGACGGTTGAACTATGTACTTATGGTTGAACTATGCTTGTGTATGCTTATTATCTATGTCTGAGTATGTTTAATCTATGTTACTTATGTCTAAATGTGGGATATGGATGCAATCAGTTCGGTTGATGGAATCTACATCTGTCCTGGTTTATTGGTCCCCTTTGTAATTTTTGTTAAATTTTGACCAAATATTTAACTGACAAAATGTTAGTGCAGGTCAGCAAAAATTATATCGTTGGATGCGTATTTGAACATGGTGTTAAATGATATAATTTTTGGTGACATGCATAAGCATTTGTTAGTTAAATCTTTGGTCAAAATTTGACACAAATTACAAAGGGGACCAATAAACCAGGACGGAGGTAGTACGTCAATCACACACGGTTCCAAAAATTGGAACCGTGTGCAATGACTTTCATTTTCCCTGTTACGTCAATCACACACGGTTGGCTCTAGCAAACCGTTGCCTCTGAAACTCTTTGTGGGACAGAAAACCCTCACCACCCAATTCAAAAAACAAAAAAAGAAAACCCTCACCATCCCCACGTCACAAAAACCCTCACCCCGCCTGCCACCCCCTCTGGTCCCCATTCACACCTGCACAAGCTCCTCCGAGACTCTACATGGCACCACCTATCGCCGCGGCAACCACTTAGCTCGACGCCTGTCACCACCGCCAGGCTGCCAGTAAACCCCACCGCATTTCGCCACTTCCGCTTGCCGCCGCCTATCGCCATCGACTTTCTCGACGCTGCTCGCGGTCGACCCAGCTCCGCCCGATTGGGGAATCCGCCGTATTGAGGTTTTTTTCTCATGGACAACAAGCTAACTAATTTAATGAGATATTATCTCATCTCTTATCTTAGTTCATCTGCCTCCTTTAATCACCCGGCCGAAATCGCCGTGAATTCATTTTTATTCGAGCTGATTTGAGGATTTTCTTTCATTCATAGAGTGTACAATGCGCGGACACATCAGGACTTTGCGGCCTTGGCCAGACATCCATGGAGTTCCATCTCACCGTACCAGATGACTTGAGGATGCGCGCGGTATGTTCAATCTCACCCTAAATCGGTTGGCATGGCCTACTTTCCTGAACATATACTATATATTGCTGCATTTGGATAAAAGGTGCCACATGCAGCATATACGTCAAAGGGGATTTCCCCCCTCTTCTTTCTATATTAGCAAACTAATGATGTATTGTTCTTTCGATTACTCTCATATTTCCATGACATCATGGTTACCCTATCTGTTTAATTATAGATTTTTGTCCTTTGATTTCAACTGTTGTACAGTTCTTTCAATTTCGCCCATTTTTGCATGTTACCATATTCTTTAACAATCCTACCATTTTCTGCAGCGCGTCCCTTGCTATTCAATAGAATCTGTAGTTCACAATCTTTCCCTTTACATAAATCAAGACTGCAGGGACGTCATACTGAACACAAACCATGGATTTACAATCGTTGCTACTGTAAGACTTGATGAACGTGGTCACTCCTATTTTGGCAGGGGATTTTGGACAGAAATTTCTAACTTTTATGTACTGAAAGCTGGCACTAAAATTGCACTACACGTAAAAGAGCCTGGTCATGAGATATATGCTAACTTCCCCGACGATATCATCCATCCAGACTTTGTTCGAAGTAAGTGTTCTTTTCAAGTATCTGCATGTTGACTTACGCAGCAATATCAAAGGAATTGTGTAGTATTTAAGCAACCAATTGTTATTCCATTTTCTTACTCTATTCCTACCTACTAACTTCTAGTTACCAATACACTTTTCTATTGCCTTGTTTTAACTAAATATTCCCTGTACTCCCACTTCTATCAGAAAGCACCGCTAAAGAGGAGACTCCGGAGGTGGAGAACGGGGCTGATACGTCTCCAACGTATCTATAATTTTTTATTGTTCCATGCTATTATATTATCTGTTTTGGATGTTTTATATGCATTAATATGCTATTTTATATTATTTTTGGGACTAACTTATTAACCTAGAGCCCAGTGCCAGTTTCTGATTTTTTTTTCCTTGTTTTTGAGTTTTACAGAAAAGGAATATTAAACGGAGTCCAAACAGATTAAAACTTTCGCGAAATTTTTTCTTGGACCAGAAGACACCCAGCAAACTTGGAGATGAAGGCAGGGGAGTCCCGAGGACTCCACAAGCCACAGGGGCGCGCCCTAGGTGGGGCGCCCTGAGGGCTTGTGGGCCCCTCGGAGCTCCCCCAACCCTAATTCTTCCACTATAAATCCCCAAATATTCCCAAACGACCAGAAGCGTCCACCAAAATACTTTTCCGCCGCCGTAACCTTCTGTACCCATGAGATCCCATCTTGGGGCCTTTTGCAGCATCCTGCCGGAGGGGGATTCGATCAGGGATGGCATCTACATCAACTCTATTACCCTTCTGATGAAGCATGAGTAGTTTACCACAGACCTACGGGTCCATAGCTAGTAGCTAGATGGATTCTTCTCTCTCTTTGATCTTCAATACAAGGTTCTCCTCGATGTTCTTGGAGTTCTATCCGATGTAATATTCTTTTGCTGTGTGTTTGTCGAGATCTGATGAATTGTGGATTTATGATCAGATTATCTATGAATATTATTTGAATATTCTTTGAATTCTTATATGCATGATTTGATATCTTTGTATTTCTCTTCGAATTATCGGTTTGGTTTGGCCAACTAGATTGGTTTTTCTTGCAATGGGAGAGTGTAACACCCCATGTCATTAGCCACAGTAATCACTTTTGATAATGACATGTCAGCAAGTTTATTAGTGCATAATCATCATCATCATCATATTGCATTTCAACTCCTAACTCAATTTCAAATTTGAATGAAAGTGGAAAATAAAAGTTGTCCAACATAGAAACTAAAATGTTCAATAAATAAAAAATATTACAGAGGCCATTCTAAAATTGTAACCAACAATTAATAAATTAATTAGGTGGCTCCAACATTACCAAAACAGCAAGGATTAATGCATTTTATTTATTATAAAAATTGTGTGAACTCAAGTTGTCTCCAAACCAATTTTTGGCAGTGGTAGGTAATGCCTAGTAATTATTGGAGCAAATGCCATGTTTTACAAAAATTATTTGGTGGCCTACCTAATTACAAAACAGAAGATAGGAGTAAAGAAAAGGAAAGACAAAACAAAAATAACAAGAAAGAGCAAACCCCCCCCCCCTTGCCAAACTGGGCCGTAGCCCAGCCGGCCGGCCCACCCCTTCCCCCTATATGGCCCCAGGCCGAAACCCTAACCCCCACCGACGCCCATTCCCCCCCCCCCCTCGCTCCTCCCCCCCCGATCCATTTCTGGATCGGGCCATCGCGACGACCGCGCCCTCGACACCCGACGCCGCCCGCCGCCTCGACCCGCTCGCCGGACCGCGCTGCTCGCCTCGCCGTCGTCCCCGTCGTCCTCCCCACGCCCCGCTGCCATTTCCCTACGCACGCGGGTGAGGAACCTCTCCGGCCTCCTCTTCCCCCCCTAGAGCCGCGCTCCGGCCTTGCCCGCGTCGCGCCCTGCTCCTCCTTCCCGCGCGCTGCGCTGCTGTAGCTCGCGCCGCCAACGAGCGCGCCCGCGCGGCCACAGCCGCGTCGGCTCGCCTCGTCGCCGTGCCCACGACCCCCCCTCGCGCGCCCCGCTTCCCGCCGCTGCTCGCTGCGGTGCCCGTCCCCGACGCATCGCGCCCGCGCGGCCACTCCTCCCGCTGCGCCTGCTGCTCGCCCCGCCATCGCCGCCTGTTCGCACCGCCCGAGCCGCCGCCCCTCTGCGCCTCGGCCTCGTCCTGCCACTCGCGCGCCCGCCGCGCTCGCCGCTCGCCCCGCGCGCATGCCCCTGCCCTGCACCGCCTGCGCCCGCTCGGCCCCGCCGTCCCGTGCCGCAGCCTCGCCGCGCCCGTGGCCAGCGCCCGGGTGCGCCCCCGCTGGCCAGCGCCCGCTAGCGCCCCGACCCGCAAGGCCTCTGGGCCACTGCCAAACGGGGCCCGCTGCACAGAACGGTTTATCAAAAAAAAGAAAAAAAGAAAAAAGAAAATGTAATTATTAAAATTAATAATTAATTAATTAATTAGTGAATTAAATAATTTAATTAATCTTGATTAGGTTAATCTAATTTAGTTAATTAGTTTAATTAAATATTAATTAATTAGTTAAACCCTAATTAACTAATCAGTCAATGACAGGTGGACCCCACCTATCAGGTTGACTGCTGACGTCATGCTGATGTCATGATGATGTCAGCACTCAAGATCCCATGGGAGGCCGAGGAGCCGAAACACATGGCGTGTCGTTCTCGGCTCAACCAAGTAATGATGAAGTAAAGATCCGCACACCAACAAGGCACTATAAAAGGCCTAAACGGGAGCAGCACGACTACATGGCTTCAACCATCAAGCGGCAACTGCGCACCTTTTTGAAGGACCCGGCCGTCAATAGCATAAAGGAAATGGACGACCGAGGTGGTAGGCCACACACACCAGTCTCGCCTTAGACGAGGTTGAGATGGTAAACAGCAAGGAGGTGCAGACGTGCGGCAGGGAAGGATTCGGGCTAATAAACCCAGCAGCGTCCGCCCTGTTCTTCCTCCATGTCTTTGTTACGTCCTTTTTTCACCACATTGTATCTTCTGTAAGTCTCTTTTGATAAAGCTCGGCATGCATGGCTTGACCATATGAATTAAAGGAGAATAGAACCTTCGAGGTCACCATGCATATTCTTATGTTCCTTTCATTGACTGCCTTTGAGTTAAGAGACTACTTTATGGGCTCAGCTTTAAAACTAATGCTTAAATCACAAGACCGAAGTGTCTATTCGATGTCTTGGATGTTGTGTTATATGAATCAGTTTTGAACCTTGATTTTGGTCAATAGTTGGGTTGCCCGGCTCCTGTGCTTACCTCTTACGTTCCCGATCTATTCAGCTAAGAGTGTAAATGGAGAACCACTACGATTGCGTCCAACTCGGATGGTAACGCGCCTCAATGGAGAAAGCCGAAAACTGACTGTCTTGGTAAGCGTCAACTGATTTGCAGCTGATGACAGTGTCAAAAAAAGGATCGTTAGAGATCGTCCATGTCAAACGAGGGGCTTTTTCTTAAAATAAGCCGAAGTGACAGTGGTCTAAACCCGGGCTACTGCCGAACACTTCACACACTGGGGGCTTGTTACAGTTAAGCTCCTAGGACTAGGTGAAAGCTATAAAACCAATATAGTCTGATTGCCTTGTTTCATATGCACGGACCGCCTTCGGGAACCGAGATGTCAGCTAAGGGTTGAGCCTGCATATGAAACACCCTTTGTATCCTGTACAAAGGGGCCGAAGCCGACGACTGGTCACTTTCACTTTTAAATCGGTCACACAGGAGTCACAAAAAAAGAAATAATACACATTTACATGTCAGAATATAAAGTTGCATTCATTTTAAAAACAAAATCATGTCTTTACAATCTTTCTAACTCCGACATTCTAAAGTACAAACTAAAAATATAAAGTGTCTTTGGGACACTGGTCCTCCCTGATCTGTGCTCCCTCCATCCCCCCGGCCAAGAACTGGTCCGTCGTCCGGTCTTTCCCTTCAGGGGGGGCGAGGCCACGAGCTTCACATCAAGACACGGATAGTGAATCTTCATGCAAGCATACACCCATTGGACGCCCTCCAAGCACGTGGACCGCTTCCAGCGCGTCACTTGGGGGCCGGCCTCTTGCAGACGGGCCACTAGTCTGAAGAAACTGGTCGGCAGAGCCTCCGTGGGCCAGAGTTGGACGCAGAGATCTTGCAGCACTGGTTTCGCCATACGGAAGAGCTCCATTAGTTGCTTCATCTGGTGATTCAGCAGCTCTGGATGCGATGGCGCCTGGAACTGTTGCCAGAATGCTCCCTCCGTGGCATGGCCCTCCCGAACGCCAAAGTAGCGGCTGGCGTCTGATGCGCACCTTGGGAGATCCACGAAGGCCTCTGTGGATCGCCATAGTTGAGTGAGCTCGACGAACCCCATGCGGCAAAACACACACTGAAGCAAAAGTGGCTTACCAGCAGCGATCTGCCTCACTTGCTAGAGCACTTCGCGGTCCGCTCAGGCCTGGGTCTGGACCTCGGCGTGCGCCGAGCTTAGCTTCTTGAGCTCTATAGTCACCTCCTTCTCCTTTTCATGAAGGGTATCACGCTCAAGGTACACGCCCTACAGGGTGTCCTCCACCTCAAGGACCCGGGCCTGGTCCTTGCCCCGAGCTGCCTTCTCTTCGGCTAGCTCCTTCTCGGCCCGTGTGGCCGCATCCATTTGCTGCTCTGCCTCCCGCTGAGTCTTCTTCAGCTCAACCTTGAGAGCCTCAAGCTCCATCGTCGCAGCTGTCGCATAAAACAGCTCGGCATTAGCATTATAGCTCAAACAAAATTCAAGGCGAATCTGATAGCACGACAATTTTTTGCTTACCTTGGGCCCGCTCAATCTGCCTTTGCATCAGATCAAGGTCCTCCTCGGAGTGCTTGAGCTTCTGATTCATCTCTGCTATCTCCTCAGTAGCAGAGTTCAGAGCCGAGGACGAGGCATGCATATGCACATTTATTTATTTAGTCTCCCAGCTTGAATATCAATCCTCTGGCTGGCTTCTCTAATAAAACCAGCCAGAGTCTTGGGGGCTACTGCATTTCGGCTTTTCCCATAATTATCTATCTCGGCCCCATAGCCAGTTATTCAAACCAGCTTTGGGCTCGGGGGCTACTACTGGACACACACTTACATGTGCTACGGTATGGCACAATAAAAAGTATTCGGATAAAAGCACCTATTTACATATGGAACAAGTGCAGGAAGCATACCTCAAAGCTCTTGAAGAGGCCCTTGAAGACCTCGTGCATTCCGGCTTCGACAGACGAGAAGCAATGCAGCGTCGTGCTGATGAGGGCATGATGCTCTTCTGGGATAGAGGAGCCCATTAAGGCTACCTCCATCCCCTATGACCACCCCGTGATGACCTATCCTGGGGCAGGAGGGGTGGGCGAAACAACCTCGGATCCCGCCACCATCGTGGTGGGGATGGAGGCCTCCAACTATGGCAATGGCGCCGAAGCTGTTTGGGGATGGGCCACCGTCTGGCCCAACCCTTCCTTGGGAACCTCGGGGACCTCGTCCCCTTGGTCCTATTTGGCTGAGGCCTTGACCTCGGCCGCAAGAACTTGTACCTCGGCCCTCGTAGTGTTGACTGGGGGGCGGGTGAGATGTTGCTTCCCCCAGCCCTTCGAGAGTAGGGGATTGCAACATGCTCGGAGGTCGCGCTGTCCGCCATGGAGGGCGGAGGCAACCCATCCAAGATCGCGTCACCTATGTTGAGGCATTGCGGACTAGAGAACGCACATCATAAGTTTTACCCTACGAATAGGCTCCTGAACTTTAGATCAGTCATATTGACATACCTCCTAGGTGTCGGCCTTTTCCTCTTCGGTTGGAGGAGATTGTTGTCTGATAAGTATCCAACGTATCTATAATTTTTTATTGTTGCATGTTGTTATATTATCAATCTTGGATGTTTTATATTCATTTTATGGCAACTTTATATCATTTTTTGGGACTAACCTATTGACATAGTGCCCAGTGCCAGTAGCTGTTTTTGCTTGTTTTTTACTTCACAGAATATCAGTACCAAACGAAGTCCAAATGCCACGAAACTTTTTGGTGATTTTTTTCTGGATAGAAGACAACTTGGGAGCCAAGGAAGTGCTCGAGGGGAGGCCCATGGGGCGCACAAGGCACCAGGGCGCTCAAGAGGCCCCTGGCTCGCCCTGGTGGGTACTGGGGCCCACAGGCCCCCTCTCCACCACCTATCAGCTCTATAAATACTCTAAAATCCCCAAAACCCTGGGGGAGCAGAGAGATCAGAGTTTCCACCGCCGCAAGTTCCAGAACCACGAGATCCAATCTAGAGGCCTTTTCCGGCACCTTGCCGGAGGGGTCAATGATCACGGAGGGATTCTTCATCAACACCCTTGCCCCTTCGATGATGCGTGAGTAGTTTACCACAGACCTATGGGTCCGTAGGCAGTAGCTAGATGGCTTCTTCTCTCCTTTTGATCTTCAATACAATGTTCTCCTCGATGTTCTTGGAGATCTATTTGATGTACCTCTTTTTTGCGGTGTGTTTGTTGAGATCCGATGAATTGCGAGTTTATGATCAGATCTATCTATGAATATTATATGAGTCTTTGTTGAACTCTCTTATGCATGATTGTTATAGCCTCGTATTTCTTCTCCTAAACTTTGGTTTGCTTTGGCCAACTAGATTGATTTTTCTTGCAATGGGAAGAGGTGCTTTGTGATGGGTTCGATCTCGCGGTGTCCTCACCCAGTGACAGAAGGGGTAGCGAGGCACGCATGTATCATTGCCATTAAGGATAAAAAGATGGGGTCTATTCCTACATGAATAGATCTTGTCTACATCATGTCATCGTTCTTATTGCGTTATGCCATTTCTCCATGAACTTAATACACTAGACGAATGTTGGATAGCGGTCGATGTGTGGAGTAATAGTAGTAGATGCAGGCAGGAGTCGGTCTACTAATCTTGGACGTGATGCCTATATAAATGATCATTGCCTTGGATATCGTCATAATTATTTGCTCTGCTATCAATTGCCCAACACTAATTTACTTATCCACCCTATGCTATTTTCTTGAGAGAAGCCTCTAGTGAAATCTACGGCCCCCGGGTCTATTTCCTATCATATTATTTTCAGATCTATTAATACTAAAATCCAAAAATACCTTGCTGCACTTTTTCTTTACTTCTTTTATTTTGTGTTTTTGTTAGATCTATTTATCCAATCTCATGCAATTTAATCTATCTCAATACCAAGGAGGGATTGACAACCCCTCTTACGCGTTGGGTTGCAAGTTTTTGTTATTTGTGTGAAGGTACTGCTTACATAGTTTGGTGGATCCTCCTACTGGATTAATACCTTGGTTTCATAACTAAGGGAAATACTTACCGTTGCTGTGCTGCATCATCCTCTCCTCTTCGGGTAAATACCAACGCAGTTAGCAGTAATCAAGAAGGAATTTCTGGCGCCGTTGCCGGGGAGGATCAAGTCCAGATCTATCAAGTACACAATCATAAATCTCATCTCCTTGCAATTTAATTTATTTGCCATTTGCCTCTCATTTTCATCTCCCCCACTTCTAAAACATTTTTACAAAACACAAAATATTTGCCTTTTTTTATTTTCACCTTCTTTTCCGTTTGCCTTTTTCTCGTCAGATCTCTTGTTTGCTTGCAATCTTGTTTGCGTAAGTCACCATGATTCAAGAGGATTATCGTGGTATGTCCTATCCTAATATTTTGGTAGAAATCGAGAAAAGTACTAAGGCTTATATGACTATGCAATTTGAACATAACAATTTTTTTACCGATGAACTTAGAGAACATTCTTTTTTACTTGATGCCATCACAAAACAACTTGATCATGTTAGTAAAGAAGTTGCTAATCTTCAATCCCAAGTTGCTCACACCAAAAATTTATTGGGAAAAATGTCAGATGTACAAGCAACGCTAGTAAATCGAATGGCAGCTGAGCCGAAATCTTTAGAGATTAGTAAGGATGAAGATGTTAAGATGATTGGTGTTTCTTCTATTGATTCCTTGTTTAGTAATGTTAAAATTAATGATAAGAGGACCAAAGAAGAGTCAACTTTAGCTAGAAGGCGTCCTCATAATTCGGAGGGTGAAAATCTTGTTGAAAAAATTGATAAAAGTGGGTTTGGAGAGGTCAAAAATTTAACTACTAATGTCCCCACTCTTTTGGATTACAAAGACTTTAATTATGATAGTTGTTCTTTGATTGAGTGTATTTCTTTGTTACAATCCATGATAAATTCATCCAATGCTTATGAACAAAATAAAGCTTTTACTAAACATATTGTGGATGCCATCACTACTGCAGGATGGTCCAAACGTGATAGTCCAATCAGAGACCCTTCGACGAAACTGTGTGTGATGGATCAATCACAAACGGTGATGTAATAAAACTGTAAAAAAAGATGCAAAACGTTTGCGATGGCGGTGACATCATACACGGTTCAGATTAGAGTTGCGTGTGTGATGCGTGGCAAATGGTTAATCTAGCAGAACTGTTTGCGATAAGGCAGAACAACACAAATGGGTAGCCAGATGAGGGTGTGTGCGATATACGGCATACAGTTCACTAGGATGAACTGTGTGCAATTAGGCAACACAATAGAAACGGTTAGCCAGATCAAGGTGTGTGCGATGGAGGGCATACAGTTCACTCGAATGAATTGTTTGCGATGAGCCAAGACAACAGAAACAGTTCAACTGAACAAGATGTGTGTGCTACGCAGCAAACATGTCCGTAATCAGAAATGTGTGCGAAGACCAACAATAACACAGATGATTGCTGCTAATGAGCCGTGTGATTTGCTCTGTCTATGATTGCTACTAACACCGAGTCGGGCGGGACACAAGCAGAGCACGCCGCGGCTGCCTCAACCGCTAGCAACCACACGCATAGAGCAGTTGAACACGCAGGGAATGATCATCTACAAGCTAGCCGGCAGTTGCGTCGCTGCGTAGAGAGCGGCCGTGTGCTACTACCTCTGTCTTGGTCTATTAGTCCCCTTTATATTCTGTGCCATATTTTGACCTTAAATTTAACCCAAAAAATGTTAATGCATGTTATTAAAATTATATAATTGGAAACTATGTTCAAATACGAATCCAACGATATAATCTTTGGCGACATGCATTCATATTTTATTAGTTAAATCCTACTTATAAACCAGGACGGGGCCAGGGTAGTAGGTAATAAAATCGCAAACATTTTTTTATTAACCGTATGTGTACGTGTCCTTTCGTCTCGCACGTCTTGTCACCCCGCTGCCACAGACGGCTTCGAGCGCAAGCTTGAGCAGCGCGCGAGGGCGTTCTTTTGGCCAAACGGTGGTGAGCCTGTTCCCGCGCAACCGCGCAGGTTCCCGCGCAAGCTTCCCACCCGACTCGGTGAAATCCCCCAAAATCCTAATGCTTACCAGCTTGCTCTATAAACCCTCATGGCCGGCGAGTCCTGCATCACATTTTCCCCTCCCTCCCTGTAGCTTATCTCGTCTGCTTCTCTCACAATCGCCAATGGCACCGGTGCGTCGTCGTCCTCAGCCACTCCACCGTCATCAGAGGACAGCTCCAGGTGGGAGGCTACACCGCGGCGGCAGCTCAGTCCTGGGCGTAGTGTAGTGCGCGTGGCGTCCCTCCTGTTGGCTGTGCGCGGAACACCCACCACACGCTCCGCCGCTGCTGCCCGTCGGCAGCTGTTGCCGGCCGCCGTTCCCGCCACCCCACCGTCTGCCGCCGTGGCTGCCACACCACCGTCGAAAGCCAGGGCCATCGCCCGCTCCGCCACCGCGGCCCGAAGGCGGGAGGTGGCCGTCGTGGCTGCCACCCCACTGCCGGCCACCATGGCCATCACCCGCTCTACCACCGCGGCCCAAAGGCGGGAGGTGGTGGTCGTGGTCGCCACCCCATTGTCGGCCGCCGTGGCCGCCAGCCCACCGTCGACCGCCGGGGTCATCACCCGCTCCGCCACCGCCGCCCGAAGGCGGGAGGCAGAGGTGGAGGCCCGCACGTGCGTTAGCGACCTTGCACGCTACATCGAGTTCCTGCAGGAGAAGGAGGAGCGCCTCGTCGAGCATGCAAAGAGCCTTACCGCCGCCATGGCCGCAGCACACGCCGACGCAGAGGCGAGGAATCAGGAGATCTACGAGGAGTCCCGCCACTTCAAGAGGGGTCGTCTGAAGCGGCAGAGGGCGTTCGAGGTGAGCGTCGCTGAAGGTGCAGCAGCGGCAGGCACCGTATTGAAGTTGTCCAGCTCGTCGGTAGACTCGTCCTCCTTTGCCTCTTATTGAGCGCGCTCGGCAGAGGAGAGGCTGCCAAAAGTAGTACAAAGCCCCTCCGTAGTAGTAGTATTTAGGGGTTATTTTGTTCAGTTCATCTGACTATAGATGCGGTGGAACTGTACAACGTACTTAAAATAGGCTAGTATATATAGTTGAACTAGCTATTTTAGTACGTGGTTGGCAACAATTGGGAAAAAGTTTGGCCGGTTCAGCTGTCGAGTTGAAGTGTTTGTATAAAAGAACGGCTGCTTAATCTATGAATGAAATGTATGCTTAATTACTGAATCTTAGTTACAAAAATTAGATAGTGCTAGTGATTTTTAGCTGCATATTTTGACAAATGGCAGTGTTACAAGGTTGACAAATGGCAATGTTACTAGATCAACAAATGTCAATCTTTCCAGTTTGACAAATGGCAATATAGAATATACCCAATATGAGAGATGCAAATCTTACCAAATTGTCTGTACGTGCGGTTGCACACGGGTCATCCGAAAAAACCGTTTGCATTGAAGGGAGGTACAAATCCTGCTTGCCAGATTTTCTCTTGGCTTAGCGCCGAAGTCTCGCTTTGCACACCGTATTCAATCTGAACCGTTTGCATTGAAGAGATGCACAAATCCTGCGCGGTGAATTTTCCCTTGGCTTACTGGGGAAGACCATAGCTCTCACTTTGCATATGGGTGTTCTATCTAAAACGTTTGCGAACAAGAGCTACAAAAATCCTGCTCGGCACATTTTCCCTTGGCTTCCTGGGGAAGCTGCCGGTTTACATACGGGTGTTCTATCTAAAACGTTTGCGATCAAGAGGTGCACAAATCCTGCTCGGCACATTTTCCCTTGGCTTCCTGGGGAAGCTGTCAGTTTGCATACGGGTGTTCTAACTAAAATGTTTGCGATGAGTGTTTATATTTAAAAACCATTGACATTTTTTTTAAAGAAAATCATTTGATAAGTCTGTACATTCAGAGAGAAAGATGCAAATTCATTCAAACCATATCTTTCATTCAGTCACACTGCGAATTTATATTCATATGATCGAGATACAGTATTAAACCCAACTGGAAGACTAGTGGCAGATGATCCTTCTGCGCCATGGCGTTGGTGGAGGTCTGCGGGAGAGGAATGGCCCGTATTAAACTGCGGCTTGGGCGCCATTAATGGAGTGGATGCGAGCAAGGCGGGCGGCGGCCATGGAAGTCAAAGGGCTCGCTTCCCCTTGAGCCTGCGCGGCGTACAACACTACAACTCGCACACTTCCCGGTGAGCCTGCGCATTGGAGTACAGCTCGCACGCCTCCCGTTCAGTCAAGCACCTGTTCGCACGGCACCTCCTAGCCATTAAAAGAGTGAGGCGTGGCGTCACGTGAATGGTTAACAAAACGCACATGATTTAAATTATACAAAACGTTTGAGATGTTAAAGTGGCAGCTATTTGTTTCAAAATGCCTTTGTTGGCTGTTATTCGAGTGCACCTTCTCTCAAAATGGACACGAAAAATACCATAGCATGTCGGGTGCCGTTCCATTATAGCATGCCAAGTTTCATGAATTTCAGACGAGTTTTGGATTTACTAGAATTTAAAAACAAAGTATCTCAACGTTTTGCCGGCAATCAACGGTGCCCTGGTGTTTGAAATTCATTCCCATTTCTTGCATGGGACCTAAGCATGCACCCAAGGACACACATTTGATTTTTCAACCCATTTTTCTGCACTGGAGCATGTGCATGTAGTTCAAATTTGAATTATGCACATAAAATGCCTAGAAAACCCAGTTAATGTATAAAAATGTCGTAGTGAACCCCGAAAAATCCCAAAAATTGACACAACACTCCTGTTGTTCTATGTTGACACTAGAAAAAATTTGAAAGCAAGAAAAGGCAACGGATATCGTTTCGTCCCCAAAGGTGGCACATTCCCTACCGAAACCATCAGGATTGTTGTGAGAAGCTCTGGTTTGCGAGAAGCTTATACCCAAACCTGCCCCAAATGGGACAAAAATTTACCACAACATGTTGATGCCGCTATATGATAGCATGCCAAGTTTCATGAATTTCAGACGAGTTTTGGATTTACTAGAATTTAAAAACAAAGTATGTCAATGTTTGCGGCCGAGCAACGGTGGCAAGGTGCTTGACATTCATTCCCATTTCTTGCATGGGACCTAAGCATGCACCCAAGGACACAGATTTGATTTTTCAACCAATTTATATGCACTGGAGCATGTGCATGTAGTTCAAATTTGAATTATGCACATAAAATGCCTGGAAAACCCAGTTAATGTATAAAAATGTCTAAACAAACCCCCAAAAATTCCAAAATTTAACACAGCACTCCTGTTGTTCTATGTTGACACTAAAAAAAATTGAAAGCAAGAAGAGGCAACGGATATCGTTTCGTCCCCAAAGGTGGCACGTTCCCTACCGAAACCACCAGGATTTGTTGTGAGAAGCTCTGGTTTGTGAGAAGCTTATACCCAAACCTACCCCAAATGGGGCAAAAAATTTACCACGGCATGTTGGTGCCGCTCCATGATAGCATGCCAAGTTTCTTGAATTTCACACGAGTTTTGGATTTACTAGAATTTGAAAACCATGTATCTCAATGTTTGTGGCCGAGCGACGGTGGCAAGGTGTTTGACATTCATTCCCATTTCTTGCATGGGACCTAAGCATGCAACCAAGGACACAAATTATATTTTTCAGCCAATTTATATGCACTGGAGCATGTGCCTATAGTTCAAATTTGAATTATGCACATAAATGCATAGAAAACTCAGTTAATGTATAAAAATGTCCAAACGAACCCCAAAAAATTCCAAAATTTAACACAATGCTCCTATTGTTCTATGTTGACAGTAGATTTTTTTTTAAAATCAAGAAGAGGCAACGGATATTGTTTCGTCCAGAAAGGTGAAACGTTCCATAACGTAACCATGAGGCTTGTTGCGAGAAGCTCTGGTTTGTGAGAAGCTTATACCCAAATCTGCCCCAAATGGGACAATATTTTTACCACGGCATGTTGATGCCGTTCCATGATATCATGTCAAGTTTCATGAATTTCAGACGAGTTTTTGATTTACTAGAATTTTAAAACCATGTATCTCAATGTTAGTGGCCGAGTGACGGTGGCAAAGGTGTTTGACATTCATTCCCATTTCTTGCATGGGACCTACGCTTGCAACCAAGGACACACATTTGATTTTTCAACCCGTTTATATGCACTGGAGCATGTGCATGTAGTTCAAATTTGAATTATGCACATAAATGCATAGAAAACTCAGTTAATGTATAAAAATATCCTAGTGAACCACAAAAAATCCCAAAAAATGACACAATACTCCTGTTGTTCTACATTGACACTAGAAAAATTTTGAAATTAAGAAGAGGCAACAGATATCGTTTCGTCCACAAAGGTGACACGTTTCCCTACCGGAACCATGAGCCTTCTTGTGAGAAGCTCTGGTTTGTGAGAAGCTTATACCATAACCTACCCCAAATGGGACAATATTTTTTACCCCAGCATGTTGATGCCATTCCATGATAGCATGCCAAGGTTCATGAATTTCAGACGAGTTTTGGATTTCCGAGAATTACAAAAGCAAGTACTCCAACGTTGCCGGAGAGCCACAGTGCCGTGGTGTTTGAAATCCATCCCACATTTCTTGCATGGGACATAAGCATCAACCCATGGACACATATATGATTTTACAACCCATTTTGGTGCATCGGAGCATGTGCATGTAGTTTAATTTTGAATTGTGCACCTGAAATGCCCAGAAAACCAAGTTAATGTATAAAAATGTCCAATCGAACCCTGAATAATTCCAATTTTTTGGACGACACACCTATAGTTGGATGTTCACTGCAGATAAAAGTTCTAGCAATTAAAACACCCTCCTTTGCCGCTGTGACCCCATTATGTAATTCAAATCAAGACGAAAAATCAAGTAGATCACACACATTTAATTATCACCAACCATGTGAGATGCAGCACAAAATATCTTGGAGCACCATCGGAGTATAGTACACATATGGCTTACGCGAGAAGGTGTGTCGGCTACAGTCCACAGCCGGCATGTCAAGCACACTAGCTCACTCCCCAAATATCATTTCACTGTTCAATCGTCGCCGGTGAAAGATGGGGACGTGGACCCGCTTCGTCAGGGCAACTCTGGTGGCCCACTCCGGCGTGAGCGCGGCCACAGCCGCCAGGCGCGTGCTAACAAGGTTCATGAGCGTGGCCGCAATCTGTGACCGGGCGGCCAAGGCAGCCCAAACGGCTGCTGTTGCTTCTCAGGTGGCAGCAGCAACATCTGCCTCGGGGATAGCAACTGGTGAGAGCGGCACAACAGCTGTCTGTTCCACAACGGCGGCCTTAGCCCTGATGGATGCCGCCCGTGACCATGGCGAGGCCACCCACGCCCAGCTCGTGGCGGTCACCGCACAAATTGAACGAAGCTTCTCCGACAACGGTCGGCAACCCACGGCCGAAGAGTTGGCAATCGCCGAGAGCGTTTGAGTGGCCGTCCGTTCCTCCGCCGCATACCTTGCCACGACGGAGCCCGTCCAAGCCCAGATCATGGCCGCCCTCGCCCAGATCGTGGCGGCCTTTTCCAAAGAGATGGCGGACGCGGATGGCGAGATGCTTGCCGAGTATGGTGTGATGGATGCCATGGAGCCCCTTCCCCAGGAGACCGTCGGGCGCGAACTAGACATGGAGGAGGCGGCGGCGATCGACGAGCACCAGCCGTAGTTGTACTCTTTGTTTTGTTTAATTAAGAGCGCCGGTCTTTAATTTGTTACAGTAATGTTTAGGTCAGTTAGCTCTGTTTAATTGCTCAACTTGCTCGATTAAGAAGTGTGGGTGTGCTGTAGTCTCCTTTGTGTACCCAAATTATGCAATGACATGGATGACCACTGTAACCAGGGAAATTCGAACCAAAATCTTTGACGTTCAAACTCATCACACACGGGTTAAGCTATCAGAATCGTTTGTGATGTTCACATACCGTACACAGTTCTGAATAAGGGACCATGTCTGATGACACTTTGCGCGCCAGTTTTTTCGCTGCACCGATCCAAAAAATTTGGCTTCCGCGGAAATATCTACCTCCCCGCCCCCTCCCCCTTACCAAAAGCCACATTTCCCCTGTTTCCGCCTTCCTTTCCAAGTTGAAACCTTCATTCCTTGCTTGCAGCGCCGCCTCCTCACCGGCGACCCTCCTTCACGCTGCTCGGCCTCGTCGATCCAGGCAGGTAATCCACACCCGACCCCCATCCTCCTCCTCCTTCCACATCCCACATGCCCCGACCGCCGGCGCGACACCTTCCACCCAAATCACCGACCCCTCCCCCAAATAAGCGCCGCCCTAAGCCATGGTGCACGCAGTATAGCCAGGAGCTCAAGGAGCATTTGGCAGCGGAGAAGCAAATCGTGGCCGCACGCGCGGATGAGATCGCGATGGCTGCTATTCGTGCCGACCCCCAGATATTGGAGGAGCACCTCGCCGTCGAGGACACCGTCGACGCCTCGTGCGCCAATGCCGTGACGCGGTTGGCTGCTTTAAACGACAGTTCATGGTGTTTCCTCGAGGCCACCGTCGGTGCCTTGGACGAAGACTACGAGGTGTTTTCTCAGCGTGCCCGTGCTTACCTCAACTCGAGAGGCAGCAGGTTGGTGCCCGGAGCAGCTCAGGCAACTCACCACTACGATGAGGGCACCCATGATGTGGAGGCCTCACCCTCTTCCATGTCCAGGGAGCCAATCATCATCGATATCTCCGACGATGAGAGTAGCTTGTCTTATTAGCTCACTATAAGGACCTATGTTCAGTTTGCTAGCTACGCCGGTTAAGTATGCTCGGTTTACCCGTTGCATGTCCTGCTCCTGCCTTTCCTTAACAAATTCTAGTGAATTGTGGTATCTACTTTTACCATGCAATATGTTGCTCTAGTCTATATGTTCTATATGTCGTGCAATGTGGTGCTCACTTATTAACTGTTTGGTTAATTAGTTGTCATCTTCAGTTAACTGTTTGGTTCAATTATGCAAATGTGATATCCAATTCTTCAGGCTGCAATTTTGTATTGTCTTCCATGTGAGAAATAAATCGAATTTATCTTTACAAAATACATGAGAAACAAATACAATTGCTATATTTCCTAGTTGTCAAGCATGCTTGGTTTGGTTAACTGTCTGATCTTCTAGAATGTTACACATTCTGCAATACGGTGCTCAGTTAACGTTTGGTTCATTTGTTGTGATGTTTAGTTAACTGTTTGGTTCAATTCTGCAATGCGATGTTCAATTGTTGTGGGTGCATTCTGTTATTGTATACCATGTGAGAAATAAATCGAATTTGGCTGTACTAAATACATGAGAAACAAATACAATTGCTATATTTCCAAGTTGTTAAGCATGCTTGGTTTGGTTAACTGTCTGATCTTCTATTAGGAGTATGCTATATTGTGCAATGTGGTTCTCAGTTAATGTTTGGTTCATTTGTTGTGGTGTTTAGTTAACTGCTTGGTTCAATTCTGCAATCGATGTCCAATTGTCGTGGGTAGAATTTTGTATTGTTGTGCATGTGAGGAATAAATCGAATTTGGCTGCACTTAATACATGAGAAAGATATACAATTGCTATATTTCCTAGTTCTTAATCATGCTTGGTTTGAATAAATGGGTTTTCCATGTGGCTCGAATTAATTTGATGAATCTGCAATATTCTTATTTTTATCAACATATTTTACTGATAGCATGCGAACCCTCACTTAACCTGATCATTAACTACCTTATATGTGTTGCAGGGAAACAATGGGAGGCACTGAGGTTTACAATCGAGGTTTGCACATGCATGATCCTTTGTCTAATAGCACATTATTGTGCAATTGCAGGAACCATTCTAATATTTAGGTTTTTAACAATTTGGTCTTGCACATGTAGGTCCTGCTATCAGAGGTTTTGACCCACTGTTCGACCATTTTTGCATATGGGGAAATGAGTTGTCCATGAATATCAGTCAAGTCAAGAAACTCAGAAAGATTATTAGGATAAAGAAATTAGCGAGAAAAAATAACAAGATCTTTGTCTGCATAATGAAGAAGACATCAGTTCACTACAGGATGGTACTAACTATTATACCTTGCCTTTTTTATTCCTTTGCCCCATTTCTAATTTAGAGAAGATATTTATGCACATCCTTCTTTTCAGGCCTTTCCAAAGCAATTCACTGATGATTACCTCTCAAACCACCTGTATGGTCAGGAGGCGAGGAAGGTATTCATATAACACCCATGGTTCAATATTGAAGTGTTTCTGAAGAGGATGAAGGTTGGACGGTCAATCATCCACAGGCACTGGCCTAAAGTTGCAAAGACCTTCAACATCAATGAACGCTCAATATTTGCCTTCCGCTCCAACAGTTTTCCACATGAGATTCATCTATCTATGTACCGTCTATGATGCTAATTTCGAAAGGTTATAGATGTTGCATGTGAAACTTGGTGCTGGTGCAGTTGTGTAATGGGGTAGCTGAGTGCTGAAGCTATATGATGTTGTACTCTGATGTATTTCAATTATGAAATCCTGCTTCCTTAATATGGAAATGAAATATATTGTGTGCTTAATATGAAATGTCAATTAGATTAATAAATGGATTATTAATAATAGGGCAATTAGCCTGCTAATTGGGTTTTTCTATTGCAAACGGTTATTGAGAAAACACCGTGGGCGATGACCTTAGGCAACACATACAGTTTCTAGGAATAAACCGTGTTGGATCAATGAACAATCACACACGACATCCTCTTGAAAACTATTTGCGTTAGGCCACCTTGCGTAAATGTTTACCACGTAAAAAATGTGTGTGATGGACAACCTTTGCCACACAGTTTCTTCTACGCACCGTGTGTGATGCATTCCATAACGCAAATGATAAAATTGTTAATATCGTGTGCAATGGCAACGCTATCACAAACGATTTAATGGGGAAAATTGTGTGTGATGTACCTACGAACGGAAACGTTTTCCTTGGAGTGACTGTGTGAGATGTATATACGAACGGAAACGTACTTCTTGGATTAACTGTACGGGATGTACATACTAATGGAAACGTATTCCTAGGATTGACTGTCTGGAATGTACATACGAATAGAAACATTTAGCCGGGACTGACTGTGTGGGATGTACTTAAGACCAGAAATGATTTGGCCTGTATAATTGTATTTTTTGGCACAACTGTACGTGTAACCGTATTTGATCGCTCGTCGGTCGCACACAACCTTATTTTGCCGAGCGTGTGTGTCAGGAGGGCATATCCCCAACGGTTTCTGGGTCATGTGGGAAGGACCCCCCCCCCCCATCGCAGTCACTCACTTGGCGACAGTTCGAAACGCCATCGCGGAAAGGGGTTAAAAACCATTTGTATAGCACCTCACTGTACTAGTGCATGCTAAAAGCTTTAGAAGAACAAATTGGAGTTAGAGATTTCAATTCCTAGAAAATTGTATGATGAATGGGAACCCACCATTAAAGTCAAGATAAAAAATTATGAGTGCAATGCTTTATGTGATTTGGGTGCTAGTGTTTCCACAATTCCGAAATTTCTATGTGATGTGCTTGGTTTTACCAATATTGAAGAATGCTCTCTCAATTTGCACTTGGCGGATTCTACTATTAAAAAGCCTTTGGGAAGAATTAATGATGTTCTTATTCTTGCAAATATGAATTATGTGCCCATAGACATTATTGTGCTTGATATTAATTGCAATCTATCTTGTCCTATAATACTTGGTAGACCGTTTTTGAGAACTATAAGTGACGTGATTGATATGAAAGAAGGGAATATTAAATTTCAGTTTCCTTTAAAGAAGGGTATGGAACACTTCCCTAGAACTAAAATTAGACCACCATATGAGTCAATCATGAGGAAAACCTATGGGACAAGAACCAAAGATGACAATACTTGAATCTTTGCATTATGCCTAGCTAGGGGCATAAAACAATAGCGCTTGTTGGGAGGCAACCCAATGAATAAAAAATATTTTTCACTTTTCTTTCTGTTCTTGAGTGTTTGCACAATTATGCTACTGTTATGATTGTGTTTTTATGTTTTAATTAGTGTTTGTGCCAAGTAAAGCCTTTAGGATCATGTTGGGTGATAGTTGATTTGATCTTGTTGGAAAACAGAAACTTTTGCGTCCAGTAGCAGAATTGTTAAAATTCACAGAAGCGACGAAACCTTCTGGATTATTTACACAAGGTTGATATACAAATTACCTACGTTGTCCTAATTTTTTAGAATTTTTGGAGTTACATAAGTATGAGTAAAATTCGCGTCTTTACAGACTGTTCTGTTTTTGAATGATTCTATTTTCGTTGCATTGTGTGCTTATTTTGATGAATCTATGGATTGTATAGGGGGTATAAGCCATGGTAAAGTTAGAATACAGTATGTATAATTCAATAACAAAATATGAATGGGTTTGCAACAGTACTTAAAGTAAAATTGGTTTTCTTATACTAACGGATCTCACGAAGGTTTTTGTTAAGTTTTGTGTGATTGAAGTTTTCAAGTTTTGGGTGAGATCATGATGGATGAAGTAATAAGGAGTCTCAAGAGCCTAAGCTTGGGGATGCCCCATGGCACCCCCAAGGTAATATTCAAGGAGTACCAAGCAACTAAGCTTGGGGATGCCCCGGAAGGCATCCCCTCTTTCTTCTAACGACCATCGATAATTTTACTTGGAGCTATATTTTTATTCGTCACATGTCATGGGTTTTGCTTGGAGCGTCTTGTATTATATGAGTCTTTGATTGTTTTGCTTTTTAGTTTGTCACAATAATCCTTGCTGGACACACCTATTTGAAAGAGCCATAATTATGCTATGATTTGTTAGAATTGCTCTATGTGCTTCACTTAAATTTTTTGAGCTATGGAATTGCTCTGTACTTCACTTATATCTTTTTGAGCACGGTGGTGCTTTAATTTTGAAGAAATAGCCTCTCATTGCTTCACTTATATTATTTTGAGAGATGAAAATTATTTTGAAGAAATATTTGTGCTCTCGTTCTTCACTTAATTTTTTTTGAGAGCTTTGTTAGTAGAAATGTATGAAATTAGTCCCAAAGTGATAGATATTCAAGGGGGATATAATAAAAACTTTAATGAATATCATTGGATATTAAAAACTTGATTCTTTGCAATAGTTTTGAGATATGATGATAATAATATGTGATTCATGTTAATGAGTAATTATGCCTTAGTAAGTATATTGGTGTTAAGGTTTGTGATTCCCTATGCAAACACAAAAGTCAATAGTTATGCAATGAAGTTACATCCTACTTATGGTGCATTATTCAGTGTTAGTTATGTTTAATGCTCTTTTATGATATTTTTCGTTTCTTGGTTGGTCGCTTCTCAATCTATTTGCTAGCCTTCATTTGTACTAAGTGGGAATACTACTTGTGCATCCAAATCCTTAAACCCAAAGTTGTGCCAAATGAGTCCACCATATCTACCTATATGCGGTATTTCCGTGTCATTCCAAGTAAATTTGTATGTGCCGACTCTAATGTTCAAAATAAATTTCCCTTTTGTGTGCCCGTACCGCTCATGAAGCGGCAGGGGATGGCCAATATTTTCCATGCTAGATATTTTATTCTCAAGATGAGTATTTATTCACTTGTCATTGCATGAGAGTGTAGCAAAGGTAATAGGGATACCCAGTCCCGAAATGCAAAAAAAATTATTTATGTTGTTCAATAATAAATTCCTTGGAAACTGTTGGTATGGAAGGCACCCGTGGATACAGCTAGCCATGGATTGTGAAAGAATGGTGGAAAAAGGAATAAACTTTATTTTCTGTTTGGGAACCGCCTATGATCTATCTAGTATGGAAAGTATTGGGAATTCTCGGTCGTTTTCGTTGACGGGAAAAGCATGCCACTCAAAATAATTTTGTCTCTCAATTTAAGCTTTGAGCTCTGACACCTCTACAAATCTCTTCTTCCCTCTGCGAAGGGCCTATCTATTTACTTTATGCAATTTTTATTTTTATTGAGTCTCAATCTTCTCTTATAAAAGCACCAACTAGGGAACACTATTATCATGCTTGTGCATTGGACATAGTTAACATTTGAGTGTGTTTCATGAATGGATTAATGATTGAGCATAATGGGCTAGTGATAGCTTTCTTTAGCGTTGATATTTTGAATGACATGGTTGCTTGTTGATATGCTTGAGTATTGATGTCTTCATGTTAAATATAGACTATTGCTTTGAATCATCTAAAAGTCCAAATGTCCATGCTACAAAAGCAAAGTTTATGATATGAACATGTTAGGCAGCATTCCACATCAAAAATTCTGTTTTTTATCATTTACCTACTTGAGGACGAGTAGGAATTAAGCTTGGGGATGCTGATACGTCTCCAACGTATCTATAATTTCTAATTGTTCCATGCTATTATATTATCAATCTTGGATGTTTTATATTTATTCTATAGCAACTTTATATCATTTTTTGGGACTAACCTATTGACATAGTGCCTAGTGCTAGTTGCTGTTTTTTGCTTGTTATTTACTTCGCAGAATATCAGTACCAAACGAAATCCAAATGCCACGAAACTTTTTGGTGATTTTTTTTCTGGACAGAAGACAACTTGGGAGCCAAGGAAGTGCCAGAGGGAAGGCCCATGGGGCCCACAAGGCACCAGGGCGCGCTAGAAGCCACTAGCGCGCCCTGGTGGGTAGTGGGGCCCACAGACCCCCTCTCCACTGCCTATCAGCTCTATAAATACTCTAAAATCCCAAAAACCCTAGGGAAGTGGAGAGATCATAATTTCTACCGCCGTAAGTTCCAGAACCACGAGATCCAATCTAGAGGCCTTTTCTGGCACCTTGCCGGAGGGGTCAATGATCACGGAGGGGTTCTTCATCAACACCCTTGCCCCTTCGATGATGCATGAGTAGTTTACCACAGACCTACGGGTCCATAGGCAGTAGCTAGATGGCTTCTTATCTCTTTTTTATCTTCAATACAATGTTCTCCTTGATGTTCTTGGAGATCTATTTGATGTAACTCTTTTTTGCGGTGTGTTTGTTGGGATCTGATGAATTGCGAATTTATGATCAGATCTATCTATGAATATTATTTCAGTCTTTGTTGAGCTCTCTTATGCATCATTGTTATAGCCTCGTATTTCTTCTTCGAAACTTTGGTTTGCTTTGGCCAACTAGATTGATTTTTCTTGCAATGGGAAGAGGTGCTTTGTGATGGGTTCAATCTTGCGGCGTCCTCACGCAGTGATAGAAGGGGAAGCAAGGCACGCATGTATCGTTGCCATTAAGGATAAAAAGATGGGTTCTATTCCTACATGAATAGATCTTGTCTACATCATGTCATCGTTCTTATTGCGTTACTCCGTTTCTTCATGAACTTAATACACTAGATGCATACTGGATAGCGGTCGATGTGTGGAGTAATAGTAGTAGATGCAAGCAGGAGTCAGTCTACTAATCTTGGACGTGATGCCTATATACATGATCATTGCCTTGGATATCGTCATAATTATTTGCTCTGCTATCAATTGCCCAACAGTAATTTGTTTACCCACCATATGCTATTTTCTTGAGAGAAGCCTCTAGTGAAATCTACGGCCCCCGGGTCTATTTCCTATCATATTATTTTCAGATCTATTAATCCGGAAATCCAAAAATACCTTGCTGCACTTTTTCTTTACTTCTTTTATTTTGTGTTTTTGTTAGATCTATTTATCCAATCTCATACAATTTAATCTATCTCAATACCGAGGACGGATTGACAACCCCTCTTACGCGTTGGGTTGCAAGTTTTTGTTATTTGTGTGAAGGTACTGCTTACATAGTTTGGTGGATCCTCCTACTGGATTGATACCTTGGTTTCATAACTGAGGGAAATACTTACTGTTGCTGTGCTGCATCATCCTCTCCTCTTCGGGGAAATACCAACGCAGTTAGCAACAATCATTGTCCGACTCGTCAGAATGCGTGATCTTCTCCGGCGAGGCCTGCTTGCCGGCAGGGTCGGCGGAGGACTTACGCAGCCGTTTGCCTTTGTGCTATGCGTCCTCCTTAGCTTCCTCAGACCTTGCTCATTTTCCCTTGAGGGAAGGCTCTCCTTCCCATGTATTCTCCTCCTCGTCATCCTCATGGGTGGAGGAGGCGTGGGTCTCCTCGGATCGAGTCACCGAGGTGTCCCGTGTATGAAGGCCGCCCCGCCCCCTTGATGGCTTCGGCTCCTTGGGGGCACCACGTACGGCTCCTCAGTCAAGAGGGCCATGAGTTGAGGAGACCTCCCCTCCTCTGGCAGCGGCGCCAGACACAACATCTGTTGTGCCTTGAGGACCACTTCTGAAAGGGCGGAATCAGCCATTCAGTTAAGGTTTGTGAGATCGAAAGAAATGCGGAATGCAAAGATGCATATTAAAATTGCGTCGGAGGCGTCGTGGGCAGCCTCAAAGCCGCTGTCCCTCCCCACTGTGGGAAACTCGTTCTGGGACGGCTTGAATAATGCCATCCACATCTCGGATAGGGAGGTGCGGAAGAAGTGGTCCACCGGAACCGCATCCTCGGGCTTGAACGCCCACATCAGGTTGGCCCGCAGCTGGAGCGGTAGGATGCGGCGGTGGAGCATGACGTCGATCACGTCCACCAGCTTTACCTTCTTCTTGTCAGTCAAAAATTTGATCTTCTGCTACATCTCTGTCACCTCCATGGGGTTTCCCCAATCCATACCTTTCCTCCTCCAGGAGGCAAGCCTCCTCGGAGGACCTGCCGAGAAGGCTGGGACCTCGGCCTGACCGGTGGCGAGTGGCTTGGTGATGTAGAACCACTCGCGCTGCCATTCCTTGATGGTCTCGATGAAGGTGCCCTTGAACCAGTCGACCTTCTGGTTCTTGCTGATCATTTCTCCTTCGCACTCTACGAGCTCGGAGCCGCTGGACTTCGGCTTGATGCCGAACGTCTTCAGCCACAATCCGAAGTGTGGCTCGACACGGAGGAAGGCCTCACAGGTGATGATGAGGGAAGCGAGGTGGAAGATGGAGTTAGGGGACAGATGATGGAAATCCAGCCCGTAGAAGAAGAGGATCCCGCGCACGAAAGGGTGCAGCGGGAACCCCATACCTCGGATGAGGTGGGGAATGAAGACTACCCTCTCCCCAGGCTTGGGAGTGGGTACTCGCTGGTTTGGCTCCGGCGGCGTGGTGGCGACATTGGCGGGGATGTACCCCATGCTCCGAAGCTCCAGGATAGTAAACCCCCCCCCCGGTTACGGAGGAACCGGCCCAGTGCCCCATGAGGGTGGCGTCGGCCATGGCGGAGGAGTGGGGGTTGTGGGCCCTAAGGGGATGGTGTGGATTCAGAATAGGATCTGGGCGCTAGAGCTTGGAAGGTAGCAGGCAGGGAGGAATGGAAGCGTACTATTGATATTGCTTTCCCTTCGCTCTTATAGGCTTGTGAAAAGACCAAGAGTCCCCCTCAGCCACGCTGTTGAAATCACCACTACCCGAAAAAGATGTTGTTATGCGTATAGGGGGAAACAAAATCTTGATGATATCCCTTAAAAAAATGGGCACGATCTCTGCTTAGACGGGACGTGCCAATGAGAAAATTGCCTCGGGCCGCGATTCTAGCAACAATAACTGCCGCGCCTAGTAATAGGTGGTGCCACTTTGGAAAAGTTGTTAGGCTATGAGTACTATTCACACCTATACGGTTGGCCTTCGAGGCTAAGTTATTGTGCGTCTTCGGATGCTATCGGATTTAGAGAAGTCCAGTTCGGGTTGGATTCTTTTGACAAAGGGCCTAGTAAAGGCTCATGATGTGTGGAACGGTGCCAAATCGTCAAGAGAGGAACTCGTCTGTCAAGCCGAAGACTCCGGAGCCGAAGTCATTTTGCCGAAGAAGAGTGTCGTCCTCGGCGTAGAAGACCAGTTCAGGGGCTACTGACGGTGTCCTGGACTAGGGGGTACCAACCTAGTTGACCCACAGTCCTCAGGTCGGGCTTATGGGCCCTCATTCTCATAAGGAAGGACTCCAGAAGCCTCACACCTCGATGTGATCAAGACAGCCTCTGCCGAAGACTTGATGTGTACTCCAAGGACATCTTCGGCCGCCGCCATATGCATCCTTAGATCTGAAACAGACCATGTAACCCTAGGTACCCCTCTGGCATGTATATAAGCCAAGGGGTTTAGCCTGTAGAAGAGATCCGATCATAATCACATCCACCTAGCCTTAGGGTTAGAAGACTGCTTACGATCTCGAGGTAGATCAAGCTTGCACTCGATACACAACTATTAATACAATCAAAGCAGGACGTAGGGTATTACCTCTTTGAGAGGGCCCGAACCTGGGTAAACACCGTGTCCCTTGTCGCCTGTTACCATCGATCTGAGATCCACAGCTCGGGACCCCCTACCCCGAGGCCTGCCGGTTTTAACAGCAACACCGGCCAGCACACAAGCTCCATGGCTGCTGTCACCGACGCGCGCAACCCCTGTGCTTCTAGTGGCATGAAGTTCAGGGAGATTGCTATAGTGGTAGCGCTAGACATTGGGCGCTTCGATGGAGAGGGGCTAAGGGCCATGTGTGTTGTGGCTAGGTGGGCTGCGGTGCTCTGGTTCTTGGCCAACAGACAAATATGCTTTTTGTGCCGCCAGTACTGCCATGTTGGTCCCTAGGTCGATGAGTCTAGGCAGGGCTCTCTCCTGCGAGGTGGTGGTCGACAATGAGGTGCGCCACCGTCGGTGTTGGTCTGTGTGGTAACCACTCCAATTTGCAGTAGCGGCCGCGCTGCGGATTGTGATGTCCACTAAAGGGTCTTCATGAAGATTACACTCTTCAGATCTGGTGGTTACCTTCGGCGGTGAGATGCAATCTATAGATGATGGCTTGACGCAAAGGGTATGGTTGTGGAGCGGCATAGGTCGGTTTTCTAGCCCAGTACATGCAGCTGTTGAAAAAGTGGTGGCCACAACACATGATTGACTCTGATGATGGTACTTCTCAAGTACCCGGTCTCAAGCTCCGGGGTGAAAACCTAGTTATGACCCGAGTTGGCTATACCTGGAAATGGCGATGTTTTTGCGTTGTTGCCTTGTTGAAGGCGTTGCTCGGACATGCACGGACTGGTTGTTCAAGGTGAAAACCCAGACTCTCGCATTTGGTGACGTTGGTGCTCAAGCGTCGCTCCCTTCCTGAAGGTATTGCTGTTGAAAAACCTCGTTGTCTTTGTGATGTCATAAGATGATTGTTGCAGATATGGTATTTGTTGTAGTTTGAAGATTGCAGCTTCGGTCGTGTTAGGGTTTCTTTTTACTTGCTTAGGCATAGCTTTGGTCTTATATGACTTTGGTATTTTTCGGTGAGTTTTGTGTGCGTGTGCACGTTGGTGTCGGTTGTGTGCATCCTAACTATGCAGAGGCCGGATGTGTGTTTCATTGTGTTTGTATGTATTTGATCCTTCATTTTTGCGTTAATAAAATTCACCCCTTGTCGAAAAAGCTTGTCAGAGAGGATCCTGCATTCAACATAGAGATGAGAAATTTCGGTTCACCCGACAGTATAATCAAGGCATGATTATAATAGTTTAATTGGTTATAGTCTTATCTCAGTTTTGGTATGCATTATCACTCGTATGTGACGCAGTACCTTAATACCCTGTTCATACAGAAAGGTGTATGTTTGGTAGTGACATACCTCCTCCTGGATTGCTCCTACTTCTTTTGATATATCCTGCACTGGAGTGATTTACTACATGGAGTAATGTCATTTTACAGGAAACACTGAATTTCTTGCATATAGCTGTGACCATCAAATTGCAACTTTTCACATTTGTGCATTTTTTTCTATTTTGCATATGTTTATCTACTACATGGTTTCCTATTAATCTTTGTAGCTTAAATAAATCCTGACTATCAAGAAACTGAAGCAAAATTAAAAGATTTGCTTAATGTGAACTAAAACCAACTCAATTATCTACGTTACATTTTTTTCACTTTGCAGATAAAAAGTGCTCTAGCTAACGAAAAAGGCTTTCGCCCCGCTTTATATATAAAGCAACATCCAACACACAACCCAGCCGTACAACTCGACATCATAACACACGGACACGAGGCAAGATACAAAGGGTGCTGCAAACACGACGAGCAATGAGCTCCAAAGCGGTGCCTTCAAGAAGGGCACGGCACCGAAGCGTCGCCACCACCCGATCGAAGAATCAGGGTTTCCCCTGGAGCACACCAAGGACAAGGACTACCCGCGACGACGCCTTCAAGAAGGAGACGACGCCAGATGAGCCGATGTCGCCGGCCAGACCACAGCCAGATCGTGTTTTCACCCCGGCAACAGTTCCTTGTCTCCGATACGAAGTAGGCAAGTCACGAGGACCACTGCCGTACCACCGCCACCACACACCGTACCCCGGCCACCACGCCACCCACACGGCCATGGCCACCGGTGAGCACCCAAGCCGCGAGCTCCGCCCATGAGCCCCGCGGCGTCCACCTCCAGGGCCGCCGCCCCGGCATCCAAGATCGCCCCTCCACCGCCGCTGAAGCCCATAGATGCCGAAGACTGGTTAGAGGCAGCAAGGTCCCACCTTCCGCCCCAAAGCGAGCCCCGAAGCAGTAGCAGGGCCCAGCCGGCCAGATATGGACAGGAGAAATCATAGAGGTTGGTGTTTCATTATGTCCAAACCCAAATGAGTTTAGGCACAACCTTTGAACAAATTCTTCAGCAAGGACGGCAGCAGCCATGGGCGCCATGGTGAGGCTCGTTAATGGCCACGCCATCATGGCTCCCCAGCCAGCTGTCTGAGTTGCTGCTGATGATGATAACATTCTTCATGTACATGGACTAATTAGATTATTTTTTGTTTGCTATTGGTGTTGAGCTAGTCGGACCACAGTGAGTGTGAAGCATAGTGTAAAAGAGAAGCAGAAGCGTAGCAAAAAGGAAAATAAGAGATATCATGCAGTTTTTTTTTTTTTGAAATGGCAGGAGATCTGCATTCATTAAGAAGAAAATAATTGTCCGGTCAATTAGCGAAAACCGGACAAAAACCAGATACAAAAGATCAAAAACCCAACATCAGGACCCGTTGGGACAAGCCAGACTCGTCGACTCCATGCCGAACACCACAACAAATGCCAGCCAAAACAAACACACAAATGAGAGGCTCCGCTCCGCCAAGCAAGCCAGCCTCCCGCCACTGCCGGAAAGAAGAAATCGAGACTGCTTTGTGATGGATGAACCAGGAGTCTCCCGTGGAGGTGAAGAGACAAGCACCCACAAAGCCATGAGCTGGTTACAATAGACGACGTGTCGACGACCAACTCAGACATTGCGTGAAGGCAAAGCCGGTATCCCCACCCCCACCCCCCACACGTAACTGCGGTGTCCAACTTGGACGCCACGTGAAGGAGGAACCGGCATCGCCGCCGCATCGACTAGCCGATGTTTGGCGCGACAATGTCGTGAAGGAGGAGGTGCCCCCCACTGATCGCGAAGGAGCGCAAGCACCTCCTCCACTACCTTGGTTGTCGCGATGGTGGAGCCTTCTCGTCGTCACGGAGCATCGTGATGGTCGAGGAGAGGGTGGCCAGGGAGGCGATGCAATGCGTAGCGCCGCTCGGTCCTCGCGAATCGCGTCCTCACAAGGCCTGGGCTCGTGACCGGTCACGAACCACCAAGGAGGCGTCCGTGCGGAGACTGCGCCGCCACAACAAGGGAGCTCGCCAAGATCGGCGAGTGGTCGCTTAGTGAAAGCACAAGTGCTCCCTGGGTGATTTTGGTAATTAATGTCAACATATCTCTTGTTGGACTAATACTTTTATCTAGTATATTTCAGATAAATTCAACAGTGGAGTGGCAGGACAAGAGGATGTGGAACCCCTTCAAGATGCTAAGGACACATATTGGCTCAAGCTCAAGACTCTACTCTTTTCATTTTAGTGATTCAAGATCACATTGAGTCCATAGGAAAGCCAATACTATTAAAAGGGGATGAGGTGTTGCTTAATGGCTTGCTTGCTCAAAATGCTTAGTGATATGCTCCAAAACCCTCAACCACTTTCTCATATCCACATATGTCCCAAACCAAAAGTCAAACTCGGCCCCACCGATTTGATCTATCCGGCGCCACCGAGTTCATTTGACATAGCCACTGCCAGAAACCCTAATCAGTTCGGTCTCACCGATAGGGATCTCGGTCTCACCGAGATGGGATTGCTAACTCTCTGTTTCCCTTCGTAACGTTTCGGTCTAACCGAGATGAGCGATCGGTCGCATTGAGTTCGCAATGCAAACTCTCTGTTTCCTCTTCGTAACGTTTCGGTCTCACCGAAATGAGCGATCGGTCCCACCGAGTTTGCCTGACCAACTCTCTGTTTGCCTATTACAGAAATCGGTCTCACTGAGTTCATGTGATCGGTCTCACCGAGATTACGTTATGTCCTAACCCTAACGAAATCAGTCTCACCGAGTTGACATGTCGGTCCCACCGAAAATCCTAACGTTCACATTTTTGAACTAAATCGGTCTGACCGAGTTTCACTATTCGGTCCCACCGAGTTTGGTAAATTGTGTGTAACGGTTAGATTTTGTGTGGAGGCTATATATACCCCTCCACCCTTCCTCCATTCGAGAGGAGAGCCATCAGAACATGCCTACACTTCCAGCATTCATTTTCTGAGAGAGAACCACCTACTCATGTGTTGAGACCAAGATATTCCAATCCAACCATAAGAATCTTGATCTCTAGCCTTCCCCAAGTTGCTTTCCACTCATATCATCTTTCCACCAAATCCAAATATGTGTGAGAGAGTTGAGTGTTGGGGAGACTATCATTTGAAGCACAAGAGCAAGGAGTTCATCATCAACACACCATCTATTACCTTTTGGAGAGTGGTGTCTCCTAGATTGGTTAGGTGTCACTTGGGAGCCTCCGTCAAGATTGTGGAGTTGAACCAAGGAGTTTATAAGGGCAAGAAGATCGCCTACTTCGTGAAGATCTACCCTAGTGAGGCAAGTCCTTCGTGGGCGATGGCCATGGTGGGATAGACAAGGTTGCTTCTTCATAGATCCTTCGTGGGTGGAGCCCTCCGTGGACTCGCGCAACCGTTACCCTTCGTGGGTTGAAGTCTCCATCAACGTGGACGTACGATAGCACCACCTATCGGAACCACGCCAAAAATCTCCGTGTCTCCAATTGCATTTGCACACTCCAATCCCATCCCTTTACATTCTTGCAAGTCGCATGCTTTACTTTCCGCTACTCATATACTCTTGCCATGCTTGCTTGATATGTACTGTGAATGTTTAAACTTGTGCTAAAACTCCACCTTAACTTGAAGAACTTAAAAATTGCCACCTTTATTTGTTGAGGGTCTAATCACACCCCCCCCCCCCTCTAGACACCTCTTCTCGATCCTTTCACTTAGCAAGACCCCCCGCCACCGCCGTTAGGGGAAAGGGCAGGGCTCGCCGGCCATGATCGGCGTTGGCCGAGGTGGCCTGCCGCACGGCACATGAGAAAGCGGAGTGACTCCTCCACAGCGCCAGGCGGCGGTCGGGCGGGGCTGACGCGCCTCCGCACCCTTCCACCGCTGGAAGGACCACTCCGTCGACTACAACGATGGCACAGACGACGACGGAGGTGTTGCCGACCAGATTGGGCACCCGTACGAGGCCACCGTCCGCTACAAGCTAGTTTAGGTATTTTTAGCTTTTAGTTGAATGGACGAAATTGTCGGTATGTAAGATATATCAAACTTATGTCTGTTTGAATGAATTTCATCGTGTTTGCACGAATTACGTCTGAATTTATTTGTATTGCGAGCGGATGTTTACGGTGAGCGTTGGATGGCCAGCTTCTGTACCAGTGTCCGCGGACATGTCTGGACGTGTCCACGGACAAAACTATGTCTGTTTTGGGTGTCGGCGTTGGAGATGCCTTTGTTTGCATAGATGCCATGTCGGTCTTTAAAATTCCTAAAAAAATTGCAAAGGAATTATTGACGCGATGCCGCAATTTTGGTGGGGCGACGAAGACAACCAAAAGAGAATGCATTGGATGGCGTGGTGGAAGATGTGCGTACCGAAAGATCAGGGAGGTATGGGTTTTCGAGATTTACACTGTTTCAATCTCGTATTGCTAGCTAAACAAGCATGGCGTCTTCTTGACAACCCGGATTCTTTATGTGCATCCATCTTGAGAGCCAAATATTTCCCTGATGGAGACTTGATGAATGCAAGATTGAAAAAGGGTTCCTCTTTTACTTGGCAAAGCATTATGGCGGAAATTAATTCACTGAAAGATGGGTATACCTGAGGGTGGGTAACGGACAAAAGATCGATATTTGGAAAGATGCTTGGATCTCGAATTGTGCAAATAGGAAAATCATTACACCGAGGGGAGAGAACCTCTTGTCAAAGGTTTCAGATCTTATTGACCCAATAACAAATTTGTGGGATGAAGATCTAGTGAGACAAACGATGTGGCCAATTGATGCGCAACGAGTCCTCGCGATACCCCTTTCTATGCATAACATGTCGGATTTTATTGCATGGAGCCATACGAAAAATGGGGTGTTCACTATTCGATCAGCTTATCTCGCGGAATGGAATTTTCAACACGGGTCCAAACTGCAATATACTAATGGGATGGGACGAATTAATGTTAATCCCATTTGGGGTAGAATCTGGAAATTATCTTGTCCATCAGAAGTTAAAAATTTTGTGTGGCATACGTTGCATGGAACTCTTCCATGCCACGTTACGCTTGCTAATAGACACATGAAAGTTCCGCCCTTCTGCCCATACTGTTCAAACGGGCCAGAAGACACAAAGCATGTGTTGTTCCTATGCCAGAAATCAAGGGAGGTTTGGAATAAGCTGGGATTGTATGAGGTGATTAACAAAGCCTGCGTTGTTGATCGTGCGGGAGAGGCAGTTCTTGAATATCTGCTTCTCTTGTCAGACTAGGATCTCGTTTTACCGGGACTCCACAACGCTCATGAAGTGATTGCCATCACTGCTTGGTACTTATGGTGGGATAGACGTAAATTGGTCCATGAAGGAAAGTCTCAGGATGCTGACCATACGTCTATGGGGGTTCGTGCTATAGCAGCGAATTTTGTTAATGCCCACGCCCCTAGTGCTTCCAGGAAGAAGGAAGGGTGGGTTAGACCCCCGACAGGTTTTGTCAAGCTTAATGTGGATGCGTCTTTTGATCATGATCTGCTTAGGAGCACTGTTGGAGCAGTTCTTAGAGATGACAAAGGAAATTTCATTGTTGGCGGATACTGGAAGATTGATTGGTGTGTGGACGCTCTGACAGCAGAAGCCATGGCCCTTAGATTGGGCTTATCCCTCGCACAAAAGGCGGGATGCAACCGGCTTGTTATTAATTCGGACAATATGGAAGTAATCGATACAATGAAGAATGGAGGTCAATCTGTGGGAGTGGCGGCGGCAGTTTTTGATGATTGCTATTTTTTTGCTTGTGATTTTCCCCTTACTAGGTCCGAACATTATAATAGGGAGGCGAATAAGGTTGCTCATGAACTTGCTAGGTTAGCGAAATTTTCAGATAGTAGGGACTGGTTTTGAGGAGCCTAACGATGAGATTGTACCTTTTATTATAGACGATGTAACCGTTATTTCTAATTAATAAAGCTTTATCTTTAAAAAAAACATCGCAAGGAAGCATAATAAATGAATTTATGGAAGAATGCATACGAGCATTGATTAACATGTGCTAGACTCTGGTCGGGCCACATGAAGACGGAGAAAAAAAAAAAGCAATCTGATCATGTATGTTATGATTTTGTAACTTTACGAAAAATCATGCAAGTTTTTTCTGACAACATAGTTGTTGCTGCATTAAACCAAACTTGCTCTCCATTACTCCTTTATAAAAGGAAGATGTTGTGAAGAAGTTATACAAACTGGCCATGGGGGGATCATACAAAAACCTAATGCGAGTAGTTGATATGGTAGCACATAGTAGCCACAAAGAAACTGTAAGCGTGAGAGGCATGGGGAACATAGCGATCACCCTATTTAGATTTATTTTAAGTGAAAGGAATTCACGATGCTAGATAAGGCCTCATAATCAGCACAGAAAGCGGTACAAGAGCACGCATCACTTTTCTTCAGCTGTTGACTTTAGACCTTAGACACCGAGTAATCATGTTTTTCCTAACCAACGTATGTGATTTAGCAACATGGAAACCTTCTATCCTCTGTGTGCTCGTTATTTTTTGAGGTGATCCTTCTCCCATTGAGGGGATTCTTTGGGAGCCCATCAATGGTGATTAAGCGTGGGTTGTGTGGCAGTCCAGATAAGCCATCAGGGCATCTCCAACGGCAACCCGTAAATTTCCTCCCGTATCCGTCCTCGGATGTGGGAGACCGTCATCCAACGCTGCCCGCATACATTTTAACCCGCATTTAAACAAACCGGACAAAATTCATGCAAACCAAACGGATGTGCGGCGGGGGGGGGGGGGGGGGGTGCGGGTCTGCCTTAAAGATGCCATCATAATATGTTGTGAGAGACATCTGGTCCGTATATCAGTGACTTAGCTAGCTATCATTCATGCTGCCTATTTTCCTTGATAGTCCCATTTTGAAGTAGCCTTTGTTTCTCTTATTTCTGTAGTTTTCTTGTTTTGTTCACATCTTCTCCTTTCCTACTTGGTAGCAATGACTGTTGTAGTAATTCTGTTCAGAAAGTAAGTACATTGAAGCAAACTGACAATGCATGATGCAAATTGGAAGCCAAATTTTAATCCATTGGCTCAGCAATCAAAGTCCAAAAGCATGCATCACGACCATCTTCAGACAAGACAGATACAATGGCTAGTAAATGTTGGCACACATGTAGAGATAATCAACTAAGATAACTAGGAACACAAAAGACCTGCAGGTTTCAGTTCAGTGAAAAGAGAGTACATGATGAAAAATTGAAAATACAAGGAAAACTATTTCTTTGATGCACTAATTTCCAAAGTAATATGATCTGTTATGGGTACAGTCAAATCTTGACCCTCTGGGCGGGCTTGACTTTACTACTTTTTTAATGGAAATGCCTGTTGGTGCTTCATTTCCAACTGAGAATAGTTACATCGTTTATTACATATATGAAAGAAAGAAACTGGGTGGATCGCCATTCCAGGAGAAACTAGTCTTAGAACCACATGTATGTCGTGCGCCAACTGATTAACATCCCTCGACAATGATGAAAAGATATATCAGCAATCCCATTAGTAATCATGAACCTTAATGTTTACTTATCCGTACCAAAATATAAGACGTTTTTTTGCAAACGTCTTATATTTTGGTAGAGTGGTAGTACTGCTTAAGAGTCGTAGAGCAGTGTATTGTTTGTACTGGGCGACATGCCAGCCTAGCGTTAGAACATACTATCGGATAACCACAACCATCATTGCCAATCTGCCATATATTACTCGAAAAAAGACCACTACGCTAGTCATCAACAATTTAATCTTTTCATCACATGGTACATATTTCTATAGTATGGGTCTTTTAGGCATACTCCAAATGTTCTAACACCCCTACATTGCCACATAGAAGAGGCTGCCAACAATAGCATGGAGTATGCCACATAAGGTTTGTTAGCTGATTCATATTTGAAACAAGTTCGAATGGTACAATTTTTATGTCATGTAACTCTATTTTTTTAGTCAAATGTTTGGTCAAAATTAGGACCAAAATTCAAGAGAGCCTTATATATTTGGATGTAGAGAGTACGTTTTAATTGTTGGCTCGGCATCAAAATCATTCATATCTTTGGACATATACAATGGCTAAATAAATGAAGGTTTGTTCACATGTACAAAAAAAATCAGATAGCTTACAAATGGTAGAATGCTTGTGAAGTTAAACTAGGGAGAAAAGTGTACAAAATATTGTTGTGAAAATAAATATAAATTAAAAGATGATGCATCTAATTCCAACCAATCATGCTTGTTAATCTTTTACAGGTAACTGCATAGTCTCGGTCTTCTTTGTGGTTTTCAAGTTTACCATGCAAGCGATATTTCAGTATTGTTCATACTATGCGACATGCCAGGCTACTAACTATAGTATAGCATCACAATTCTTAGACAACCATGACCATTGTTGTCATTAATTATTACTAGAATATAATATAATATGCTCATCACCAACCATAAAAAAATACAGCACAATTATACGATCATTGTTTGATAAAATTCTTTTCTTAGCTTTATATCTATTTTTGTTTGCTTCGGTTTCAAGCTTCAGTACTCTTGTGGTGTGCAATTTCCATGCTTCTGACTATAGCCTAGTGTTAGAACATATTAGATGACCGGGCTATTGTTTCGTTACAACTAGAAGATAATTATGTCTGTCACTTTTTACAATCCATCGAGCAAACATGCTCAATTTGGATTCAGATTATTTGTTCGGAAACACTAAGCTAGCAACTATATTCTTGTGCTACACCGTACAGATAAACACAACTATATAACTTACAGTAATAAAATATTACTAAGCTTATCATCAGCAACTTCATCTTATTACAACGACTTTTTTCATAATACATTGATGGGCATGTTCCTATGATAAGGTTTCCTGTTTAGGCCTTTTATTGGGAAATTCTAAATGATTTAATACTCTCTTATATATAGGCTTAATATTATTGTGACACATTATCTACTTCCCAATCAGCTTAACCAACTCTCCTCCAAAATATTTCGCATGGAAATGAAAAATGTAGTATAGGGACGTAAGCAAAATTATCGTTAAAATTTCAAGGGAGTTTACGAATATCTGATTGTTCACTTCTGGCTGCACTTAATTTGCATACTACATAGATCGACCGCCCCGAGCAACCATCACAAGGAAGCATAATAAATGAATTTATGGAAGGTTGCATACAAGCATTGGTAAACATGTACTACACCGTGGTATGGGCCACATGAAGAGGGAGAAAATAGCAATCTGATCATATATATTACGCTTTTGTAACAAAGCAAAAAAAAAACATGCAAGTTACCTTTCACAGTATAGTAGTTGTTGCATTAAACCAAACTTGCTCTTCTTTACTCCTTTATAAAAGGAAGATATTGTGAAGAAACTATACAGACTGACCATGCGCGATGTTGGGAGCACATAGTAGCCACATAGAATTTGTAGGCATGAGAGGCATGAGGAACATAGTGATCACCACGCGGTCCACGCCTAGGCATACTTTCAGCTTTAGATGGTGTCCCTGCTAGATGCGCCTTCTTAGTTGGCACACAAAGTATTATAAGAGCACATAGCGTTGTATTTCTGCTGTTCTGTTTAGACTTTAGACGCCGAGCAATCATGTTTTTTCTATAGTAGTTCTACGGAGCACATGTTCGCTACCACAGCTTGCAGCGCGACGGGCCTGCAACCGTCCGACTCGGACGGTTCTTGCACCCGCTCACGGCGCGTTCGTGATCATGTAAGCACGGCGGATGCGCAAGCTGTCAACGCCGTGCGCTCTGGGCGTTACGTGTGCCTGTGAACGCATGGCGTAGGAGAACTTTAGTGACGTGGCAACCTTCCTTCCCTATCCGCTGTGTTCTCGTTTTCTTTTGAGGTGATCCCTCTTTCTTTTCAGGGGATTCTTTACGGAAAAAGGCTTTCGCCCCGCTTTATATATAAAGCAAACCACCGAGCACAAGGTTTAACATCGTACCCAACAAGCAAACACACACACCCGCCGCACTCAAAGTAGCACAACACATAGTAAGAAGGTTCTGCTGCGGGCACAGCTCAACAAGCCCAAAAAAAAATAAAAAAACACAGCACATGCGGCGGCGCAAGGCTCAGCGCATTCTTTGGGAACCTGTGAATGGTGATCAAGTGAGGTGGGTTATGTGCCGGGCCAGATGAGCCATCGTTAGTATGTTGTGAGGAACAACTGGCCCATGTATCAGTGACACCGCTCGCTAACGTCTGTGCTGGCTAATTTCCTTGATAGTCTTGTTCAATGTCGCTTATTATCCCGAGATCGAACCATTTCTGTGGTTTTCTTGTCTTGCTCAATGTCTTCTCCTTTCCTCTTTGTCTTTTACTTTCCTACTTGGTAGCAATGACTGTTGTACTACTTATGTTCAGAAAGTAAACGGCGCCGACAACTCATTGAAGCAAATTGACAGTGCATGATGCAACTTGGAAGCCACATATTAATCCATTGGCTCAGCAATCAACATCCAAAATCATGCATCACAACCATCTTCAGACAAGACTAAAATGAGCTACTCTCTCCGATCCAAATTAAATGACACAGCTCTATTACAACTTTGTATTAAAGTTGTACTAGGTAAAAGTTGGTGCACATGTAGAACTAATCTACTGAGATAACTGGAAACACAAAACGACTCGCAGGTTTCAGTTTAGTGAAAAAAAGGTACAAGATCTCATAAAGGTGCAAAAATACAAGGAAAAATATATATGTTCTATATGCATTAATTTCCAAACTACTATGAACTGCTATGAGTAGAGTCAAATCTTGGCCCTCTAGGCGGCCACTACGTAGCTTTTTTTTTTTTTTGAGAATTAGCATTGTGTTAGATGAGCATGGCCATGATTGTCTTATTTCCCTATACCTTTTTTAAAGATGTACCAGTCACTGGCATCAAATTTACATTCTGCTCCTCCCTTTTGAATCTGGTTCAGGTCACTTGTTTGCGGCCTCTAAATTCTAACATACTTTGTGTTGTGAAACCTGATGCAAAGACCAGAATATCAACAGAATCAGTCCCTTTTCTAACTTTAAGAAACAAAGACACTTCTCCGACTCACAATAGTGTCAGCAAGAGAGGTTCGCTAGAGAGACGAAATGCACGACAAACGCCACCATCACAAAAAGCAATCAACCTCGGCAGGAAGCGTGCGCCACAACCACCAACACCGCAAGAAACAACGAGCATGTTGCTTTGGCAATGGGGGTGGACGCCAAGCATTTGCACAAGACACGAATTTATAGGGAGGCAATCAAAAGTTCCTTGTTTCTTTCATCCAGGAGTCACCAAAATCCAGCTGTTATGTGAAAGGCGTCTGCTACATGCGACCAACAAAATAAAGCTCTTTTTGTGCAGCCGATGAATGGGCTACTATCCACTATTTATCTAAATAGTTTGTTTCATGTTTCTTATGGTTCAGCCAGTTAATAGTGCGCTGTTATACTCATTGATGCCGGATCAAACTAGGAGACTTTTGCTCCTAGAAAAGGACTCTTTTGTGGCATCCAAGTTGCTATGTAATAATATAATTTTCCCACTATGTCTGAAACTAACCAAGCCTATCACCAGCATGCTCGTTGGTTTTATGTTGTGAAACTATCATTTGACTAAATGTTATGTAAAACCAATAGTTAGTGGAGAAAGTACATGTATGTCAGTTGTCAGGTATGTGAAACAATGAGAAAGTTTGTGGATGCACTGAGCAATGCACCATTGAGAACTTGTTATATGTGAATCTTTTTAGCTATGTGAAACAACTTGTGTACTGGTCCGATGGGGTACACTTCTTTTAACTTTGACCAAGTCTATCCCATGGGGTGGACCATCGTGTTTGTTTCCTTAAGTGTATCAGCAACAATAGTTTCAGACAAATTCGTTTGAGACCAAATAGCACAGGAAACTGAACATAAGTTTTCAAGTCACCAAAAAAAACCCAAAAATTGAAGTCACCAATCCCCCGATGACACACTGTTTTTTTTTTTTGCGGGGGATGACACACTGGTTTCCTACGATTTTTCTCGAAATTTGGCTCCAGAAGTTGAACGGGGGTAAAGAAAACACAACCCAACTAAAATGCCCTTGATATTTGATCCCAAGCTCATATGCTCCCGCATGAACAGTAAAATCGAAAAAAATAGTTAAGAAAACAAAAAAATCTGAATTTTTTTTTGTGATAAACATTGACAAAATTTCTAACTGCTTGCAAAATTTCAGGCTGAAATGACATTCGTGGAGGTCTGGGCAAAAAGAATAAAATCGATGCTCCAAAAAGACTATTGTTGGAAGCATTTTGGAGCATCGATTTTGTTATTTTTTCCCAGACCTCCACAAATGTCATTTCGATCTGAAATTTTGCACGCAGTTAGAACATTCATCAATGTTCGTCATAAAAAAATTCAGATTTTTTTGAATTTTTTTACTGTTCTTTTTGATTTTACTGTTCATGCGAGAGCATATGAGCTCGGGATCAAAAGAGCACTTTCGTTGTTTCTTTTATTTCTGTGCTTTTCTTGTCTTGTTCAATGTCTTCACCTTCCCTTTTTGTCTTTTACTTTCCTACTTGGTAGCAATGACTGTTGTAGTACTTCTGTTCAGAAAGTAAATGGCGCCTACAACACATTGAAGCAAACTGACAAATGCATGATGCAACTTCGAAGCCACATTTTAATCCATTCATTGGCTCAGCAATCAGAATCCAAAATCATGCATCACGGCCATCTTCAGACAAGACAAATGTAATGGCTAGTAAAAGTTGGTACACATTATAGATATGAAAAGTCGTAGTGTACTTAGATAACGGGAAACACAAAAGACTTGCAGGTTTCAGTTTAGTGAAGAGAGACTACAAGATCATATATATAGGTATGAAAAAACAAGAAAAATATATGTTATGCATTAGTTTCCAAACTGCTATGAGTAGAGTCAAATCTTGACCCTCAGTGCGGCCTTAATGATTTACTACGCACAGCAGTGTATTGTTCGTACTGGGCGACATGCCAGCCTGCTATCTACAGCCTAGCGTTACAACATATCAGATAAACCACAGCCATTAATTATTACTAGAAAAAAGATCGCTACTGTGGTCCTCAACAGTTTAATCTTACAACTTTTTATCACATGGTACATGTTTCCATGGTATGGGTCTTTTAGGCATACTCTAAATGTTTGCCAACTATAGTGTGGAGTATTAGATAAGCATGGCCATATGCTTGTTTCTTTTTCCTATACCTTTTACGAATATATATAACTATGCTAGTCACTGGCCGTCAAATTTACATTATGCTCCTCCCTTCTGAATCTGGTTCAGGTCTCTTGTTTGCAGCCTCTGAATTCTAGTGTGCTTTGTGTTGTAAAACCTGATGCAGAGATAAATAGACTTATTTCCTTTTCTATCTAGCTTTAAGAAACAAAGGCACTTCTCCGACTCACCATAGCGTCAGCAAGAGGGATTCTAGCTAAAGAGACGAAATGCACCACAACCGCCAGCGCAAAAGCAATCAGCCGTGCCTTTGGTTGTTGGATGCATATATGAAACAACCACCAGCACTGCAAGAAACAATGGGCTGGGCGTGCTGCTTTGGCACTAGCAGTGGACGCCAAGCGCTTGCACAAGACACTCGTGCACACACAGGCGTTACGGTTCTCATGGCGCCGTGCTGCCCCATGCATGCTGAAATTACTTTCTGCTTGCTTTGGCGATGCCAATCTGTACTACGATATTAATTTGCATCCTAAAAATTGCTCCCTATAAATCCGTGTACCTTGGTCAGGAGATTGATCACGGTCATCGTCAATATCAGATCTGTAAGACTCGAAAGAGATTTAGTAAGAGTGTGGACTAGATCTAGAGAGTACAGAGTGAGAGGATGTCGACAAGCAGTGGCAAGCCGCTCCTCGTCGTGATCCGCCGGAGCAAGCTCTCCATAGGAGATGAGGGCCGCCGCATCTGCACAGAGTTCAAGCAGGCCAAGTACCCCTTCAAGTGGAGAAGGTACACGTGCGCTAGGTGTGGGGTGCTCCGTGAGGAGCACAACGCCTGCAAGAGCAAGCTCTCCGCAGGAGATGGGGGCAAGCACGACACCAGCAAGAGCAAGCTCCCTGCAGGAGATAAGGGTGAGAAATCCGCTGACAAGTGCAAGCTCTCTGCAGAAGATGAAGGTGAGCGCAGCGCCAACAAGAGTAAGATATCTGCAGGAGAGGAGGGCGAGCGTTTCTGCACCGAGTTCAAGCAGGCCAAGTACCCCTTCAAGTGGAGAAAGTACATGTGTGCCAGGTGCGGGGTGCTCCGTAGCGAGCACGGCGTCAGCAAGGCCAAGGCCAAAGTGGACGACGACACGGAGAATATCAAGGAGGAGGACCTGCCGCCACGCAAGAGGCTCATTCTCAGGTTCAAACGGTCACAGGCCCTTGCTGCTGCTGCTGCCACATCCAGGGAGAAGGAGAACAAGGAGGGGGAGCTAGAGGAAAGGGAGATCAACTGGAGCCCCGGCGCGACGATCGCCAGGGGGAAGAGAGCCCCAAGGAGAAAGCGCTAGGATGCACCGTGAACTGAGCAATGCACCATTGAGAACTTGTTATATGTGAATCTCTTCAGCTATGTGAAACAACTTGTGTACTGATCCGATGTTCACTTCTTTAACTTCGACCAAGTCTACCCCATATACATCAGATGTGGTGGACCATCGTGCTTGTTTCCTAAAGTGTATCAGCAAAATAGTTTCAGACAAAACTCATTGATAAACTAACCAAATTTGGCTCTAGAAATTAAACAGGGAGCCAAAGAAAACATGACCAAACCAAAATTTTGCCATCAAACCTAATTAATGGTAGGTAAATATGGTCAAAGTTGCCAATGGAACAAATATTCACAAGTTTGGTACGGCAAACCTTGGCTCTGAAGATATAATACCAAACATCCTGTACTACTCCAAATAAATCACAAAAACATGGGCTGTCGCATCCCGCCAGAGCTTGTTGTTATGCAACCACAGTCGTGTTGTGCTCCCCCGTGCATTAGTTGCCTTCCTGCGCATTACACCGTGATGCACATTCATTAGCTGGGATAAAAGAGTACATATGCAGTAGAAGAGCATCTACTGAATATATCACGAATTTAATCAGTAACAGATCACGCAGAGTCCTACCCTACACGTTCATACATCATAGGTTATGTGGACAGTACTAAGTAATTAAAGCTTTAGTGCAAAGCAAAAGAGGAGCAACACAACCAATTCATAACATCAGTGACGCGTAGATGATCGGAATCAGTAACCTTACTAGGTTAACAGTGGATCTACACAATATGGAACATGCTACACACCTCCAATTTGCACTTGGCTTCAGATTCAAATGTCTTGCACAAGATCTCATAGCTTCTATGAATTCCAATCTGTGGAAAATGAAGGAGTCAACATACAAATATCTTGTTCCTGTGGAGACTATTTCTTGGTAAAGTAATACCAGTGGATCCACTCGTGATGGCGAGGTACTGGATATTACATAGCTGCAAGACAGAATAAGTGAATTAAAATATTGCAATCAAAGTGAATGAGACACCATAAGTAACCAACAACCAGAAGGTACATCCGTTCAGTGCACCCCAGATAAGTTGTTGACATGAAATGCAAATTTACGACTTTACCCCAAATTGTTGTAGAAAGCCATAGCATCTGTATTAGATTTTTGAACTGTTAGCATCACGGCCTCCATTTGGCTCTGCAAGCATACATGCGTTCTGGGTCAATTTTTTATCATCATTCCAGCTGAGATGTCACTAGAATAGTAATTGGGCAAGAAACAAAAATAAAAAAATGCATTAACCAGAAGACACAGACCACACCATGACACTCTATGTCTTGACATACTATTCTGAAGAACAGAACAATAAACTATCAGGAACTTCAAAAAATCAGATCACCTTGCAAGCTATAAGTTCAATCAACTGCATTAGGAATTTCCCCAGCCCCTTCCCTTGGACAGAAGACTCCAATTGTAGCTCATACACATAAAGAACAGGCACATCCTCTTCAACAACAAATCTGTAGTGTACAAAACCAAGCAAGCGGCCTCCACGGCATGTCACATGTGCACATTCCACCCCTGAATCTTGCTTCATGAAACATTTGGCAATATCACTGTCTGCATATTGGCAGATCAGGATATATCGTGCTTCTGGGGCAACCATTTCCCGGCGCTTAATTTTCTCTTCTGAAGGCCATTCTGATCCATAAGTTCCCTTCATGTTAGCCTAAATTATTGTTTACCAGTGTTACATTCAATAATCATGGGTTACTTGTAAAAAGGTACATATGCAAACATCCTAAAGCAGTAGGCAGGTAAGGTATTCAACCTTGAGAAGATTTTGGATGTACTTCCTCGTTGGCACTGGAAGCTGATTGCCATGCCCAGACTCCAAGTAGATCGAAAAACCTAAATATAAGAAATATGAGTTCAGCCTGCTATACTGCAGTTCTCCTCCAGAAAAAGACAATGCTTGGCCCAAAGCAAGAAGTGCTGTCTCGAATACAATTGCTAAGGCCTAATGATGCATTCGATTTTCTTTTGTTGAATCTCTAAAGCTGAATCCAGGAAACACACAGTAGGCGTCCTGAACCCAAATGGAACATTAGTAGCTACTTGTCCTATAGCACAGAAAATTTACATCAGAAAGACAAACGTAGGTTACCACTTCGCTCGTATTTATGAAAATCCGGGAACTGCGCAAGATGATCCTTCACAGCTACAGCTTTCCTTATAAGTTCTTTCATGGCCTTCTTCCTCCCCAGTATCTATCCAAAAGCATGATATCTGCATGAGCTCCCAGTATACATATAACCTCCATCAGTTCTCTTCAAATGCTGATTCATGGCATGGTTGCTATTATCATACAAACAGCTGGATTCAGGGACCAGAGTCACCAGGTGTTCACTGAATCTCTGTGTTGCTGAAAAGTAAAAATCTAGGTGCAGGTGATGCAACTTTCAACATGTTTCCGCAGAATCAACACATGGATAATGGGTGTGCTGAAGTTGGCGCTACGGCCTCAGCCAGCTCCATCCTACTCGCCAATCTCGAATGCCGGGATTAAACCATGTCAGCATACAATAGATTGTTGCAATGAAATTGGCCGCAGGGAGCGGAAAGGGGCTGGGGGATACAAGACGCGGGGGGGGGGGGGGGGGGGGGGGGGGGGAGGCGCGAGAAATATGGGTACCTCCTTCCTACTGAGCGGCCTCTCGGCGCCGCCGCTGCTCCGAGGCCTCTTGTTCTCCGCCGTCGCCATCGCTGGCCCCTTCCGTTGTCTCGTGGCTGCCGGCTGCGAGGCGCCGCCGGTGGGCTCGGGAGGTAGGAGTGGTTGTATTGTCGGGCCGAATGAAAGGATGCTTCTTTCAGCCATGGCCTTTATGGGCCTTTGCGACCAAGGCCTTCGGGCCTTTATGTCTTCACCGTCTTGTCTAAAAAAAAACTTCACAGTCGAACTCACGCAGAAATTAGCGACATCACTAGCTTTAAAAAAAAAAACTAGCTTTTTTAAAAACGAAATACAACACAAACACTCGTACATATAAACTTAGCACGCACAACATATCTTATGAGTATCTTCAACAAGAGACTGAATCAGTAGATTTTGAGATTGCCAAAGTGACCACAGGTGTCAAGGAGTCCTCCTTGGGGAGCCTCCACAAGGGTCACTTTTGAGGGGCTGGGAGCGTCACTTGGTTCGCTCTAAGCCGCCGCCATGTGTCGCGTGTTGGACGCTCCTTCCGGATTTTATTTTATTATTATTATATTTTTTTTTTCGTATTTCAGATATTTTTTTGGATTTTCATTTTTTCTTAGGTTTTGGAAAAAAATTGCATGAAAAAACACCTTTTTTTTCTTTTCTTCTGCGAGATGCACAGATTTACTTCGCGAGGAGGCACATATTTGCTTCCTCAAGAAAAAAAAATACACGAGATGCACAGACTTGCTTCCTGTGGAGGTACGGATTTGCTTCCGCGAGAGGCACAGTTGTGCCTCTAGAAAAAGGGCAAAAAAATGTGTTTTATTTGTTTTCTTTCACAAGAGGAACATATTTACTTCTCGTGGAGGCACGAATTTGCTTCCGCGAGAGGCATAGTTGTGCTTCTGGAAAAGGAAAAAGATCGTGTTTTTTTTTCTTTCGCGAAGGACATAGATTTATTTCACGTGAAAGCACGGATTTGCTTCGGAAAAGGAAAATAAATGTGTGTGTTTTTTCCACGGGAGGTACAGATTTGCTTCCGCGAGAGGCGGGTAAAGAAAAAAAATCTACGGGAGGCACATATTTGCTTATCGTGGAGGAACAAATTTTGCTTCGACGAGAGGCACAACTGTGCCTCTTTGGAAAAGGAAAAAAAATAAAAAAAAAACATGCTTCCGGTTTATTTTTTTGTCCTTTTTATGAAAAAAATCGTCGAAATCTATCAACATGGGATCTAGTTTTGAAGATCTCGATGTGAAGAATCTAACGGTCAACACGGTTCAAAATTCGGACGCATAGTTTAAGAGATAAAACGTTTTAAATAAATAGATCTACAAAAAAGGAAAAATCCCCAGTTGCAACCTGAAGAGGTTTTTTTTTTTTTTGAGAAACTACAACCTGAAGAGATGGGAATGCCCCTTGCAAAGAGTACCCCTTAGTTAGTGATTTCGCGAAATTATGGGCCATTGGCTCAGAAAGGGCAGGCTGGCGGAGGGGTCGAGCCCGAAATTATGGCCCGTGGTGCAGGACGTGAGGGAAATCATGGGCCGGGACGGAATGAGGGGAGCTCCTATTTGGCGCTCGTAGTGCTCGCGCGCGACGCCTAGCGTGCCGGCCAAGCAACCTCCTTAAAAAATAGACGCAAAGACAAAAATATTTTCAGCATATGAGAGACGTGGGATTCGAACCTGCATGCCAATGTGTCAGCCAAAGACTCAACGCAATAACCATTGGACCAAGACAATCAATCTATTTGTCTACAATGCGAAAATAGTGCTAATTCATACTTCTTTTAAGACAACATTAACATATATTCCACACCCATAAAAATCATTTAAAAAATAATAATATATTTGCTATAATAAAATCGCCAGCATGGGAAAAAAGTTCAAATTTGAAAAAGTTCATAAAATTCAAAAAAAGTTCATCGGTTTTGAAAAAAGATTCATCAATTTTTGAAAAAAGTTGAATTTCAACAAAAATCATCACATTTGAAAAAAGCTATCATGGATTTAAAATTAGTTTAATGATTTTGAAAAATTTCATCGATTTTGAAGAAAAGTTCATAAATTTGAAAAAAGTTCATCAATTTAAAAAATCATTGATTTTGAAAAAAAGTTCACAATTATGATGCTTAAAAATGAAATTGTGATTCAAAAAAGGTCACAGGTTTTGAAAAAAGTTCATCGATTTTGAAAAAAGTCATCAAATTTTAAAAAAAAAGTTCACAAATTTCTAAAAAATCAATGAATTTGAAAGGAGAGGTCATCAAATTTGAAAATAAGTTCATCAACTTTGAAAAAAGTTAGCAATTTGAAAAAGAAGTTCACTGATTTTTTTAAATCATCAAATTTGAAAAATTCCCTGCATTTTGACAAAAGAAAAAGAGGTAAAAGAAAAGGAAAGAATAAAAAGAATAAAGGAAAGACAGAAGAAAAGAGGAAAAAGGATAAAAGCAGTCACAACGGGTGATTTGTCCCGAGTGGATAGTGCAGTTTGGACAGAAAGAGAAGGTCGCAGGTGTGAATCATCGCGTGTGTGACCTTTTTATAGGGTTTTAGAAGAAAAAAAAGGTGAAATGGGTCGACCCAACGCGGAGGGAGGTGTGAGCGCCCGTTTGCAGGTATCGATGAAACGGGCGCCGTAAGCGATGTTTAGGAAATGCCAGGAATGTGCACCTAGTGGGGCCGTGTGTTGTCTAATTTAATCAAACACCGTTCCGTGCGGCCCGTGAAGATATGGTTGTTCGATTCTTCTTAGGTCTATTCAAAATTATTAAAATAGGTCTAGATACATTATTTCAGCGTCAAGTAATTTTGAGTGGAGGGAGTTCTATGTGCCATGTGCGTGAGCCCATATGGTTATTTCCCCCCTCTTTTCTTTTCTTTTTTCATTTTCCTTTTTGAATTTACTTTACATTTTTGTTTTATTTCCCCCTTTTCTGTTATATTCATTCTTTTTTCTTTTTCTTTTCTTCCAGTTCTTTCTTTATAATGTATAACAAAAATGTGCTTTGTGCACTAAAAAAGGTGCATGTCATATTTTGACAACAAAGTTCAGTGCATAGTTAAGAAATATTCACCGTTGTATTAAAAACATTGTCCGTGTACTTACAAAAGGCTGATCATATATTAGAAAATGTTCATCATTTTTTCTAGAATTTTTCATCATGCATTAGAAATTGTTCGACATGTATGTAGGTGGTCATCCTTTCTTCAAAAAATGTTCAACATGTAATTTTGAAAAGTCCATTGTGTATTTAAACAAGGACGCGACTAACCCCACTAACGTCCGGACGGCAGGAAATTAGCAACAGATCCGCACGATCTAACCCCACCTCGCTCCCGCAACCTTGCGACCTCACTAATCACGCATGCATGCAGTGCAAACTCCCTCGCGTGCATATGTAAACTCCCTCCTGTTAGACAATAGTTGCATGCAGAAAAAACAAAAAAGCTGATGTCATCAAAGATTCCATCTAAAAATAATATTCAAAACATTTTGTAGCTCAAACCGTCGCTCCGATTTAAAAATTGTTTTCACATTAAAGATTCGTCACGACGAGACCTTCAAAACTAGATCCATGTTGGTATGTTTCGGCGACTTTTTTTCCATTTCAAAAGTTACCAGACCCGGACTAAATAAGTTATCACGTCTATGATACATAAGTTACCATCTTATTTACAAAGAAATTACCGGGGCATCAAAAGTGGTCCTCCAATTCTCCCATATGCAAATGAATTAGAAGACCGAAAAGTTGATGTCATCCTTGATCCCCCTTATTTTGAAACTTCAAAATGTTTTGTAACTCAAACCTTTGGTCTGATCAAAAAATCGTTTTCACATAAAAAACACGCCGTGACGAGACCTTTGAAACTAGATCCTATGTTGATATGTTCCGACGACTTTTATTCGGATCAAAAGTTATCACTTATGGGCTAAGTAATTTATCACGCACGTGCCACATATGTTACCATGGTGTTTACACAAATATTACCAGGGCATAAACCTTCTAACCTTCTTATCAGCTCGGGTTAAAATTACTGCGGTGATTGTGCATGTGTTATCATATATACGATGAGTATAGTACCAAAAATTTACACGAAAGTTATAGGGGATATGTTTTTAAACAACTCCCTCGTCAAAGTTATCAGGACCGAGGCACATAAGTTATCAGGTCTGAGATGTATGAGTTATCATGCTATTCACACAAAAGTTACCGACGGGATATTTCATCAACCCCTCCCCCATGCCAAAGTTATCAGGACCGAGGTACACAAGTTATCAGGTCTGCGATATGTGAGTTACCATGCTATTCACATAAAAGTTAACGGTGGTATATTTCATCAACCCCCCCCCCCCCCCCCCCAACACACACACACACCCATGCCAAAGCTATCAGCACCGGGGTACACAAGTTATCAGGTCTGCGGTCAAAAGTTACCGCGGTGTTTGAACGTGGGTTATCAGCTCTGATATGGGTGTGTTAACATGCTATTTACACAAATGTTTTCAAGTGGTATATTTTTCAACATTTTTTTGGGTCAAAAGCTATCATGGCGTTTTTTGTCCTCTAGTTTATTTGCATGTGAGGAGAAGGTTGGATGACTATTTTTATGCCCCGGTAATATCTATATAAACAGAATGGTAACTTATGTACCACAAGTGTGATAACTTACGTAGCACACACGTGGTTAACTTTTGATCTGGAAAAAAAAGTCATCGAAACATATCAATATGAGATCTAGTTTCGAAGGTCTCGTCGCGACGAATCTTTTATGTCAAAACGGTTTTTTAATCGGACCTACGGATTAGGCTACATATAATTTTGAATTTTTGCATTGGGAAGAATCTTTGATGACATCATCATTTTTGTTTTCTTTCCATGCATACATGCATACATGTAAGTGAGAAAGCGACATGCATGCAGAGTGGTTTGGCTGAAAGTGACATGTGGGTGATTAGCAAAAAGGGTGCGAACGCATGCAGCCCTTGATACAAAAATCTGATGGCATGGAGTGTGTTCGGATCAAACGCTAAACACATCGTCCGGATCTCTCGCTAACTGCCAGTCGGCAGGAAAATAGCTTTTCCGTTTAAACAATATGGGATTTTTTTTTAAAAAAATGCATGGACATTTTAATACACACAAAATAATATCTGGACAGGTTTTAAAATACACAATGAACTACTTTTAAATTTTTAATACACGATGAACATTTTCCAAGTGAGTGGTGAACATTTTTCAATCACAGGAGGTAAAAAAACTGCGGTAATTATGGCAGGCCACCAGATTTTATATTTGACCACGACTGTAATACAGAACACAATTCAACTTACTGCATGGATCTCGAGATCTAATCAACGGTTTCAATTCCGAGACCATCTGTGCTCCCGATCAAAAATACATTTCCGTCTATCATAGTTCTTTTACAAACACAGTGACCTTCCATTTTACAAACCATATATAATCGTAAAGCGCCAGCGTTTATTAGGCATGTCGCGGCGGTTTCAACTTCACGGATGTTGTTCACAGATCGCGGGTTCCCTCCGCCGCGTTGTAGTTGTGAAAACCTAGATGAAGCGTGTGCCTCGCAGGGACGCTCTCCGTGTTAATATATAGACCGAAGTCAATCTTTACAGGAGGTTGAGATGGCGTGGATTGCACAACAAGGAAGCAATCTCAACAGCCGATATAATCTCAACAGAAGCTTATCTCTATAACTGAATACGGTTTATACATCACCGTATGTTACATGTTTAACACTCCCCCTCAATCACAACTCTTTAAGTTGAGATTGTGCCTAAAACATTTTAATTGCTTGACAGTAAGAGGTTTAGTAAACCCATCTGCAACTTGGTCACCTGTAGGTACAAATATGATATTTAACATTTTATTGGCCACCCTTTCTCGAACAAAGTGGTAGTCAATCTCAATATGATTGGTCCTGGCATGAAAGATAGGATTAGCAGACAAGTATGTAGCTCCAAGATTATCACACCAAAGTGATGCTGCTCTAGGATGTTGTACACCCAACTCTGTGAGCACATTTTGTACCCATATAATCTCAGCAGTTGCATTAGCTAGTGCTTTGTACTCAGCTTCTGTGCTTGATCTAGATACAGTTGCTTGCTTACGAGCACTCCATGAGATTAAGTTACCTCCTATAAATACTGCAAAGCCTCCTGTTGATTTCCTGTCATCAGGACATCCTGCCCAATCTACATCTGAAAAAGCACTTACTAGCATGGAGTCTGATTTTCCAATTCTGAGTCCATGACTTTTTGTTGCTTGAAGATATCTGAGTATTCTTTTGACTGCTGTAAAATGAACACTAGCAGGAGCATGTAGGAATTGGCAAACTTTATTAACTGAGTATGAGATATCAGGTCTAGTTAAAGTCAAGTACTGCAAGGCTCCTACAATGCTTCTGTACTTGGTAGAATCCTCCATCCCAAGCACCTCTCCATCATGGAGAGACAGTTTCTCTGAGGTAGACAGAGGGGTAGGTGACGGCTTACATCCTTTCATACCTACTCTTTGAAGGATATCCTGCACATACTTGTCCTGTGACAACACAATTCCATCCTTTACATGCTTTACCTCAATCCCAAGGAAATAATGAAGACTACCAAGATCCTTGAGTGCAAAATTCATGCGCAGATCCGTTAGGAGAGCTTCAATAGCCTGAGAGGATGAGCTCGTAACAATTATATCATCAACATAAATGAGCATAAAGATAGTGACACCAAGACGATGGTAAAAGAACAATGAGGTGTCCCCTTTTGAAGGAGTAAATCCAAGAGACTGCAGTTTTGATGACAACCAAGAGTACCAAGCTCTAGGTGCCTGTTTCAGCCCATACAAAGCCTTGTCAAGTTTGCAAACATGCTGCGGAAGCTTTGGTTGTACATACCCAGGAGGTTGTTTCATAAATACTTCCTCTTCCAGAACACCGTGCAAAAACGCATTCTTCACATCTAGCTGCCGTATGCACCAATCTCTAGAGACAGCGACTGAGAGAATCAACCTGATGGTGGCAGCCTTGACTACAGGACTGAAGGTATCCTCATAGTCAATTCCATACCTTTGTTTAAACCCCTTAGCAACCAGCCGTGCCTTGTACCTGTCAATAGTGTCGTCAAATTTTCGCTTTACCTTGTAAACCCACTTGCAGTCAATCACATTCCTTCCCTTGACAGGAGGAACCAGGCGCCAGGTCTTGTTTTCCATGAGTGCCCTGTACTCCTCATCCATAGCTGCTTTCCATCTAGACTCACCAAGAGCTTCGCCCAAGCTTTGCGGTTCACCTGTAGCACAGAAGGAACCCCAACGAATACAACCATCTTTATAGATTTTTGGTTTAACAATACCATCTTGTGACCTTGTACATGCACAGGAAGGAGGAGGCAGCGGTGGCCGAGCCAGTTGCTGGGGAAGCCGATCAGCAGTGGAGGAGATAGCAGATCCCGAGTCAGCCGCAGGGGATCCACTGCTCGACTCCTGTAGCATTGGATGAGGCGAATTAGGACCCGCATGCAGCGAATCAGCGCTGGGCGAGGCAGAGTCCGTATGCAGCGAATCAACATGAGGCGAGGTGGGATCCGCACCGAACACGCCACCCGAGTCGTGGGAGGCCGAGCCAGCCGCCCGACCAGGTGGGCCGTCTGCAGCTGGTGCATGACCAGGGCCACGCGCTGATGGGGACCGAGCGGTCGGCCCGCCTGACGCGGCGGCAGGCGTTGATCCCGCGGGGAATCCGCCAGTCGATCCGCCAGCGTGGGATCCCGAGGGGATTCTCCCGCCCGAATCAGCACCGGGATTAGAGCCTGGATCTTCTGCGCCTGTGAAACACGCAGAGTTGGTTGGCTGCATAAAATCAAAAGAATTTTCGCCAATTTCTTCACCAGATTCCTGCACACTTGCACCAGGGTTATGTGACATAGACATGTGATCAAACTCTACTGCCCCCCTGACAGAAAATGAGGCGAAGGAAGAAGATGAGACGGGAGAAGAACAAGCTCCTTGCGGAGTTGAGCGCCGGCATTAGGGTGGAGGGTGGCAAAGGGAAAGACATGTTCATCAAAGACCACATCGTGGGAAATATACACCCGACCAGAGGAGACATCTAGGCACTTGTACCCTTTGTGTAGATTGTTGTAACCCAAAAACACACATTGCTTGGAGCGAAATTCAAGCTTGTGCTTATTGAATGGGCGCAAATTTGGCCAAACTGCACAACCAAAAATGCGAAGAAAAGTATAGTTAGGTTTGGTGCCAAAGAGATGCTCAAGAGGAGTTTGGTTATTAATGACACGACTAGGGACACGGTTGATAAGATAGACTGCGGTGAGGAATGCCTCATCCCAAAACTTTAATGGCATGAAGGCATGAGCTAGTAGAGACAGGCCAACCTCCACAATGTGGTGATGCTTCCGTTCAGCAGATCCATTCTGCTGATGAGCATGAGGGCAAGACACATGATGGAGGATACCAATATGCTCAAAAAAGGAATGAAGTTTCTGGTATTCCCCACCCCAGTCAGTTTGCATGGCAAGAATCTTGCGGTCAAACAAGCGTTCAACATGTTGTTGGAAAAGATGGAATTTCTCAAACACATCAGATTTGTTCTTAAGTAAATAAATCCAACTAAATTTGCTGAAATCATCAATAAAGCTCACATAATATTTTTGTTGGCCTACAGAGATTGGTCCTGGACCCCACACATCAGAAAAAACAAGCTCTAAAGGAGCTTTAGACTCACTAATGGATCGAGAATAAGGAAGTTGATGGCTCTTGGCCATTTGACAAGCATCACAAACCAAGTGATGATCATTTTTATTTGACACAGGAAGATTAAAATCTCGAAGAATTTTCTGGACCACCGGAAGTGACGGATGTCCTAGGCGCCTATGCCACCTTGATGTAGATGGTTTTGCCACACCTAGTACTTGACGGAGAGGAACATCTTGGCGGCCAGAAACAGGAAACAAGCCACCTCTACTCTTGCCTTGAAGAATCGTGCTCCGATTTGCCCGATCCTTAACAAAGAAAACTTCAGGGTAAATTTCAAGGAATGCATGATTATCTTTGATAAGTTTGTAACCAGAGAGAAGACTTTGATCGGATTGGGGAGCATGAAGAATATTCTTGAGTTCAAGAGAGCCATTAGGGGTAGTAAGAGTAGTATGACCAACATGTGCAATGTCCATACCTTGTCCACTCGCCGTGTGGATCTGTTCCGTGCCAGTGTAGCGATCACGTACAGCGAGTTTTTCCAACTCCCCCGTCACGTGATCAGTTGTGCCAGTGTCGAGATACCAATTCGTGCCACCCCGTAGGAGTGAACCGCATTGGCAGAGCGGTTTCCGCCATTGCCGCCATTGTTGCTACCGCCGTTGCCGCTTCCGCCACCAGCAGGGTGGCGGACATTGTTGTTATAGCCCCGATCGAAGCGCTTCTTGCAGCGCCACGCGCCGTACCCTTCAAGCTTGCAGATCTGGCATCTTTTGCGGTCACCGCGATCACCGCCTCCTTGGCGCGGCGCCCCGCCGGAGCAGCTGCCACCGGAGTTGTCGGAGTAGCATGGTGCCATGTTGTTGTTGTAGCCACGGCCGCCATAACCACCACGGCTGGAGTTGCCGCCGCGTCCTCCACCTCGGGCTACAAGGTTGGCAGAGTGGCCGGAGTGGTAGGTGTTGGGGAACGTAGCATGCAATTTCAAAAAATTTCCTACGCTCACGCAAGATCTATCTAGGAGATGCATAGCAACGAGAGGGGGAGAGTGTGTCCACGTACCCTCGTAGACCGAAAGCGGAAGCGTTAGGTTAACGCGGTTTATGTAGTCGAACGTCTTCATGATCCAACCGATCCAAGCATCGAACGTACGGCACCTCCGTGTTCAGCACACGTTCAGCTCGATGACGTCCCTCGAACTCTTGATCCAGCAAAGGGTCGAGGGAGAGTTCTGTCAGCACGATGGCATGGCGACGGTGTTGGTGATGTGATCCGCGCAGGGCTTCGCCTAAGCACTACGACAATATGACTGGAGGAGTAAACTGTGGAGGGGGGCACCGCACACGGCTAAGAGAATATCTGATGTGCCTTTGGGGTGCCCCCTGCCCACGTATATAAAGGAGGGGAGGGAGGAGGCCGGCCCCCTAGGGGCGCGCCAAGTGTGGGGAGTCCTACTAGGACTCCCAGTCCTAGTAGGATTCCCCTTTCCTTTTTCGGAGTGGGAAAGGGAGAGGGAGTAGGAGAAGGAAAGGGGGGTGGCGCCCCCTTCCCTAAACCAATTCGGCCTCCTCCCTTGTGGGGGGCGCACCAGCCCCTTGTGGGCTGGTTAGCCTCCCTCATATGGCCCATATGGCCCATATCTTCCACCGGGGGGTTCCGGTAACCCTTCTGGTACTCCGGTATGTACCCGATACACTCCGGAACCCTTCCGGTGTCCGAATACTACCTTCCAATATATCAATCTTTACCTCTCGACCATTTCAAGACTCCTCGTCATGTCCGTGATCTCATCCGGGACTCCGAACAATCTTCGGTAAAACACATAACTCATAATACAAATCGTCATCGAACGTTAAGCGTGCGGACCCTACGGGTTCGAGAACTATGTAGACATGACCGAGACATATCTCCGATCAATAACCAATAGCGGAACCTGGATGCTCATATTGGCTCCTACATATTCTACAAAGATCTTTATTGGTCAAACCGCACAACAACATACGTCATTCCCTTTGTCATCGGTATGTTACTTACCCGAGATTCGATCGTCGGTATCATTATACCTAGTTCAATCTCGTTACCGGCAAGTCTCTTTACTCGTTCCGTAATGCATCATCCCGTAAGTAACTCATTAGTTACATCACTTGCAAGGCTTATAGTGATGTGCATTACTGAGAGCGCCCAGAGATACCTCTCCGATACTCGGAGTGACAAATCCTAATCTCGATCTATGCCAACCCAACAAACACCTTCGGAGACACCTGTAGAGCATCTTTATAATCACCCAGTTACGTTGTGATGTTTGATAGCACACAAGGTGTTCCTCCGGTATTCGGGAGTTGCATAATCTCATAGTCAGAGGAATATGTATAAGTCATGAAGAAAGCAATAGCAATAAAACTTAATGATCATTATGCTAAGCTAATGGATGGGTCTTGTCCATCACATCATTCTCCTAATGATGTGATCCCGTTCATCAAATGACAACACATGTCTATGGTTAGGAAACTTAACCATCTTTGGTTAACGAGCTAGTCTAGTAGAGGCTTACTAGGGACACTGTGTTTTGTCTATGTATTCACACATGTATCAAGTTTCCGATTAATACAATTCTAGCATGAATAATAAACATTTATCATGATATAAGGAAATATAAATAACAACTTTATTATTGCCTCTAGGGCATATTTCCTTCAGTCTCCCACTTGCACTAGAGTCAATAATCTAGTTCACATCGCCATGTGATTTAACACCAATAGTTCACATCTTTATGTGATTAACACCCATAGTTCACATCGCCATGTGACCAACACCCAAAGGGTTTACTAGAGTCAATAGTCTAGTTCACATCGCCATGTGATTAATACGCAAAGAGCATTAAGGTGTGATCATGTTTTGCTTGTGAGAGAAGTTTAGTCAACGGGTCTGCCACATTCAGATCCGTATGTATCTTGCAAATTTCTATGTCTACAATGCTCTGCACGGAGCTACTCTAGCTAATTGCTCCCACTTTCAATATGTATCTAGATTGAGACTTAAAGTCATCTAGATTAGTGTCAAAGCTTGCATCGACGTAACTCTTTACGATGAACTCTTTATCACATCCATAACCGAGAAACATTTCCTTAGTACTCTTAGGTAACTAAGGATAACTTTGACCGCTGTCCAGTGATCCACTCCTGGATCACTATCGTACCCCCTTGCCAAACTCATGGCAAGGTATACAATAGGTCTGGTACACAGCATAGCATACTTTATAGAACCTATGACTGAGGCATAGGGAATGACTTTTCATTCTCTTTCTATTTTCTGCCGTGGTCGGGTTTTGAGTCTTACTCAACTTCACACCTTTGCAACACAGGCAAGAACTCCTTCTTTGACTGTTCCATTTTGAACTACTTCAAAATCTTGTCAAGGTATGTACTCATTGAAAAAAAACTTATCAAGTGTTTTGATCTATCTCTATAGATCTTGATGCCCAATATAAGTAGCTTCACCGAGGTCTTTCATTGAAAAATTCTTATTCAAGTATCCTTTTATGCTATCCAGAAATTCTATATTATTTCCGATCAACAATATGTCATCCACATATACTATCAGAAATGCTATAGAGCTCCCACTCACTTTCTTGTAAATACAGGCTTCACCGCAAGTCTGTATAAAACTATATGCTTTGATCAACTTATCAAAGCGTATATTCCAACTCCGAGATGCTTGCACCAGTCCATAGATGGATCGCTGGAGCTTGCACACTTTGTTAGCACCTTTAGGATTGACAAAACCTTTTGGTTGCATCATATACAACTCTTCTTTAATAAATCCATTAAAGAATGCAGTTTTGACATCCATTTGCCAGATTTCATAATCATAAAATGCGGCAATTGCTAACATGATTCGGACAGACTTAAGCATCGCTACGGGTGAGAAAATCTCATCGTAGTCAACACCTTGAACTTGTCGAAAACCTTTTGCGACAATTCGAGCTTTGTAGATAGTAACACTACTATCAGCGTCTGTCTTCCTCTTGAAGATCCATTTATTCTTAATGGCTTACCGATCATCGGGCAAGTCCACCAAAGTCCACACTTTGTTCTCATACATGGATCCTATCTCAGATTTTATGGCCTCAAGCCATTTTGCGGAATCTGGGCTCATCATCGCTTCCTCATAGTTCGTAGGTTCGTCATGGTCTAGTAACATGACTTCCAGAACAGGATTACCGTACCACTCTGGTGCGGAACGTACTCTGGTTGACCTACAAGGTTCGGTAGCAACTTGATCCGAAGTTTCATGATCATCATCATTAACTTCCTCACTAATTGGTGTAGGCATCACTGGAACTGATTTCTGTGATGAATTACTTTCCAATTCGGAAGAAGGTACAATTACCTCATCAAGTTCTACTTTCCTCCCACTCACTTCTTTCGAGAGAAACTCCTTCTCTAGAAAGGATCCATTCTTAGCAACAAAGATCTTGCCTTCGGATCTGTGATAGAAGGTGTACCCAACAGTTTCTTTTGGGTATCCTATGAAGACGTACTTCTCTGATTTGGGTTCCAGCTTATCAGGATGAAGCTTTTTCACATAAGCATTGCAACCCCAAACTTTAAGGAACGACAGCTTAGGTTTCTTGCCAAACCACAATTCATATGATGTCGTCTCAACGGATTTAGATGGTGCCCTATTTAACGTGAAAGCAGCTGTCTCTAATGCATAACCCCAAAATGATAGTGGTAAATCGGTAAGAGACATCATAGATCGCACCATATCTAATAAAGTACGGTTACGACGTTCGGACACACCATTACGCTGTGGTGTTCCAGGTGGCATGAGTTGTGAAACTATTCCACATTGTTTTAAATGAAGACCAAACTCGCAACTCAAATATTCGCCTCCGCGATCAGATCGTAGAAACTTTATTTTCTTGTTACAATGATTTTCCACTTCACTCTGAAATTCTTTGAACTTTTCAAATGTTTTAGACTTATGTTTCATTAAGTAGATATACCCATATCTGCTCAAATCATCTGTGAAGGTCAGAAAATAACGATACCCGCCGCGAGCCTCAACACTCATCGGACCGCATACATCGATATGTATTATTTCCAATAAGTCATTGGCTCGCTCCATTGTTCTGAAGAACGTAGTTTTAGTCATCTTGCCCATGAGGCATGGTTCGCAAGTATCAAATGATTCATAATCAAGTGATTCCAAAAGCCCATCAGCATGGAGTTTCTTCATGCGCTTTACAGCAATATGACCTAAACGGCAGTGCCACAAATAAGTTGCACTATCATTATTAACTTTGCATCTTTTAGCTTCAATATTATGAATATGTGTATCACTACAATCGAGACTCAACAAAAATAGACCACTCCTCAAGGGTGCATGACCATAAAAGATATTACTCATATAAATAGAACAACCATTATTCTCTGATTTAAATGAATAACCGTCTCGCATCAAACAAGATCCAGATATAATGTTCATGCTCAACGCTGGCACCAAATAACAATTATTCAGGTCTAAAACTAATCCCGAAGGTAGATGTAGAGGTAGCGTGCCGACGGCGATCACATCGACTTTGGAACCATTCCCGACGCGCATCGTCACCTCGTCCTTAGCCAATCTTCGTTTAATCCGTAGTCCATGTTTCGAGTTACAAATATGAGCAACCGAACCGGTATCAAATACCCAGGCACTACTACGAGCATTAGTAAGGTATACATCAATAACATGTATATCAAATATACCTTTGTTCACTTTGCCATCCTTCTTATCCGCCAAATACTTGGGGCAGTTCCGCTTCCAGTGATCAGTCCCTTTGCAGTAGAAGCACTCAGTTTCAGGCTTAGGTCCAGACTTGGGCTTCTTCCCGAGAGTAGCAACTTGCTTGCTATTCTTCTTGAAGTTCCCCTTCTTCCCTTTGCCCTTTTTCTTGAAACTAGTGGTCTTGTTAACCATCAACACTTGATGCTCCTTCTTGATTTCTACCTCTGCAGCCTTTAGCATTGCGAAGAGCTTGGGAATTGTCTTCTTCATCCCTTGCATAGTATAGTTCATCACGAAGCCTTTATAGCTTGGTGGCAGTGATTGAAGAACTCTGTCAATAACACTATCATCCGGAAGATTAACTCCCAGCTGAGTCAAGTGGTTATGGTACCCAGACATTCTGAGTATGTGTTCACTAACAGAACTGTTCTCCTCCATCTTGCAGCTATAGAACTTGTTGGAGACTTCATATCTCTCAACTCGGGCATTTGCTTGAAATATTAACTTCAATTCCTGGAACATCTCATATGCTCTATGACGATCAAAACGTCTTTGAAGTCCCGATTCTAAGCCATAAAGCATGGCACACTGAACTATCGAGTAGTCATCAGATCGAGCTTGCCAGACATTCATAACATCAGCATCTGCTCTTGCAGCAGGCCTTTCACCTAGCGGTGCATCAAGGACATAATTATTCTGTGCAGCAATGAGGATAATCCTCAAGTTACGGACCCAATCCGTGTAGTTGCTACCATCATCTTTCAACTTAGCTTTCTCTAGGAACGCATTAAAATTCAAGGGAACGGTAGCACGGGCCATTGATCTACAACATAGATATGCAAAAACTATCAGGACTAAGTTCATGATAAATTAAAGTTCAATTAATCATATTACTTAAGAACTCCCACTTAGATAGACATCCCTCTAGTCATCTAAATGATCACGTGATCCATATCAACTAAACCATGTCCGATCATCACGTGAGATGGAGTAGTTTTCAATGGTGAACATCTCTATGTTGATCATATCTACTATATGATTCACGTTCGACCTTTCAGTTTCAGTGTTCCGAGGCCATATCTGCATATGCTAGGCTCGTCAAGTTTAACCCGAGTATTCTGCACGTGCAAAACTGGCTTGCACCCGTTGTATGTGAACGTAGAGCTTATCACACCCGATCATCACGTGGTGTCTCGGCACGGTGAACTGTCGCAATGGTGCATACTCAGGGAGAACACTTATACCTTGAAACTTAGTGAGGGATCATCTTATAATGCTACCGCCGTACTAAGCAAAATAAGATGCATAAAAGATAAACATCACATGCAATCAAAATATGTGACATGATATGGCCATCATCATCTTGTGCCTTTGATCTCCATCTCCAAAGCACCGTCATGATCTCCATCGTCACCGGCTTGACACCTTGATCTCCATCGTAGCGTCGTTGTCGTCTCGCCAACTATTGCTTCTACAACTATTGCTAACGCATAGTGATAAAGTAAAGCAATTACATGGCGATTGCATTTCATACAATAAAGCGACAACCATAAGGCTCCTACCAGTTGCCGATAACTTTTACAAAACATGATCATCTCATACAATAACGTATATCACATCATGTCTTGACCATATCACATCACAACATGCCCTGCAAAAACAAGTTAGACGTCCTCTACTTTGTTGTTGCAAGTTTTACGTGGCTGCTACGGGCTTCTAGCAAGAACCGTTCTTACCTACGCATCAAAACCACAACGATTTTTCGTCAAGTGTGCTGTTTTAACCTTCAACAAGGATCGGCCGTAGTCAAACTTGATTCAACTAAAGTTGGAGAAACAGACACCCGCCAGCCACCTGTGTGCAAAGCACGTCGGTAGAACTAGTCTCATGAACATGGTCATGTAATGTCGGTCCGGGCCGCTTCATCCAACAATACCGCCGAATCAAAGTAAGACGTTGGTGGTAAGCAATATGACTATTATCGCCCACAACTCATTGTGTTCTACTCGTGCATATCATCTACGCATGGACCTGGCTCGGATGCCACTGTTGGGGAACGTAGCATGCAATTTCAAAAAAATTCCTACGCTCACGCAAGATCTATCTAGGAGATGCATAGCAACGAGAGGGGGAGATTGTATCCACGTACCCTCGTAGACTGAAAGCGGAAGCGTTAGGTTAACGCGGTTGATGTAGTCGAACGTCTTCACGATCCAAGCACCGAACGTACGGCACCTCCGTGTTCAGCACACGTTCAACTCGATGACGTCCCTCGAACTCTTGACCCAGCAGAGGGTCGAGGGAGAGTTCTGTCAGCACGACGGCGTGGCGACGGTGTTGGTGATGTGATCCGCGTAGGGCTTCGCCTAAGCACTACGACAATATGACCGGAGGAGTAAACTGTGGAGGGGGGCACCGCACACGGCTAAGAGAATATCTGATGTGCCTTTGGGGTGCCCCCTGCCCACGTATATAAAGGAGGGGAGGGAGGAGGCCGGCCCCCTAGGGGCGCGCCAAGTGTGGGGAGTCCTACTAGGACTCCCAGTCCTAGTAGGATTCCCCTTTCCTTTTCCGGAGTGGGAAAGGGAGAGGGAGTAGGAGAAGGAAAGGGGGGTGGCGCCCCCTTCCCTAAACCAATTCAGCCTCCTCCCTTGTGGGGGGTGCACCAGCCCCTTGTGGGCTGGTTAGCCTCCCTCATATGGCCCATATCTTCCACCGGGGGGTTCCGGTAACCCTTCTGGTACTCCGGTATGTACCCGATACACTCCGGAACCCTTCCGGTGTCCGAATACTACCTTCCAATATATCAATCTTTACCTCTCGACCATTTTGAGACTCCTCGTCATGTCCGTCATCTCATCTGGGACTCCAAACAATCTTCGGTAAAACACATAACTCATAATACAAATCGTCATCGAACGTTAAGCGTGCGGACCCTACGGGTTCGAGAACTATGTAGACATGACCGAGACATATCTCCGATCAATAACCAATAGCGGAACCTGGATGCTCATATTGGCTCCTACATATTCTACGAAGATCTTTATCGGTCAAACCGCACAACAACATACGTCATTCCCTTTGTCATCGGTATGTTAATTGCCCGAGATTCAATCGTCGGTATCATTATACCTAGTTCAATCTCGTTACCGGCAAGTCTCTTTACTCGTTCCGTAATGCATCATCCCGTAACTAACTCATTAGTTACATCGCTTGCAAGGCTTATAGTGATGTGCATTACCGAGAGGGCCCAGAGATACCTCTCCGATACTCGGAGTGGCAAATCCTAGTCTCGAGCTATGCCAACCCAACAAACACCTTCGGAGACACCTGTAGAGCATCTTTATAATCACCCAGTTATGTTGTGACGTTTGATAGCACACAAGGTGTTCCTCCGGTATTCGGGAGTTGCATAATCTCATAGTCAGAGGAATATGTATAAGTCATGAAGAAAGCAATAGCAATAAAACTTAACGATCATTATGCTAAGCTAACGGATGGGTCTTGTCTATCACATCATTCTCCTAATGATGTGATCCCGTTCATCAAATGACAACACATGTCTATGGTTAGGAAACTTAACCATCTTTGATTAACGAGCTAGTCTAGTAGAGGCTTACTAGGGACACTGTGTTTTGTCTATGTATTCACACATGTATCAAGTTTCCGGTTAATACAATTCTAGCATGAATAATAAACATTTATCATGATATAAGAAAATATAAATAACAACTTTATTATTGCCTCTAGGGCATATTTCCTTCAGTAGGCAGCGTTCTGCGGTGCAATGCGGGACTCAGCAGCAAGTAGCAGGGAGAAGAGTTCGCCAAGGCCGATGGGTTGCTCGGTGGTGGTGCGGGTGGAGATGGCTGAGACGAATCTGTTGTAGCCGGGTTCGTGAAGGAGTCCCTGCAAGATGTGAGAGACGATGTCGTCCTCGTCCATCGGCTTGCCAACAGCTGCTAGTTCGTCGGCGATACTCACCATCTTGGTGTAGTACGCTGCCGCCGAGAGATCTCCCTTGCGGGTGTGCTCGATGGCGCTGCGGAGCTGAATCACCCTTGCCCTCGACTGCGAGGCAAAGCTCTGCAGCAGGGCCTTCCAGAGTGTGGTGGCGGTGGTGTGGGAGCTGACCTGTAGCAGGACCTCACGAGAAAGAGATGCAATCAAAAACGTGAGGACTTGCTGATCTTGAGTTGCCCACACAGCGTATTCAGGATTAGGCGTCGAGACGATCTCCTTCTTCCCGGAGACATCCTTCTCCGAGAGGATCACGGCGGGAGGCTCCTTGATCGAGCCGTCCAAGTAGCCCATCATCCCTGCCGCTTTGACGTGCGGCAGGATTTGCGCCTTCCAGATGAGGAAGTTCTCCCGCGTCAGCTTCTCTGCGATGGCGTGGTCGAGGGAGGCGAGGGAGGATGCGGCCATGGCGACAGATGAGGAGCCAGACATAGCTAGATGCGGTGGAAGGAGGTTGCTCTGTATACCATGTGAAAACCTAGATGAAGCGTGTGCCTCGCAGGGACGCTCTCCGTGTTAATATATAGACCGAAGTCAATCTTTACAGGAGGTTGAGATGGCGTGGATTGCACAACAAGGAAGCAATCTCAATAGCCGATATAATCTCAACAGAAGCTTATCTCTATAACTGAATACGGTTTATACATCACCGTATGTTACATGTTTAACAGTAGTTTAGTCCCCCTCAAAAAAAAAATAACAGTAGTTTAGTCCGCAGCAAATCAGGTCCATTAAGTCAAGGACAGGGCAACCGAATCAGTATCTCTCCTAATCTACCATTCTTAAGAAGTTGCTCCCCACTTCATCCTATTCCCTCATCATGCACACTGTCCACGTCAGCGATATGCCACGTCATTATTCAGTTTCGGAAACCAGCCAATCAGTCTATTCCTATGCGGTCACGGCGGTGGAAAAAGAACCTGTTTTTTGCTTCTTCACCCGCAGCCGCTCATCCCCCATCATATCCCGCACGACCGCCGGCCCTCCGCACGATTGGATCCCACGATGGAGCGCCGCCCATCCCCAACCCTTCCTCCTTTCCTTCCTCGACTCTGCTCCTCCCCACGCGGCGCCCACGGCACCCACGCCTCCACCGCCTCCTCCGCCAGACCAAATCCAGCCGCCACCTCCAGGCCAGCGCCGGTGCTCCGCCGGACCGAATCCAGCCGCCACCTCCAGGTCAGCGCCGGTGCTCACCACGCCATGCCCCCCCTTGCTTGCACGCGCCGCTTCTCACCGCGCCATGGCCGCCCCCTCGCTTGCTTGCGCCTATACACCACCGTGCTCCTCCCCACGCAGCGCCCACGGCGCCTCCGTCTCCTCCTCCTCCTCCGCCGGACCGAATCCTACCGCCTCCTCCAGCCCAGCGCCGGTGCTCACCGCGCCATGGCCGCCCCCTTGCTTGCACGCGTCGCTGCTCACCGCGCCATGGCAGCCCCCCTCGCTTGCTCGCGCCACTGCCCGCTATCCGGCATCTATTTCGGCCGACCGGCGGCCACCGGTACGACGTCTCCTGGGCGCTGGGACGCAACAATGCTTCAAAAGCTGAAAGTCATGTGCTCCTGTTCTTCAGTATTTTGACTATTTTTTATTTCCTTTCCTCGCATCAATCGTACACAGCCCACTGCTTCAGCCTCTGTGCAGCGCCCAATGCTCCAATGGCCCACATTGTTTAATCTTCATTGCCATCACCGCAAAAAAAATGCTTCTCCTAAAACAGAAACAAAAAACCCTTCTGCTGCAGGTAATTGACGCTTGACGCTCCACTTTCTCTCCCCTTGATTTCCACAAGAAACTGATGGATTCCCTTTTAAAGCCGATGCCTCGCCTCCCATCATCCTCCAGTTGACACCAACCGCACTCATACTGCTGCCGCTGGTAAGCAACCCCCTCCCTCTTGGGCATTCCCTATGCCATATTGCTGACCGAATCATGAATTTGGCCTTCCTCAGGTGTTGGACGACTTGGATGCCCAGTCAGTCATCTTGATTGTTCCTCCCTCGCTGCATACACAGTCACCTCAGGTTTACGACTCCTGTTGGTACATAATGTTCCCATCCATAGCTAATTCTGAATTTCTGTATCTTTGGTTTCTTTGGTTAATGTGTAGATTTAATTTTGCTTGATTGAATACATAGCCTTCAATTTTAGTCCTGTATCTATTCTGGATTTTGCTTGATATGTCAATTAGTTTGCTTTATTGAATACATAGCCTTGCATTTTAATTCTTTGCCTATTCCAAATCTGAATTTAATTTCACTTGGCTGAATATGTAGCCTTCCATTTCAATTCTTCAGGTTTCTTCTCGGCTACCTTGGGATCAAGCCTCCATTTTCTTATTGAAGGTTACTTCCCACACACGCTCCAGTCTGAAGGTATACACATGCCTCGCTTCAGATTGTGGGAAGATTAATATTCAGTTTCTGACTATATCCGTTTGTGGGAAGATTACTATACAGTTTGTGACTGTATGCAAATTCATATTTCAGTTTATGAGCTTTTGTGGGAAGATTACTATTCAGCTTGTGACTGTATGCAAATTCATGTTTCAGTTTCTGAGCGTTTGTGGGGAGATTCCTATTCAGTTTTTGACTATATGCAAATTTATATTTTAGAATGGAACATTTTTCTTATTTATATTTTCTTACTGAAGGTTACTTCCCACACGTGCTCCAATCTGAAGGTATATGCAGATTTACATGTTTTACTGCAAATCATGATGGCTCACTTTTGTTGTTGAATCCAGAATAGTTCCTCTACACTTCCATCTATCTAATTGTTCCATGTAGATTTTAGGTAAAGAGCATATATTGTGGATGAATAAATAGATTATTCTCAAGTTTCTTTTATTTGGTCGATGTCAGTTCCCCAAAACTGAATACTGTTAGAGAAATTATGAGCTTTTTTGGCTTGACAGACATTATGAACACTATAGACTCTTAAGAGAAGGATTTATCTTTGTTTAACATTGTCATGCTACTATAGCCACGTTGAAGAGTTCCCTGGTGTCACATCTGGCTCGAAAACATCAATTAAGCTCTATCGATTGATCTAATTTTTCCTGATACATTGTGTTTGTGCAGAACCCGATTTTATAGCACATGCTCATATGTGCTTCCATCGGGCTGCGTTTTGTGGGGTCGATGCCTCCCCGATCGAGGTCCATGCTTCAAGGTACAGCCTCCGCGTGCTCTCTCATAGCGATCTCAACGGAGCAAACCATTCGTGGCCTTCCTCAATTGCTATTTTTTCTATCTCAGTTACATTCGCTCATAATTGCTACCTCGCCTTAAAATATACTGGTTCTCAGTTATGGTTGACCCTTTTGTGCAACAAATTATATTGGATTCCTTGCAGTAATCACAGGTAGACTGCATAAACATGTGTACATACGTCAGTTTATTTAGTTATACTTTAAATTCTAATGGCCCCTTATTTTTTTTCAATCTCAATATTGTAGTGGCTGGTGTATAAAGCAACCTCGCGAGATCCCAGTCCATGGTGATGTTGGGGTCTTCGCTTCATCTTCATCTTATGCATCACACAGCTGGCTCTTCGGTTATTATAATGTTTTGTGCTTCTCCTTCTCGCTGTCAGGTTGCAGCCTAAGCTTTACATAGCACACAAGTATGCATAGCTGTCCATCAGAGAAGGCAAACGAAAAAAAATTAACTCAGAGGTGCCTAGGTATACAATCGGGAACGACAGCCTAAAAGAAATAGCAGTACACTGCACAAAATTGTTCTGGTGAGAAGACGTAATGAGTCTCATGATTTATAAGCGACTTTTTGTTTTATAGAAAATCAGATGTGAGTGAACTCACATTCTGTCTTTCCAATGCAAGCTATGTTTTTTTATGGAACACACGACAATCATTGTGAGAAGACGTCTCAATTGTCTCTACTTTATGTTCTTTTTCCTGATCACCTTGATGATAAGCCTTTGAGGTAAGGAATTAAAGGAAAATTTCACATCCAACATTATTCGGCTTTTCATCATGCTTTCTCTAGATGCTTTAAATAATATTTCTTTCAAACAAAATTCTTTGACAAAGTCATATACTATGTGTTCGTAAAATCTCATGTTTTTAAACCTCAAATATGTATCGGCAATTCCCGCAGCAACGCGCGGGGTATCATCTAGTTCTAGCAATATTGTAAACCTGAGCGACCAAGTCGAGAGCAACCACTCCCGAGAAAGCAACCGATTTGGCTTTACACCATAAAATATTTGGTTCCCTCCCCTATCTCACTTCACGCATGCCAGATGAACAAGCGTCTCATACATACTCCCTCTGTTCCTAACTGTAAGTCTTTTTAGAGATTACAATAAGTGACTACATACGGTGTAAAATGAGTGGATCTGGTCTGAGCCCCTATGCGAACCCCTCCTCTCTCCCGTGACCGCGCCGCCCCCGCGGGCGGCCGACCGCGTTCATCCTCCTCCCCCGCGCGCCTCCACCTCCCTCTTCCTCCCTACCGCCGTCACCGGCGCCCGCTGCGGGCCTGGCCCGGGCGACGCTGGTGGCAGCAGCCCCCTGGCCTTTCCCCTCTCGGGTGTCTGCCGGCGCGGGACGGGGCGACCCCGGGCGGTGTCTCTAGGCGGCGGCGGTCCAGCGCGGCGGCGGGGGCGGGCTTCTGGATGGCGGCGTCGCCGTTGGCGGCGGGGCGACGCGGCGGCGCCCGCTCGGCCCAGATCTGGGCCCTTCGGGCCCCATCTGGGCCTGGGCGGGCCGGCGGCGGGGTGGGTCTGCTTCGTGGCTTCCGGGAGGCGGGGGTGAGGCGATGAGCGGCAGGGTGCTGGCGGTGCCATCGCCGGCTTGCTGCAGCGTGGCGGCGGGGCTTAGCGGGCCCGTTTCGGGCCTGGCCGGGCCAGGGGTGGCCTGGCATGCCTTGCTGCCGCGTCCGGACGGCTACCGCGACGGTGCCGGAGGTTCTGGCCTCCCGCACGACGGCGGTGGAGGTGGTTCCCTCCCGTTCGGCTTCGGCGCTGCTTCTCCCTCCGCGGGGCGCTTCTCTCCGGTCCTCTTGGCCTCGTGTTGGTGTTCGCAGTGAGACGGCGTGGGTGGCGGCGCAACCGCGTTGGCGCATGGTGGTGGGCGGCGGTCTGGCTGGTCGGCTCCGGTCCGTTGGGCGGTGGGGTTGGAGTGCGGGAGAAATCCTTGCCGGTTCTTCGGCTCCGATGCGGTGACACCTGAGGGTGCCGCCATTCCTTCCTGGAGGGTGTCGGTGATATCCATCCCCCACCTCCCTCCGCGTGCCGGGGGAAACCCTAGAACAAGTCCGGGCAACAGCGTCGTCGGCGTCGCATTCCTTCTTGGAGGTGCTGCTTTGTGCGCGGCGGTTCGGAGCCTCGGGTTGTGGGGGTTTGTTTCTGGCGGGCGTAGCGGTGGCGGGTCATCCGCGCTTTGTCGAGCTGCCGTTGTTGGCATTTGTTTCTTCTTCTTTTTCTTTGGGCTTGACGTGCTGTTCGTCCCAGCGTTCCCTGTATCGGTGTTGGTTGCTTTGGAATACAAAGCGGGGGGAAACTCTTTTTCGGTAAATGAGTGGATCTACACTCTAAAGTATGTCTATATACATCCGTATTTAGTTTGTATTGAAATCTCTAAAAAGATTTATATTTAGAAACGGAAGGAGTAGTTCAGAGGGCAATGCAGAGCTAAATGGGCATGGCCTAACTCTAACTGCCTAGACTTTGTGTGTGTGTATGTATATAGAGAGAGATGCCATCCCACAGATGTATATATACTACACACCGCTTCTCTGGAGCTGGTTTTGTGTGACCGAGCATGCGAGAGGAGGCATGGCAATGGCATGGCCGCACGCGACAGGCATGGGCTGCCGAGTGGATGGAAAACCATGTGTTCGTACTTCATGCAGATACTGAGGTGGTCTTCCGCGGCATGCATGAAATTGCAGTACGCGTTTCCCTCCCTGTAACGGTACCGAGGGCATTCCAAACCGATCCCCAAAAATAATGTAGGATCCGGCGGACTAAACTCTGAGTGAAAGTATTTTTACTTTATTAAGTTTTCGCCGGACCTAACCAATCCCCTGAATTTAACGGAGTAAAGTTACTTTTCGGTCTATGCATTTCGTCGGGCATGGAGCGAGGGCGGGGAGCGGCGCTGCTCTTCACGGTCGCTCGCTGCAGCACACACGCAGGACACCCGCACAGCACCGCGCCACTGCCCGGCGACGGCCTCCGATGAACCGAGCGCCTTCAGCCCCGCTTCCAAGACCACTCTCCTCGTTCCTTCCTTTCATCCCGTGAGCTCCTCCTGCCTCGCGCCAGACGCACGCCATGGACGTGACTGAGCGGTCCGATGTGCCGATGGAGCAACAACCACATGAACACGGACATGCCGTACACCCTGCGCCCTGAGTCGGTCACCGTCCCCGCCGTCGCCGGCTGTAAGGTGGCGTACATCTGCAGGGACCCAAGGACATGGTCGTCTCGCTGTGGCATTTCCTCCGGCGCCGCGAGCCCGACCTCCCGTTCGCAGAGCTGTTCGAGCACGTCTGTGATGGCGCCGTGGCCGTCGGCCCGATCTGGGACCACGTGCTCACCTACTGGCACGCGAGCCTGGCGCGGTCCGACAGGGTGCTCTTCCTCAAGTACGAGGACCTGCTGCAGGACATGGGCAAGCACGTGAGGAGGTTGGCGGAGTTCATGGGCCGGCCGTTCTCGTCCGCCGACGAGGGCGCCGTGGAAGCTGTGGTGGAGCTGTGCAGCTTCGAGAAGATGAAGGGCCTGGAGGTGAACAAGAAAGGCTCGTCGGGGGCGTACCACGCCATGCCCTGCGACTCTTTCTTCATGAATGGGGTCGCCGGAGACTGGGTGAACCACACGCCGTGAGTCGCCGGCCGGCCACAACGAGGCCTGAAGAAAAATTATCCTCGGCCGCCTCCAGACGAAGTACCTCCAGAAACAAGATCCGTGGGAGACCCCGGACGCTCTCAGAGTTTAGCAACATCCGGCCGTCCGTTGCGTTTGCTTGATGCGTTTCCGGCTGTCAGATCTCACGCGTGGACGATCTGGACCGCCAGATAAAAAAAGCGCTGTAGCAATGAATAGTTACTTCTCGTTTGTGTCACCACATGTAATTCCAGTGCCCCGTCGAGGGCATTTTGGTCATTTCACCTGTTGGCGTATAAAAGGAAGCGGCTCCAACGGGGAGACCTAGCTGCCTGCCTCCTCCCGCACTCGCGCCCCCTCTCCTCTTCCCAGTCGCGGCTCCCCACCCTCTTCCTCTCGCCCCCCGCGCCGCCACCTCTGGCTCCTCCCCTTCGGCCGCCACCTCTGGCTCCTCCCCTCTCGCCGCTCGTCCTCCTCCTCCCACTTCCCATCCCCGTCGCGCCTCCCTCCTCCTCCCCACGGAATCGCAAGCGGCCCTCCCTTGTGCTAGCTACTCGCAGTCATGAAGGGCGGTGGAGCCAGGAGCGGTGGCGGTGGGTTGATGCGGATGTGACTGCGGCTCCCCTGGTGCTCCTCTAGAGCTCCCTCTTCTCATTGATGGCTTCTTCAGCTCCCTCCTCTTCACCCAGGTAACATGGCCGGTGGTGGCGACGGTGGATGTGGGGATCTGTAGAGAGGATCGACGATGACATGGGGTGGTTGCTCCGGCTGTTGATGTTGCTTGGGGCTCAGGGTCGGTGTTGGCATGCTAATCTTGGCACCCCTGACCTTCCTCGTGCAAACCCTAGGCTTTCGGCATGGATTGGCGACGGCGGCGAAGGGAAGATGCGTGGACTGGGACGGGGTGGGGGTGAAGGGAAGGCTCCACATGGTGAGGGGTGGCAAAGACCTCATCCTCTCCATACTCCAGCTTCCACTGCACACTGATAGCCTCTTCTTTCTTCCTCTTATCTCTATTTTACTTTGTGCTTACTCTGTTGTGCTTCATTGCTTGCTACTTGCATTGAACATCCATGAATGGCACTATGGCAACAAGGAGTAGCAGCAGTAGGTCGGCTCGGTCACAATTGCAAATTTCTTTGTTATTTTGTACTGTTAAGCAATGAATCTTTCGGATGACCTTGGTGATTTCAGAATCTACAGTGCCATATTTAGTTCCGCTTTGTTTACAATCTCTCTCTGTGTGTGTGTGTGTGTGTGTGTGTGTGTGTGTGATGCTAACCACGGGTTCCTTTTGTTATCTAGATTGGAATTGGCCTGAAGAATGATGTAGAATTAATAGTTGACTGTTCTATTTGTTGTTAATGCCAGTTCCACATATATATGTCGTTGGTCTAGCTATTAGCATTATGGTGGCATACTTTTGTATGTTATTTCTATTTGCAATGTTGCCCATTGGACGACAGTGATGCATGTATCCAATTTTGGTATATTTCATGTCAACATATTTTTATTTATAATGCCATTTTTCTAGAATCCTGGATGAACGTAGAAATAAGACACCAGTAGAATTTTATCATATTTTCAATTTTGAATGCATATATAAAGAAGACTTATTTGTTCACATAACTCTCAAATGTTTGGGTTATTCAATCGGTTTCAAGTAATTATGTACAGTAATTGTGTTGCTTGCACTGTGCTTGGGGTTCAGATATTTTGCCTAAATGTTGTCGTGCCCCTCTAGAGTTATTTATCCATGTCGTTGACTACCTCTGTTATGATAGTTCTTTAACAAAGTAGTCACATTCCATAGGAAGAGGAACCCGTAGTACTATGAAGTTTTCGGCAAGAGCACCTACGACGTTGAGAAGCCCTTCCTTTACCTTGCATGGAAGCTGGTTAGGTGATTGTCTCCCTCCCACATTGCTTTCTTTTTCCCATGACCTCACATCGTATATGCCTCTTAGGCTTCTATATTGATTATTGTTTAATGTCTTCAACGGTGACAATGATGCCAACATTCATTTCATTGAGCCAAAGGTCGGCCCTTAAGCACACATCTCACACCAGCTGGTCCAGGGTGGTGGTTAGGGTTTGGTGCCAGGGTCATTGCCAGGTGCGTGGATGTTGTTCCTTCGGAATTGGCCATCCTACCTCGTGGGTATCCATCTGCTACTTCTTGAGCTTGCGTTGGTTTTTTCCTTGAAGAGGAAAGGGTGATGCAGCAAAGTAGAGATAAGTATTTCCCTCAGTTTGAGAACCAAGGTACAAGCAAGTCTCCAATCTATGCACCTGCACAAACAATCAAACACTTGCACCCAACATGATAAAGGGGTTGTCAATCCCTTCACGGTCACTTGCAAGGATGAGATCTGATAGAGATAGATATAAAAGATTACTAAAACGTAAAACAAAATAAAAGTAAATAAATTGCAGCAAGGTATTTTTGGGTTTTTTGGTTTATAGATCTGAAAATATATGATGGAAAATAGACCCGGGGGCCATAGGTTTCACTAGAGGCTTCTCTCTTGAAGAAAGCATACGGTGGGTAAATAAATTACTGTTGAGAAATTGATAGAAAAGCGCAAAGTTATGACGATATCTAAGGCAATGATCATGAATATAGGCATCACGTCCGTGACAAGTAGACCGACTCCTGCCTGCATCTACTACTATTACTCCACACATCGACCGTTATCCAGCATGCATCTAGAGTACTAAGTTCATAAGAACGGAGTAACGCCTTAAGTAAGATGGCATGATGTAGAGGGATAAACTCAAGCAATATGATGAAAACCCCATCTTTTTATCCTTGATGGCAACAATACAATACGTGCCTCGCTACCCCTACTTTGTCACTGGGTGAGGACACCGCAAGATTGAACCCAAAACTAAGAACCTCTCCCATTGCAAGAAAAACCAATCTACTTGGCCAAACCAAACCGATAGTTCGAAGAGAAATACAAAGATATCATAATCATGCATGAAAGAGTTCAGAGAAGACTCAAATAATATTCATAGATAAGCTGATCATAAATCCACAATTCATCGATCTCAACAAACACACCGCAAAAAAGTATTACATCGAATAGATCTCCAAGAACATCGAGGAGAACATTGTATTGAAGATCAAAGAGAGAGAAGAAGCCATCTAGCTACTAGCTATGGACCCGTAGGTCTGTGGTAAACTACTCACACATCATCGGAAGGGCAATATGGTTGATGTAGAAGCCCTCCGTGATCGAATCCCCTTCCGGCAAATCGCCGGAAAAGGCCCCAAGATGGGATCTCACGGAAACAGAAGGTTACGGCGGCGGAAAAGTATTTTGGTGGACGCTTCTGGTGGTTTGAGAATATTTGGGAATTTATAGCGCAAGAATTAGGGTTAGGAGACCCCCGAGGGGCCCACAAGCCCTCAAGGCGCGCCCCCCAGGGGCGTGCCTGGCAAGCTTGTGGCCTCCTCGTCCATCTCCTGCCTTCCTCTCCAAGCTCCGTGGATGTCTTCTGGTCCAAGAAAAATTATCGTAAAGTTTTATTCTGTTTGGACTCCGTTTGATATTTCTTTTCTGTAAAACTCAAAAACAAGAAAAAATAGAAACTGGCACTGGGCTCTGGGTTAATAAGTTAGTCCCAAAAATAATATAAAATAGCATATTAATGCATATAAAACATCCAAAACAGATAATATAATAGCATGGAACAATAAAAAATTATAGATACATTGGAGACGTATCAAGCATCCCCAAGCTTACTTCCTGCTCGTCCTTGAGTAGGTAAATGATAAAAACAGAATTTTTAATGTGCAATGCTACCTAACATATTTATCAATGTAATCTTCTTTATTGTGGCATGAATATTCAGATCCATAAGATTCAAAACAAAAGTTTAATATTGACATAAAAACAATAATACTTCAAGCATACTAACAAAGCAATCATGTCTTCTCAAAATAACATGGCCAAAGAAAGTTATCCCTACAAAATCATATAGTCTGGCTATGCTCCATCTTCATCACACAAAGTATTTCATCATGCACAACCCCGATGACAAGACAAGCAATTGCTTCATACTTTTGGTGTTCTTAAACCTTTTCAACTTTCACGCAATACATGAGCGTGAGCCATGGATATAGCACTATGGGTGGAATAGAATATGGTGGTTGTGGAGAAGACAAAAGGAGGGAGAAAGTCTCACATCAACTAGGCAAATTAATAGGCTATGGAGATGTCCATCAATTGATATCGATGCAAGTGAGTAGGGATTGCCATGCAACGGATGCACTAGAGCTATAAGTGTATGAAAGCTAAAAAAGAAACTAAGTGGGTGTGCATCCAACTCGCTTGCTCACGAAGACCTAGGGCAATTTGAGGAAGCCCATCATTGGAATATACAAGCCAAGTTCTATAATGAAAAATTCCCACTAGTATATGAAAATGACAAAATAGGAGACTCTCTATCATGAAGATCATGGTGCTACTTTGAAGCACAAGTGTGGAAAAAGGATACTAACATTGTCCCTTCTCTCTTTTTCTCTCATTTTTTTCTCATTTTTTTCTCTTTTTTTTCTTTTCTTCTTCTTTTTTCTTCTTATTTTTCGTCCGGAGCCTCATCCCGACTTGTGGGGGAATCATAGCCTCCATCATCCTTTCCTCACATGGGACAATACTCTAATAATGATGATCATCACACTTTTATTTACTTACAACTCGATTCTAGAACAAGATATGACTCTATATGAATGCCTCCGGCGGTGTACCGGGATGTTCTATGATCAAGAGTGATATGTATAAAAAAATATGAACGGTGGCTTTGCCATAAATACTATGCCAACTACATGATCATGCAAAGCAATATGACAATGATGGTGAGTGTCATAATAAACGGAACGGTGGAAACTGCATGGCAATATATCTCAGAATGGCTATGGAAATGCCATAATAGGTAGGTATGGTGGCTGTTTTGGGGAAGGGTAAATGGTGGGTTTAATGCATCGGTGAAAGTTGGCGGTACTAGAGAAGCTAGCAATGGTGGAAGGGTGAGAGTGGGTATAATCCATGGACTCAACATTGGTCATAAAGAACTCACATACTTATTGCAAAAATTTATTAGCTATCGAAACAAAGTACTACACGCATGCTCCTAGGGGGATAGATTGGTAGGAAAAGACCATCGCTCGTCCCCGACCGCCACTCATAAGGAAGACAATCAAAAAATAAATCATGCTCCGACTTCATCACATAACGGTTCACCATACGTGCATGCTATGGGAACACAAACTTGAACACAAGTATTTCTACCAATCCACAATTACTCACTACCATGACTCTAATATCACCATCTTTATTTCTCAAAACAAATGCAAGGAATCAAACTTCGCATCTATTCAATGCTCTTTATATGAAAGTTTTTATTATATCCCTCTTGGATGCCCATCATATTAGGACTAATTTCATAATCTAAGCAAATTACCATGCTGTTTAAGACTCTCAAAATAATATAAGTGAAGCATGAGAGTTCAACAATTTCTATAAAATAAAGCCACCGCCGTGCTCCAAAAAGATATAAGTGAAGCACTAGAGCAAATTGCCTAGCTCAAAAGATATAAGTGAAGCACATAGAGTATTCTAATAAATTCACGATTAATGTGTGTCCCTCTCAAAAGGTGTGTACAACAAGGATGATTGTGGCAAACTAAAAAGCAAAGACTCATATCATACAAGACACTCCAAGCAAAACACATATCATGTGGTGAATAAAAATATAGCCTCAAGTAAGGCTCTTGCCACTCCTTATTCCGTTGTCCATCAAATCTTTACCCAAAACTTGAAAACTTCACAACACAAAACTCAACAGAAAACTCATAAGCTCCGTTAGTATAATAAAATAAATCACCACTTTTGGTACTGTTTTGAACTCATTCTTAATTTATATTGGTGTTACATCTACTGTATTCCAACTTCTCCATGGTTTATATCCCCCCCCCCCGATACTACCCATAGATTCATCAAAATAAGCAAACAACACATAGAAAACAGAATCTGTCAAAAAACAGAACAGTCTGTGAAGATATGAATATTACTCATATTTCTGTAACTCTAAAAATTCTCAAAAATTAGGAAAACATAGGAAATTTGTATATAAATCTTGTGTAAACAATTCAGAGTTTTTCGTTGCTTATGTGAATTATTATAATTCTGCAACTGGACTCAAATGTTTCTGTTTTTCAGCAGGATCAAATCAACTATCACCATAAGCAATCCCAAAGGTCTTACTTGGCTCAAACACTAATTAAAACACCAAAACACAATTACTACCGAATTAATAATGTGTATTTATTGCAAAACAGAACCAAAAACAAAAAACACAAAAATAAAATTGGGATGCCTCCCAACAAGCGCTATTGTTTAACGCCCCTAGCTAGGCATAAAACATAGATCTAGGTATTGTAATAGAAGTGAGGGAGATCATCAATGCTCCTCTTATACTCCCTCCTCTCAGCAGCAAGCTTTCTTTGTGGCAAGCAAAAATAATCAAAGGGGCTAAATTTAATAGGGTACAGATCTATAAGATCAAGTTTGGGAGGAATACGTTCCTCCTTCGGCCCTTTGTACTTATTATTTCCTCATTATACAAGTTCCTTGGAGTGAATTCTCTTAATCTATCTCTTAGCACAAACCCAAATCCGTTGTTTTGTGTAGCAAAATTGTCATTGTGTTCAGAAATCTTTTCAACCAAAACATCGGGAGGAACTTTCTTTCTTAAGTTTTCATTATAAGCATCATAATCTGGGGATTGCAATCTCATTATTTCTTCTTGATTAAAAAGGATCTCCTCTATGGGAGGACAACCACCATTGATATTATAACGAGCAAATATTTCACCCGCTTCTTTTAAGATAAACCTAAATTCATGAGCTAGAAATATGGTGGCTACACGTTTAACGGAAGGGTGATGAAAATTCGAGAATTCTGGGAAAATACTTTGTATACACGGATGCATGTGAACAAATTGTCTTTCAAATTCAATTACAAGCAAAGATATTGCATCCGCAAGGCTATTAGTTTTATTAAGGATTGACCCTCCTAGCATGGTTATAGTACCGACACAAGTAAAGAAATCTTGAATAACACCTTTCCCAATAATATTACCGCTACCCACGCAGAATTTTTTAGTATGCAAGATAGTAGGTTCTTCATGAGGATCATTATTAGCAAAGTCATTGTAACACCCCCTGTATTAAGCTACAGAGATCACCCTTTTGATGAGGCCATGTCATCATGATTAATAGTGCACAATCATCATTAGCATCATATTGCATTTCAACTCCTAAGTCAAATTCAAATTTAAATGAAAGTGGGATATAAAAGTTGTCCAACATAGAAACTAAAATGTCAGATAAATAACAAATATTCCAGAGGCTATTCTAAAATTGAAACCAACATCATTGGAATTGGATAAGTGACTCGAACAACCTCAAACAGTGGATAAAGATAATATTTAATAACCATTTATTAAATCTGAAATAAATATGGAATTATGTTTTGTCCAAACTAATTTTAGGTGTTAAGGAATAATGCACTGGATATTGATGAAATAGGTCACACTTTTTACAAAAACCATTGGGGCCTAAACATTTAACAGTAGAGAAAAGAGAATAAAGAAAAGGAAAAAGAAACAAAAAAGAAAAAAAAAGAGCTACACCCCCCCCCCCCGACTGGGCCTCGGCCAGCAAGCCACGGGCCGCCAGGCCGGCCCAGCCGGCGCCTACTTAGCCGGCCACCCCCCGGCCAAAAAAAAACCCAGACCCACCCAGATCCACCCCCATCGGATCGGGCGCAGGCCCGATCCGTCCGCCTCGTCGTCGACGCCGCTCGCCGACGCCGCCCCGTCGCGCCTCCCCTCGTCAGCCCCCACCTTCCGATCCAGATACGGGAGCGGGATCGCGGGAACGACCCCGTCCCTCGGTCGCGGCGACGACCGCGCCGCCTCGCCGTCGCCGTTGGACGCCGCCGCCCGGATCCCGCTCTCCCTCGCCGGCCTGCTCCCTCGACGCCGCTCGCCTCGACGCGCCCGACCGCGCCGCCTCGCCCTCGCCGCACGACGCCACCGCCCGGAGCTCTCCCTCGCCGGTCTGCCTCGTCTACGTCGCCGCCTTGTCCCCGCCGGCCTGCCTCCCCATCGCCGTCGTCCCCGTCGACCACCCCGACCCCCGCTGCCCCGTCCCTACGGATCCCGGTGAGGCCTCGGGCCTCTCCCCCCCCTCTCTGCTCGCGCACGCGCCCGCGCGCACCGCAGCCTCGCCGCGCTCTGCCGCACGCGCGTGCGCGCCGCCCACTGCCCTCGCTCGCGCGCCCGCGTCGCTCCTCGCCGCCAACCGCCCGCTCCGGCCCCCCCCGCTTCGCCTCCGCGCGACCGCCGCCCGCTGCCGCTCCAGCCACCGCGCCGCCGCCCCGCCTCCGGCCCTGCCGTGGCCTCGCCGGCGCCCGCGCCCGCCGACCGCCCGTGCGTCCCCTTTTGGGCACCGGACATGTCCGGTCCCGAAAGGGGCATGCCCCGGACGTGTCCGCCCCTGGGCCACTGCCCAGTGGGGCCCGAACCCCTGTGACGCTGACGAATGGGGCCCACGGCCCAGAAACAGTTTTAAGAAAATAGAAATAAAAATAAATAATTAAAATAATTAAAATAAATAAATAAATAATTAATTAATTAATTAGTTAATTAATCCTGATTAGGTTAATCTAATTAACTAATTAGTGTTAATTAAACAGTAATCAGTAATTAACTTAATTAACTGCTGACGTGAGCATGATGTCATGCTGACATCATCAATCACTGTTTCGGATAATGTTGAATTAAATAATTAATTAAAATTTCAGAAATTAATAAAAACTTTAGAAAATCATATCTTTTAAACCGTAACTCCGATGAAAATACTTTGTACATGAAACTTGCTCAGAACGACGATACGAACCCGGATACGCCCTCGGTATCTCCGTCAGACGCCCGCAGCTATGAGAACGTTGAACAATTAGACCGATTTCGATAAATGAATAGTGTCCAACCCTAATTAAATAAATCCGAATAAATTCCTAAATTAACTAAATCGCTTAGTTAGGCTGTATATCACCCCGGCATATCATTTAGACATGTCATGCATCCCTGTTGCGTTATTGCCGTGTGTTTACTGTTTCTCCCCCCTCTTCTCTTCGGTAGATTACGAGACCGACGCAGCTGCTGGTGCCCCGACCGACTACGTTGTTGACGACCCCTACTTGCCAGAGCAACCAGGCAAGCCCCCCCCTTGATCACCAGATATCGCCTATTCTCCTCTATACTGCTTGCATTAGAGTAGTGTAGCATGTTACTGCTTTCGGTTAATCCTATTCTGCTGCATAGCCTGTCATTGTTGCTACTGCTGTTGATACCTTACCTGCAATCCTAAATGCCTAGTGTAGGATGCTAGTTTATCATCATTGGCCCTGCATTCTTGTCAGTCTGCCTTGCTATACTATCGGGCCGTGATCACTCGGGAGGTGATCACGGGTTATACTATACATATATACATACTATACAAATGGTGACTAAAGTCGGGTCGGCTCGAAGAGTACCCGCGAGTGATTCACGGATTGGGGGCTGAAAGGACCTTTGTCCCAACGGCCCTTTGAGTGGATCTTTGTGGCGGAGCGACAGGGCAGGTTGAGACCACCTAGGAGACAGGTGGGCCAGGCCCTGGTCGGCGTTCGCGTTTACTTCATAATAACACGTTTAACGAGATTGAATATTTGATCTGAGTCTGGCCACTGGCCTATACGCACTAACCAACTACGCGGGAGTAGTTATGGGTATCCCGGCGTCGTGGTATCAGCTGAAGCCTTCTTGACGTCAGCGACCGAGCGGCGCGCGCCGTGTTGGACCGCGCTAACGTAACCGCCGTGATCGTGTGGGTTGCTAGGTCTGCTCGCGGCCGCGTACGCAACGTGCAGGAGCGCACTGGGCGATGGGCCCAGACCCCAGAGTGCCTAGGATTAGTCCGGCGTGCTGACCTCTCTGTTGAGCCTAGGTGGGGCTGCGACGTGTGGATCTTCCGAGGCCGGGCATGACCCAGGAAAGTGTGTCCGGCCAAAGGGGATCGAGCGTGTTGGGGAATATGTGGTGCACCCCTGCAGGGAAGTTTATCTATTCAAATAGCCGTGTCCCTCGGTAAAAGGACGACCCGGAGTTGTATTCCGACCTCATGACAACTAGAAATGGATACTTAATAAAACACACCCTTACAAGTGACAGATATAACCCGGTGGTCGCTCTCTCGCATGGTGGCGACGAGAGGATCGACGGGTAGGATTATGCTTTACGTTGTTGTTTGGTTAACTTCCAACTAATCTCTTCTATTGCTTCAAGATGAAGGCTACCAGAAGCGTAGTCTTCGACAGGACTAGCTATCCCCCTCTTATTCTGGCATTCTGCAGTTCAGTCCACCGATATTGCCTCTTTACACATATACCATGCATATGTAGTATAGATCCTTGCTTGCGAGTACTTTGGATGAGTACTCACGGTTGCTTTCCCCCTCCTTTCCCCCTTTTCCTTCTTGCTGGTTGTCGCAACCAGATGTTGGAGCCCAGGAGCCAGACGCCACCTACGACGACTACTACCACCAGGACGGAGCCTACTACTACGTCCAGGACGCCGACGACCAGGAGTAGTTAGGAGGATCCCAGGCAGGAGGCCCTGCGCCTGTTCGATCTGTTGTATCCCTGTTTGTGCTAGCCATCTTATGGCACCTTGTTTAACCTATGTCTGTACTCAGATATTGTTGCTTCCGCTGACTCGTCTATGATCGAGCATTTGTATTCGAGCCCTCGTGGCCCCTGGCTTGTATTATGGTGCTTGTATGACTTATTTATGTTTTAGAGTTGTGTTGTGATATCTTCCCGTGAGTCCCTGATCTTGATCGTACACGTTTGCGTGCATGATTAGTGTACGATCGAGCCGGGGGCGCCACAAGTTGGTATCAGAGCCGACTGCCTGTAGGAATCCCCCTTTCCAATTCCTTGGCCGAAGTTGAGTCTAGACAAAGGAAACCGTTTTACTAACTTGGCTGTGTGGCTTACGGGCCCACATTGCCAACTGGGTGGTATTAGGATCTTTTATTCCTCGTCTATACTCTGGGACTCTGATCTCTCTTCTACTCGGGTTAAATGAAGTTTACTAATGCCGACACTTAGGATCTCGTAAATTCTGTCTACCCGGAGAGCTGGATATCTGTGCGATTTCCCTGTCGTTGATCTGATTAGTCTGATAATCATTTTCCTTTCCATTGTTTTGTTTAACCTTTCTCTCCGAGTTGTGTTAAACCTCTTATTTCGTTTGACAAACCTGAATTTCCTCTATTTTCAGATGGACCGTTTGTTTCCACCGCGTCCTACGACACAGCTTGTGCTTCGCACTTGGGCTCGTAATACCCCTGGGTTTCCAGCTGTCCTGATCGCTCTCATGACCCGACTTGGCTACCGTTGGTACCCTGAGTACTTGGTTTATGAGGTTTACCGCGAGTTCAACCAGGAACAGTACTATGCTGAAGTTCGGATTTATGATCAGCAGAACAACTCAGACACCGAGCTACACCTTTTTCACGGATTAGGCGTGACGATTGAGATGGCAGTCCATGATGCCGCCTACTCCGCTGTCGCACGTCTACGAGGGGAGCACAATGCTATCTTGGATGACTCCGAGTTCCGATACATTCCGTATGCCCCTGCTGGAGATGCTACCGGATACTACACGGCTATCTGTGCCCCGTACGAGCCTCGTCGCTACGACCCGCGCGTTCTGATTCAGTGCACTCAGGCTCTGGATCGCACTGTTCGGGCTCTTGCCGTCGAGTTGGTTGCCACTCGAGCACGTCTCTACGATGCTATGACGCAGTTGCTGCCCGCTGTTCGTGCAGGGATACATCCGGAGCACATCCTTTATCCGCACAGGACTCAGATGTATGCTGGTATTGACTGGCCTACTGTTGGGGGTCACACACCGACACGTGGACCTCTTCTTACAGCTCGAGACCGGGTTCTGCATCAGAGTGCACATGGAGCACAAGATCTTTCCGCGACGAACATTCGTCGTCCGCACTCGCAGCTACCCCGATACAGTGGTTCTCTCCGACGTTGATGTAGCCTTTGCTATCTCTCGTTGTGTACTTCCTTACCGCGTGCCTGCGCGCCGCCTAGTATATCTAGCTTTTGATTTGCGCCGTTATGCTGTCCGCTTGTACCCGACGTTGTGTATGGATCTGTATGTCTTAATCGACTACTGTTATGTATCTATAACACTGCTTGGAGTATTGTAGTGTTGCATCATGCTTGTCACTAAGCACTCGCGCTTGCTTTTACTAAACTACCCCCTGTTGTAAATTAGCAGGATGGTTAGACCCGCTGGTCGTGGTCGTGGACGTGGTGCCAACGATCCACCACCGCCGAACTATATGGCTGGAATGATGCAGCAATTTGAACTGCAACGTCAGTTCATGCAAGGGATCATGGATCAGTTTCCTCGTCCCAATATGAACCAGTATCCGGGCCCAGGGACCTTGCAGGACTTTATGCGCCTCAACCCAACCGTCTACCGCGGCTCAACTCAGCCCCTGGATGCGGATGACTGGCTTCGCGACATCACCTATGAGTTGGAATCTGGTGGCGTTGCCCCTGCAAACTATGTCACCTTCGCCTCCTTCTTTCTCAAGGGCCCCGCTGCTCAATGGTGGGACAGCCACAGGCGCACTCAACCAGCTGGCACAGTCATCACTTGGCCGGATTTCCAAGCTGCCTTCCGTGCCCGTTTCATTCCCCAGGGAATCATGGACCGGAAGAAGCAAGAGTTCTGCAACCTCACCCAGGGCAACAAGACAGTGGAAGCTTATCAGCGGGAGTTTCTGGAATTATCCCGCTATGCTGAAGAAGACATTCCCACTGATGCTCGCCGTCAGGAAAGGTTTCGCGAAGGACTTCAAGCTGACATCAAGCTAGCGCTCCTTGTGCATGAATTTGATAATTTCTCCATCTTGGTGAACAAGGCTATCCAGGTCGAGACTGGTCTGCAGGCACACCAGGGATCTCTTAGGCGCAACCGTGACACTGGTTCATCTTCGAGCCAGCCTGCACAGAAGCGTCGGATCTGGATTCCAAACAGCGTGTACCGTCCAGCTGCACCTGCTCCAAGACGGTCCTATACTGCACCACGCCTGCCTCCACCACCTAGGCAGCCAGGACTTCCAGCTCCACCACCCCGAGCTCCTGCTCCTAATCCCAATGATAGTATGTGCTACAAGTGTGGGCAGCCAGGTCATTTTTCCAGGAACTGCATTCAGAACCAGAACCAACTGGCACTTCCTGCAACTGGCCGTAGGAACAATCAGCCTCGCAACAACAATGCCAAGACTTATGGGCGTATTCAGGCCAACCACACCGATTTCAAAGAAGCTCAGGACCAGCCTGCCACCGTGATGGGTACTCTCCTTGTTAATTCAGTACCAGCTTCTGTTTTATTTGATTCGGGAGCATCGCATTCATTCATGTCCGAAGAATTTGCATACAAACACGACATTAAATGTGAGGTCATGAACACTGCAATAGTAATACACACCCCCGCGGGTCAATGTCAAACCTCCATGGGTAGCAACGACGTCACCGTTGAAATTGAAGGGCTGGAGTTTCACGCCTCCCCTTTCATACTAAAGTCTTGTAGTATCGACCTCATTCTTGGAATGGATTGGTTGAAAGCGCATACTGCTTCTATAGTTTGCGCCACGAAGATCGTCCATCTTCTACACCCTTCTGATGAAATAATAAGCTACCAGGCTCAAATCATCCAAAATGCCGAGGCGAGACTTTATGCCTTGAATGCGTTAAACGCATCACCACTTGAAGGCATCGAGAACATTCCAGTTGTTCGCGAATTCCAAGGTGTTTTCCCAGAAGAACTCCCAGGGATACCCCCTGCTCGAGCTGTCGAATTTGTCATCGACTTGAAACCAGGCACCACTCCTATCGCCAAGCGACCCTACAAGATGCCGCCGCATGAACTCCTTGAACTTAAGGAGGAAATCGACGCTTCACTTCGTAAGGGTTTCATTCGCCCAAGTTCCTCTGCTTGGGGAGCACCTTCTCTCTTTGTCAGGAAGAAGGATGGATCAAACCGATTGGTCCAAGATTACCGTCCTATTAACCAAGCAACTATCCAGAACAAATATCCCCTTCCTCGGATAAACGATCTGTATGATCAACTGACGGGTTCATCAGTGTTCTCTAAACTCGACTTAAGGTTGGGTTACCACCAGATCCGTGTTCGTGAAGAGGATATCCCAAAGACCGCCTTCGTTACTCGATATGGCTCATACGAGTACACTGTCATGTCATTCGGCTTAACCAATGCTCCCGCCACATTCTCCCGCCTGATGAATTATATATTCATGGAATACCTTGACAAGTTCGTCGTGGTTTACTTGGATGATATCCTAGTATACTCCAAGAACAAAGAGGAACATGCTGAACATCTTCGACTTGTTCTGGAAAAACTTCGAGAGCATCAACTATATGCTAAGTTTTCCAAGTGTGAATTCTGGCTTCCCGAAGTAACATACCTTGGGCATGTCATCTCCAAGGATGGTATTGCCGTCAACCCCGAGCGAGTTCAGGCTATTCTTGATTGGGCTCCTCCAAAGAACGTCAGGCAAGTTCGAAGTTTTCTCAGACTCGCCAGCTATTGCCGTCGATTTGTCGAGAACTTCTCCAAGATCGCCAAGCCCCTGACTAACCTGCTTCATAAAGGCGTCAAGTTCGATTGGACGGAAAAGTGTCAGGAAAGTTTCCAGACGCTCAAAGACAAGCTGACTTCTGCCCCAGTGCTTGCCCCTCCTGATTCCCAGAAGGATTTTGTCATCTATTGTGATGCATCCCGTCAAGGATTAGGCGGTGTCCTAATGCAAGGCCGCAGAGTAATTGCTTATGCTTCGCGTCAATTGCGTCCGCACGAAGAGAATTACCCAGTACATGACCTCGAGCTTGCTGCCGTCATCCATGCACTAAAACAGTGGCGACATTACCTTCTCGGTAATCGTTGCGAGATCTACACCGATCATCAAAGTCTGAAGTATCTGTTCACTCAGCCAGACCTGAACCTCCGTCAACAGAGGTGGATGGAGACCGTAGCGGATTTTAACTTGGGTATTTCTTATACCCCTGGCAAGGCTAATGTAATGGCCGATGCCTTGAGCCGCAAGTCTTATTGCAGTCACCTCCAGTTTCACGAAGTTCAACCTTCGCTTATTGAAGAATTCAGAAAGATGAATCTCCACATTGTTCCTCCTGGAGCACTCGCTCCCCCTCCTGAAGGTTCCTACAAAATGAACCTCCACGTTGTTTCCCACGGTTCTCATAATACCCTGGTTGCTAAACCAGATCTCGTGGACAGCATCAAGAAGCTGCAGGGCTATGACTCTCAAGCCCACAAGATTAAGCGCTATCTCGCTGAAGGAAGGCCTTCGTTCTTCACTATTGATGATACTGGCACATTGTTCTTTAAAAGTCGTCTAGTGGTCCCCTCTAAAGGTAACCTGGGTATGACTCAGGAGGTCATGCAAGAAGCTCACGACACTCCGTTGTCTATTCATCCCGGCAGTACCAAGATGTACCAAGACATCCGTCAAAGATTCTGGTGGTCAAACATGAAGCAAGACATTGCTCGCTATGTTGCTGAATGTGATGTTTGCCGTCGCGTCAAAGCAGAACATCAAAGGCCCGCCGGAACTCTGCAACCAATTGCTGTTCCTGAATGGAAGTGGGACCATGTTGAAATGGACTTTATTACTGGGTTTCCCAAATCACAGAAAGGTAATGATGCTATTCTTGTCGTCATTGACCGACTTTCCAAAGTTGCACATTTTCTAGCCGTCAAAGAGACGATCACTGCTAGTCAGCTCGCAACTCTCTACATGTCCAGAATTGTTTCACTTCACGGTATTCCACTGGTTATCAGTTCAGACCGTGGCAGCTTATTCACTTCAAGATTCTGGGCAAGTTTCCAAGAAGCTATGGGAACTCATCTGTCCTTCAGCACCGCTTTTCACCCTCAGTCTCAAGGACAAGTTGAACGAGTCAACCAAGTTCTCGAAGACATGCTTCGAGCTTGTGTCATATCCTTCGGAAGGAAATGGGAAGAATCTCTCCCATATGCCGAATTCTCTTACAATAACAGCTATCAAGCCAGTCTGAAGATGGCCCCCTTTGAAGTATTGTACGGACGAAAGTGCCGAACCCCTCTAAATTGGTCAGAAACTGGGGAACGTCCACTCTTCCGCCCTCATCATCCTCACGCGGACGACCAGGAGTAGTTAAGAGGATCCCAGGCAGGAGGCCCTGGCCTGTTCGATCTGTTGTATTCTGTTTGTGCTAGCCATTATGGCACCTTGTTTAACCTATGTCTGTACTCAGTATTGTTGCTTCCGCGACTCGTCTATATTGAGCATTTGTATTCGCGCTGTGGCCCCTGGCTTGTATTATGATGCTTGTATGAATTATTTATGTTTTAGAGTTGGTGTTGTGATATCTTCCCGTGAGTCCCTGATCTTGCGATCGTACACGTTTGCGTGAGATAGTGTACGACGAGGGGGGGCGCCACAGTTGGTATCAGAGCCGACTGCCTGTAGGAATCCCCCTTTCAATTCATTGGCCGAAGTGAGTCTAGCAAAGGAAACCGTTTTACTAACTTGGCGCGTGTGGGCTTACGGGCACCATTGCCAACTGGGTGGTATTAGGATTTATTCCTCGTCTTACTCTGGGACTCTGATCTCTCTTCTACTCGGGTGTAAATGAAGTTTACTAATGCGACTTAGGATCTGTAAATTCTTCTACCCGGAGAGCTGGATATCTGTGCGATTTTCCCTGTCGTTGATCTGATTAGTGATAATCATTTTCCTTTCCATTGTTTTGTTTAACCTTTCTCTCGAGTTGTGTTAAACCTCACTTTTCGTTTGACAAACTGAATTTCCTCTATTTCAGATGGGACCGTGTTTTCACACCGCGTCCTACGACACAGCTTGTGCTTCGCACTTGGGCTCGTAATACCCGGGTTCCAGCTGTCCTGATCGCTCTACTGACCGACTTGGCTACCGTTGGTACCCTGAGTACTTGGTTTATGAGGTTTACCGGGAGTTTCAACCAGAGAACAGTACTAGCTGAAGTTCGGATTTAGATCAGCAGAACAACTCAGAAAACGAGCTACACCTTTTTCACGGATTAGGCGTGACGATTGAGATGGCAGTCCATGATGGCCTACTCCGCTGTCGCACGTCTACGAGGGGAGCACAATGCTATACTTGGAGACTCCGAGTTCCGATACATTCCGTATGCCCCTGCTGGAGATGCTACCGGATACTACACGGCTATCTGTGCCCGCCCCTACGAGCCTCGTCGCTACGACCCGCGCGTTCTGATAGTGCACTCAGGCTCTGGATCGCACTGTTCGGGCTCTTGCCGTCGAGTTGGTTGCCACTCGAGCAAGTCTCTACGATGCTATGACGCAGTTGCTGCCCGCTGTTCGTGAGGGATACATCCGGAGCACTCCTTTATCCGCACAGGACTCAGATGTATGCTGGTATTGACTGGCCTACTGTTGGGGGTCACACACCGACACGTGGACCTCTTCTTACAGCGAGACGGGTTCTGCATCAGAGTGCACATGGAGCACAAGATCTTTCCGGACGAACATTCGTCGTCCGCACTCGCAGCTACCCCGATACAGTGGTTTCTCTCCGACGTTGATGTAGCCTTTGCTATCTCTCGTTGTGTACTTCCTTACCGCGTGCCTGCGCGCCGCCTAGTATATCTAGCTTTTGATTGCGCCGTAGCTGTCCGCTTGTACCCGACGTTGTGTATGGATCTGTATGTCTTAATCGACTACTGTTATGTATCTATAACACTGCTGAGCTATGGGTATTGTAGTGTTGCATCATGCTTGTCACTAAGCACTCGCGCTTGCTTTTACTAAACTACCCCCTGTTGTAAATTAGCAGGATGGTTAGACCCGCTGGTCGTGGTCGTGGACGTGGTGCCAACGATCCACCACCGCCGAACTATATGGCTGGAATGATGCAGCCATTTGAACTGCAACGTCAGTTCATGCAAGGGATCATGGATCAGTTTCCTCGTCCCAATATGAACCAGTATCCGGGCAGGGACCTTGCAGGACTTATGCGCCTCAACCCAACGTTTACGCGGCTCAACTCAGCCCTGGATGCGGATGACTGGCTTCGCCGACATCACCTATGAGTTGGAATCTGGTGGCGTTGCCCCTGCAAACATGTCACCTTCGCCTCTTCTTTCTCAAGGGCCCCCTGCTCAATGGTGGGACAGCCACCGGCGCACTCAACCAGCTGGCACAGTCATCACTGGCGCGATTTCCCAGCTGCCTTCCGTGCCCGTTTCATTCCCCAGGGAATCATGGACCGGAAGAAGCAAGAGTTCCGCAACCTCACCCAGGGCAACAAGACAGTGGAAGCTTATCAGCGGGAGTTTCTGGAATTATCCCGCTATGCTGAAGAAGACATTCCCACTGATGCTCGCCGTCAGGAAGTTTCGCGAAGGACTTCAAGCTGACATCAAGCAGCGCTCTTGTGCATGAATTTGATAATTTCTCCATCTTGGTGAACAAGGCTATCCAGGTCGAGACTGGTCTGCAGGCACACCAGGATCTCTTAGGCGCAACCGTGACACTGGTTCATCTTCGAGCAGCCTGCACAGAAGCGTGGATCTGATTCCAAAACAGCGTGTACCGTCCAGCTGCACCTGCCCCAAGACGGCCTATACTGCACCACGCCCGCCTCCACCACCTAGGCAGCCAGGACTTCCAGCTCCACACCCGAGCTCCTGCTCCTATCCCAATGATAGTATGTGCTACAAGTGTGGGCAGCCAGGCGGTCATTTTTCCAGGAACTGCATTCAGAACCAGAACCAATGGCACTTCCTGCAACTGGCCGTAGGAACAATCAGCCTCGCAACAACAATGCCAAGACTTATGGGCGTATTCAGGCCAACCACACCGATTTCAAAGAGAGCTCAGGACCAGGACCCAGCCTGCCGTGATGGGTACTCTCCTGTTAATTCAGTACCAGCTTCTGTTTTATTTGATTCGGGAGCATCGCATTCATTCAATGTCCGAAGAATTTGCCTACAAACACGACATTAAATGTGAGGTCATGAACACTGCAATAGTAATACACAACCCCGCCGGGTCAATGTCCAAACCTCCATGGGTAGCAACGACGGCACGTTGAAATTGAAGGGCTGGAGCTTCACGCCTCCCCTTATAACTAAGTCTTTGTAGTATCGACCTCATTCTCGAATGGAATTGGTTGAAAAAGGCAACTGCTCTATAGTTTGCGCCACGAAGAATCGTCATCTTCTACACCCTTCTGATGAAATAATTAAGCGGATATCCCATCGCCGTCGTCCCCGTCGACCACCCCGACCCCCGCTGCCCCGTCCCTACGGATCCCGGTGAGGCCTCGGGCCTCTCCCCCCCTCTCTGCTCGCGCACGCGCCCGCGCGCACCGCAGCCTCGCCGCGCTCTGCCGCACGCGCGCGCGCGCCGCCCACTGCCCTCGCTCGCGCGCCCGCGTCGCTCCTCGCCGCCAACCGCCCGCTCCGGCCCCCCCCGCTTCGCCTCCGCGCGACCGCCGCCCGCTGCCGCTCCAGCCACCGCGCCGCCGCCCCGCCTCCGGCCCTGCCGTGGCCTCGCCGGCGCCCGCGCCCGCCGACCGCCCGTGCGTCCCCTTTTGGGCACCGGACATGTCCGGTCCCGAAAGGGGCACGCCCCGGACGTGTCCGCCCCTGGGCCACTGCCCAGTGGGGCCCGAACCCCTGTGACGCTGACGAATGGGGCCCACGGCCCAGAAACAGTTTTAAGAAAATAGAAATAAAAATAAATAATTAAAATAATTAATTAATTAATTAATTAGTTAATTAATCCTGATTAGGTTAATCTAATTAACTAATTATTGTTAATTAAACAGTAATCAGTAATTAACTTAATTAATTGCTGACGTCAGCATGATGTCATGCTGACGTCATCAATCACTGTTTCGGATAATGTTGAATTAAATAATTAATTAAAATTTCAGAAATTAATAAAAACTTTAGAAAATCATATCTTTTAAACCGTAACTCCGATGAAAATACTTTGTACATGAAACTTGCTCAGAACGACGATACGAACCCGGATACGCCCTCGGTATCTCCGTCAGACGCCCGCAGCTATGAGAACGTTGAACAATTAGACCGATTTCGATAAATGAATAGTGTCCAACCCTAATTAAATAAATCCGAATAAATTCGTAAATTAACTAAATCGCTTAGTTAGGCTGTATATCACCCCGGCATATCATTTAGACATGTCATGCATCCCTGTTGCGTTATTGCCGTGTGTTTACTGTTTCTCCCCCCTCTTCTCTTCGGTAGATTACGAGACCGACGCAGCTGCTGGTGCCCCGACCGACTACGTTGTTGACGACCCCTACTTGCCAGAGCAACCAGGCAAGCCCCCCCCTTGATCACCAGATATCGCCTATTCTCCTCTATACTGCTTGCATTAGAGTAGTGTAGCATGTTACTGCTTTCGGTTAATCCTATTCTGCTGCATAGCCTGTCATTGTTGCTACTGCTGTTGATACCTTACCTGCAATCCTAAATGCCTAGTGTAGGATGCTAGTTTATCATCATTGGCCCTGCATTCTTGTCAGTCTGCCTTGCTATACTATCGGGCCGTGATCACTCGGGAGGTGATCACGGGTTATACTATACATATATACATACTATACAAATGGTGACTAAAGTCGGGTCGGCTCGAAGAGTACCCGCGAGTGATTCACGGATTGGGGGCTGAAAGGACCTTTGTCCCAACGGCCCTTTGAGTGGATCTTTGTGGCGGAGCGACAGGGCAGGTTGAGACCACCTAGGAGACAGGTGGGCCAGGCCCTGGTCGGCGTTCGCGTTTACTTCATAATAACACGTTTAACGAGATTGGATATTTGATCTGAGTCTGGCCACTGGCCTATACGCACTAACCAACTACGCGGGAGTAGTTATGGGTATCCCAGCGTCGTGGTATCAGCTGAAGCCTTCTTGACGTCAGCGACCGAGCGGCGCGCGCCGTGTTGGACCGCGCTAACGTAACCGCCGTGATCGTGTGGGTTGCTAGGTCTGCTCGCGGCCGCGTACGCAACGTGCAGGAGCGCACTGGGCGATGGGCCCAGACCCCAGAGTGCCTAGGATTAGTCCGGCGTGCTGACCTCTCTGTTGAGCCTAGGTGGGGCTGCGACGTGTGGATCTTCCGAGGCCGGGCATGACCCAGGAAAGTGTGTCCGGCCAAAAGGGATCGAGCGTGTTGGGGAATATGTGGTGCACCCCTGCAGGGAAGTTTATCTATTCGAATAGCCGTGTCCCTCGGTAAAAGGACGACCCGGAGTTGTATTCCGACCTCATGACAACTAGAAATGGATACTTAATAAAACACACCCTTACAAGTGACAGATATAACCCGGTGGTCGCTCTCTCGCATGGTGGCGACGAGAGGACCGACGGGTAGGATTATGCTTTACGTTGTTGTTTGGTTAACTTCCAACTACTCTCTTCTATTGCTTCAAGATGGAGGCTGCCAGAAGCGTAGTCTTCGACAGGACTAGCTATCCCCCTCTTATTCTGGCATTCTGCAGTTCAGTCCACCGATATTGCCTCTTTACACATATACCATGCATATGTAGTATAGATCCTTGCTTGCGTGTACTTTGGATGAGTACTCACGGTTGCTTTCCCCCTTCTTTCCCCCTTCCCCTTCTTGCTGGTTGTCGCAACCAGATGCTGGAGCCCAGGAGCCAGACGCCACCTACGACGACTACTACCACCAGGACGGAGCCTACTACTACGTCCAGGACGCCGACGACCAGGAGTAGTTAAGAGGATCCCAGGCAGGAGGCCCTGCGCCTGTTCGATCTGTTGTATCCCTGTTTGTGCTAGCCATCTTATGGCACCTTGTTTAACCTATGTCTGTACTCAGATATTGTTGCTTCCGCTGACTCGTCTATGATCGAGCATTTGTATTCGAGCCCTCGTGGCCCCTGGCTTGTATTATGATGCTTGTATGACTTATTTATGTTTTAGAGTTGTGTTGTGATATCTTCCCGTGAGTCCCTGATCTTGATCGTACACGTTTGCGTGCATGATTAGTGTACGATCGAGCCGGGGGCGCCACAGTCATCATAGTTTCCCTCAAGATTATTACTATCTTTCTCAGCGATAACCTCCCCAGATTAAGACATGATGGCAAAGCAAGCAATCTAGCACACGAGCAAACAAAAACCAAACGAAAAGACGAACGAAAGAAGGGCGAATAAAAAGGCAAATATTTTTGTGTTTTTTTGAAAACGTTTTAGAAGTTGGGGGGGGGGGGAGGAAAACGAGAGGCAAATGGGAAATAATATAATGCAAGAGATGAGAGTTTATGATGGGTACTTGGTAGGCTTGATGTAGAACCTCCCCGGCAATGGCGCCAGAAATTCTTCCTGCTACTTCTTGAGCTTTCGTTGGTTTTTCCCTTGAAGAGGAAAGGGTGTTGCAGCAAAGTAGAGATAAGTATTTCCCTCACATCGTATATGCCTCTTAGGCTTCTATATTGATTATTGTTTAATGTCTTCAACGGTGACAATGATGCCAACATTCATTTCATTGAGCCAGAGGTCGGCCCCTAAGCACACATCTCACACCAGCTAGTCCAGGGTGGTGGTTAGGGTTTGGTGCCAGGGTCATTGCCGGGTGCGTGGATGTTGTTCCTTCGGAATTGGCTGGCCTACCTCGTGGGTATCCCTCTGCTACTTCTTGAGCTTGCGTTGGTTTTTCCCTTGAAGAGGAAAGGGTGATGCAGCAAAGTAGAGATAAGTATTTCCCTCAGTTTGAGAACCAAGGTATCAATCCAGTAGGAGGTACAAGCAAGTCTCCAATCTATGCACCTGCACAAACAATCAAACACTTGCACCCAATGCGATAAAGGGGTTGTCAATCCCTTCACGGTCACTTGCAAGGATGAGATCTGATAGAGATAGATATAAAAGATTACTAAAACGTAAAACAAAATAAAAGAAAATAAATTGCAGCAAGGTATTTTTGGGTTTTTTGGTTTATAGATCTGAAAATATATGATGGAAAATAGACCCGGGGGCCATAGGTTTCACTAGAGGCTTCTCTCTTGAAGAAAGCATATGGTGGGTAAACAAATTACTGTTGAGAAATTGATAGAAAAGCGCAAAGTTATGACGATATCTAAGGCAATGATCATGAATATAGGCATCACGTCCGTGACAAGTAGACCGACTCCTGCCTGCATCTACTACTATTACTCCACACATCGACCGTTATCCAGCATGCATCTAGAGTACTAAGTTCATAAGAACGGAGTAACGCCTTAAGTAAGATGGCATGATGTAGAGGGATAAACTCAAGCAATATGATGAAAACCCCATCTTTTTATCCTTGATGGCAACAATACAATACGTGCCTCGCTACCCCTACTTTGTCACTGGGTGAGGACACCGCAAGATTGAACCCAAAACTAAGAACCTCTCCCATTGCAAGAAAAACCAATCTACTTGGCCAAACCAAACCGATAGTTCGAAGAGAAATACAAAGATATCTTAATCATGCATAAAAGAGTTCAGAGAAGACTCAAATAATATTCATAGATAAGCTGATCATAAATCCACAATTCATCGATCTCAACAAACACACCGCCAAAAGGTATTACATCGAATAGATCTCCAAGAACATCGAGGAGAACATTGTATTGAAGATCAAAGAGAGAGAAGAAGCCATCTAGCTACTAGCTATGGACCCGTAGGTCTGTGGTAAACTACTCACACATCATTGGAAGGGCAATAGGGTTGATGTAGAAGCCCTCCGTGATCGAATCCCCTTCCGGCAAATCGCCGGAAAAGGCCCCAAGATGGGATCTCACGGGAACAGAAGGTTACGGCGGTGGAAAAGTATTTTGGTGGACACTTCTGGTGGTTTGAGAATATTTGGGAATTTATAGCACAAGAATTAGGGTTAGGAGACCCCCGAGGGGCCCACAAGCCCTCAGGGCGTGCCCCCCAGGGGCGTGCCTGGCAAGCTTGTGGCCTCCTCGTCCATCTCCTGCCTTCCTCTCCAAGCTCCGTGGATGTCTTCTGGTCCAAGAAAAATTATCGTAAAGTTTTATTCTGTTTGGACTCCGTTTGATATTCCTTTTCTGTAAAACTCAAAAACAAGAAAAAATAGAAACTGGCACTGGGCTCTGGGTTAATAAGTTAGTCCAAAAAATAATATAAAATAACATATTAATGCATATAAAACATCCAAAACAGATAATATAATAGCATGGAACAATAAAAAATTATAGATACATTGGAGACGTATCAAGCATCCCCAAGCTTAATTCCTGCTCGTCCTCGAGTAGGTAAATGATAAAAATAGAATTTTTAATGTGGAATGCTACCTAACATATTTATCAATGTAATCTTCTTTATTGTGGCATGAATATTCAGATCCATAAGATTCAAAACAAAAGTTTAATATTGACATAAAAACAATAATACTTCAAGCATACTAACAAAGCAATCATGTCTTCTCAAAATAACATGGCCAAAGAAAGTTATCCCTACAAAATCATATAGTCTGGCTATGCTCCATCTTCATCACACAAAGTATTTCATCATGCACAACCCCGATGACAAGCCAAGCAATTGCTTCATACTTTTGGTGTTCTCAAACCTTTTCAACTTTCACGCAATACATGAGCGTGAGCCATGGATATAGCACTATGGGTGGAATAGAATATGATGGTTGTGGAGAAGACAAAAGGAGGGAGAAAGTCTCACATCAACTAGGCAAATTAATAGGCTATGGAGATGGCCATCAATTGATATCGATGCAAGTGAGTAGGGATTGCCATGCAACGGATGCACTAGAGCTATAAGTGTATGAAAGCTAAAAAAGAAACTAAGTGGGTGTGCATCCAACTCGCTTGCTCACAAAGACCTAGGGCAATTTGAGGAAGCCCATCATTGGAATATACAAGCCAAGTTCTATAATGAAAAATTCCCACTAGTATATGGAAATGACAAAATAGGAGACTCTCTATCATGAAGATCATGGTGCTACTTTGAAGCACAAGTGTGGAAAAAGGATAGTAACATTGTCCCTTCTCTCTTTTTCTCTCATTTTTTTCTCTTTTTTTCTTTTCTTCTTCTTTTTTCTTCTTATTTTTCGTCCGGAGCCTCATCCCGACTTGTGGGGAAATCATAGCCTCCATCATCCTTTCCTCACATGGGACAATACTCTAATAATGATGATCATCACACTTTTATTTACTTACAACTCGATTCTAGAACAAGATATGACTCTATATGAATGCCTCCGACGGTGTACCGGGATGTTCTATGATCAAGAGTGATATGTATAAAAAAATATGAACGGTGGCTTTGCCACAAATACTATGCCAACTACATGATCATGCAAAGCAATATGACAATCATGGTGAGTGTCATAATAAACGGAACGATGGAAATTGCATGGCAATATATCTCGGAATGGCTATGGAAATGCCATAATAGGTAGGTATGGTGGCTGTTTTGGGGAAGGGTAAATGGTGGGTTTAATGCATCGGTGAAAGTTGCGCGGTACTAGAGAAGCTAGCAATGGTGGAAGGGTGAGAGTGGGTATAATCCATGGACTCAACATTAGTCATAAAGAACTCACATACTTATTGCAAAAATTTATTAGCTATCGAAACAAAGTACTACACGCATGCTCCTAGGGGGATAGATTAGTAGGAAAAGACCATCGCTCGTCCCCGACCGCCACTCATAAGGAAGACAATCAAAAAATAAATCATGCTCCGACTTCATCACATAACGGTTCACCATACGTGCATGCTATGGGAACACAAACTTGAACACAAGTATTTCTACCAATCCACAATTACTCACTACCATGACTCTAATATCACCATCTTTATTTCTCAAAACAAATGCAATTGATAGAAAAGCGCAAAGTTTTGACGATATCTAAGGCAATGATCATGAATATAGGCATCACGTCCGTGACAAGTAGACCGACTCCTGCCTGCATCTACTACTATTACTCCACACATCGACCGCTATCCAGCATGCATCTAGAGCATTAAGTTCATAAGAATGGAGTAACGCCTTAAGTAAGATGACATGATGTAGAGGGATAAACTCAAGCAATATGATGAAAACCCCATCTTTTTATCCTTGATGGCAACAATACAATACGTGCCTCGCTACCCCTACTTTGTCACTGGGTGAGGACACCACAAGATTGAACCCAAAACTAAGCACCTCTCCCATTGCAAGAAAAACCAATCTAGTTGGCCAAACCAAACCGATAGTTCGAAGAGAATTACAAAGATATCATAATCATGCATGAAAGAGTTCAGAGAAGACTCAAATAATATTCATAGATAAGCTGATCATAAATCCACAATTCATCGATCTCAACAAACACACCGCAAAAACGTATTTCTTCGAATAGATCTCCAAGAACATCGAGGAAAACATTGGATTGAAGATCAAAGAGAGAGAAGAAGCCATCTAGCTACTAGCTATGGACCCGCAGGTCTGTGGTAAACTACTCACACATCATCGGAAGGGCAATAGGGTTGATGTAGAAGCCCTCCGTGATCGAATCCCCCTCCGGCAGATCGCCGGAAAAGGTCCCAAGATGGGATCTCACGGGAACAGAAGGTTACGATGGCGTAAAAGTATTTTGGTGCACGCTTCTGGTGGTTTGGAAATATTTGGGAATTTATAGCGCAAGAATTAGGGTTAGGAGACCCCCGAGGGGCCCACAAGCCCTCAAGGCGCCCCCAGGGGCGCGCCTGGCAGGCTTGTGGCCTCCTCGGCCATCTCCTGCCTTCCTCTCCAAGCTCCGTGGATGTCTTCTGGTCCAAAAAAAAATCATCATAAAGTTTTATTCCGTTTGGACTCCGTTTGATATTCCTTTTCTGTAAAACTCAAAAACAAGGAAAAAACAGAAACTGGCACTGGGCTCTGGGTTAATAAGTTAGTCCCAAAAATAATATAAAATAGCATATTAATGCATATAAAACATCCAAAATAGATAATATAATAGCATGGAACAATCAAAAATTATAGATACATTGGAGACGTATCACCATCTCAGGTGCTCTTCTTCGCCATCCACTCGATGTACCACATGCCGTGAATTTAGCAATCTTTCTATATTTTTAGGAGTCTTGACTTGTTATTTTCTTCGCAAATGGATGATTTGTTTATGCGTGTTTGATAATCTTCTTTGAAACGTACGACTGACTGCTTATTATATTGGATTATACATGTTTGATTCTCTACTTTGAACTATACGAGTGCCTGCTTATTAGCCCTGGAAAATGAATGGCTTCGATGGGTGCATGTGTGATCAAGGGATAGCTAAAAAATGTTCATCTGCATTGATTTATTTTTAGTTGAGGATGAAGGAGCAAAATGCTCATAATATTTGTATAAGGATAAGTTGTTTTTGTCGTCACATGCTCATTCAGCATCAGATGGTCTATTTTAGCATTGCTGGTTCATATTGTTCAAGGACGTGTATATTTTGTTAGTACTGATATATCCTTAAGCATCCTATCTGATTAAGGATGTGTTTCTCTTGGTACTGCATGTCCATACTAATTGAGCTTTCTTGGCAGGCGAAGACTCCTCTCGCGCCCTGGACTTTAATTTAGGTAGACTAGAAGGGTTACCCTTATGATGACTCCGGTCATGCCCATCCAGAAACAAGATCCGTGGGAGCCCCCGGACACTCTCAGAGTTTAGCAACATCCGGCCGTCCGTTGCATTTGCTTGATGCGTTTTCGACCGTCGGATCTCGCGCGTGGACAATCTGGGCTGCCAGATCAAAAATGGTGCTGTAGCAATGAATAGTTACCTCTCGTTTGTGCCGCTGCGTGTAATTCCAGTGCCCCGCCGAGGGCGCTGTAGCTGGCCGGTCGGAAGCCATTCTTTTTAGGGCGATGATGATTAACCGTGGCTGAAATAGGTGTGCCTTTGAGCAATCGAGGCACCTGTGGGTTTCAAGTTGGATCCTCCCTCTTGTCTCTAGAATCCTTTTTGATCTTGTGATACCTATTGTTCTATCCTTGGATGGTCATTCTTGTTGAGTGATAACCAGGGAAGCTCCACTATATCAACACATTGATATGGTGATAAGAGACGACGGGGGTAGGTTATATGATCGAGGAAAAGGGAATCTGAGCCCAAGATGCAATGAACACTGTACCCTTTTTATTTGTATTTAAAGGTGTTGCTTATTTATGCTCCTCTGTTTATAGCCATCTTATGTGGTTTACATGTGGATGCTCTGGTCCTATAGCTATGCTCCTGGATTTGCTAAATTGATCAGTGACATTCATGCTAGGGCGATGATGATTAACCGTGGCTGAAATAAGTGTGCCTTTGAGCAATCGAGGCACCCGTGGGTATCAAGTTGGATCCTCCCTCTTGTCTCTAGAATCATTTTTGATCCTGTGATACTTATTGTTCTGTCCTTGGATGGTCATTCTTGTTGAGTGATAACCAGGGCAGCTCCACTGTATAAACAGATTGATCTGGTGATAAGAGATGACGGGGGTAGGTTATATGATTGAGGAAAGGTGAATCTGAGCCCACTACGCAATGGACCCTGAACCCTTTTTATTTGATTTAAAGGTGCTGCTTATTTATGCTCCGGTGTTTATAGTCGTCTTATGTACAAATTTCTTCTCTCTCATACCTTTATTGCATATAAGTTGTTCTTGATCTTTTATTGCTTGTTGTTGGTCCTTGATTTAATCTAGTTAAGAGTAAGTTGGTCCTTCATTTAATCTGGTTAAGAGTAAGAGTAAGTTGCATATAAGTTGTTCTTGATCTTTAATTGTTATACTTGATTTAATCTTTTATTGTTTGTTGTTGGTCCTTTTTATTATCCTTGCGTGACACGGCTCTACAACCCGCTGAAAAGGTCTAGACTACTTCGGTTTCTTGCCTAATTAGAAATAACTCTCCATTTTGGTTTCATCGATTTTTTGGACAACGGCCCTTACTGTTGTTGTATGGCAAGGTTGTCTTAACAAAATGTTCTATCTATAGTTCATTTGGTATCATTGGAATAAGATGATAATGTCCAGAAGAAGGATGTTAATGTAGCGCAGCCAACCACTAGTAGAAAACTGACCCTTCATCCGGAGCACTAGTTCCGGCTGGGTTTGGGCCCGGGACTAATGTGAGCATTAGTCCCGGTTCCAACGGCTAGGAGTGGACGGGGGCACGGCCAGGATTAGTCCCGGTTCAAATGGGACCTCTAGCCCCGGTTGGTGATACCAACCGGGACTAAAGGGGTTGGGGCAGGCTGGGGCCCCTGCGAGCCCCTTTAGTCCCGGTTGGTTTCACCCACAGGGGCTAAAGATAGACCTTTAGTCCCGGTTGGTATGACCAACCGGGACTAAACTCTTCCCTATATAAAGCTGCTTCGTCTAGTCCGAGTCCAAGCTTTCTCTCCTCTCTGTTTCCTTCCCCAAGCTCGAGTTCATATCCTCCATTTTTGCCAAGATTTGTCAAGATTGGAGGCACCCCATCTATCAAAGGGTTCTAAAAGGTTAGCAACTTCATCCTTTCATCTCTCATTGCTAATTTAGCTCGTTTCATGCTCTATAAGTATAGTGATTTGTGGGTTTTAGTTTGGGAGTAATTATGTGGGAGTTTATTTGATTTGTATGCAATTTGAGCTCAAATTAACTTCTTAGTTTGCATATGTGTAGGTGTGGTTTACTTAGTGCCTTCCCGTCCCCGTCCTCACCGCCATCGATTGCCCGCGCTGTCCCGTCGCCGGCACCACCTTGGTGAGCCTCTTATTCTTATCCTTTTTGTAAAAAAAATCTTATTTATATGATTTAGATAGTTACTTGTATAATTTTCTTACTTGTATGATTGTTTGTTATATATAGTGCCATGGTTTTGATATCCATCCCCGTCGGTCCTCGTCCGGTTTATGATTCAGATGTGGTATATTATCTTTTATAACTATTTGTTTCATTTCGTGTTTATGACAATTATGCCCATCAAGTTGACATAGATATTTTTATCTAGGAGGTATGTGAACCGGAAATTGCAACCAACCCTCTTGTTGAGAAGTTAAATTTAGTTTAAAAAGAAAACGGTTATTTGAAAGAAAAAATGAAAAGAATTGAAGAAGAGAAGATGAAATTGGAGTTGTATGTTGCCGATGTCGTCGATGATCACAAGATCAAGATGGATGCAATGCGCTTGAAGATTAGAAAAGATTAGAAAATATGCCATTAATAAAGAGGCTCGATATCATTATGCTGTTGGAGCAATTATTACCTAAGTTGTGATTTTGATCGCATTTGTTGTTGCATTTAAATGCTTTAGATAGTTGTATGTTGTTTTATGAGAAGTATGTATGAACTTTATGTATATTTTTTTTGCAGTAATAACATTTGGTCACTACTCTACTTTGGTTTTAATGTGATGAACTTGTATTAATTTGGTCACTTCGATGTTGTGTAATGAAGATGAACCGGCAATGTATGTACGATGACCGACGCTCTCCCGAGTTCATTAATGGCGTGCGTAATTTTATGCGTGTGGCTGAGGCAAACAAGCGGAATCATTTTATGTGTTGTCCATGTGGTGTCTGTAAGAATACTAAGGATTACTCTACCTAAAAAATCCTTCACAGCCACCTGCTTCAGTCTTGTTTCATGTCCGGCTATAACTGTTGGACCAAGCATGGAGAAAGAGGGGTTATAATGGAAGACAATGAAGAAGAAGAGCATGATGACAACTATCCTAGGTTCCCTGAATTCGATGGTACTATGATAACCCACAAGTATAGGGGATCACAACAGTTTTCGAGGGTAGAGGATTCAACCCAAATTTATTGATTCGACACAAGGGGAGCCAAAGAATATTTGCAAGTATTAGCAGTTGAGTTATCAATTCAACCACACCTGGAGATTAATTATCTGTGGCAAAGTGATCAGTAGCAAAGTAATACGATAGTTTTGATAGTAGTAGCAACAGCAATAGTAATAGTAACAGTGATAGCAATGATTTTGTAGCAAGTGAGAGAAATTTGTAGGCATTGGATCGGTGAATTCGTTGGATGATATTCATCATATAACAGTCATAACCTAGGGCGATACGGCACTAGCTCCAGTTCATAAATATAATGTAGGCATGTATTCCGTAAATAGTCATACGTGCTTATGGAAAGAACTTGCATGACATCTTTTGTCCTACCCTCCCGTGGCAGCGGGGTCCATATGGAAACTAAGGGATATTAAGGCCTCCTTTTAATAGAGAACCGGAATAAAGCATTAACACATAATGAATACATGATCTCCTCAAACTACGGTCATCACCGGGAAGTGTCCCGACTTCTGTCACTCCGGGGTTGCCGAATCATAACACGTAGTAGGTGACTATAACTTGCAAGATCGGATCTAGAACATAGATATAATGGTGATAACATAAACGGTTCAGATCTGAAATCATGACACCCGGGCCCAAAGTGACAAGCATTAAGCATGGCAAAGTCATAGCAACATCAATCACAGAACATAATGGATACTAGGGATCAAGCCCTAACAAAACTAACTCGATTACATGATGAATCTCATCCAACTCCTCACCGACTAGCGAGCCTACGAAGGAATTACTCACTCCCGGTGGGGAGCATCATGGAATTGGCGATGGAGAAGGGTTGGTGATGATGAAGATCGAAGATCCCCCTCTCTGGAGCCCCAAACGGACTCCAGATCTGGCCTCCCGATAAAGAACAGGAGGTGGCGGCAGCTCCGTCTCGCGAAACGCGATAATTCTTTCTCCCTGATTTTTTTCTCCGAAAATGTGAATTTATAGTGTCAGGGTTGAGGTCTGCGGGGCCACCAGGTGGGGACAACCCACCTAGGCGCGCCAGGAGGGGGGGGGGCGCCCTGGTGGGTTGTGCCCACCCAGGTGCCCCCCTCCAGTGGTTCTTGGCTCCAAAAATTCTCTTTTATTGTATAAAAAATCCTCGCAAAGTTTCGTCCCAATCCGAGAACTTTTATTTCTGCACAAAAAATAACACCATGGTAGTTCTTGTCGGAGTAATGGACCACAGGTACCCCGAAGACGGCGAAACAACATTTCAAGACATCGGGGCTAGCAACGCCCCTCAGTCCGACTGCTCCGGCCGCTCCCGACGGCCCCCTATCCGACTGCCCCGGCCGGCTCGCCGCCCGGCTGACCGGCCGGCTCCCCGCCCGGCTGCGCCAACCAGCCGGCTGCCCGGAGTAAACCGCGACATCACATCCGACGCGACACCGACGAGACGGCTGTACCCGACACTATTGGCGAATAGTGGAGCACTGTACACGTGTCACCTCATGTCATCATGTATAGTGTCACTTGTCCCTGGGCACTATTTATGAAGTGACCCAGGGGACAAGCATGACACCCCCACCATGCCCACCACCTAGCTTACATGCTAAGCTAGCCACACTATATAAGCTAGCTCACATCCATCCATCCTCAGGGGCTTACACTCACGCATGGACACACATGCTCTCACGGGCATGCATGCCACGAGACTAGCCGACCACAAGGCATTCAGGCCACGCATATTTAGGAGGTCAGATGCCCTTGGCACTGATCTCGGATACAGCTCCAGGAGCACTTTGTACTGCCAAATGTACACTCCACATATATATCCAGACATGCAGTTGTAGGGGTATTATCTCTCCGGAGAGCCCCGAATCTGGGTAAACCACCGCGTGCTACTCGCATACCCGTCCCGGATATTCCACGACAGTCTTGCCCTCACCTCAAGCCACCCTGTGGCATCTGTCAACTCGCGGCACCCCCTGCCGACTGACGCGAGAATACCCCGACAGTTGGCGCCCACCGTGGGGCAAGTTGCTGCTGGAACCGCGATCCGGGCGGGACCTTTTTCGTCATCATCGCCGCGACGCCGCTATCGTCTCGCCGGTAGCACTGGGGGCTCGACATCAACACGCCCCTAGCGCGGCCGCTCGGGGCGGCGCGCCCTCGTCATCGGCCTCGCCCTTTTCGTCATCACCACCGCAACGCCACTGCCGTCTCTCCGGCGGCGCTCGGGGGCTCGACTTCAGCACGTCCCCGACGCGCCCGTCGGGGCGGCACGTCCTCGTCCTCTGCCTTCCGACCGCATCGACGTGCGCCATCCGTGCCGTCCGCACACCCATTCACACGCTCGTTTCCACGCCCTCGCAGATGCTCTGTTCGTCCCAGACAAAAGCCATACACTCGTCATACACATCCCAGATATTGCCCATAAAATGGCCATATAATGGTCGGACACTACTCGGATACTACCCATACATTAGCCAGTTAATGGCCGTAAAGCAAAACCATACGAGCTCGGCTCCATTCGCGGCCGATGCTCATCGTCCTGCGCCAGCCGCCTCGCTCCACCCGCGCGCCTTGGCCCTGCCCGTGCGCGTAGTGCCTGCTGCTCAAGCTGCTCTGCCCTCGCCTGCTGCTGCTGCCGTTCCTCCGCTGCCGCCATCGCTACTTCCTACAGCCTCCGAACGCGCTCAGCCCCGGCTCCGCCCCGGCCCTCCACCGCAGCGAGCTCCTCCCGCGCCTGGCCTTCCCGCCCACGCCGGCTCCCGCATCGGTCTCGCGCCCGCCGCCGCTTCCCCACTTCCGCCCCGCGCCAGTCGCGCGTTCGCGCCGGCTCGGCAGTGCCCGGTTCGCCGCGCGCCCGGCTGCGTCGCCCTGGCCTCCCGCCAGCGGCTCCAACCGGCTGCTCCGCCTCCACCCGCTCGCACTAGCCGCATCCGAATCCGCCGGCTGCCGCTTCGCTTAGCGCCGGCTCTGCCCCGTGCTGGCTGTACCGCGTCCGCGCACACTGGTTTCCCCCGCGCCGCCTTCGCGTCCTGCCTCGCCCATCGGTCGCCTCGCCGCGCTTCCCGCGCCGCTGCAGAGTCCCGCGGCCGGGTGCCCCTCGCCGGCTTGCCACGGCCGGCCGCTGCCGCGCCCTCCGTCGGCTCCGGCTCGCGCCTCAACCCGGCCGGCTGGCTCCGCCTCTGACAGCGGCCGGGTTCTCCGCCCCCGTGCCGACTTCTCCACGCGCGCCGACTGCGCCTCGCCTCCGCTCCAGTCCGGCTCCTCCCGCGTCACCACGCCGGGTCCGGCTCCTGCGTCGCCCGCCTCCACGCCAGCGCCCGCGCCGCCCTGCCGGCTTCTCGAGGTCGTGGTGCGTCACCCGCATTGCCAACTCGCGCCTCCCCGAGCCCGGCCGCGTCCGGCCCCTCGTCGGCTTCCCGGCACCGTCCCGCGCCTAGCCAGCTCCGGCTTCCTCCGCCTCCCGGCGCCCGCCCCAGGCCGGCTGCTCGTGCAGAAGCAGAGGGACCGGCTGCCCATCCGGCCGAAAGAAAGTAAGAAAAGTCAGTGGCCGGGTGCTAAAAAAAGGGGGGTTTGCGTCCGGCTGCCAGCAGCCGGCCGAAGAGAAAAAGATGAAAAAACGCAGTTGTGCCCCGCGTCGCTGCCCGGCTGTCCGTCTGCCATGCCTGCCTCATCGGTCGCCCATCTGTTTCAACTCCCGGTCGGCTGGAGGGTCCGTCCGGCTCCCCGTCCGCCTGCTTCGCCACTCGGACGGCCAGCCGCGACCCGCCCGCTGTGCCGCTCCGCCTGCAGCCCTGCCTACCCGTTTCAGCGCTCGGTCGGCTGTGCCAAGCCGACCCGACCGCCTCGAGGCATCGCCAGCTGTGCCAAGCCGGCTCGGCTGCGTCCCGCTTCGCCGTCTGGCAGGTCGGGCCTGACCGGCCAGGCCCCCCTTCGAGCACCCGGAGGCTTGAAGGCTACACCCAGCGGGTGCGCCGGCGCGCTCCGCGAGCGCTAAGCCGCGCCAGCTGTCTTCATCAACCCCCACCTCGTCTACGTTAAAACAATGTGAGCTCCTCACCCGCATATTTTTGCACCACGCAAACACGGATAACCCAGGGCTATCTCCGCAGTTTATTACAGTTGCACCATTGTTCGCCCCAGCGCCAGCCTGAGTTGGCCCGGAGGCTGTCCGCTTTGCCTGAGACGTTCGTTCCCACAGACGGCTTAGTAGCATGCACGGTACCAAAGGCTCACTCTTCGTCTCAGCTACAGACCGCAGCGCGGCTGTCCGGCTAGCAAGAGCAAACGCTGGAGGCCACCAACAAGAAAAACGTCCGGGGAGAAAAACGGTTCGGGCGACCCGGCCGTTTGCTTTATGAGTATCTGCTCAGTTAAATCCGCTCCCAGAGTCTGAGTACTGTAAAACCACTCTGTGGCCCACTCTCAGCCACAGACCGCAGCGCGGCTGTCCGGCTAGCGAGAGCACAAGCCAAAGAGCGGACGGGACATGAAAAAGATTGAAGGGGGCTCGGACGCAACCGAGTCGGCACCTTCCGCATAAAACTTGCACCGCTAAAAGCAAACATTTGATATATATGTGCGGACTAATCTTGTCTTTTGCACGATCACCATCGAGGGGAACCCCCTCCTCGCCCGGAGACTCGGAGGCTGGTTGCGGGCCCGACGCCGGCTACAACCGGCATCCCACCGACTGCTTCATCTGCAGCAAAAACCCTCCGCCCGACTCTTCGAGTCGCCCGGAGGCTCGAAGGCTACACCCAGCGGGTGCGCTGGCGCGCCCCCACTGGAAGCAAGCCGCGCCGACTGCAGCCCGCAGCCGGCTGTCATCGACGACATCAGTCGGCGGACTCCGTGTCTGCACCCGACAGCTTCAGTCGGCGGGCCCCGCGTCCACGCCCGACAGCATCAGTCGGCGGACACCGCGTCCGCGCCCGACAGCATCAGTCGGCGGACACCGCGTCCGCGCCCGACAGCATCAGCCGGCGGACTCCGTGTCCGCGCCCGGCAGGGCCCCACGCCCACTAGCCGGCGGACTCCGTGTCCGCGCCCGGCACCCTCGACATCGCCGTCGGTTTCATCATCAACAACAAGACCCTCCGCCCAACTTTTCCAAGTTGCCCGGAGGCTCGGAGGCTACGCCCAGCGGGTGCACTTGCGTGCCCCCGCTCGGAACATGCCGCGCCTATTGCACGCCCGCCGCCGGCTGCAACCGGCCCCTCGACGCCATCGTCTGCACCAACAACCGCGAAAAGCCTCCGCCCAACTTTTCCAAAGTTGCCCGAAGGCTCGGAGGCTACACCCAACGGGTGCGCTCGAGTGCCCCCGCCGGAAGCAAGCCGCACCGGCTGCGGCCCGCAGTCGGCCGTCATCAGCATCTTCTACATCAACGCCCGCTAAAAAACCTCCGCCCAACTTTGCCAAGTTGCCCGGAGGCTCGAAGGCTACTATCGGAGTAATGGACCACAGGCACCCCGAAGACGGCGAAACAACATTTCAAGACATCGTGGCTAGCAACGCCCCTCTGTCCGACTGCTCCGGCCGCTCCCGACGGCCCCCTATCCGACTGACCCGGCCAGCTCGCCGCCTGGCTGCGCCAACCAGCCGGCTGCCCGGAGTCAACCGCGACATCACATCCGACGCGACACCGACGAGACGGCTGTACCCGACACTATTGGCGAATAGTGGAGCACTGTACACGTGTCACCTCATGTCATCATGTATAGTGTCACTTGTCCCTGGGCACTATTTATGAAGTGACCCAGGGGACAAGCATGACACCCCCACCATGCCCACCACCTAGCTTACATGCTAAGCTAGCCACACTATATAAGCTAGCTCACATCCATCCATCCTCAGGGGCTCACACTCACGCATGGACACACATGCTCTCATGGGCATGCATGCCACGAGACTAGCCGGCCACAAGGCATTCAGGCCACGCATATTTAGGAGGTCAGATGCCCTTGGCACTGATCTCGGATACAGCTCCAGGAGCACTTTGTACTGCCAGATGTACACTCCACATATATATCCAGACATGCAGGAGTAGGGGTATTATCTCTCCGGAGAGCCCCGAACCTGGGTAAACCACTGCGTGCTACTCGCATACCCGTCCCGGATATTCCACGGCAGTCTTGCCCTCACCTCAAGCCACCCTGTGGCATCTGTCAACTCGCGGCACCCCCTGCCGACTGACGCAAGAATACCCCAACAGTTCTGCTGAAAACAGCGTCAGTCTGGGTTAGTTTCATTCAAATCATGCAAATTAGAGTCCAAAACAAGAGGAAAAGCGTTAGGAAAAGTAGATACAACGGAGACGTATCAACTCCCCCAAGCTTAAACCTTTGCTTTTTCTCAAGCAATTCAGTTGATAAACTGAAAGTGGAAAAGAAAAACTTTTACGAACTCTTTTGCTCTTGTTTACATAAATAAGCTTAAGTAGCACCCATGTTTTCAGCCAAGATCATGACTAACCATGTCGACAATAACTCTTAAAAATTATATTAACTCATGACAACTAGCGACCAATAATAAGATATCTCAAATGACAACACTTTGTCAAAGCAACCATGATATAATATGACAATAGTGGTATCTAGCTAGCCCTTTCTGAGACCGCAAAACATAAATGCAGAGCACCCCCAAAGTTCAAGCAGCGACTAAACATTATAATTCATGGTAGAAAAGATCCATTCATGATGCACCCAACATTAGCTACACACAATGCATGAGGATGACAATAGTGCTCTTAGGATCTGGTGCTTATTTGAGAAGGTGATGACACAACATAAAAGTAAATAGATAGTCCCTTCGCAGAGGGAAGCAGTGGTTTGCAGCGGTGCCAGAGCTCAAGTTTTTAAAACAGAGGTAAATGAAATTTTGAGAAATGCACCCTTCTTGTTTACTTCGCGACCATTAGTTATCGGTATCTTCCATGCTAATCACATTAGTGGCGGTTCCCAAGCGATAAAAGTAAAGGTTTACTCCCCCTCCTCCAACAATCACACTCCTCGGCTGATTCGAAACAACGGGTACCGTCCATACCAAAAACAGTCCTGGGGGAGTTTTGTTTAATTATTTGCAATTTGATTTCGAGACTGGGAATCCCTATTACCGCCCCTCTCGTGCAAGGATGAGTGAATAAACACTCATCATGAGAATAACCCGCTTAGCATGAAAGATACTGACTACCTCCTGTCGCTCTATGAACAATACAGGCACACAAAAAGGATATTTATTTGAAGTTTTTAGAGGTGGCACATGCAAATTTACTTAGGACGGCAGGGTAATACCGCATATAGGTAGGTATGGTGGACTCATCTGGAATAACTTGGGTTTTAGGATTTTGATGCACAAGCAGTATTCCCTCTTAGTACAGGCGAATGCTAGCAAATAGGTTGAGAAGCGGCCAGCTAGAGAGCAAAAACGGTCATGAACATGCATTATGCATAAGTAACATTGGATACTAGCATGAGTAGGATATGAACACCATGAACATAAATATCATAGAGGCTATGTTGGTTTTGATTCAACTACATGCATGAACATGTGCCAAGTCAAGCCACTCGAACATTCAGAGGAGGATACCATATCATCATACTACATCACAATCATTTTAACGCAATGTTGACATCCAAGATAAATCATTATCCACTCCTAGCTACTTAAGCATGGCATGAGAAACTATAATCTCTAATTGTCATTGCAAACATGTTTGATCATAATAGGCTGAATCATGGATACTAAGTTAAACATATTTACAAAAACAGAACAAGTCGAGTTCATACTCGTTTCTCTCTGCCACAGCCGGTTCACCAAATATCTTCATTATTGTCTTTCACTTGCACGATCGAACGATATGAAAATGATAAAAGTGCAAGAATGCCATGGACTAAGTTGAGATCTGCAAACATTTTATTCAAGAGGAGAAGACAAGGCAATTTGAGCTCTTTGTTAGATTATCAGTAATGCATATGAGAGCCACTCAACATTTTCATCGTGGTCTTCTCCTCGGTATGACTCAATAAAAATAAAAGAAATTCAGAGAAACACACTGAAATATTTTTGGAGTTTTTAGTTTTTCTTGAAGAAAGCAAATTAGAGACAAGGAAAAACAAAAACGAGAAAAACTATTTACACGGGAGAGCTCCCAACAAGCAAAAGAAGAACAAGGAAATCTTTTTGGGTTTTCTTTTAATACTACAACTAACTACACTAGAAAGAAAAACCGAAAAGAAACAAGAAACACATTTTTTTTGTTTTCTCAAAGTTTTTCAAACACAAAAGAAGAAGGCGAGAAAATAAATTTAGCATGGATAATACAATGAAAAAGTGTGAACACCGACTACTGGAATGAAATGTGTAAACATGAATGTAATGTCGGTGGGCATGCGTACTCCCCCAATCTTAGGCTTTTGGCCTAGCTTGGTAATCACCACACGTAGTAACCGTCGGGTCCCACCTCAAAGTGTTGTGGAGTGGGCACCTGAGGGTCCCACTCCTGAGGCTCCTCCTCTGCTGCGGCCTGGTTGTTTCGGTAGGCGATGATGTCATCTGGCATGATCCTGTATCCGCCCCTGGCAATAGAATCAAACAAAGCAGGTGCAAGCAACGGAATAATATCACGGGTGTTCTCGCTGAAAACCAGGTTGTAGGGAATATCTATAGTGATGTTCTCGCCATCAATAAAGTGATGATGTGCCATAGCCTGGCGATCTAAATAAACCTTGGGAAAGGGATAGTCATGCTGGCGTATCTGGATGTTAAAGTGACTTGCTAAGCGAGTAGCATAAATACCGCCATGAATTTTACCCTTGGACCTGTTAAGGTGAAGGCGACGTGCCACAATAGCTCCCAAGCTATAAGTGTCATCGCCGTGAAGTGCACGACGTAAAACAGCGAAATCAGGGGCACTAAGTGCGCCAACCTTCTCTCTAGCAAGTAAACACTTCGTAATAAATAGAGCAAAATTATGCACAGAAGGAAACTGCAAGCTAGTGGCGGTGACACTCGACACCCCTCTCTCATCTCCCACTGACAGAGTGCGGTAGAAACCATCAAATTCCACGGGCCTAGGCTCTCTTAAATCCCCATCAGAGGGAATCAAACATATGTCACAAAATTCAGTAAGTGGTATCTGATGAGTTTCAGCATATAAATTAAATTGCACCTCAGGAGGGTTATTCCTACTCAGAAAATGGAAACTTTGCGCAAATGAATTTTTAAGGAGATGATACTGTTCACACTCAGCTGCAATGAAGTCAGTGAGGCCGGCGTTAGCAACAAATTGTGCAAACTCGTGATGGATTCCAGCTCCATCCATGAATAGGTTGTGCGGCCATTCGCACGGCCGCACCTCCGTGATTCTCCGGGTGCGGAGGTCATTGTTCGATGACTCCCCAATAACCCCCTTGGAGTTATTCTTGGAAGCAAACTTCCTAAAGATATTCATCCTTTTCCAATGAATAAAATTCTGAAATTTTTAGTCCACAAAAATTTTCTCAACAAAACTTCACAAGATTGATAGCAACTACTCATAGGGATGCATAGAGGCCATAACAAGCATTCAAACTACTTAGAACTCTAAGAATTCAACATGCAAGCTCATCTACAGCAGCACCAAGAGTAGCTATTTATTCAAAATATAAACCACTAAAGCAAAAACTAATTGGACCAATGGAGGAGTCGCATACCAAGTAGCAATCCTCCAAAATAGTTTCGGAAACGGAGCTTCGAGCAAAGAGATCGAAATCCGCGGGTTTGAGAGCAAGAACATGAAAGAGAGAGCAATGGCGATTTTTTCTGGAGGTAGGTGATGACATGGGCTAAAAATATAAGTGAGGGGGCCCACGTGGGGACCACAACCCACCAGGGCGCGCCTGGGGGTGCTGGCGCGCCCAGGTGGGTTGTGCCCACCTGGTGCACCCCCCTCTGATGTTATTTGCACCAAAAATTCTTAAATAATCAGAAAAAATCGTATTAAATTTTTAGAGTATTCTGAGATCTTTTATTTTCGGGTCATTTTTTATTGCACAGAAAATTCAGAAAACAGACTAAGCATGGCATTTTATTTTATTTAACTAAGAAAAACAGAAAATAAAAGTAAAGGACAGAAAGCAGTGCTCACTAAATTCATCAACTTCATACTTCCCAAAAATGATTCATTAATAAGGTTGATCAAGTCTTATTAACAACCACCTTCGGTTAGCACGAAACCGAAGAACTTTCGTAAAACACTAAGTTACCTCAACGGGGATATGAATGTCCCCAACAATAAGCATTTCATATTTCTTTTTGACAGTAGGTAGAGGTAGTTGAAAACTTCCAATAGTGATTGTCGGAGATTTTTCAATAACATTAATACCATTCACTTGGAATTGTTTCTTCGGAAAGTGCACCGTATGCTCATTACCATTGATATGAAAATTGACCTTGCTTTTATTGCAATCAATAACAGCCCCTACAGTATTCAAGAAGGGTCTACCAAGGATAATCGACATGTTGTCGTCCTCAGGCATCTCAAGAATAACAAAGTCAGTTAAGATAGTAACATTAGCAACAACAATGGGCACATCCTCACAAATACCTATAGGTATGGAAGTTGATTTGTTGGCCATTTGCAAAGATATTTCAGTAGGTGTGAGTTTATTCAAGTCAAGTCTTTTATATAGAGAGAAAGGCATAACACTAACACCAGCTCCTAAATCACACAAAGTAGTTTTCACATAATTTCTTTTGATGGAGCAGGGTATAGTTGGTATTCCTGGATCTCCAAGTTTTTTAGGTACTCCATCCTTAAAAGTATAATTAGCAAGCATGGTGGAGATTTCAGCTTCCGGTATTTTTCTCTTGTTGGTGATGATGTCTTTCATGTATTTTGCATAAGGAGGCATTTTCAGGATATCAGTCAAGCAGGTACGCAAAAAGACTGGCCTAAGCATTTCAGCAAAGCGTTCAAATTCTTCATCATCTTTCTTCTTAGTTGATTTAGGTGGAAAGGGCATAGGTTTTTGAACCCATGGTTCTCTTTCCTTACCATGTTTTCTAGCAACAAAGTCTCTTTTATCATACCTCTTATTCTTGAGTTGTGGGTTATCAAGATCAACAGCTGGTTCTATTTCAACATCATTGTCTAGTTCTTTATTATTTGTTTGAGTATCTGCATGAACCTCATCATTATCTTTTTCATTATCAGAAGGTGAGTGTTCATTACTAGACTGAGTTTCAGCATCAGAAATAGAGACTTCATTATCATTATCAGGAGGTTTTTCTACTTCATGTTCATTAGAGGCATGCAAAGTCCTATCATTTTTCTTTTTCTTTTTCTTTTTAGAAGGACTAGGTGCATCAGTGTTAACTCTTTGAGAGTCTTTTTCAATTCTTTTAGGGTGCCCCTCAGGATAAAGTGGTTCCTGAGTCATTCTACCTCCTCCAGTCATTACTCTAACAGCATGATCATTGATATTATTATTCATTTCATCAAGCAACTCTCTTTGAGATTTAGCAACTTGTTCTAATTGAGTTTGAACCATAGAGGCATGCTTTCCTACACCTCTGACATCATTTGAGATTCTAAATAACAAGTCACTCAAGCGAGCAATCATATCAGAATTATATTTCAATTGTTTCATAACAGCTACATTGAAGTGATCTTGCTTTCTAATGTAATTATCAAACTCATATAAGCATTGACTAGGATGTTTATTATAAAGGATATCACCTTCATCAAACTTCAATAAAGAATTTACCTCTACCACCTTGGGTGGTGGTGGTGTTTCAAGCCCATCTATTTCTTCAATAGGTGGTAAAATTTTAACATCCTTTGCTTTAATACCTTTTTCCTTCATAGATTTCTTTGCCTCTTGCATATCTTCAGGACTGAGATATAAAATGCCCCTCTTCTTCGGAGTAGGTTTAAGTGGTGGTTCAGGAAGGACCCAATCATCATAATTTTTCAATATGTTATTCAATAATTCTTCAGCTTGTCCAATAGTTCGTTCCCTGAAAACACAACCAACACAACTATCTAGGAAGTCCCTAGAAGCATCGATTAGTCCATTATAGAAGATATCAAGTATTTCATTTTTCTTAAGCGGATGATCAGGCAAAGCATTAAGCAATTGGAGAAGCCTCCCCCAAGCTTGTGGGAGACTCTCTTCTTCAATTTGCACAAAGTTAAATATTTCCTGTAAGGCAGCTTGTTTCTTATGAGCAGGAAAATATTTTTCATAGAAGTACTAAATCATATCCTGGGGACTACGCACACAACCAGGAGCAAGAGTATTATACCAAGCCTTAGCATCACCCTTTAATGAGAACGGAAATAATTTGAGAATATAATAATAGCGAATCTTCTCGTCATGAGCAAAAAGGGTGGCTATGTCATTCAACTTAGTAAGGTGTGCCACAACAGTTTCAGTTTCATAACCATAAAAAGGATCAGACTCAACCAAAGTAATTAACTCTAGGTTGACAGAGAATTCATAATCCTTATCATCAACAAAGATAGGTGAAGTAGCAAACTCAGGATCACATTTCATTCTAGCATTCAAAGATTTCTCCTTCAGTTTGCATAATAATTTCTTAAGATCATCCCTATCATTGCAAGCAAGAAAGTCTCTAGTTGTCTCCTCATCCATAACATAACCTTCCGGTATCCCAGGCAATTTATATCTAGGAGAACTAGACCTAATAGGTGTTTCAAGATTTTCAGTTTCAAGCTCTTCATCAGTTTCAACAATTTCATCAGTTTCAGCATTCTCAAGAGCTTTAGTTCTAGCAAGTTGTTCATCAAGAAATTCACCTAGTGGCACATTATCATCAAGCAAGGTACTAGTATCATCATGAGTAATATTCATAGCAGAAGTAGCATCATCAATAACTTGTGACATATCAGAATTAATAGCATGTGGTGGTGTTGCAAGTCTACTTATAACAGAAGGTGAATCTAAAGCGGAGCTGGATGGCAGTTCCTTACCGCCCCTCGTCTTAGAGGGAAATATCTTAGTATTGGCATCCTTCATATTCTTCATAGTGATTCTTCAATAATAATCCCAAGTGACTCAACAAATATAGCTATGCTCCCCAGCAACGGCGCTAGAAAAAGGTCTTGATAACCCACAAGTATAGGGGATCGCAACAGTTTTCGAGGGTAGAGTATTCAACCCAAATTTATTGATTCGACACAAGGGGAGCCAAAGAATATTTGCAAGTATTAGCAGTTGAGTTGTCAATTCAACCACAACTGGAGATTAATAATCTGCGGCAAAGTGATCAGTAGCAAAGTAATATGATAGTTTTGATAGTAGTAGCAATAACAATAGTAACAGTAACAGTGATAGCAATGATTTTGTAGCAAGTGTAACAGCAATGATAGCAGTAATAACTTAGCAAGAACAACATGAGAGAAATTCGTAGGCATTGCATCGGTGAATTCGTTGGATGATATTCATCATATAACAGTCATAACCTAGGCCGATACGGCACTAGCTCCAGTTCATAAATATAATGTAGGCATGTATTCCGTAAAAAGTCATACGTGCTTATGGAAAGAACTTGCATGACATCTTTTGTCCTACCCTCCCGTGGCAGCGGGGTCCATATGGAAACTAAGGGATATTAAGGCCTCCTTTTAATAGAGAACCGGAACAAAGCATTAACACATAATGAATACATGAACTCCTCAAACTACGGTCATCACCGGGAAGTGTCCCGACTTCTGTCACTCCGGGGTTGCCGGATCATAACACGTAGTAGGTGACTATAACTTGCAAGATCGGATCTAGAACATAGATATAATGGTGATAACATAAACGGTTCAGATCTGAAATCATGGCACCCGGGCCCAAAGTGACAAGCATTAAGCATGGCAAAGTCATAGCAACATCAATCTCAGAACATAATGGATACTAGGGATCAAGCCCTAACATAACTAACTCGATTACATGATGAATCTCATCCAACTCCTCACCGACCAGCGAGCCTACGAAGGAATTACTCACTCCCGGTGGGGAGCATCATGGAATTGGCAATGGAGAAGGGTTGGTGATGACGAAGATCAAAGATCCCCCTCTCCGGAGCCCCAAACGGACTCTAGATCTGGCCTCCCGATGAAGAACATGAGGTGGCGGCAGCTCTGTCTTGCGAAACCCAATAATTCTTTCTCCCTGATTTTTTCTCCGAAAATGTGAATTTATAGTGTTAGGGTTGAGGTCTGCGGGGCCACCAGTTGGGGACAACCCACCTGGGCGCGCCAGGAGGGGGGCGCCTTGGTGGGTTGTGCCCACCCAGGTGCCCCCCTCCAGTGGTTCTTGGCTCCAGAAATTCTCTTTTATTGTATAAAAAATCCCCACAAAGTTTCGTCCCAATCCGATAACTTTTATTTCTGCACAAAAAACAACACCATGGTAGTTCTGCTGAAAACAGTGTCAGTCTGGGTTAGTTTCATTCAAATCATGCAAATTAGAGTCCAAAACAAGAGGAAAAGCGTTAGGAAAAGTAGATACGACGGAGATGTATCATACTACAATGGGGGAAGCTGAAGAAGAGGCATCAGATGAGCCCACTGAAGATCTTGGTCGGGCCATTGTTGATGCAAAGAGAAACTGTGAAAGTGAAAAGGAGAGGTTGAAGTTGGAGCGCATGTTAGAGGATCACAATTTTTTTGTTGTATCCAAATTGTGAAGATGACAAGAAAAAGCTGGGTACCCCACTGGAATTGCTGCAATGGAAAGCAGAGAATGGTTTATCTGACAAGGGATTTGAAAAGTTGCTGAAAATGATAAAGAAGATGCTTCCAAAGGATAACGAATTGCTCGACAATACATACAAAGCAAAGTAGGGTGTCTGCCCTCTAGGATTAGGGGTGCAGAAGATACATGCATGCCCTAATGACTGCATCCTCTACCATGGTGAGGAGTACAAGAATTTGAACGCATGCCCGGTATGTGGTGCATTGCGCTATAAGATCAGCCGCGATGACCCTAGTGATGTTGAGGGCGAGGGCCCCAGGAGGAGGGTTCCTGCCAAGGTGATGTGGTATGCTCCTATAATACCATGGTTGAAATGTTTGTTCCAAAACAAAGAGCATGCCAAGTTGTTGCGATAGCACAAAGAAGACCGTAAGAAAGACACGATGTTGAGACAACCTGCTGATGGGTCGCAGTGGAGAAAAATTGAGAGAAAGTGTCCGGACCTTGCAGATGAAGCAAGGAACTTATGGTTTGGTCTAAGTATAGATGGCATGAATCCTTTTGGGGAGCAGAGCTGCAGTCATAGCACCTGGCCTGCGACTCTATGTATTTATAACCTTCCTCCTTGGTTGTGCATGAAGCAAAAGTTCATTATGATGCCAGTGCTCATCCAAGGCCCTAAGCAACCTGGCAACGACATTGATGTGTACCTAAGGCCATTAGTTGAAGAACTTTTACAGTTGTGGGATATAAAAGGTGTACGTGTGTGTGGGATGAGCACAAACAGGAGGAATTTGACCTACGAGCGTTGCTGTTTGTAACAATCAATGATTGGCCTGCTCTTAGTAACCGTTCAGGACAGATAAACAAGGGATACAATGCATGCACACACTATTTAGATGAGACTGAAAGTATATATTTGGATAAATGTAAGAAGAATGTGTACCTGGGACATCATCGATTTCTTTCGATCAAGCATCCGTTAAGAAAGAAAGGCAAGCATTTCAAAGGTGAGGCAGATCACCGAAAGAAGCCTGACCACCGTACTGGTGACGATATATTTGATATGGTCAAGGATTTAAAAGTAATCTTTGGAAAGGGTCCTGGCGGACAATCTGTTCCGAATGACACTAACGGACACAGACCCATGTGGAAGAAGAAATCTATATTTTTGGAGCTACCCTATTGGAAAGTCCTAGAGGTCCGCTCTGCAATCGATGTGATGCATGTGATGAAGAATCTTTGCGTGAACCTGCTAGGCTTCTTGGGTGTGTATGGGAAGACAAAAGATACACCGGAGGCACGGGAGGACCAGCAACGTATGAACGAAAAAGACGGCATGCATCCAAAGCAGTATCAAGGTCCTGCCAGCTATGCTCTTACCAAAGAAGAGAAGGAAATCTTTTTTGAGTGCCTGAGCAGTATGAAGGTCCCGTCTGGCTTCTCGTCAAATATAAAGGGATTAATAAATATGGCAGAGAAAAAAAATTCCAGAACCTAAAGTCTCATGAGTGCCACGTGATTATGACGCAATTACTTCCGGTTGCATTGAGGGGGCTTCTACCAGAAAATGTTCGATTAGCCATTGTGAAGCTATGTGCATTCCTCAATGCAATTTCTCAGAAGGTAATCGATCCAGAAATCCTACCAAGGTTACAGAATGATTTGGTCCAATGTCTTGTCAGTTTCGAGTTTGTGTTCCCACCATCCTTCTTCAATATTATGACACACGTCCTTCTGGGTCCTGTATTTCTACACAATATGTTCCCCTTTGAGAGGTTCATGGGAGTCTTAAAGAAATATGTTCATAACCGTGCTAGGCCAGAAGGAAGCATCTTCAAGGGCTATGGAACAGAGGAGGTTATTGAGTTTTGTGTTGACTTTATTCCTGACCTTAAGCCGATTGGTGTTCCTCAATTGCGGCATGAGGGGAGACTGAGTGGAAATGACACGCCAGGAAAGAAAAGTAGTAATAAGTATGGATGGGCATTCTTTCACTCAAACACACTATACAGTTCTATGAAATTCCACCTGGGTGGCTCCGTATATCGAGGAACACACGGATATTGTACGCTCCAAGAACCCGGAGTAGTCTGACTCCTGGATTAAATGTACACACATGGCGACTTTCAGCGGTTGGTTGCAAACACATCTCATGAATAACACCACTGTTGGAGATGAGCTGTACTTGTTGGCCAAGTCATCATCTTTGACTATATTCACTTTCAAAGGGTACGAGATAAATGGGAATACATTTTACACGATCGCCCAAGATAAAAAGAGCACAAACCAAAACAGTGGTGTCCGCTTTGATGCAACAAACAACAATAGGAAAAAGGACACATATTATGGTTACATAGAGGAGATATTGGAACTTGACTATGGACCTTCTTTTAAGGTCCCTTTGTTTCAGTGCAAATGGGTCAATCTGACAGGAGGCGGGGTAAAGGTAGACCCGTATTATGAAATGACAACAGTGGATCTCAACAATCATGGGTACACAGATGGACCATTCGTCCTAGCCAATGATGTGGCTCAGGTTTTCTATGTGAAGGACATGTCTACCAAACCGAGAAAAAGAAAAGATAAGGAAGCGAATACATCATACGATGAGCCAAAGCGCCACATAGTTCTTTCTGGGAAAAGAAACATCATGCGAGTGGAGGACAAGACAGACATGTCAGAAGATTATAATAAGTTTGATGAAATTCCTCCCTTCACAGTGAAGACTGACCCAAGCATCCTGTTAAATTATGAAGATTCTCCAGGGTTACGGTGCAATCATAAGCAAGGGACATACGCGAAGAAAAAGTTTTATACCCCAAGATCCCACTCTGGGATGTGACCGGCTTCACCGTCATCACTTTCTCTCTAGTGAGTTTTCGGACTTATAGCTGGAAAGTCCCACTTCGGAAAAACCGGAGGGAATCTTTGTAAGCTTTAGGGTATATATGTGTTTTGGGTGTTCCTAGGTGGACTCCGGAGCGTCGGAATCCAACCAAAAAGCTAGGGCATTTTGGCATTTGAAACATGATTTTTGAATAATTATTTATTAAGTTATGAATCTTCAATTATTCTTGTCCTTTTAGTATTTTAATTATATAGAGGAGTTAATCAATGCAATTATGTCCAAATAAAATATGAATGTGTAGGTTATGTTAAGACAAACAATTTGACATCTTATTTGCTCCATTTGGCTTAACAGAACTAAAGATATGAATTTTTAAAGTTTAAAAGAATGTCTTCAATTACTGTATTTAATTAATAAGTGCAAAATTAGTTATGCAACTTCCTTTCAAAATGATACTAGTTGATAGAAATATTCAGGATGAATCCACAGAAATTTGAATCAACTCATTTGGTTTAGTTTTCAAATTGTTATGCATTTTACAAGAATTAATTTCAATCTATAAAATTGAATCTATCAAATAATTTCTTCAAAATGAAAATTAATTGAAAGACACATTTAGTCCCGGTTGCAACCACCAGCCGGGACTAAAGGTTTTAGCTCTCGCGTGGAATTTTGGCCGCCGAAAAGGTTGGCCTTTAGTCCCGGTTCGTGGCTGGAGCCGGGACTAAAGGACCTTTACTCCCGGTTCGTGGCTGGAGCCGGGACTAAAGGTCGCGGGTATATAGTGTCTCGGTGCCATTCACCGCCTGGGAGAAGGAATAGATTGAACCATGCGCAGCCAGGCTGCCGGAGCTCGCCGTCGATTCGAGCCGCCCCGAGCATCTCCGGCTTCACCGGGCCTTCACTGTAATGCAGGTGACCTCCCACTCCTCCTTCCCCCTCTCCTCCGCCTTCCTGTGCCTCGTAGCTATCGAACGCCGCCGCCGTTGAGCTCCTCCGACGTGGCCACGGCCGTCGTTGGCCTCGCCCAAGCTCACCGTCGTGCTCCTGGTGCTCCCAGGAGCACGAAGCACACGCGCCCGTGACCCCTAGCGCTCCCTAGCCCATTCCTCACCATCGCCCGAACGTCGCCGCCGCCATCGCTCGTCGCCGGCGCTGTCTCCGACCTCTCCCGGCCCGGCCACCACCGGAGCTCGACGCGGCTCGACGCCCTCGTCCAAACGCTCCAAACCCCAGGCCAAATGGCCCCCTGTGGTCGATTCCCTCCGCTAGCCCGAGCGCCTCCACCGCGTTTTGCGTCGCCGGCAGCTAGACTTCGGCGGACCGATGTGGCGCAACCACGGGCCCCCCTGGGCCACTGACTGGTGGGTCCCAGAGGCCCCCCTTGACTGTTGACCCTGGTCAACGCTGATTGGGCCGGTCCGAGCAGCTAACATGTGGACCCCCCTTTAATTAACCTAAACTAACATAACTAATTTAAATAACTTAATTAGACACTATCAAGTGGGCCCAGTAGATTAATTAGCTAATTTAGTTTAGTATTAATCCCTGTTAGCCCCACTGACAATGACAGGTGGGACCCAACTGTCAGGTTTGACCTGAGTCAGTTGGGTTGACTGCTGATGTCACCCTGACCTCATGCTGATGCAATAATCCCTTTTTCAAATTATTTTAAATATTAATAAATTCAGAAAATGTTTAAAACTTTGAAAAATCATATAAAATAATCTATAATTCAGATGAAAATAATTTATATATGAAAGTTGCTCAGAAAAATCCAACATTTCCGTATATGAAATCCGTTCATCTGTCACATGCCCCTAGCATGCTGAACATGGAACCGTCCCCCTCTTTTCATCTATCCGGAAGATGCGAAACAATGGGAAAACCCCTCCGGATGTTTTCCCTCTCCGTGTGCAACGTGTAGTACTGCGTTAGACACCCGTAGCTTTGCATATCGTCATGTCATGCTTAGTGATGCATCTATTTGCTGTATATTGATTGCATCTCTGGTATTGTTTTCTTGATGCTATGATTCAGTTTTTGCTTAATGAATGCATTCTAATTTGAAAACTAAATTGTTTTATCTTTCTTCTGGATTAGTTAAGCTATGGACGATAGCTGCAGATATCTTCGACATGATACGCTCCTTCCAAAACCAAGAGAATGAACCAGATGACGGTTCACAATTTCTGAACGAGTCCGGTGAGGGACTTGAGCAAGAACCAAGAGACGAAGGGAAAACAAACAATGATGGCGTAGAAAATGTTAGACAACTAACAAAGTCCGGCAAGGTATATATATATATATATATATATATATATATATATATATATATATATATATAGACAAATGTTTTCTACAACCGGGTGTAGTTACTCCCACTTTTGTTTGGTACGTTTTAGATAGTATCTACCATACCGGAGTGTATGTACGCGTAGTATGTAGTATGCAAGAATGTTTAGGTAGTATATATACTATTTTTTAAGTAATATGTAGTATATTTTGAGCATGCTATTTTTTACGTACAAATATGTATGTATTTGACAAATATGATAAAAACATGGGCTCACATGCAATTTTTTCATATAACTCACTTTGGAGTATTTTAGATATAGTATATGAACATACTAGAAATGATAAAGTAGTATATATACTACCACATGGTAATATATGAGACATGGGTGTAACTACACCCGGTAATCTTCTAGAAGGGTACGAGGCCGGGCCAAAAAGTTGAGCGATGACATAAAGTTCAACATCAATGAAGTCGCAGAAGATGGCGAACCGATTGCTCCTGAACAGAATGCCCGTAAATTTATAAATCAATGCAGAGTTATTGTTAGGGACAACATCCCAATCACCATTCGAGACTGGAATAAGCCAAAGGTAGATCGAGGAGTTAGTTATGTCGACAAGAGATCGAAATTTTTTCTTTGGGATACGCTCATTTCACATTTCAACCTACTAGAGGGTCTCACAGATGGCTTACGGTTGAAAGTCAAGCAGTTTGCTCTTAAGAAGATGGCCACACAATTCCAGAGCTGGAAGAAAAGATTATACAACGACTACATCAAGGCAAAAAAGAAGACTCCAGAATCCACTGGAGCACTAGAGAAGATAAAAGATCACAGGGACGCATTTGTGAAGTACAAGGAATCGGATGAAGCTCTGTAAAGGTCGAGAAAAATAAAGATAAATGCTGAGAAAAAAGAGTATCACCTTGTTCTGGGGACAGGTGGCTACAAGAGAGTCATGCCTAAGTGGGAAGCAGCTGAGGCCAAGATGCTTGCTGAAGGGGTCATTCCAGCTATAGCAGATTGGCCCCAGAGGTCCAAGAATTGGTTTTATGTGCATGGGGGACAGTTGGACCCAGCGACAGGGCCGATTATTGAAAAGGAAGATCTTAAAACAGCCTCTGGCGCTTTACTTCAAGCAATAGAAGATGCTCGAAAGGGGTTGTTCCAGCCCGAGAGAGAGAACGGTGAGCTTACACGTGCCCTCACGAATCCTGAACACCGAGGACGAACACGAGGCAAAGGCGTTGTTCCGTGGGTTCAGGGGTTTTCGAAGTGGAACGACACTTATAAAAGCCGTCAGAGAAAAAAGAAGCAGTATGCAGACCGGCTTCAGAAAATAGAAACAAAGAACGAGGAGTTGGAACTCATGTTAAAGCGGCAGCAGGAGCAACTGGACACAATTAGCCAGCAAAGGGCATCTCCGCAGTAGAAGCAAGCAGATCCAGCATTGGATAGTACCATCCCATCTATGCGAAAAAGCAGCATGGGTTCCACGGGGGTCTGGGCCGATGATGCACTGCTGGCTCGCTACCCTGTGGATGATATCAAAGAGAGGACAAATTGTGAGCTACGCCAAAAAATGAAGAACATATCCATGAAGGTGGCGGTCGGCGTTGCTTTACCGAATGCACCTGAAGCAACCATCCATGGCAATCTGATTCCAGCTGGCTATGCTCGTGTCGGAGTGGATGAAGTTCTGCCGGGATATGACTCACTAGAGCTTGACATTCCTGGAGGTGAAGGGGAGTAGACACTGGGAGAAGTCATACACATAGTGTCATTGTATGGAGAAAGGAATGCGTCGTGTTTCCAAACTCGGCGCCAAGGCCACCGACTCCTCTGAGTAGCAATACTACTCTAAGTCCACCCCACCTCGAGAGGGAGCCCAGCATGAGTCCACATCGATCTCCGCCGCGTCAGCCGACTCCACCCCCTTTGTCCTAGCAAGGCCAAAAGCGGAAGAAAGCTAGAAAGAAGAAAGCCAACGATGAGCCTCCTGCCAAAAAGAAGTTAGCTTACGATATGACTGATGAGGAAACCAAAATGATCGTGGTTTTCGAAGTGAAGTCCCTTTTTGCACCGAAACCGCCCCCGCCGCCAAAGGAGATAATACCTACGAAAATTGTAAAGCACTTTGTCGACTTTCTTGAGCGACCCCCAGCACATGTGGAGAATAGGCCATCAGACTATGACCGCTCTATTAGGAAGTCATATGAGGAACAAATGCAGTAGTCGAGACGTAGAAGTAGTAATAAAAGCGGGAAAACTGTTCCCCAGCTCAGAGAACAAGCAATGCAATCGACCCCCCGCTCAAGGTGATTACCGTTAAGGTAACTGACGATGCTAGAGAAATTGGTATCAGTGTTGATAAACTCCTAGGCACCGAGGAAGTCCCCGTGGCTGATGTAGCATGGCAATATGTCCCTGGGGAAACTCTGGTCAGACCTAAGCAGGTCCTGCATCTATCAACAAAAATGCAAAGATTGCATGAGTGGTACATGAAAGAAGTAAAGAACGAGCGAGAGATGCTCATGGTGAAAGTCAAGGAAGAGCATTACTTCTATGAAAACGAGCTATGGATTGAGTTTCCAGAAATTTTTCAGTTATACAATCAAGACTCACTCGACAAATCTATCGTCAGTTGCTATTGTCTGTAAGTCATTTCTTTCTGTAATTTAAGTCTCTAGCTCAGCTTGTTCATTGCCTATAATTTTCCCCACTATATTCTTTTGTACGCTATTATGCAGAATGAAGATTCTCGAATGCAAAAGAGATGGAATCTATGACATTGGGTTCGTTGACCCATATATCATTAATGAAAAAAATGATACAAGACCACCCCAAAGACTCAGAGGCTAACTTGCTAAGGTTTATGAAGGCACAAAATACCAAAACAGAAATACTATTTCCTTACAAATTCAAGTGAGTGTTACTATCTTGTACTACAAATTCTATTTTGCTTACTCGATGTTAAGTGTAGTTGATGAGTTATGCATGCCTGCTTATATAAACATGCGCAGGTTCCACTGGATCCTGCTAATCATTAAAGTTGACGCTGGAACTATTGAAACCCTTGACTCACTAGGTAAAGACCCTCGAGAATACAGCAGCGTGTTTTGGATGCTCGACAGGTAATTTCAATCATTGTCGCACTATATCGGCCTCTTTTGTTCATTTCCTGATATCAAGTAATTAATAACTCCTTTATTCATTTTCTTTGCTGGGCAGGGTTTGGAAACGGTTCATCAATGATGTTGTCGGTGAATGGAAACTGGAGCTGTGTTGGCGACGGCCCAAGGTAATTAATAAGTAGTACTAGCTAGGTCCGCCCATCTCTTTAATTCTAGTTTCAATACCATTATCATGCTTGATTATTATCTGATTGAATTCTATTCTCGCAAAGTGCATGAGGCAGAAACAGGGGACTAATTTATGTGCATACTATGTTTATGAGAACATTCGCATGACGACCGAATGGCGCAGAGATGTAAGGCAACTTCAGGTACGTAAACACTATTCACAATTTTTTATATGATGATCTAATATATATACACACAACTAATATATTCATATTGATCTCCTTCTTTAAAGATGGAAGAAATGCGGGAGAAGCTCCTACCAGAGAACCGCATACGAGCAATTCAAGAGGAAATTGCGGGATTTTTGCTTACGGAGGTCATATATGAAAGCGGAGAATACCATTGCCGCTAATGCCTGCATGTAATGATCTTTAACTTGTAGGAGAAATTGTATATATATATATATATGTATGGTCGTACGAGAAATTATATGATATATGTATGGTCATACGAGAAATTATATTATATATGCATAACGTGTACAGTATGTAGTAGCGTAAAATATGTTTGAAATGAAAAAGAATTGAATGGAAAACACAAAATGAAAAGGAAAAATAAGCCATAAATCCTAAACCCTAAAACCCTAAACCCCAACACAAAATCCTTAGTCCCGGTTGGTGTCACCAACCGGGACTAAAGGTCCTCTAGCCCCCGGCGCTAGCTCGCGGCCACTTGGAGGGACCTTAGTCCCGGTTGGTGTCACCAACCGGGACTAAAGGTCCTCCAACCCCCAGCGCACGCTCGCAGCCACGTGGAGGGACTTTAGTCCCGGGTTGTGGCCAACCGGGACTAAAGGGTAGGGGCCTTTAGTCCCAATTTTGTTATCTCGGTTGGTGACCCGGGACTAAAGGTCCTTGCCAATCGGGACTAAAGCCCCGTTTTCCACTAGTGAACAATTGGTTTTCACAGACTTTTAATTTTATCCTGAAACTATTAAAGTTGAGAAACTATGATTCATAATATCTAAAAGCCTTTTATACTATGGTTACTCTAATCAATAATAAGCGTTACATATATACTTACTAAGTTCTATATATATGCATGTTCAGTAAATATATTGCTTAGGCTACTTGTGCGTTGGAGAATTATTAGATCCCTTCCTGCATTAATGCTGGCATCCACTCTTTCTTCTTTGTATGTTCAAATTGTAGATAAAATACATAAGTGGCATGCGCTTTGGTCCATGTTTTCTCTTTATGTCGTACCATCTATGATGATATCTTCTAGCTCTATAATTTTCAGAGGGAGGGAGGGAGAGGGAGGGAGAAAGTACATTTAGTTGTTTCAATTTTAAACTACACTTGAGCCCATGTTCCTAATAGCCTCATTTTGGACTGGAGATATGTTATCAACATTTCAAGCAAGTAATGCTCTTCTATTTATGTTTCAGATCATGTTCTTCTTATCAACATGATGGGTGTCAAAAACAAAATTCTTAGAGCATGTTCGGTTCCTCTCCGCTCCCTCAACTGTGCTCTCGGAGCGGGGCAGACTGCAACTCATTTTCACGGAGCGGCTCAAACCGAGCTCCAAAGCTCCGCGGATTGGAGCGGAGTGGAGAGATTCCGAACAGGGCCTTAGCTAGGTTCGTACACCGTGCATACATAGGCCAACACTTTTGATATTTATGTACTACCTTGCTCTTGTCTTCATGTAGTTTGCTTGCTCCCAGGGAGAAGGGGTGCCACTTGGCCAGCGAAGTGGCCGGCAGTAGGAAGTATGCCGTCGACATCGTCGAGATCCGCTTGAAGGACGATGCCATGGAAGGTGCTCAACGATCGGATTGTTGTCCTCTCCAAGAGAAGGGGCCAGCTCAAGGAGGTACAGCTAGCTCACCACAGCTCGTACCTCCTCCTTCTTTGTTTCATGTTCAATTGTTCAGATACATAAATTAGATTTATGTGGTGGAAATATGTTCACAGAAGCTGCTCAGAGAATTGGCTGAATTAGTGTTAGATTTATTCTTAATTCAAAATTTCTCTCTAGTGGTGGTTGTATTGGAAACATCTCCTTCCAAAAATAAATGTTTTCACACCAAATATTTAATGTTTCTTCAGATAAGTGATGCAATGAGTAGCACTGTAGTCTTTCATGCAATTTATACTGAAAGACACTTGTGAACTCTAAATATTTTTATTTACCTCCAAGATTGAAGCCCTCACTAAAAGGTAAATTATTATTCCTCTTTGTGCAGGATACTATTGTGAGATGGTCTGATACATAGAAGACAGACTCAAGCCCCTCTAGGGAAGCATCTAGTATCCCTATTCTACCAATTTCGCCAGAACGGCGACCGCCTATACTCCAGCTGAGGTATGCTGTTCTAAAATCCACACAGCTAAGCCATGAGTTGCCTTCAAGTAGCAAGTTGTTATGTTTCAAAATTTATTTGAAAGATGATGTATTTTGGGCTTTATACTTCACCATGATCTTTTACTATGTACCTGCAACCATAGCGTCTATCGTCATTGCCTTGCCATATACGGATAGTCTGTGGAGTTTTGCAGGCAAAAGTGAAACCTATAATAATGACTGATGATTATGATATGATTACTGGATGAGTAATTCAGTGCAAGAAAGCTAATTTACTGGGAAAAAGTAAATACTGTATTAAACATAGTACAGATGTACTTCGCTTGCAAATTTTTCTTATCATTCTAGCAATCCAGAGGTTATATAAGCCACATGATCACACTAGGTCACACTACTGATAGCAGGTCCAAATGAAACCTGAGAAATTGAATTGAAATCTTCATGACTACAACAGTTAGGCATGTAGTATGCAAGTTCAGAGATGAATATATCAAGTTTACTATGAACTAAAACTGGACAGGTTTGACAAACAACACATTTCAGGTTCACACACTTCAGGCTCACATTTTCAAATGGTTGTATAAGGGACCTACTACTGGTGAATTAATGAAGCTTCATTACTCCAAGATTCAGCGGATGGCCAGCATGGGCCACCGCCCATGCAGCCAACACCCGCCGCCCCTCGCCGCCCGCTTGGCCAAGGGACGACCCACCTGCACCCGCTGGCGCAGCCCGCCACTCAGAAGACCATTCTTAGGTTACTTGTATTGATGGCACAATATAGGCTTCCCTCTGAACTTCATATGGAAATGAAGCTAAAGTACCCAAAGGTTTCCAGGTGTGTTGTTTCACCCAAGACTGCGCCATGACATGCTGCTTAATTTCTCATTCATGTATTACTCTGCTTCATTAATTTCTCGCTGCTAATATGTTCTGATCCCATCCAATTTTAATTTCCATTTAGATCCGACACAACGTCGTGCCACAAAATATTACCGGTCACTTGCATATGTTGGATGTGAAAAACAGCAATATACACTTTGATACTTTGAGGCTATAAGAAATAGTAGGGATGATATGCTAATCCTTCCAATCTGCAACAATTGCTTACTCCTGGTCCCCTTGCCTCGCTTACGGTTCATGTAGTACCATGTTTATGCTTCAAACCAGCTATGACATCCCTCTTCCACCCATTCTATTTTATTGATATTGCTTCTAAATACACATATGCATGTAGTTACTCTTTTACAATACTTTTTTTTGAAAAGGAGGATAACCCCCGGCCTCTGCATCAATCGATGCATGCAGCCAACTCTTTTACAGTACTAATGCCAGATATCTTAAGGTAGAAAAATGTAGTGCTATTTTAGTTATGGAGTCGACAATGCATGTTACTTGAATGATAAGCTAGCATGCAAATGAGCTCCATTTCTTCTCTTTGAGATATGATGTTATGTTCTACCTGAACATAGATGCTTCCGCTGTGCACTCCATTGTTCTGTCTTATTACAATTGGGTATTGAAAGCGCCTATTTTGAATGCAACAATTTAAATATTTATTGTTGTCTCTCACCATGTTCAGTGACGATGAAGTGATGTATACGGAAACATGTTCGATAAGAATCAGCGTGCCAACATAGAATATAAGGTTAGTGAATATTGTGTATGATGAGCCCTCCAAACTTTCTGCAAGGCCTATAAAACAGTGGAATGTAGCACTAGCAGAAAGGAAGAACTGTAGACTCATCGTGGACTGCTTGAGTTAACTATTTGCTCAATACATCAAGCACCAGGCCTCTCCTACTCCTGCTCTCAAAATGGAAAAGGAGATTAGGCAATTAGGGATCTGAGTACGGTGATTTGATAATTTGTGTTTTACGGGTGCTCAAATAATATGACTATTAATGTACATTTTTTATGATCAGGCATGAAAGGGACACCTTTTCTTAGATGTAGCATATTCTTAGCCAGTCCTTCCAATTAACACCTTATTGATTGGAACATAATGAGTAAATGTATGTGTGGTTCTTTCTATTTAAGAGATTCAAATGAAATTATGGAAGCTACAACCTCTGTATCTTAATATAAGACCTTTTTTATACCAAAAAACTCCTTATACATTAAGTTAATACAAAGGGAGTACATTAGAGCGACTGTATCGCATTAATGATTTGGCTTCCATCTTGGCATCACCTGCTTTATCAAAACGTTGGGACCGGCACCCTCGCTCCAAGGCGCGATCTCGATCTAGTTTAGATGATGGAGAGGCGCCGAAGGATAATTTTTCCTCCACTAACTGTTTTTGCATCGGTTAGGTGCGCGTTAGAGGAGTAAAATCGACTTTTTACTCTTCTAACGTCGGATAGGGGATCGGTTAGAAATACCCTGATGTAGGTAAGTAGAGCAAAAGTAAAGCAAAACACTTTATATCTATAGTCTGAAGAGACGTCAGGGTCAGACCACTCAGATGCCGTCCATTTGTTTGAAATCCTATGCTCAAGATTTTGCTTCGTATGCGTGATAAACGAAAAAACAAAAAAAAATCCATCAGACTAACCAGCCGCAATCCCCGCACGTAATCCCCTCTCCCTAATTCCTCCCGACCCCGAGCTCTTCCTCGATTTTTTTGTAAAACTATTATTATTATTTTAACAAATTCAGAAAATGTGTGCCCTAATTCAAAAATTTCAAAAGTATGACCCCGTCGGTCTCACTAAAGCCGAAAAGGCACTATTCGACCTCGCTTAGGCCGAAGAGTAGTCTTCGGTCTCGCTTAGACCGAAAAGGAACTCTTTAGCCTCGCTTAGGCCGAAGAGTGGCAGAACTGGGCCGAAGAGCTCTTCGGTTTTTGCCAGGCCGAAGTTGCATGGTCGTCGACCTAAATTAGGCCAAAGTCCATTATTCGGCTTTCCAATGACCGAAGAGTCCTTTGTTTTTCTTTCTCCGTCCACCCGGTTGTCCTCCCGCCCTTAACCAATTTAGCCTTCCCACTCTTTTTAAAATATTTTTTTAATATTTAGTTTGCTATTTTTAAAATTAAACATGTAAATATTTGCATCTTACAAAACAAATATTAATGTATATGCACACACATGCTCATCATGTATTTGAATTTTTTCACAGCATATTCAAAAAAGTTTCATCACGTATTCAGAAAAAATGTTCATTGCATATCTGAATTTTTTTCACCGCGTCATAAGAAATGGTCGTCGCATATTCAAAAAATATCGATCATGTATTTGGTAAATGTCTGTCATATATTCAGGAAATATTCACCGTGTATTCAGAAAATGCTCAGCATATGCAAAAAAAGTGTTCATCACGTATTTATAGAATGTTAGTCGCGTATTAAAAAATGTTTATCATGTACTAAGAAAAGGTTCAACCTGTATTCAAAAAGTGTCATTGAACACTAAAAATATATCACCTTGTATAAAATGTTAATCTTGTAACCTGTGTTAAGAAAACGTTCAACATGTATTCAAAAAACATTATCGTGTATTAAAAATATATTCATTAGGTATTTCAGAAAATTTTAATAGTGTAATCCAAATATGTACATCGTGTACTGAGAAAATATTCAACCTATATTAAAAAATGTCATTGGTAAAATAATATTACTACTAAACAAGCAAACTAAAGATTTAAAAATAATAAAAATATTTTAAAAAGAGCGGAAACACTAAATTGGTTAAGGCTGGGAAGGCAACCAGGTGGATGGAGAAAAAAAAAGGACTCTTCGGCCACGAAAAAGCCGACGGCCATGCAACTTCGGCCTGATGAAGACCGAAGAGCTCTTCGCCCCAGTTCTGCCACTCTTCGGCCTAAGTGAGGCCAAAGAGGGCCTTTTCGATACTTTTCGGCCTAAGCAAGACCTAAGAGTGCATTTTTGGCTTTAGTAAGGTCGATGGGGTCGTACTTTTAGAATTTTTAACTTAGGGCATACATTTTCCGAATTTGTTAAAATAATAATATTTTTTAAAAAAATTCCTCTTCCTCCATGTTGCTCCCATCGTCCCCAGCTCGCCTCGCCTAAATCCCCTTCTCCGCCGGTCTCATACGCAGCTGCTTGCTTTTCTATTCTATGTCCAGCTGCACAGTGACATCACCGACGAGCTCCACCATCCTGCCCTATCGTTCTCTCCACCACTGCGACCCCCAAGTGACATTGTAGGTGTGCCATCCTGGCATCAGAGGGTCGATCCCCCAATCTAGAACGACATTCGTGCTTCCCCGGGTTACACATCGGCTGAATCAGCTGCGTTCCGGGTATCACCGGCCGGCCAGAGAAGCGGCAGTGGATTGCAAAAATCGCCCCCTATTCAAAGCGCCCCATCTCGAATTGAAGGTATTGTATTGCATCCATCACCCCTGATCTGATGTTATGTAATTTTTGCAATGCAATTTTATTTGCAGTTCAGCCAGCAACCGATTAGTCATTGTTATTTATGTCCGTTGTCTGCCTAGTAGTGTTCTGCTCATGTGTTGGTTTTTTAGATGAGCTCTTTTACTGTGATTGGCTCAGTATTAGGAGTACTACCCAGTACTTACACCTTTGATTTTTATTAGCTGTCCGATCTGGTGGGGGATTAAAAATGATTAAATTTAATTAGTTTAATCCGAAAAGGGCATAATGGTCCAAGGTAAAATATTGTGCTTTCAAACGATCACGTCTAGGACAAGAACCTCCCCTAGTCGATCCAGATCGAGATCAAGTCCTCGTCCTCATCCCGCTCACTGTCTTCGACGTCCCCGGTGAGAGGAACCAATTCACCGTCCGCGGCCTCCTCCTCGTCCCCTTCACTGTCCTCGACGTGCTCGACGGCAAGAAGAAGAATAAGGCATCACTTTTGCGGCGGCTGTGTCGGCGGCGATGACGACGACGCTATAGGAACTCGCCCCCGGCCGATCCCATCGCTTCCCGACTTGCATCCTAAGGTATGAAATCGCCCGAATCTCACTTGATTTGGATTCGTAGCCTGCACTTCCTACATAGATTAGTTTAGTCATGATCGATTCAGGTTTCCCTAGTGCATGCAATTCAATTTAGAATTTTTCATCATCCATGGTCAGTTCACTAGTTTAGTTCATGATCGCTTGGCATAACATGTACAAGGAGCAAAGTATAAAATACCACACAAGATTTCGTGCTGTCTTCTGCATGCATTTTTGTTTGCCGTTTGAGCTTTTTAGTCATCTGAATGGTGATGCAGGAAGACATGGTGGATGTAAGCGATGAGTCTATGTTGGAGTACTATCATATTGCCAACAAGATGTTTGATAGTGAGGATGAAGGTTATAGATTCTATAACAAATATGGTCTTGAGAAAGGTTTTAGTGTCCAGAGAAGCTATGTTGAGTGGGATGGATCCAACAGCCATATAATTTTAAGGAAGATTGTGTGTAGTCATGAAGAGGTTTGTGAAGATAAGCACATGAAGAGGAAGATGGAAGATAGAAACAGGAGGCCACAAAGTATAACTCGTGTAGGGTGTAAAGCTAAATTGGTGATTGCAAGACAGGAGGAAATAGGTCGGTGGTTTGCGAAGGATTTCATCGATGAACACAACCATCCTCTAGCCCCACGGGATCTTTCGTGTCTTTTGCGTTCACACAGAAGAATTAGCGATGAACAGAAAGCGGACATTGCAGACCTGAAAAAATCAGGGATCAGGAAACACCATATTATGGATATTTTGTGCATGCAATATGGTGGATATGATGAGGTTGGATGCATGACGAGGGACATTTACAATTTTTGCCATGCTAATAAGCAGAAATCAATCGCTTTTGGTGATGCTCAAACGGTGATCAATCACATGGTGGCGCGGCGAGAGCGAGATTCAGATTTTTTTCTTCAGGTACTTGGCTGATGAAGTTGGCCATCTGAAGGGACTGTTCTGGTGTGATAGTCAATCCCGGCTTGACTACAAGGCTTTTGGAGATGTTATTGTTTTTTATAGCACATACATAACCAATAAGTACAATCTGCCATTTGTGCCGTTTGTCGGGTTGAATCACCACCGCAGCACTATTATTTTTGGATGTGGTATCATTTCTCATGAAACAAGCCAGGCATACGAGTGGATGTTATGGACCTTTTCTGATGCCATGGGACAGAAGCATCCGATATCTGTGATCACGAATGGGGACCTTGCAATGCAGAGAGAAATCAGGGTGGTGTGGCCTTACTCAAACCATAGGCTATGTATATGGCAAATTCAGCAGAACATTGTACGTCATCTGCATGATGACGCGGTAAAGGAGGAATTCAGATCTTTCATATATGATAGATCTTCCATTGAAGAGCATGAGAGAAAATGGTTGCAATTCTTACAACAGAATAAAGTAACAAGTGAGGAGTCCTGGCTGCATCAGATGTATAAGATGAGAAAATTATGGTGTGCTCCATATCTTGAGGGGTGTTGTTTCCTAGGATTGAGCAACAATCAATGGAGTGAGAACTTAAACTCGATGCTACATATGCATCTTGAGGCTAAGATGACGTTGTTCCAAATGCTAGAGCACTATGAGCATTGCCTTGCATCGCGGCGCTTGAATGAGGCTCTCCAAGACATCGAGGCCTTGCAGTCCATTCCGTTCACATAGGAAAATGCTTCAAGTCTTGAGAAACATGCCGCAAAAGTTTTCACTCCTTCTGTGTTTGAGTTGGTCTTATGGAGCATAAATGCTGTAAGCAAATGTGAGATCAGAGAGGTACTTGATGCAGCAGAAGTTACCACATATGTTGTGTCTAAGAAGGAAAGAATGGATAAAAAGATCGAAGTGCGCACTGAGTCGAAGGAAGGTCTGCTTCACAGGATCAGTTGTTCTTGCCGCAAATTGGAATGCGCAGGCACACCATGTTCCCACATATTTTACATATTGGGAATTTTAAAAGAAGAAAGACTGCCCAGGTGCTGTGTTCCCACTAGGTGGACAATGAGTGCAAAATCTGCATTCGCACCAACCAGAAAGAGCAAGATGTATGAATACTCTGCAACCCTGCAAAGGTACCGTAAGTTAAGGAATTTTAGTCACGTGGCATGTTTCAAGGCATGCCACTCTGATGAGGCATTTCAGCATCTAAAGAGGGTTTTGGAAGGACAAGATGTTTGCAAGGGATCAACTATTGAACAAGCTGACAGCAAGGGATCAACTAATGCTCAGAGTAACAGCATTAGGTTTGGTGAAGGTTTCGATAAGGTTCTCGATCCCGTGCATGTGCCAGGCCGAGGTACTCCGAAGAAAAGGCTACAGGCAAAGATGAAGAAGACAAGATCACAGGATAGATGTGGCTATTGTCATGTGGCAGATGGTCACAATCGATGTACGTGCACCAAATTGTTAGAGGTACCTCATATGTCCTAATTTATTGTTTGCATGTGTCCAAATATATTCCATGGCATTAATTATATCATTATCTATAGGATCTCAAAGCAGAACTCTGATAGCTACAACATTGTGCACATGGTAGGACAGCAAGTACGTCGACGATGAACTTGATGTTGTCGTGTGCATTGTTATCTATGTCTAGTACCGTGTGACCTGGTCTTTAATATATACTTCATTGTGTCAGTTAGTCAGTAACTTCTTGATAATTATTTCTATGTATGACTCAACTATTTAATGGTCCACTCCCTTGTAATAGTATGAGTTTGGGATCTCTGGTTTGCATTTTCTATCTGACTTTTTGATGTCCAACTTTAAGAATCATGGTGTCTTCGCGGCCAGCGTGTAGCTTGTGTATTGTGCAGGAGAATATTTGGAAATAGATGTAGTGGAGGAATCAAATTTTTCTCGCAAAAAAAGGCCGATATTCTTGAGCTCGCATGAAGGTTGATTCTCAACAATCACTTGGTATAGGCCGATAATGCATGCTGTCAATAAAATACTTTATGGACGTGATGCAACGTGTGCATGTTGTCGTAATTTGTTAAAATATGGCACAGAGTACTAGGGTGGGAATCCCTACATGCTGACAAAATTTGGTGTCATTCTGGAGATGACCATAAATTGACCGTGTGTAGCGGATGTCGTTTGGGCAGGAGGGAAGGGTTCGTCGAAGGGCATTTTTTTTTACATCCTTCAAATACACCCAAATTTTTTCCATACGCTTGTACTATCATGAGAAGCATCCACGCCAGGTTTCGTAGCTTTTTGACATTGAATGAATTTTCTACGGTTTTCGCAACCAAAAACACCGAAAATACTTTACGTACGTGACACAACATGTGCATGTTGTCGTAATTCCTTAAAATATGACAACGCGTACTGTGGTGGGCATCTCTACAGGCTGGCAAAATTTGGTGTCATGCTGAAGATGACCATAAATTGACCTTGTCTAGTGGACGCCGTTTGGGTAGGACTGAAGGGTCCGTCGAAGGGTGTCTTTTTTCGACATCCTTAAAATGGACCCAAATTTTTTCCATAGGCTTGAACTATCATGAGAAGCATCCATGCTAGGTTTTATACTTTCTCAACATTGTATGAATTTTCTACGGTTTTCGCGATGAAAACCCCTAAAATACTTTCTAGACGTGACGCAACATGCGTATGTTGTCTTAATTCGTTAAAATTTGGCACAGAGTTCTGGGGTGGGCATCCCTACATGCTGGCAAAATTAGGTTTCATTCTGAATATGATGTAAAATTGACCATGTCCAGTGGAGGCCGGCAGACCCGAACGGTCCTACTTGTACATGGTCTATGTGGTGGCATGCATGAGCTGACACAAAATGTTGCTTGCAAGTGGCCATGCCGAATGTAGGCCCCACGCAAGATTTGGACACGAAACACATGTTGCGTCTCGTCCGGCGAGTGTTCTAGGGTTTTTCGGGCATGAAAACACTAGAAAAGGCATGAAGTGTTGGAAGTGAACCGAAATTGGCATGGATGCTTTCCATGGCTATGGGATGGTGTGTAAAAAATGGGCAATGGATACAAATTTCGTGCAGGTGGGCAAAAAGAACTTCTTTTGGAGTACCCCTGCCAATAAATCCAAAAAAATACATCAGCCATCCATGCTCTCCAGTTGAAGAATATACATGATGAATACAAAGAGCCGCGAATTTATTACAGGTGATGAATCGTATTCATCCTCATATCCTCCAACTAGAGTGCAAGGAAGACCCATGCTTGTAACGATCAAATAGATGAAGGTATTTAAGCAGGTGCAGGACTTGCTCGGGGGGCGAGGCAGGACTAATTTATTTTAGACGTGATCGTGGCAGGAGATCGTCGCGACATGGGCCGGCCGGCACTGAAATACTTGGATGGGTCGGGCTTTGGAGGAGGAGGCAGGGCCGACGTGGGAAACTTACGTGTATGCATGGCGTTGGTAATCACGCTTGCACGAACGAACTCCACACCCCACCGCCAGCCAGACCCACAGATCGCGCGGGAATATCCGACTGGGGCCCGACAGGCGTACACGTGCGGGGCCCGCACCGATTCTGTCGGTCGGCCTGTCTCCGGGTGACGACTCGCGTGCGACGGCCCTTCCTCATGCGCTTTAGTGAGGATCCGCCTGCGCTTCGATGTGCCCTGACACTGCACCGATCCCAGAGCAGATCTCGTCAGGTCTGACTCTGCGGATCCTGATGATGATTCATCAGCACTTTTGTCACGTCGTGTCACATAAAATGTCTGTTTGGTTTATTTTCTCCACCGTTTTGCACCAATTTTTTTTCAGTCGCAGTTGTACATGATCCTGCAGCACCTGGCATAGGGTCTTCTGCGGTCAGGTACACAACCATCACTAGCACAAGTGCGGCCACATCGACGACCATGTAGTATGAATGTACATAAATGTTCTCAAGTGACTGTATATTTTTTTCTGCAAAGGCCTCCTCACAAACAACTATACGATTGGATATAAACACATGCATGTTGCGTCGAAAATGGCCATCACATTCTAGTAAAAATATTTTTAAAAGAACTCCATCATGAATGAATTGTTTCATAACTGCAAACAATCATACAAAAACAAAAACTGTTGTCTCAAGCTTAAAACAGTTCAAATAACATTAAGCCTCTTACGGAAGCTCGTCTCCGGTGCCAAAATCCAGTGACTTCTTCGTATTGGTCGTTGGAGTTTACGTCGGGCTTGGCGACGACCCACCTTCTCCCATATTTTTACACGGTACGTCAATGTAACCTAAGGAGTCCAGTTGTTCCTGTGCCTCACGCTCTCTAGCCAGACCCTCCGCCTCCTCCATATCTCGGATGCGCAGTTCCTGTCAAAAATCATATGAACGTATTTGGACAAACTTAAGGATGATGAATCCATAAAATTGATGTAACATGAAGAATAGGAACCTCTGAATCCATGTCCGAACACTCATAATCATCTTTGGGTGGAAGATTATACACTAAGTATAAATGACATGTCTTCCTACCGTTCAGAAGGGAAATCATCTTTGCAAAATCACCTGGTCCTGAAATCAGGAACATTCCTTTTGGTAGTTTGCACGCATGCTCAGGTAAGAAGTGGTACAAATCCGAATCCTTTTTATAACCAAATCCAGCCGTTTCTTTCATGAGGAAAGCGCAGTCCAATACGCCGGGTTTAAACAATCTCATCTCACAGGGTCTTTCATCAAAGTATCCTGTCAGGACATGCGAAAGCTCATAATCCCTATGAATGAAAAATTCCATTACCAGCACCTACATACGAGCATCTCACGTCAGATTTAATACATTGCAGTCACCAACGTGCCATACATAATTTTGGATGTGCGTAGCAACACCGCGATAAAGTTACCTTATTATATGGGATGGAATCTTCATATGTAGAGATTCGGGATTGTTCCGTCTCTAGATGCTTAGCCTACGAATGAATCGCCGATAGAGAGTTACACACAAATTAAAAATGGTCATACAAAATGTTGGATGTGAATGTTTACCATGGGTGCGAGGTACTTACAGGGGGAAGAATTGAAGACATGTTGTTCGAGTGGAGTGCTGTAGCATTCAAAGGGTGACACCGACATCGCTAGGACTTGAGTGTTTGGGGATTGTGTCGTCTGACGCTGCTTGGCCTGCGTATCAATAGCTTATACAAAGTTACCCACAAATAAAAACTATTCATACAAAAACTCGATCATGAATGCATAGCATCATTGCAAGGTACTCACAGGGGGAGAAGTGAAGACATGCTCTTACGGTGGACTGCTGTGGCATTGAACGTGGGACTGTAACATCGCACGGTCTTCCATAATCTTTCCTTCCATCATGACCTGCTCCACCATAGCCTTGTAGTACATGTCCTTGCACTCCTGTTGCAGCCTAATGTCCATATTGGCACGTGCTTGCAATACATTGGCGTCCATCTTGACACGCTCTGTCTGTATAAGGCCGTCGACAAACTTCCGGTCCTTTTGCAAAGTAAGCTGCTGTCAGCGTGGAAGCACGATCACCTATGGGGAAAGGGTGCCCCTTTGTGGTTCGGCATGGGGACGGCCGCGTTGCACAAAGAGCAGAGGCGGTAGGCACAACACGACGATGGACTCCCTCTCCTTTTTACCTAGGTTCGGGCCGCTTAGCAGCGTAATACCCTACTCCTACTTTGGTGGATTGATCTTGAGGTAGACGAAGGCTCGACACGCCCTTAGCCCGGCAAGGTTGCCTGGGGAAGAGCGACATGAGCTTACAAGTATTGGGGGACGAGGTGTTCGAACCCCTTGCTAGGTTGCCTCGGGCCTCCTTTTATAGGCTAAGGGGTGACCACAGTGGCAAAATAGTTATTTGGATGTGATTAGATAGCTAACAGTGCTATCATACCTAACTCCGGCAGTTAGGACAAAGTGCATTAAATGCACTGCTAGGTGTCGTGTCGAGGCCGAATCCCAGCAAGCTTGCTGCGTCGCTTATCCGCCTCCTCTTTATCAGCTTGACACGCCTCCTGGACGGGTGTCAATAAAGCTAATCTTGTCTCCTTGATGCTGTCACGTGCCTGATAGTATCCACCTGGTTGCTTAGTACCTTGACCCCGCACTGATAAGTGACTTGAGTACGATGAGGTGGAGCGGTGGCGTCTTGGTGATGATCCTTCGAAGGCGCTTGGTGGGGTTTGATCTTGGCGGCCCCCGCAAGCCTGTCGGGGCAAGTTTGGGCTCGTCCTCAGGTGCGGCCTCGACCTAACCAGGCCCTCCTGCCTGGCAAGGGAGGCCCTCCCTAGGTGGCCTTCTTCATTCTTGCTTTGCTTAATGCTCTTCTTGATCTCACGAAGAGCGGCTTTTCTGGCTTGTCTTTGTGTTACACACTAGTGCTGGATGTATAACCGTCAGCACACCTGTGCATGAGTTCGGTCAATAGACACGGATGTTTGTTGCACCGATAGAAGCCCCCGGGCCTGGCCCACACGTGTCACCGGGCATCGTTGGGGTAGGCCCGAACAATGCACAGGTGGGTGAGCTGATCTTGCCACGGCGGGATCCAAGTTTTTCTTGAGATCTTCTTTGTTTCTCCATTAACCTGGAATTAAATCAATCCCCGGTTCCCCCGCGAGTCATGCGATGTCAAATATTGCGGGTCTACCCACGTCAGGGGGCAGGGGATGCCCATGTTCATGGGGAGTTAATTGTAGCACTTGCGCACGACCCCGGGGAAGGAGGTAACTGCCATTTTACTCTCTCCATCACGTCTACCGTTTCCGCCACGTATGCCGCATGCACTGCGCAGGGTAGGTGGCGGATGCGTAGGGTGCGGGAATGAGTGCCATGGAAGAAAGCAAGGCGCCACGGATTGGCGCGGGAGGGCAGTCGGCGCATCCAGACGCCGTAAGTGACGCAGATGATCCAGATTGGCAAAGCGGGGCGGTTGCCCCCAGGGTGGTGAGGAGCCAGCCCCCAGCCATGCTCCACTATAAAGGGGGCGGGGGGTGAAGGGAAGGGCTCACCCACGCATCCTTTCCTCCTTCTTGCGTATTTCTTCCATTATGGTGAGGGGAAGAGGGCGCGGTCAAGCTCCAGCGGCAGCGACAAGGGCCTCCTCTCGGCACCGCATCCCTGCCCCTGTTGGGGACGCAGGGTCAGGTTCCAGTGCTCAAGGCGGAGCCGCAGGACGCGGCCGTGGCCGGCGCGGCGCTCGGGGCTGAGGAGGGCGCAGCGGTGTTCCGGTCACTCCTCCCCCAGCCGCTTCGTCTCTGCGGGAGGGCCATGCCGGAGATACGGTGCTGGAGTTCATCATTAGGCTACGTGAGCCCCCGCGCAGCCGTCTTCGGCTTCCTACTCCTTTCGCAAGGGTGATGGAGGTTGAACAACCGCAAGGGTTGAAGCTACACATGAGAGGTTGTTGTAATGGCAACATGCGGGTGGACGTCGAGTTCCCCGCACCTCATGTCATGCTTCTCCGGCGCGGCTGGAAAACCTTTGCATGTGCCCATAGCGGTGTTGGTGTCTCCGCCTCCTCCTGCTGGACCCCGACAGGCTTCCTCATGGACTCTGGCTTCATCTTCCCTGCCGGTGTCCCTCCTACCGCGTTCCTCTAGTCCTGGCCATGGTGACCAGGGCATTGCCTAGCCGCTCCTTCCGCCCTTCCGGCTTCATCCCTGCCCTCCCGATCTTGTCAGGTTGCGTTCCGTGGGCCTTGATAGGGTCAGGCTGGGCTTCTGCCCAGGCGCTCCTTTTGCCCCCTCTTCGCCTTGATGCAACTCCTAGGAGGAGAGGGACAAGAAAGGCATTACAGGGCATTTATCATTTTTGAAGTCAAAAGATGTAGATTCTAGCCAAATTTTAGCTCAAATCATGTAACCCTCTACCCATGCTTGTATCCCGTATGATTTCTACTTGTTTGTCCGCATATTAATGAAAAAGAGTACTTGCCGGGTACTTGCACATGTATCATGTCCATTCTAAGGAATAATTCCTTAATACTTTCAAGTAAACAAAGCTCCTCGGCTAGACATCTTGCCGGTCCCTTCCGTAGTTGCTACTGAACCCAGCCCGATGGACTAGGAGCGTGGATGGTAACTGGCCCCTTGTCCGTCCTCCCCCTCCAAATGCTACTGTGACCATCTTGACTGAAGAATCTTTAGATCAAAGGATGGGAGCACAAATGTTGGGAGCGACAAGGTTTCCTTACGCACAAGCCTTTCTCTTTTTTTTACAGGGATACATCATGGATTGTGAGGTGAACTTATCTGCGTTCGCTGTCCCTTCCATTGTTCCCGATAGGATGGGGATGCCGGGGACCCTTATGCTGGCTTGTTATCACTCTTCCTTTCGGGAAGTTCACCCTTGCTGGGAGACCCTGCTATCAGTTGTAGGGGAGAAAATAGCAACATACAGTCCTCCTTAAAGGATTAGTCATCATAGTAAAATCGTACTTAAGTAAACATGCATGCAAGTTTTGTGCCAGTGCTTCGTTTTATTATCTTTGCACAGGGTCTTCGCCTGGCTTTGTAAAAAGGGTTACAAGTCCGAGGGACTATGCTTGTACAAAACAGATTGTCGGGGCAAGGCCCGACAACCATGCCTTACGGGTAGAACTTACAAAGATGCTCAATATTCCATGAGTTTTGCATTGGTATGCCATCTTCGGTCTCCAAACGGACTACGCCAGGTTCGGTGACTCACTGATGCGGAGCATCCTAGGGTCATCCCCATGGACCTACCATCGTCTCACCAAGTGCCAAGAGGACCGGTGACATGAGCACGAGCTAGAGCTCTCGAGACCGAGGTGACATATCTCCTTGGTGATATTCCATATGACCGACTCGAGACATGGCTAATACCTAAGTCCGGAATGTTGTGCATGATTAGGTACCAAGAAGGCCCTCTCGAGGATGCACGTGAAGATGAACAAGTCCCCAAGTACAAGGATGAAGAGGAACTAAGAAAGGAAACACAGGAAGTTCCCAGGACCTGGACGTCCGGCCCCTGGAGGTGTCGGCAGCAGCAGCGACCTGTTGGTGCAACAAACATTGGCATTCGTTGCCCGGACCTACATACATGCGCACTAGCATCGTATGTTCAAATTAGAAACCAAGGGCAAGCTAGAGAAGCCGCTCTTCGTGAGATCAAGATGTGAATCAAGAAGACCAAGACAAGCCAAATAGAAAGACATCACCTTGGGAAGGCCTCCCTTGCCGGGCAGGAGAGCCTGGCCAGGTCGAGACCGCCTTGAGGGCTAGTCCGAGATTTCCCCGGCAGGCTTGCCGGGTCCGCCAAGGGCGAAATCCCCCGCCAAGACACCACCGCTCCACCGCACAGCGACACAAGTCATTTATCAATGCGGTGTCGAGCCCCCAAGTGATTAAGTGGCCTCTGCTAGGCACGTGGCGGCTTGTTGAAAGGCGAGGATTATCGAAGTGACACCCGTCCAGAGGCGTGTCAAGATAACAAGCAAAAGGTGATTAAGCGGCGCGGCAGGCTTGCCGGGCTACCCCCACAGCATGACACCTAGCAGTGCATTTAATGCACTTTGTCCTAACTGCCAGAGTTAGGTATGTTAGCACTCTTGGCTATCTAATCATAGGATAAAGACTTTTTTGCCATTGTGGTTACCCCTTTAGCTATAAAAGGAGGTCCAAGGCAACCTAGCACAGGATTCGGACCCCCGCACACTCGTACAAGCGTATTGGCTCTCCCGAGGCCACCTTGCCAGGCTCGAGCACTGCACGTTCATCATGTTCATTCGTTCAATCCACCAAAGCAGGAGTAGGATTTTACGCTTCATAGCGGCCCGAACCTGGGTAAAAACCACCAGTGTCACCCTCGTCGTGTTGATTCTATGGCTTCTGCTCTTTGTGCTATGTGATCTCCCCCTTTGCCGAACCACAAAGGGGCTCATGGCCCCATAGGTGATCATGATCTCCAAGACATCTTTGGCACGCCAGCTAGGGGCAACATGGCTGGTGCGAACCTGAAGCTGTAGGACAGCGCGTCTTTATCACCGTCGTCATCATCGTCTTCACGTATGGCACCCAAGAAGAAGTTCGCAGCCACCACGCACCCTTCCACTTCGAAAGCCCCCTCGTATGCGGTCACGGATGCTGCTGGCGCCACGGCGGCATTGGGAGATGTGGGAACCGCGGGAGGCACGACTAGCGCAGGCGGCGCTGTCGTTGCGCCCCCCATGGACGGAGCTGGAACGGGGGGTGTCGGAGGAGGGCAGCCTCAACAAAATCTATATGGGCATATCCCGCAAGTTGCGGATGGAGGGGATGTTCAGTCTCCACCACCCCGCCGCACTAGCGGGCACAGCCATAGCAACAACGCTCGTTCTGGCCCGAGTCGTGATCCTCCGGCCGTGCCGATCACGGGCGAGGCCGCTGGACAAGTACCCCATCCAGGACACGACGAGCAAGAAGGAGCGCCAAATGGGGTCATTAATCCCCGAGTGCAGACTACCTTGGCGACCGATGCACGGCGGCATGAACATGGCGATGCCCCCGTTGGTGCCACCAGGGGTCGAGCGACGTCACAATCTGCCTCGTTAGCTATGCCAAGCACGGCTTCGGAAGCCATGGCACGGGCCCAACTCCTACTGATATTTCCACCGGTGACTGATCAAATGGATGAATGGAGAGCCACCATCCAGAGTTTGATTGGCTTTGCTGAAGCTGGAGGATCACGGCGGGTGGAGCCATCGCGACGCCCGCAAGCAACGACAACGGCTCGAGCCATCGACCGCGTTGAGGGGGCTGCACTAACAGTGCAGTCCCCTCCGCGATAGCCAACCCAGAGGCAACTGCAGTAAGAGCAACACGCTCACGAGCCCGATGAAGTTTCGATGGCCTCGTCCGGTCCATGAGCCCATCGAGATCAGCAGCAGGTCCTGGATGATCGGCGGAGGGAAGATGCGCACGTCACTATAGAGCGGCGCTGCGAGACCCACCGTCAATTAGACAGACGCAACGATCCAGACTTACACGAACCCGCGCCCAGTGAGGGTGGACACTTACCTTTTGAGGTTGGGTGCCCTGCCTTCACTCACGAGCTGCGGCAAGTCCGTTGACCATCTGCCCGCGTGTTCAAGCCAGAATTGCCAGAAAAATACAATGGGAAGCTGAACCCGGCAGAGTTCTTGAGCATCTACACGATTGCTATCCAAGCCGCTGGGGGCAGGGATGAGAAAGTGTTTGCCAACTACTTCCCTTTGGCACTCAAGTCAAATGTGAGGTCTTGGCTGATGCACCTGCCGGAGAATTCCATCTCATCATGGGCTGACCTGTGCAATGAGTTCGTTGGCGCCTTCACAGGCGGTCATCAAGAGCCAGGGCGCCCCAGTGACTTACAAGTTCTTCCACAAAAGGAAGGGGAGAGCTTGAGAAAGTATATGCAGAGGTTCAGTCAGGTGCGCCGCAACATTCCAGAGATACACCCGGCAGCTGTGATTGTCGCGTTCCACTCAAACGTGCGCAACAGGAGGATACGTTCTAAGATGAACGTCCGGCTGCCCAAGACCACCAATGATTGTACACTTTGGCGGACAAATGCGCTCGGGTTGAGGAAGGAAGGCGCTTCCTAGAGAGGAAGAAGGGGCGGAGATTGATTCAGATGATGACGACGAGGCTACTGGCCCAAGGAAGAAGGGCCGGTAGGACAACAAGAAGCGTAAGGAGAAGCCAGTATTGGCTGTCGAAGGTTCTGGCGATCTTGGCCCCAAGAAAGCCAAGACCGAAGCCCCCGGCAAGGAAGCTATCGTGTGCGTTGACTGCCGGGAGGCTGCGGCAGCGGATAAAGCTGGGAAGACCGATGGGCCGTACTGCAAAATTCACCGGACCAAAGGTCACGATCTCCAAGAATGCCACCAAGTCGAGCAGCTTGTTAAGAGGCAGAAGGCAGAGTATGAGAAGCGTGACAGAGAAATGGACCAAGAAGGTGCTGGCGGGAAGGGCCATGGCCGCAGAGGAGGTCGCCGCGGCAAGACCCCTCAGCAGAAGGAGAAACTGGCCAGGGGCCATGAGAAGAAAGAGGAAGATGATGAAGGTGATGATGGGGATGAAGAAGAGACTAGTGAACAAGAATTCCAGAAGGCAACTGAAGCCCTGTGTGTTGACGGGGGTGCATCTTTGCACTCCTCTCACCGCCAACTCAAGCAGTGGGCGTGTGAGATCAATGCCGTGGAACTAGCTGCAGACTCCTAGAAACCACTAAAATGGTCCCGCACGCCTATCATCTTTGATGAAGAGGATCACCCCGACCACACTACTGCGGTAGGGTGTTTGCCATTGTTGGTCTCCCCAACGATTCACAACCTCAAAGTCACAAAGATGCTAGTTGACAGTGGGGCTCGGTTGAATCTGATTTCCCCCAAGGTAGTCAGCAAGCTACAGATTCCTGATGAAGAGCTCAAGTTCACTGGCACGTTCCAAGGAATCAACCCTGGCAGAAGCCGTCCAAAGGGGAAGATTACATTGCCAGTGACAATTGGTGGAGAGTTGAATTATCGGACAGAGAAAGTTGTGTTTGATGTTGTTGAGCTTCCCTTGCCGTACAACGGGATCCTTGGCCGCCCAGCTTTGGCAAAATTCATGGAAACATCCCACTATGCTTACAATACTTTGAAGATGCTAGGGCCAATGGGCGTCATCGCAATCCCGTCAGACAAGAAAGATGCAATCATATGCGTCGATAATATGTACCGAGACGCGGTGGCAGCAGAGGCTGCAGAAGCCAAAGCTCCCGCCAAGGACACGAAGAAGGAAAAGAAGGCTAGCAGTGATACCAGCAAGGAGTCTGGGAAGCGTGCCTCTCCGAAGTGCGCCACGCCTATTGATGGCCTGCCGGAGAGTTCTACTAGTAAGAGATCCAAGGTTGCTTCACCTACTGTGAATAAGGTCCCGGCAAGACAGGATAGTGCTGATGGTATGTTCACCATCAGCGCCGCCCTCGGCGACAAATAGGAAAGCGCGCTCGTTGCCTTCCTGCGGGTGAATGTCGATGTGTTTGCTTGGCAACCATCTGACATCCCCGGCATTCTCAGGGAGGTAATCGAGCACCACCTTGATGTCTGTCCCCATGCTCGGCCCATCAAGCAGAAGGTCGGGAAGCAAGCTTTGGAGCGGCAACAGTTTATTGCCGAGGAGATCAAGAAACTTGAAGCAGTTGGTTTGGTCAGGGGAGTTTTACACCCAACATGGTTAGCAAATCCGGTGGTGGTGCGCAAGGCGAATGGGAAATGGAGGCTTTGCATAGACTTTACGAATATGAACAAGGCATGCCCTAAGGACCCTTTCCCCTTGCCGCGCATCGATCAGATTGTAGATTCCACTTTCGGGTGTGATCTACTTTCCTTTTTGGATGCCTACTCCGGATACCATCAGATATTTATGTCTAAGGAAGATGAAGAGAAGACCGCGTTCATAACCCCATGTGCCACATACTGTTTTGTACGAATGCCCTTCGGGTTAAAGAGCGCCGGATCCTCTTTTGCAAGAGTAGTACAAAAGGGGTTTGAATCTCAGATACACAGAAATGTAGAAGTTTATATGGATGATATAGTGGTCAAAACCAAGGATAGGTTGATGCTCGTTCAAGATTTGGAAGAGACCTTTGCAAACTTGCGTAAGATCAATTTGAAGTTAAACCCCGAGAAGTGTGTGTTCGGTGTTCCCTCCGGCAAGCTTCTTGGCTTCTTTCTGTCTCACCGAGGGATAGAGGCCAACCCCGACAAGATTAGAGCAATTGAACAGATACAAGCACGCAAGACTGTCAAGGATGTGAGGCGCTTAACCGGATGTGTTACCTCGCTTAGTAGGTTCATCTCCAAGTCCCCCGAGCGTGCCCTGCCGTTCTTCAAGATCTTGAAAAGGGCAGGGCTGGTAAAGTGGACCTCTGAGGCAGAAGCAGTGCTGCAGGACTTAAAAGCCTATATTTCCTCTGCTCCCACCTTGGTCGCTCCTAAACCACAAGAGCCGTTGCTGCTGTACCTAGCGGCAACTAATCAAGTGGTTAGTGTAGCACTGGTGGCGCAGCGGGAAGTAGATGAAAAAGCAGCTCCAGCCACTGTCCTCTTCAGGAAGGAGATTGAATCAGTCACGGCAAGGTTAGGCATGGATCAAGGAGAAGCAGAGCAGGCTAGCAGGGGCAGTTATGAAGCCATGACAAGGAAGAAAGTAGTGCAGCGGCCAGTTTACTTTGTCAGTTCCCTTTTACAGGGGGCTAGGTCAAGGTATTCTGGAGTACAGAAACTGATCTTCGGCCTCATCATGGCCTCGAGGAAGCTACATCACTATTTTCAAGCCCATGAAGTCATAGTTGTCACTCGTTTCCCACTCCAGCGCATACTAAGGAACCCCGAAGCTACCGGCAGGATAGTTGAATGGGCGCTAGAGCTATCAAGCTTTGGCCTGAAGTACGAAAGTACATCAACTATTCAGAGCAGAGCATTGGTGGAATTCATTGCAGAATGGACACCCACTCTAGATGAAGAGATACCAGAGACAACTATCCCCGGCAAGGAGGTGCCTCAGGAGTGGATCATGTATTTTGACGGTGCCTTCTCGTTACAAGGCGCAGGAGCTGGCATGCTTCTTGTCGCGCCCACTGGAGGACACCTCAAGTATGTGGTCCAAATGCACTTTCCCTGGGAGAAGGCCACCAACAACACTGCTGAGTATGAAGGGCTCCTTGCCGGGGGGCTCAGAATAGCAGTAGAGTTGGGAATCAAGAAGTTGATCATTCATGGAGATTCATAGCTGGTGGTGAGACAAGTCAACAAGGATTACCAGAGTCCATTGATGGAGGCGTACGTCAAAGAAGTGAAAAAGTTGGAGGAACACTTTGATGGATTACAAACAGAGCACGTACCGTGTGCAGAAAACAACATTGCCGATTATTTGTCAAAGTGTGCGGCACAGAAACTCCCTGTGGAACCAGGGACTTTTGTCCTTCATCTGACTCAACCTTCAGTACATCCATCGATGATGCCCAGGAAAAGGAGGAAGCTGGACCCCGGTAAGATTCTCCCGATAGAGCCTCCCGGGGCCGTTGGTAGAGAAGCTGCCGGGAATGACTCCACTTCGCTTGGTGAGCTGCACTCTCTCACGGAACCATAGGTTCTTGCGGTCGAGGTTAGCGCTCCCACGGATGAGGAGATGCCGTTGGTTCTAGTTGTCGAGCCCCAAGCTCCAATTTGGGCACGACACATTGTCCGCTACCTCCAAATAGGAGAACTTTCCGGAGAACAAGAAGAAGCTGAAAGAATAGCCCGGCGGTCTAGTATGTACTAGTTTGTCGATGACACCCTGTACAGAAGAAGACCAAACGATGTAAAATTGAAGTGCATTTGCCGGGAAGAAGTGCTGGAACTGCTAGCAGAGATACACAAGGGCATTTGTGGCTCCCACATTGGATCAAGTGCCTTGGTTGGGAAAGCTTTCCGGCAAGGTTTTTACTGGCCCACAACCCTCAAAGATGCGATTGAGCTAGTCACCAGATGTGAAGCCTGCCAGTTCCACTCTAAGAACATCCATCAACCAGCTCAAGCTCTCCAGATGATCCCTTTGTCCTGGCCATTTTCAGTCTGGGGGCTCGACATATTGGGCCCCTTCCCCCGTGCTACCGGGGGCTTTGAATTCTTGTACGTAGCCATCGAAAAGTTTACAAAGTGGCCGGAAGTGGAGCCAGTGAGGAAGGTAACCGCACAATCAGCCATCAAGTTCCTGAAAGGATTGGTATGCCGCTTTGGAGTACCCGCCAGGGTGATCACTGACAATGGCACCCAGTTCACGAGCCGCGCCTTCATGCAACACATCCAAAAACTTGGGAGTAAGGTCTCTTTCGCCTCTGTTGCTCATCCTCGGAGCAATGGCCAAGCCAAAAGGATGAATGCTGAAGTGCTGCATGGACTCAAGACAAGAACTTTTGATAAGCTGAAGAAATGCGGCAGACGCTGGATCGACGAGCTACCGGTGGTTCTTTGGTCCCTCCGTATAACACCGAATTGAGCCACCGGCTAAACTCCCTTCTCCCTAGTTTATGGGGCAGAAGCAGTGCTCCCCACGGAACTCATATATGGGTCACCTCGAGTACTTGCCTACGACGAAGTAGAGCAGGAGCAGCACCGGCATGACGATGCCGTGCTCCTTGAGGAGGATCGTCTCCGAGCCGCTATGCGTGCTGCACGTTACCAGCAAGCCTTGCGCCGCTATCATAGCCGCAGGGTTCATGCCCGGAGCCTTGAGGAAGGCGACCTTGTCTTTAGGCGTGTTCAGTCCACCAAGGGTTCCAACAAGTTGACGCCGAAGTGGGAAGGCCCTTACCGGGTAGTACGAGTCAGCAAACCTGGCGCAGTCCGTCTGGAGACCGAAGATGGCATCCAGGTGCAAAACTCATGGAACATTGAGCATCTTCGCAAGTTCTACCCATAAGGCGCGGCTGCCGGGCCAGCCCCGGCAGTCCCCTTTTGTACAAGCTTTGCCAATGTGCATGTAACCCTTTGTACAAAGCCAGGCACAGACCCTGTGCAAAGATAATAAAATGAAGCGTTGGCGCCCTAAAAAATTGCATGCATGTCTTGTTTAAGCATATATTTGTGTTAGGGATATAACAAATGCTTAGCATGATTAATCCCTTACGGAGCTATCCTATATAGTTGTTTTCTCCTTTATGCTTCTTTGGTTCACAGCTTTCATACCAGTGAACTTCCCGAAAGGAAAAGTGAGGGGAAGGCTAGCACATCGACCCCCGACAGCCCATTTCTGCCGTGAAAATAAGAAGGACGGCAGACACAGCTAAGTTCACCCCAATACCCATCATGTAGTTATGTATGAAAAACTTAAGCGTGAGAAAGCCTAGTTGCCTCCACCTCCTGTGCTCCCATCCTTCTTGATCCGAAGTTTCTTCGATCAGAATTTTGTTGTAGTAACAGTTGGGAAAAGCCGACAAGGGGCTTGCTCCTATCTTTGCTCCTACCCTGGTGAGAAGGCGTGGTGGTAGCAGGAGAAGGGGCCGTCAAGATGTGCTACCGGGGAAAGTTGTTTACTTGAAAGTAATGGGGGGTCACCCCCCAGCATGGACACTTTACATGCACAAAAATACCCAGCAAGCCCTCTTTTTCATTAATATGTTGATAAACAAGTACAGACCATACAGAGTACATGCATGGATTAAGGGTTACATATTTTGGATTAAAGATTGGCAAGTGCCTACATATTTGAAATTAAAAAAAAAGATAAGTGCTCCGTAATGCCTTTCTTGTTCCTCTCCTCCTAGGAGCTACGGTGGGAGGTGAAGAGGGCAAAAGGAGCGCCTGGGCAGAAGCCCAGCCTGACCCCGTCAGGGCCTGCGGGACGCAGCCTGACAAGATCGGGAGTTACGGGGACGAAGACGGCGGACGGAGGGAGCTGCTAGGCGAAGCCCTGGTCACCACAGCCAGGACCGGCGGGACGTGGCAAGAGGGGCACCGGCAGGGCGGACGAAGCCGGAGCCCACGAGGAAGCCTGCCGGGGCCCCAACTGGAAGACTGCTGGAGGAGGAGGAGACACCTTCACCCAACACCCCGGCAAATCGCTCTGCCGGGGGAAGAAGACCCAGGTGCAGATGATGGTGCCGCCACCTCCCTCATGACGGTGATGGTGCGACCTGCACTCAGCTAGAGCTCGAGCCGCCGTCCTCCCGCTCGGAGCCGTCGTCTTCACCGACATTGTCCTCTTCGTCGTTGTCGCTCGAGGAGGAGCTTTCGGTGTCGGTTGAGCTCTCCGCGCAGCAACCTAAGCGAGCTCCCGAATGTCTGAAGACCTTGACGGAGAGCAGAGTGGCGTCCATTAACTTGAAATGAAGAATGTGCCCCGTCACCAAGCTGTGGGCACGAGCGAAGGTTTTCTAGCCACGCCTTAAAAGCATGACATGAGGAGCAGGGAACTCCACGTCCACCCGCATGCTGCCGTTACAACAGCCCCTCATGTGCAGCCTCAATCCGGACGGTTGTTCTTCCTCCATCACCCTTGCGAACGGGGTAGGAGCCGAAGGTGGCTGCGCAGTGGCCCGCGCAGCTGGACGATGAACTCCAATGGCTGGTCCCCGGCGTGGCCTTCCATTGGGGCTGCGGCGATCGGAAGAGGAGCGACCATGGCACCTCCACGTCCTCTTCGGCCCCGAGCGCCCCGACGGCCACGCCCACGCCCAGCTGTACCACCATGTGCGCTGGACTCGGCCCCTGCGTCCCCAGCAGGGGGAGGGAGGCGCTGTCGAGAAGAAACCCTCATCGCCGCCATGGGAGGACGACCGTGTCGTCCTCTTCCCCTCACCATAGTGGGGGAAAGGTATCAGATGAGGAGTGAAGAGATATGTGTGGAAGGGCCCCTCGCCCGCGTTTCCTTTTTATAGGAGATCACGGCCGGGGCTGGCTCATCATTACTTAGGAGAGAGCCGCCCTGCTTCACCAATCCTGCCTCCCTGCTCTACTGATGGCCTCCAGAATCAACGGCCGCCCATCTGCGCCTATCCATGGCGCCTGGCTTTCTGCCATGGCACTCATTCCCGCGCCCTCCGCATCCGCCACCAACCTTGTGCAATGCATGCAACGTACGTGGCAGAAACGGTAGGCGTCGTGGGTGAGTAAAATGGCCGTTACCTCCCCATGAACATGGGCAACCCATGAGTTGCTACGTGGGCGCTCCCACGTCGTTCCACACGGCTCACGAAAAAACCGGTAACTGACTCGGTTACTGGTTAATGAAGAAGCAAGGAGAACATTAGTGGAGATTTAAAACCCATCGTGACATGGTTCAAATATGTGCCTGTGTTGATTAGGGGGACTACCCCAACGATGCTCTGCAGCACGTATGAGCCAGGCCCGGGGGCTCCTGTCGGTGCAACAAACATTGGCGTTCGTTGCCCGGACTTACACACAGGCGCACTAGCATCGTATGTTCAAATTAGAAACCAAGGCCAAGCTAGAGAAGCCGCTCTTCGTGAGATCAATGAGCGAATCAAGAAGACCAAGACAAGCCAAATAGCAATACATCACCCTAGGAAGGCCTCCCTTGCCGGGCAGGAGAGCCTGGCCAGGTCGAGACCGCCTCGAGGGCTAGTCCGAGATTTCCCCGGCAGGCTTGCCGGGTCTGCCAAGGGCGAAATCCTCCGCCAAGACACCACCGCTCCACCGCACAGCGACACAAGTCATTTATCAATGCGGTGTCGAGCCCCCAAGTGATTAAGTGGCCTCTGCTAAGCACGTGGCGGCCTGTTGAAATGCGAGGATTATCGAAGTGACACCCGTCCAGAGGCGTGTCAAGATAACAAGCAAAAGGTGATTAAGCGGCGCGGCAGGCTTGCCGGCCTACCCCCACAGCATGACACCTAGTAGTGCATTTAATGCACTTTGTCCTAACTGCCAGAGTTAGGTATGATAGCACTGTTGGCTATCAAATCATACGATAAAGACTGTTTTGCCATTGTGGTTACCCCTTTAGCTATAAAAGGAGGTCCAAGGCAACCTAGCACAGGATTCGGACCCCCGCACACTCATACACGCGTAGTTGCTCTCCCGAGGCCACCTTGCCGGGCTCGAGCACTGCACGTTCATCGTGTTCATCCATTCAATCCACCAAAGCAGGAGTAGGGTTTGAAGCTTCACAGCGGCCCAAACTTGGGTAAAAACCACCAGTGTCACCCTCATCGTGTTGATTCTATGGCTTCTGCTCTTTGTGCTATGTGATCTCCCCGTTTGTCGAACCACAAAGGGGCTCATGGCCCCATAGGTGATCATGATCTCCACGACACAGCCCAATGGCCAACTCTACAGGGCCCGGACATCCGGCCTCCAGCCCAGAAATCCGGACCCCAGCCCGGACATTCGGACAACGCCTATCCAGAGAGCACAGAAACCGGACCCCGCCAGCCTGGACATCCGGCCCCCGCGCCCGGACATCCGGCACCTCGCGAAGGCTCGGACATCCGGCCCGACTCCCGGACATTCGGCTCCCCCTGTCTGCGCAGAGTGTAAAGGGCCGAGGCTATATATACTCTTCTTCCCCAACGTTTTAGGGTTAGCACTTGATTAGCTCATTTTAGAGATAGAGCTGTGCTCATCCACTTGATACCCTCTCCACGAGACACCGAGGCCTCTCCGGAGAAGATCCCCCAAGTGGATTCAAGGCCCCTCACTGGAAGATCCCTCATGGATTCAAGGCCTCCTCACGGAGATGAACTAGTTACCTCTTGTATCGTCCTTTGTTGCGTTTGAATCATGTGTCACTTTTATTGTTCATGGATCTAGCACATGTGTGATCGTTCTTGTTGCTTTGAGTGTTTCCTCTCGTGTTTCCCCTCGTGTTCTTCGCAGGATCCGCTCCAAACGTGAAAGATCGGCCCTAGGGTTTCCACCCTACATCATCTTGGTATCATGGGCCACGTTGATCATGATTTTGGAGCCTTCCTCTTTGTTTTCTAGCCTATTTTTTTTTGTGATCTTGCCCAATTTTGAAAATCCCCACAAAAATAGCCCTCCTAATTTTTTTTGTGATTTTTTGGTGTGATGATGTTTTATTGGATTTGATCCGTGGATTTCATGTGTTACTCGTAGATCTAGCTTCCCCTAACTTTATGCCCAATTCCATCCATGAAATTCCTCGAATTTTGCCCAAAATTTTCTTTTTCCCATGAGACCCACCGCGTTCGTCCATGGATCCAGGACCCGGACATCCGCCCCCCCCGGACATCCGTCCCGACAGCCTGGGCATCCGGCCCCTGGCAGCAACACCTCCTCCGCCACTCCTTTCTTCCGCCTAACTTTCGCCAATTTTGACCGGCCACCACCAATACTTCTGCATACCACCACCGCTCTTCGCAACCACCATTGCATAACCGCTACAACCCCCAACAAATTTTGACACATTTTCTTTGAGAATTTGAGTTGCGGTTTTCATTTCCTAACGTGTTTTGGCTACTTAGGGACGGTTCGACACCGACATCACCGCCGCTCATCTTCGCCACGGACTCGTCATCGACAACAACCACCTCACCATTTTGACCCCTTCCATCGTAAGCAAGGGCGGTAACCTCGACGGCACTCTCGTATATTTCCCTTGCCATTGCATTGATAAACTACATTAGCCCACCTTTTGCGTCGCTTACCCATCGAGACTAGCCATTGAGTATTGCCGGTAACGTTACTTGTGCACATTAGTGACCATCCTCTCATTGCATATATCACATCATTTTGGTATCTGTATCTTGATATCATCTCTTGTGTCAGAAGGTTGTCACCGCATATACACAATTGCTATCTTGGTTCGTGAAGTTTTGCATAAGTGGCCAACGAAAGAGCTCCAAAGAGAAAGAGCCAACAAGCTTTTAAGAAAAATAGAAAGATAAGCAAAGAGCTTTTAAGCAAGAACCATAGCATTATACTACTTTAAGACTGTCATACTCGATCATCTTGGATCATCTCACACCATACATATAGAATACTTGGGATAGGAAGTCGTTGCATTTTTGCTTTGTAGGTTGTGCACGAGTATCGTATCCGCCTTTTGAGCAATTGTGCTAGCGTCTCTCTAGAGTTGTGCAATAAGAGCATTTTCCGTGGATTCCACATTTTGAGCTCATTTTTTGTTGCACGACCCCATCTATCTTTCCGTGTGTGTGTTTCTGTGTACCACTGTTCGCTATTGGTCTACTTGTTGCATTTGCAATTTGCGAAACTTTTCCAACATTATTGAATCTTGCTAACAATCGCATAAATTTTGTGCCACCATCCTCACCAAGCTACTCCAAAAGCTTTATTTGTGTAGGTGTGAGAAATTGACGAGAACCGGTACCAATTGTGCTATTTGCTTGTTACATTATTGAGTGATCATTGATCCATTCTCAACATCGGTCAAGGTACATTTGGTATAGTTCTTTACCTTTCTTCCACTCACATTTTTGCTTGACATGATGGATAGGCCAACTACATCTTCGAACCCACTCTTCATCGAGCACGATGATGACTCGAACAACTTCGTCACCAAGAACCACCTCTTTGGCACACAACGAGCTTTGCATCAAGAACAACAGGCATTGAACGACCGCATCGACAACCTCGCCACCGACTTACGATAATCTGAGCAACGTACAAGAGACTACTTCGACACCAAGCTCGACGCACAAAAAGAGGAGAGCAATGCAAGAATGGACGAGATCCGCGCCTTGTTGATCAACCGCTCTTCTACATCTTCGTCCTATTCAAGACGGAGCCACTCAAGTCAGCATTCTTCGCAATCTTTTTCAGATGCAAGTCCTCCTCGAGCTTGTTCGTACCGTCACCAAGGCCATGAAGATCCTCAAGCTCCACAAACCCATTCCACACCAATGGTTCACACGAGCAACTTGACGTGCAAGAACAATGACAATGTCAAAATCAAGCTACCCTTGCGCAAGCACAAGAAAGGCAACGCCAACGCCAACAAGCGGAAGAACAAGAACACCAATGAGAGCAAATGGAAGAGTGGCAACGCCAACACCAAGACGAGCAAGACGCCGAAGCTCTACGTCCAGAACAACAAAGTTGTGAAGCACAAGCCCTTGAGGCGCAACATGCCCTCCGTGACACCAATCGTGCTATTGTCGCCCATAACCGGCACGTCCGTGAAGAAGAAGAAGCACTTCGTGATGAAGTACAAGAACGACGACATCAAGCACGATTGCACCACCAAGTCCCACAAGCTCCTCCACAAGCTCGACAAGAACCACAAGTTCGCCATGAGCAACAAGAAAATGAGAATCCTCCACGTAAAGAGCAAGTTGAGGTTGACAATCCTCCACATCAAGGGCGTCATCACCCATGACCCCAACACAATGAAGAGCAACGCTACGGCAAGCTAAAGTTCACCATGCCAAAGTTCTCCAGAAGCAACGATCCCGAAGAGTACCTTTCATGGGCATTGAAGGTTGACAAGATCTTTCATTTGTAAAACTATGAAGAAGAGAAGAAGATCACCATGGCATCCCTTGAGTTCCAAGACTACGTCCTCATTTGGTGGGAACAAGTCATTGAGCACCGAGAGGCAAGAGGTGAACCACCCATCACAACATGGAATCAAATGAAGGATGTCATGAGAGTGCGCTTTGTGCCAACCTACTATAACTGCGACCTCTTCAAGAAATTACAACTCCTCAGGCAAGGAACAAAGAGCGTTGAAGAGTACTACAAGGAAATGGAGATTGCCATGATACAAGCCAATGTCACGGAAGATGATGAGCAAACTATGGCACGTTTCTTGAATGGACTCAATCATCCTATCAAGAAGATCGCTGACTTCCAACCTTACTCCAACCTCATCGAGCTAGTGCACCAAGCCACCAAGGCGGAGTGACAAGTGCAAGATGACTACAAGTATGCCAAGTTCTCTTCCAAGACCTACGGCTCCTCCTACAACCAAGCTTCAATGACTTCGACGCCTTCTTCCACGACAAAAGCTTCCCCAAGCAATGGCGACAAGTCAAGTTACAAGAAAACTTCGACATCTTCAAGTCATTCTCCTACTACAAGCAACTACAAGCCGAGAGCTTCATTTTCATCTACTCCAACCGATGAGACTGTCAAGACGAGCTCCCTCAAATGTCACATGCGGTGGCCAAGGCCACAAGTCCTTCGAGTGTACCAATCGGCGTACCATGATCCTCAACGACGACGACACCTACGACTCCATGAGTGAAGAGGAAATGGAACCCCTTGAGCACGTGGCCATGCACCGGCAAGTGAATGAAGATGAGGACGATCAAGTCTTTTGTGACAATGATTCGAGCCCCGCTCTCGTTGTCTCCAAGGTCTTAACGCTCCAACACCAACAAGAGGAAGACCAACATTGCCACATCTTCCATACCAAGGCGGGCATCAACGGTTGTTCCGTGAAGGTCATCATCGACGGAGGAAGTTACCACAATTTGGCAAGTGAAGAGCTATGTTCCAAGCTACAATTAGTCAATATGAAGCATCCTCGTCCCTACAAGGTCCAATGGCTTAGCGACTCCGGCACAATTCAAGTGGAGCACATGGTTCAAGTATCCTTCAAGATCGGAGCCTATGAAGACACTTTGGGGTGTGATGTGGTTCCCATGTCCATTTGCCATCTCCTACTTGGACGACCATGGCAATTCGACCGCGGCGTCATCCACAACGGATGGACCAATCACTATAGCTTCAAGATGAAGGGAAGGGAGTACGTGCTACGACCTATGTCACCAAGTCAAGTGATCGCCGACAAGCAAGCCACCACCCATCGTGGAGAGAAAAGTGAGGGAGTGACCCACCAAAAAGAGAGTGAGCGCCACAAGCCAAAAATGAGTGCCTCCACGATGAGCGAGAAGAAAAACTTAGTGCTATTCACTACCAAAAGTGAGATGAGAGAAGTGTGTGAGAACCCATCAAGTGTTATGCACTATGTCCTATTGTGCAAGGATGAGGCAACAACGACTAACACCTCTCACCCTCTACCTTTAGTGTTGTCAAATATCTTGCAGGAATTCAAGGACGTCTTCCTTGATGAGCTACCTCCGGGACTACCCCCACTACGAGGCATCGAACATCGAATCGACCTCATCCCCGGCACACCTCTACCTAACAAAGCACCCTACCGCGTCAATCCCGAAGAAACTAAGGAAATACAATGGCAAGTACAACAACTCATCAGCAACGGACATGTACGTGAAAGCTTAAGCCCTTGTGCCGTACCGGTTATTCTTGTGCCTAAGAAAGACAGTAGTTTTCGCATGTGTTCCGACTGTAGACCCATCAATGCTATCACGATTCGCTATAGATATCCTATTCCTCGCCTTGATGACATGCTAGACGAACTTAGCGGAGCCCCAATTTTCTCTAAAATTGATCTTAAAAGTGGCTACTATCAAATACGCATACAAGAGGGTGACGAATGGAAATCTGCTTTCAAAACCAAATTTGGCTTATATGAAGGTTGGTCATGCCAATGGGTTTGTCCAAAGCACCCGGAACCTTTATGCGTGTGATGCACTTTGTTCTTCGCCCCTACATTGGCGTCTTTGTTGTGGTATACTTTGACGATATTTTTTGTGTTTAGCAAATCTCTAAAAGATCATGCCACCTATCTTAAAACCGTTTTACAAACCCTAAGAAAAGAGCGCCTTTATGGTAATATGGAGAAATGCCTTTTTGGTGTTGATAGGCTTGTTTTCTTGGGCTTTGTAGTGTCATCTAAGGGTGTTCATGTAGATGAAGCTAAAATTGATGCTATTAAAACTTGGCTGCAACCAACCAACTTGCAACAAGTGCAAAGTTTCCTTGGCTTAGCCGGTTTTTATCGTAGATTCATTAAGGACTTTAGCACCATTGCATCTCCTTTGCATGCCTTAAGTCAGAAGAATGCACCTTTTGTTTGGGGACCATCCCAAGATACCGCATTTCATGAGCTTAAGAATTTGCTTACACATGCTCCTTTGCTTGCTTTGCCCAATTTTGACAAAACATTTGAAGTTCATTGTGATGCTAGTGGCAATGGTATAGGAGGTGTGTTAATGCAAGAGAAGCGCATAATTGCTTACTTTAGTGAAAAACTTTCCGACGCGCAACTTAATCATCCAATCTATGACAAAGAGCTATATACCTTAGTGCGAGTTTTGCGTGAGTGGGAACATTATCTTCGCCCTCATGAATTTGTCATCCACACGGATCATGAAACGCTTAAATACCTTAAAGGTCAAACTAAATTGAATAAGCGACATGCCAAGTGGAGTGAGTTCATAGAGTCATTTCCTTATGTCATCAAGTATATCAAAGGTAAGGAGAATGTTGTGGCGGATGCTCTTTCCCGCAAATGCATGCTTGTTACTAAACTTGAATTGAATGTCATTGGCTTTGAGCACATAAAAGACTTGCATGCGCATGATCCTACTTTCGCCATTCCTTATGCCAAATGTTTGACGCATACATCTTAGGAACGATATTACATCAAAGATGGTTATCTTATGAGAACTAACAAACTATGTATCCCCGAGTCTTCTCTTCATTTGTTACTTTTGCAAGAATCTCATGGAGGAGGACTTATGGGACACTTCGGATGTGACAAGACTTTTGCTACGCTCTCCAAGAACTACTTTTGGCCCAAGATGTTCCGCGACGTCTCACGCTTCACCAACCGATACTCTACATGTCGCAAAGCTAAGTCTAAAGCTCAATCCCATGGTCTCTATATGCCACTTCCTATTCCGTATCACCCATGGGAAGATATTAGTATGGACTTTGTGCTTGGTTTGCCTAGAACTCAAAATGAAAAGGATTCTGTGTTTGTCGTTGTGGACCATTTCTCCAAGATGGCTCATTTTATCCCATGCAACAAGATAGACGATGCTTCACATGTTGCAAATCTCTTTTGTAGGGAAATCTTGCGTCTACATGGAGTGCCCAAGACTATCGTATCGGACCACGACGTCAAGTTCCTAAGTTACTCTTGGAAGACACTATGCGCCAAGCTCAAAATCAAGCTCTTGTTCTCTTCGGCATACCACCCACAAACCGACGGCCAAACGGAGGTCACGAACCAGACGCTATCCACTCTCCTCCGCGTGTTAATCAAGAAGAACATCAAGGAGTGGGGGGAGTGTTTACCCATCGCCGAGTACGCCTACAACCACGCAAGACATTCGACTACCGGCAAGTCCCCCTTCGAGGTCGTCTACGGCTTCAACCCGTTGTCCCCATTGGACATTCTACTGCTACCACTACAAGAGCGCATCAACAAGGACGCGAGCGCTAGAGCAAGCTACCTCAAGAAGGTGCATGAAGATACAAGGCAAGGCACACCATAGAACGCCAAGTACAATGTCTCGCAACCAAGATCAACATCAACAAGCATCCAATGATATTCAACATGGGAGATCATGTGTGGCTACACCTTCGCAAGGATCACTTCCCCAATGAACACAAAGCCAAGCTTCTGCCTCGAGCCGACAAACCCTTCAAGGTGCTAGCACGCTACAACAACAATGCATACAAGATCGACCTACCGCGTGACAAGTACACCGTGAGCGACATCTTCAACGTCAAGGATCTCTCTCCCTACCATGGTGATGAGGCTTTCGATCTGAGGTCGGATCTTTCCCAAGGGGGGGAGATGATGTAGAGCATCCTAGGGTAATCCCCATGGACCTACCATCGTCTCACCAAGTGCCAAGAGGACCAGTGACACGAGCATGAGCTAGAGCTCTCGATACCGAGGTGACATCTCTCCTTAGTGATATTCCATATGATCCACTCGAGACATGGCTACTACCTAAGTCCGGAATGTTGTGCATGATTAGGTACCAAGAAGGCCCTCTCGAGGATGCACGTGAAGACGGATAAGTCCTCAAGTACAAGGATGAAGAGGAACGACGGAAGGAAATAGAGGAAGTTCCAAGGACCCGGACGTCCGGCCGCTGGCCCGGACATTCGGCCCCTGGAGGTGTCGGCAGCAGCAGCGACCCAACGGCCAAGTCTAGCCTGGACATCCGGCCACACGCCCAGACATCCGGCCTCCACCCCGGAAATCCAGACCCCAGCCCGGACATCTGGACAACACCTATCCAGAGAGCACAGAAACCGGACCCCGCCAGCCCGGACATCCGGCCCCCGCGCCCGGACATCCAGCACCTCGCAAAGGCCCATGTATCCCTTCGCCCCCCTAGACTATATATACTCTTCTTCCCCAACGTTTTAAGGTTAGCACTTGATTAGCTCATTTGAGAGATAGAGTTGTGCTCATCTACTTGATACCCTCTTCACGAGAGACCGAGGCCTCTCCGGAGAAGATCCCCCAAGTGGATTCAAGGCCCCTCATGGGAAGATCCCCCGCGGATTCAAGGCCTCCTTACGGAGATGAACTAGTTACCTCTTGTATCATCCTTTGTTGCATTTGAATCTTGTGTCACTCTTATTGTTCATGGATCTAGCACATGTGTGATCGTTCTCGTTGATTTGAGTGTTTCCTCTCGTGTTTCCTCCCGTGTTTCCCCTCGTGTTCTTCGCGGGATCCGCTCCAAACGTGAAATATCGGCCCTAGGGTTTCCACCCTACATCACTCGCGCTACCCGGTAAGGGCCTTCCCACTTTGGTGTCAACTTGTTAGAACCCTTGGCGGATTGAACATGCCTAAGGACAAGGTCACCTTCCTCAAGGCTCCGGGCTTGGACCCTGCGGCTATGGTAGCGACGCAGGGCCTGCTAGTATCATGCGGCATGTACAGCTGTCTGCTACTTCTTGAGCTTGCATTGGTTTTTCCCTTGAAGAGGAAAGGGTGATGCTGCAAAGTAGAGATAAGTATTTCCCTCAGTTAGAGAACCAAGGTATCAACCCAGTAGGAGGTACAAGCAAGTCTCCAATCTATGCACCTGCACAAACAATCAAACACTTGCACCCAATGCGATAAAGGGGTTGTCTATCCCTTCACGGTCAATTGCAAGGATGAGATCTGATAGAGATATATATAAAAGATTTCTAAAACCAAAAACAAAGTAAAAACAAATAAATTCTAGCAAGGTATTTTTGGGTTTTTTGGTTTATAGATCTGAAAATATATGATGGAAAATAGACCCGGGGGCCATAGGTTTCACTAGAGGCTTCTCTCTTGAAAGAAAACATACGGTGGGTAAACAAATTACCGTCGAGCAATTGATAGAAAAGTGCAAAGTTATGACGATATCCAAGGCAATAATTATGAATATAGGCATCACGTCCGTGTCAAGTAGACCGACTCCTGCCTGCGTCTACTACTATTACTCCACACATCGACCGCAATCCAGCATGCATCTAGAGTATTAAGTTCATAAGAACGGAGTAACACCTTAAGTAAGATGACATGATGTAGAGGGATAAACTCAAGCAATATGATGAAAACCCCATCTTTTTATCCTTGATGGCAACAATACAATACGTGCCTCGCTACCCCTACTATGTCACTTGGTGAGGACACCGCAAGATTGAACCCAAAACTAAGCACCTCTCCCATTGCAAGAAGAACCAATCTAGTTGGCCAAACCAAACCGATAGTTCGAAGAGAAATACAAAGATATCAAATCATGCATATAAGAATTCAAAGAAGATTCAAATAATATTCATAGATAATCTGATCATAAATCCACAATTCATCGGATCTTGGCAAACACACCGCAAAAGAATATTACATCGGATAGAACTCCAAGAACATCGAGGAGAACATTGTATTGAAGATCAAAGAGAGAGAAGAAGCCATCTAGCTACTAGCTATGGACCCGTAGGTCTGTGGTAAACTACTCACGCTTCATCGGAAGGGCAATAGGGTTGATGTAGATGCCCTCCGTGATCAAATCCCCCTCCGGCAGATTGCCGAAAAAGGCCCCAAGATGGGGATTGCGGCGGCGGAAAAGTATTTTCGTGGATGCCTCTGATGGTTTGGGAATATTTCTGAATTTATAGGCCGAAGATTAGGGTTGGAGGACCTCCAGGGGGCCACAAGCCAGGGGGGCGCGCCCCTACGGCTTGTCTTCTCCTCGTAGGTCTTCTGACCTCCTCTGCAAGTCTCGTAGGTGTCTTCTGGTCCAAGAAAAATCATCGCGAAAGTTTTATTCCGTTTGGACTCCGTTTGATATTCCTTTTCTGTAAAACTCAAAAACAAGGAAAAAACATAAACTGGCACTGGGCTCTAGGTTAATAGGTTAGTCCCAAAAATAATATAAAATAGCATATTAATGCATATAAAACATCCAAAATAGATAATATAATAGCATGGAACAATAAAAAATTATTGATACGTTGGAGACGTATCAAGCATCCCCAAGCTTAATTCCTACTCGTCCTCGAGTAGGTAAATGATAAAAACAGAATTTTTGATGTGGAATGCTACCTAACATATTTGTCCATGTAATTTTCTTTATTTTGGCATGAATATTCAGATCCATAAGATTCAAAACAAAAGTTTAATATTGACATAAAAACAATAATACTTCAAGCATACTAATAAAGCAATCATGTCTTCTCAAAATAACATGGCCAAAGAAAGTTATCCCTACAAAATCATATAGTTTGGCTATGCTCCATCTTCATCACACAAAGTATTAAATCATGCACAACCCCGATAACAAGCCAAGCAATTGTTTCATACTTTTGATGTTCTCAAACTTTTTGAACTTTCACGCAATACATGAGCGTGAGCCATGGATATAGCACTATAGGTGGAATAGAATATGGTGGTTGTGGAGAAGACAAAAAGAAGGAGATAGTTTCAAATCAACTAGGCGTATCAACGGGCTATGGAGATGCCCATCAATAGATATCAATGTGAGTGAGTAGGGATTGCCATGCAACGGATGCACTAGAGCTATAAGTGTATGAAATCTCAAAAAGAAACTAAGTGGGTGTGCATCCAACTCGCTTGCTCATGAAGACCTAGGGCAATTTGAGGAAGCCCATCATTGGAATATACAAGCCAAGTTCTATAATGAAAAATTCCCACTAGTATATGAAAGTGTCAAAATAGGAGACTCTCTATCATGAAGATCATGGTGCTACTTTGAAGCACAAGTGTGGAAAAAGGATAGTAGCATTGCCCCTTCTCTCTTTTCTCTCATTTTTTTATTTTGGGCTCTTTAGCCTCTCTTTTTTTCTCTCTTTTTTTATTTTTTTATTTTTCATCCGGAGTTTCATCCCGACTTATGGGGGAATCATAGTCTTCATCATCCTTTCCTCACATGGGACAATGCTCTAATAATGATGATCAGCACACTTTTATTTACTTTACAACTCAAGAATTACAACTCGATACTAGAACATATATGACTCTATATGAATGCCTCCGACGGTGTACCGGGATGTGCAATGACTCAAGAGTGACATGCATAAAAAATATAAACGGTGGCTTTGCCACAAATACGATGTCAACTACATGATCATGCAAAGCAATATGACAATGATGGTGCGTGCCATAATAAACGGAACGGTGGAAGTTGCATGGAAATATATCTCGGGATGGCTATGGAAATGCCATAATAGGTAGGTATGGTGGCTGTTTTGAGGAAGGTGTATGGTGGGTTTAATGCACCGGCGAGAATTGTGCGGTACTAGAGAGGCTAGCAAAGGTGCAAGGGTGAGAGTGCGTATAATCCATGGACTCAACATTAGTCATAAAGAACTCACATACTTATTGCAAAAAAATTTATCTATCGAAACAAAGTACTACACGCATGCTCCTAGGGGGATATATTGGTAGGAAAAGACCATCGCTCGTCCCCGACCACCACTCATAAGGAAGACAATCAATAAATAAATCATGCTCCGACTTCATCACATAACGGTTCACCATACGTGCATGCTACGGGAATCACAATCTTTAACACAAGTATTTCTGTTAATCCACAATTACTCACTAGAATGTCTCTAATATCATCATCTTTATATCTCAAAACAATATGCAAGGAATCAAACTTCTCATAGTATTCAATGCACTTAATATGAAAGTTTTTATTATATCCCTCTTGGATGCCTATCATATTAGGACTAAATTCATAAACTAAGCAAATTACCATTCTGTTTAGAGACTCTCAAAATAATATAACTGAAGCAAGAGATTTCACTAATTTCTATAAAATAAAGCCACCGCCGTGCTCTAAAAAGATATAAGTGAAGCACTAGAGCAAATTGCCTAGCTCAAAAGATATAAGTGAAGCACATATAGTATTCTAATAAATTCACGATTAATGCGTGTCCCTCTCAAAAGGTGTGTACAGCAAGGATTATTGTGGCAAACTAAAAATCAACGACTCAAATCATACAAGATGCTCCAAGCAAAACACATATCATGTGGTGAATAAAAATATAGCCTCTAGTGAATTTACCGATGGATTGAAGACGAAAGAGGGGATGCCTTCCGGGGCATCCCCAATCATAGGCTCTTGGTTGTCCTTGAATATTACCTTGGGGTGCGTTGGGCATCCCCAAGCTTAGGCTCTTGCCACTCCTTATTCCATAGTCCATCAAATCTTTACCCAAAACTTGAAAACTTCACAACACAAAACTCAACAGGAAACTCATGAGATCCGTTAGTATAAGAAAATAAATCACCACCTTTTGGTACAGTTGTGAACTTATTATTTATTTATATTGGTGTAATATATACTTTATTCCAACTTCTCCATGGTTCATACCCCCCGATACTACCCATAGATTCACCAAAATAAGCAAACAACACATAGAAAACAGAATCTGTCAAAAACAGAACAGTCTGTGAAGATCTGAATATTTCGTATACTTATGAACCTCCAAAAATTCTGTTAAATTATGAAAACATAGGAAATTCGTATATCAATCTTGTGTAAAAAATTCACAGTTTTTAGTGGCTTCTGTGAATTACTAAAATTCTGTAACTGGATGCAAAAGTTTCTGTTTTTCAGCAGGATCAAATCAACTATCACCGTAAGCCATCCCAAAGGTCTTACTTGGCTCAAACACTAATTAAAACACCAAAACACAATTACTACAGAGGTAATAATGTGTATTCTTATTAAAACATAAAATAAAAATATTGGGTTGTCTCCCAACAAGCGCTTTTTCTTTAAAGCCTTTTAGCTAGGCGTTGATAATTTTAATGATGATCACATGAAAGATAGCAATTGAAACACGAAGAGAGCATCATGTAGCATGTGAAAAACAAATCTAAGTCTAACAAGCTTCCTATGCATAGGAATTTTATAGGAAAATAAATTAGCAAGGCAAGCAAGATCTAGCATATGCAAGGAAGAAGAAAGAAACAATAGCACTCTCAACATAATGAGAGGTAATTTAGTAACATGAAAGTTTCTACCACAATATTTTCCTCTCTCATAATAATTACATGTGGGATCATATTCAAATTCAACAATATAACTATCACATAAAATATTCTCTTCATGATCCACATGCATGCAAAGTTGACACTCTTCCAAAATAGTGGGATTGTCATCAAATAAAGTCATGACTTCTCCAAACCCACTTTTATCAAAAATTTCATGAGATTGATCATTATCCAAAGTAGTGGGATCATTATTACCTAGAGTTGACACTCTTACAAACCCACTTTCAATATCATTGCAAACACTATTATCATGAGGCTTAAATAAATTTTCAAGATCATAAGAAGAATCACCCCAATCATGATCATTGCAATAAGTAGTGGAAATAGCAAAACTAGCATCCCCAAGCTTAGGGTTTTGCATATTATTAGCACAATTGACATCAATAGAATTTATAGTAAAACCATTGCAATCATGCTTTTTATTCAAGGAGCAATCGTGAATCACTTCATAAATTTCTTCATCACAATTTTTAGATTCACGAATTTCAAGCAAAACTTCATAAAGATAATCTAGTGCACAAAACTCACTAGCAATTGGTTCATCATAATTGGATCTCTTAAAAAGATTACCAAGTGGATGAGGATCCATAAACCTTTTGTTTCTGATTTTCAAAAAATACACAACTATTCCAAGCGAACAAGCAAACAAACCAAGTAAGACATAAAGGCAAACGAAAAGGTGAATGAAAGAAGGCGAATAAAAAGGCAAATATTTTTGTGATTTTCAGAAAATCGTTTTAGAAGTGGGGGAGAGGAAAACGAGAGGCAAATGGCAAATAATGTAATGCAAGAGATGAGAGTTTATGGTGGGTACTTGGTAGGCTTGATGTAGATCTCCCCGGCAACGGCGCCAGAAAAGAGCTTCCTGCTACTTCTTGAGCTCGCGTTGGTTTTTCCCTTGAAGAGGAAAGGGTGATGCAACAAACTAGAGATAAGTATTTCCCTCAGTTAGAGAACCAAGGTTTCAATCCAATAGGAGGTACAAGAAAGTCTCCAATCTATGCACCTGCACAAACAATCAAACACTTGCACCCAACGCGATAAAGGGGTTGTCAATCCCTTCACGGTCAATTGCAAGGATGAGATCCGATAGAGATAGATATAAAAGATTTCTAAAATGTAAAACAAAGTAAAAAACAAATAAATTGCAGCAAGGTATTTTTGGGTTTTTTGGTTTATAGATCTGAAAATATATGATGGAAAATAGACCCGGGGGGCATAGGTTTCACTAGAGGCTTCTCTCTTGAAAGAAAACATACGGTGGGTAAACAAATTACTGTCGAGCAATTGATAGAAAAGTGCAAAGTTATGACGATATCCAAGGCAATGATTATGAATATAGGCATCACGTCCGTGTCAAGTAGACCGACTCCTGCCTGCATCTACTACTATTACTCCACACATCGACCGCTATCCAGCATGCATCTAGAGTATTAAGTTCATAAGAACGGAGTAACGCCTTAAGTAAGATGCCATGATGTAGAGGGATAAACTCAAGCAATATGATGAAAACCCCATCTTTTTATCCTTGATGGCAACAATACAATATGTGCCTCGCTACCCCTACTATGTCACTTGGTGAGGACACCGCAAGATTGAACCCAAAACTAAGCACCTCTCCCATTGCAAGAAGAACCAATCTAGTTGGCCAAACCAAACCGATAATTCAAAGAGAAATACAAAGATATCAAATCATGCATATAAGAATTCAGAGAGGATTCAAATAATATTCATAGATAATCTGATCATAAATCCACAATTCATCGGATCTCGACAAACACACCGCAAAAGAATATTACATCGGATAGAACTCCAAGAACATCAGGGAGAACATTGTATTGAAGATCAAAGAGAGAGAAGAATCCAGCTAGCTACTAGCTATGGACCCGTAGGTCTGTGGTAAACTACTCATGCTTCATCGAAAGGGCAATAGGATTGATGTAGATGCCCTCCGTGATCGAATCCCCCTCCGGCAGATTGCCGGAAAAGGCCCCACGATGGGATCTCACGGGAACAGAGGCTTGCAGCAGCGGAAAAGTATTTTCGTGGATGCCTCTGATGGTTTGGGAATATTTCTGAATTTATAGGCCGAAGATTAGGGGTGGAGGACCTCCAGGGGGGGCCACAAGCCAGGGGGGCACGCCCCTACGGCTTGTCGTCTCCTCGTAGGTCTTCTGACCTCCTCTCCAAGTCTCGTAGGTGTCTTCTAGTCCAAGAAAAATCATCGCAAAAGTTTTATTCCGTTTGGACTCCGTTTGATATTCCATTTCTGTAAAACTCAAAAAGACGGAAAAAACAGAAACTGGCACTAGGCTCTAGGTTAATAGGTTAGTCCCAAAAATAATATAAAATAGCATATTAATGCATATAAAACATCCAAAACAGATAATATAATAGCATGGAACTATAAAAAATTATAGATACGTTGGAGACGTATCACTGCCCAGAGACGGTCCTCCTCGAGGAGCATGGCATCGTCATGCCATAGCTGCTATTGCGCTACTTCATCGTAGGCAAGTACTCGAGGCAACCCATATATGATTTCCGTGGGGAGCACTGCTTCTACACCATATACCAGGGAGAAAGGAGTCTGGCCAGTGGCTCGATATGGTGTCGTCTTGATCGACCAAAGAACCACCGACAATTCATCAATCCAGCGCTTGCCGCATTCTCGTAGTCTACCAAAGGTTCTTGTCTTTAGCCCTCGTAGCACTTCAGCATTCATCCTTTCAGCCTGCCCGTTGCTTCTTGGGTGGGCAACGAAGGCGAAAGAGACCTTGTTCCCAAGGCTCTGGATGTACTCCATAAAGGCGTGACTTGTGAACTGGGTGCCGTTGTCAGTGATTACCCTGTTGGTCACTCCAAAGCGACACACCAGTCCCTTGAAGAACTTGATAGCTGACTGCGCCGTCACCTTTCTCACTGGTTCCACTTCGGGCCACTTTGTAAACTTGCCGATTGCAACGTACAAGAATTCAAAGCCCCGGGCAGCATGGGGGAAGGGGCCCAAGATGTCGAGCCCCCAGACCGCGAAAGGCCAGGACAAAGGGATGGTTTGCCAGGCTTGAGCTGGCTGATGAATGTTCTTGGAGTGGAACTGGCATGCATCACACTTGGTGACGAGTTCAGTTGCATCCCGGAGGGCGGTGGGCCAGTAGAATCCTTGCCGAAAAGCTTTCCCGGCAAGTGCTCTTGATCGCAGATGTGATCCACATGCACCTCCATGTATCTCTGCCAACAACTCTAGTCCATTTTCTCGATTGATGCATTTCAACTTCACGCCTTTCGGCCTCTTTCTGTATAGAATGTTGTCCACAAACCGGTACATATTCGATTACCGGGCTACTTTCTCAAATTCTTCTGGATCGTCGGGAAGTTCACCAGTTTGTAAGAATTGGACTATGTGTTGTGCCAATGCCGGAGCCTGGGGCTGGACGACAAGGACTAAAGGCGTCTCTTCAGCTGTGGGAGTACTTTCTTCAACGGCAAGAGCTTGACGTTCTGCTTGAGAGTGTGGCCCGCCAATCAGCGTAGGGTCTCCCCCGGCAACCTCTTCACCAGCGGCTCTAGGGAGCTCTACCGGGAAGTGCTCACCGGTGTTGAGCTTCCTTCTTTATCTGGCCAAGGCTGACGGAGAAACTGATGGATGGTTAAGGTGGAGTACAAAAGTGCCTGGTTCCACATGGATCTTCTGCGCAGTGCACTTCGACAGGTGATCAGCTATGTTGTTTTCCGCACGGGGTATGTGCTCTGTTTGCAACCCATCGAAGTGTTCCTCCAACTTCCTTACTTCTTCCACGTATGCCTCCATCAGTGGGCTTTGATAATCCTTGTTCACCTACCTCACAACAAGCTGGGAATCACCTCGTATGATCAACTTCTTGATTCCCAACTCGATAGCAATTTGGAGCCCGGCAAGGAGCGCTTCACATTCTGCCATGTTGTTGGTGGCGTCTTCCCTGGGGAAGTGCATCTGGACCACCTACTTGAGGTGTTCTCTGGTGGGTGCAACGAGTAACACTCCTACGCCAGCACCTTGGAGCGCCGTCAAAGTACATGACCCATTCCCGAGGGGCTTCCTTGCCGGGGAGGGCAGTTTCCACAGGTTCCTCATCAGGAGTTGGCATCCATTCTGCTATGAATTCTGCCAATGCTCTGCTTTGGATAGTTGTTGTGCTTTCGAACTTCAAAGCGAAGCTTGAGAGCTCCAGAGCCCATTCCACTATCCTGCCGGTGGCCTTGGGGTTCCTCAGAATCCGCTGTAGTGGGAGGCGAGTCACAATAGTGATCTTGTGGGCTTGGAAGTAATGGCGTAACTTTCTAGAGGCCATGAGGAGGCCGAAGATCAGCTTTTGGACTCCAGAGTACCTTGATCTAGCCCCCTGTAAGAGGGAGCTGACAAAGTAAACTGGTCGCTGTACCATTTTCATCCTCACCACCCTCTCTGGTTCACTAGCACTAATCTGTGGTTCCCCTCCGATGCCGCCGGCAGGTCTTGCCGGAGATAAAGCAGGCTCACCATTGGTTGGTTCTGCCGCAATAGCTTCTTCGGTATCCACTTCCCTTTCTGCCACCAAGGCAGCACTGACCACTTGATTCGTTGCTGCAAGATATAACAGCAACATTTCTTATGCTTTGGGTGCGACCAAGGTTGGGGCAGAAGAAAGGTAAGCCTTCAAGTCCTGTAGCGTAGCCTCGGCCTCGGGGTCCATTTTACTGGACCAGCCTTCTTCAAGATTTTGAAGAACGGCAAGGAGCGCTCAGCAGATTTGGAAATGAACCTGCTCATTGCAGCTACACAGCCAGTCAGGCGCCTCACATTCTTAACAGTTCTCAGGGCTTGAATCTGCTCTATTGCTCTGATCTTGTCGGGGTTGGCTTCTATCCCTCGCTGAGACACAAAGAATCCAAGGAGCTTGCCGGACAGAATGCCAAATACACATTTCTCCAGGTTAAGCTTCAAGTTCATCTTCCGTAGGTTTGCGAAGGTTTCTTCTAGGTCCTTAATGAGTGAAGACTTGTCCCTGGTCTTGACCACAATATCGTCCATGTATGCTTCAATGTTCCTGTGCAGCTGTGGCTCGAACCCGATCTGCACGGCCCTTGCGAAAGTAAAACCAGCATTCTTCAACCCGAAAGGCTTACGTACAAAACAGTACGTGCCACACGGAGTGATAAAACCGGTCTTCTCTTCGTCTTCCCTGGCCATGAAGATTTGATGGTACCCAGGGTATGCGTCCAGGAAGGAAAGAAAATCACATCCGAAGGTGGAATCAATGATCTGATCAATGCGCGGCGAGGGGAAGGGATCCTTTGGACAGGCTTTGTTCAAGTCAGTGAAGTCAATACAAAGTCTCCACTTCCTGTTAGCCTTGCGCACCACCACCGGATTAGCTAACCAAGTTGGATGCAGCACTTCTCGGACCAAGCCTGCTACTTATAGCTTCTTGATCTCCTCAGCAATGAACTGTTGTCTCTCTAGGGCCTGCTTCCTGACTTTCTGCTTGACGGGGCGGGCATGAGGGCAGACAGCAAGATGGTGCTTGATTACCTTCCTGGGAACACCGGGGATGTCAGATGGTTGCCAGGCAAACACATCGACATTCTCCCGTAGGAAGGTAACGAGCGCGCTTTCCTATTTGTCATCAAGGGTAGCACTAATGGTAAAAGTGCCATCAGTGCCATCCTACCGTGCCAAAACTTTCTTAGTCACCGGGGGAGTGGCCCTGGGTCTCTTGCTAGTCGAACTCTCCGGCGAGTCGCTGCCGGGCGCAGCACACTTCGAAGAGATGCGCTTCTCAGGGTCCTTATCGGAGTCCTTGCTGGTTTCTTTGACCTTCTTCACCTTCTTGGTGGGAGCTGGTGCCCCAACGGCCTCTGTTGCGACCTCATCTCTGTACATTTTATCCACACAGATGACAACATCTCTTTTGTTCGACGGGATGGTGATGACTCCTATAGGACCGGGCATCTTCAAGGTGTTGTAGGCGTAGTGGGACGCCGCCATGAACTTGGCCAGAGATGGTTGACCAAGAATCCCGTTAAATGGCAAGGGAAGCTCAACAACATCGAACACAATCTTTTTGGTCCTGAAGTTGATTTCCCTGCCAAATGTTACCGGCAAGGTAATCTTTCCCTTCGGCTGGCTCCTTCCTTGGTTGATCGCTTGGAAAGTACCAGTTTTCTTCAAGTCTCCATCCGAGATCTGGTGTTTCTTCAGCATATCAGGGGATATTAAATTCAAGCCTGCCCCGCCGTCAACCAACATCCTGGTGACCTTGAGCTTGCGAATTGTTGGTGAAACCAACAATGGCAAACACCCTACCGCAGTGGTGCGGTCTGGGTGGTCCTCAATGTCAAAGATGATGGGCGTGCGGGACCACTTGAGTGGCCCCCGAGCGCTTGCTACCGGTTCTGTGTCATTAACCTCACACGCCCACTGCTTGAGTTGGTGGTGAGAGGAGTGCAAGGATGCACCCCCATCAATGCACATCACCTCAGTAGCTTTTTGAAACTCCTCCTCACTGGTTTCATCATCTTCCTCTTCGCTGTCATCTTCATTTTCCTTCCTCTCACGCCCTCTGGTGGGTTTCTCTTTCTGTTGATCAGACTTGCCACGGTGTCCATTACGATCACCATGGCCCTTCCCGCCAGTTCCATTATGGTTTCTCTCCTTATCGCACCTTTCATACTCAGCTTTCTGTTTCTCAACCAACTGCTCAACTTGCTTGCAATCCTGGAGGTCGTGACCCTTGGTCCTATGGATCTTGCAGTATGGCCCGTCAGACTTGCCGGTTTTCTCAGCAGCCGCTGCCACCCGGCAATCAGCACATGTGGCAGCTTCCTTGCTGGGTGGCTCAGTTTTTGCTTTCTTATCGGTGCTAAGATCACCAGCACTTTCAATAGCCATTACTGCTTTCTCCTTTCGCTTCCTGTTGCGCTTCTTATTTTTCTTCCTGGGGGTGGTGGTGTCGTCGTCATCTTCTGAATCGACTTCGATGCCAACCTCCACTACAAAAATACACTTTCGTGATGATACATGTTTGTCACAGTAGGTCACATTTTCTGTCATGCATGTACATCCATGATGATTTTATGACAGAATCAAGATAGTCATACCTGCGCTGTCGTAGAAGTGTTCCATGACAGTACCAAAATTATCATCACGGAAGTGTCCACTTCCATGACGATAAATGGCATGTCATGGAAGTGTTTTCGTCAAGGGTAACCAACATGTGGCATCCACCATAACAGGTCGCCGTTAAGCTATCGGGTTCCGGTTTGGATCCGATAACCCGTTAACAGCCCCGACCAATGGGGATTTTCCACGTGTAAAATTCTCATTCGCTGGAGGATCCACGTGTCGGCTCAGCGTTGGGACAGATGTCCTCCACTCATTGTATGAGAGGCGCCTATGATACGTTGGCATGTGGCAAGGCCCAAAATGGCCCATTTAGGTGAAAGAGGCCGGCCCAGTCAAAATTAGCAGGCCAGCCCATATAGGGCCTACTTGTGTCTGGTCCATTTAAGCCCACGGCCCATACGAGATGTGCCAATTCGGCCCATCAACGGCCCATTAACTATTTAACCCCATTGCAGCCCATCATCAGTTCGAGCCCGTTAACAGCCCGCTATATATTTGGGCTCAATATCGGCCCGATGTGGTTTCGGCCTGTTACGGCCCATTCAAGGGATGGGCCAATTTTCAGGATGTACGTCTTTCGACCTTTTAGCGACCCATTTAAGTGTTGAGCCAATTTCCAGCTCGGTGTTTCTTTCAGCCAGTTAACGGCCCATAAATGAGTTGGGCCATTTGCAGTCGGACCTGAGTTTTGGCCTCTTAACGGCCCATGCTCTTCATGGTCCAATACCAGCCCGGTTTCTCTTTCGGCCTGCTAAAGGCCCACAACACAGTTAGGCCATATACAGTCCAACCTGACTTTCGGCCTCTTAGCGGCCCATGCTCTTCATGGTCCAGTACGAGCCCGCTTTCTCTTTTGGCTTGCTAAAGACCCACAGTACAGTTGGGCCATATATAGCCCGACCTTACTATCGGCCTATTAATGGCCCGTGAAATCGAATGGACCCACTTATTGCCTGCTTCGATGTCGGCCTATTAACGACCCGGGAGGTAACATGACCAAGCATTAACTGTTGGGTCGTTTCAATTATAGCGGCCCAATAGAGCTTTCGGCCTGGTTACGACCCATCAACTCAATGGGCCCGCTAAAGTTCGAACATGTCTGTAGGCCCAATTAGGTAATGTCGATTTCGGCCCAGCTATAATTTGAGCCCATTACGATGAGCAAATATGGACAGGACCAAAACCGATCAATCAAAGGCCTATGAGAATTTCGGCCCCTGCGAGCCAATTAGGGAAGCCCATTAAGGGCAGTGGGCCGCTATCCTTCATATAGTGCCCACGACTGTTCGTGCTAACTAATAATTTCGCTGCTTTTTTGGCTACCTAGCGACCAGTTAGCTGGAATGCGAGGCGCGCTAAGCAAACATACGGTATAGAAGGAAAAACGTAGCACATCCAGCATATATTACGGAAATTACATCCACTTGGCAATCAAAGATTGATGCCAGTGCAAATAAATGAACAGAACTTAACGATCTACAACCTCACAATCTGCAACCTCAGCGCGGATGACGCCCATAAGCATGTGAGCAAGTTCTTCCTTCTTTGCTACACTCTCTCTGAAAACATTGATCAGTTGTTGTTGCGCAAGAATGTGCACCTCTGATTCCTCCATGATTTCCATCATTGCTTCAGCCAGTAATTGGTTCACAAACATACATTTTTTCCGTTGGATTCAAGACAGAGAAAACTGAACAGATTCAGATGGCGATTTTGGCAGGCTTGTATTATTGATAGTGGAAAGTATCTCGACCACTGCATCATAACATAAATTAGGAGGGGAACCGAACAGATTGATCAAGAGTTATTGCCATATTACCTGGCCTAGATTTATTGGAAATAAACAATGGGGTTGCCTTGCTGTTTTCAGAGTTTGTCTTCTTATCTTCAGCAGCCTGCACCAAATTAACACACTAGCATTGCTATCATTGGCCATGTCAGATAAATAGGAAAGCAACATTGACACAACAAACATTTGGGCAACCAGACCACACCAGCCTACACCAAATTAACACAATATGGCACAGCTATCATCAGCCAGGTAAGGTAATAGGAAAGCAACATTAACACAATGAATGATTGGGAAACTAGAACAACACTACAATTTAGTAATGTGCATGATATGAGATAGTACACTCATGCAGCTCAGTATGCAAAACTACCAGGCAGTTTTCCTTACAAAAATAAACATTGTCGCCTTTAATTATACAATTTGCTACAAGTAAGTTTAGATCAGATAAAGGTTGGATTCACGCCGATTAACAAAATACTGCCGATGTAAAAATATAGTGATACACAACAGGTACTTACATCAGCATTGGAGCACAGAGAATTCCCGCAAGATACTTTCCTCGAACACGATCCCAGTTTAGAAAGTCTTCTATCCTTTAAGCTTATTTTCTAAAAGAGAGATGGGTAAGAAACATGTAGAAAATATGATCTGAATGCTATAAAATTTCAAGATGTGAGGATACGCACACGCTTTTTAGAATGGAGTTGACATATTTTTGCTGGACTGGAGCGGACTAGTTTGTTGGCCACTTGAATCTGCTTATTATCAGTAGGAGTTGGGTTTCTCTGTGCTGGAGCAGTATCTATGAACACTGGAGTTGGTTTACTATCTCCTGTCGTTTGGATCTTTTGTAAAGACCTTGTTTGTAACCCTTCAGATTCTAACATAGCCGTGTTCCCCTTGCATGCCTTATATAGAAGAATGGTGCTTCAGTTATAAAACATGCTACGGCAGAGAGATGGAATAGGTACTGAAGAATAGAAAGGCATGACATATTGACATGTATTCCCTCCATCCGAAAATAAATGGATGTGTCTAGGCATATTTCAGTTCTAGATACATCCATTTTTATCCATTTCTGCGACATGTAATCCGGACAGAGGGAGTATGATGTAAGAGCTAGGGATACGACAGGACAACAGAGTAAAAAACCACTAGTTGAATGTAAAACTGTATGATAGTGGAATACATACAGAAAAACACTAAGGCAACATATGCATGTATGATTGGGAAACTAAGATGGCATTTCAACATACCAGTAAAACAACACTTCAATGTAAAAAAACATGGTATGGTAGACAGATGGAGTACATACTGATGAATAACAGTGCATAAGATATTCAGAAGCATGATGTCCAAACTAAGCAGATGGCATTGCGACAAAGTAGAATGACAGTACTTGAATTTGAAAACATGTTATCATGAATGGAATAGGTACTGAAAAACACGAAGGCATGACATATTTACATGTATGATCAGCAGGCTAAGCACATGGCATTGCAACAGAGTACATGCACTCCAGGACATTATATGCATGATGTACCCATATCACGGGCCAAGTTAGAGCAAGGACCTTGTGGGGTGAATAGGATTCATCATCTTTCTGCAAGTCTTCTGAAGAACTGCCTTTAGATGTTCCATCATATTGGGTATCATTGACGTCAAGTTTGTTGGCCGTAACATTGCTCCGTGAGGTTCTTGTGGATATATCAGTGTGTGTAATTATATTTGACATGCATGGAAGACAACTAGTAGTTAGATTTATGTAATGAGTGCCTGTAGGAGATGACATAAATAGTAGGACTGGGCTTAACTAGCAGCAACAGGTCTCAAAAACTAAAGGGAGAACACAGATGAAAGCTACAGAATATGTATCGTTTGTACTCTTGATTAACTAGATGGCACAAAAAAGTATTAAAGAACAACATAGGTAATACTAGAAGTGGTATAATCGCCAGCCTGTGGGATAGCATTGGCTGATGGATGATAACTATGGAACAACGTTACCTAAAGAACAAGTCTCTTATCTGAACTATGGAACAACGTTAACTCCTGAACAAGACTCTTAAGAGATCAGCATGAATATACAGTGAAATGTGATAATCTATTTTCTATGCTTAGATGAATAACAAAGCCATAAATGTAGCACACAAGTAAGATGAGGGTACAACCTATCTGGCCGCCATCCATAGGAGTGAGCATCATGTGCTGACTTGTCGATGGCCCTACAGTTATTGTGGCTGTCCATGTCCGGCACGCAATTCGATGCAGGGAACTGTTGAGTGGGGACTATAGCTCCCTTATGGTGTATGCTTCCCTTGTTGGAGCAGCTGCGGTGAGAAGGAAGACGGTGTGGGTGAAGATGCAGAAAACACATAATGTTAAGAACGACACATATCTCTGATCTGAATAAATACCCTAAGAGATCAACAGTAAGGTACGAGAGTGGTTACACGTCTGTTGACTAAAAACTAAATTGGGGTCACACGATTTTATTTTATTTTGGTACTGTCCGATCTGCGCCGGATGGCTTGATGGCCGTCTTATGCCTCCCGGCTGACACTATTCAGAATCTTCCCCGAAGAGCCAGCGACCACCGGCAGAGCAGCCTGCCTCCGTCGTCCCTGGCCATGAGAGCTCCGACCAAAACCCCGCTCCGCGCCCCACCGCATTGCCTTGGTTGCGCCGCCCCCGACCAATCCATAAATACTCGCCGTCATCCAGATCCGGCGGCGGCAGTACCTTCAACCCACGCAACTCTAAGATAGCCACCTAAGCGCTGCTTCCACGACGAACTTGCGCCCCCGCACCCTTACGATAGACACCAGCCAATCGACAGCCTAGGAGCTCCGCCGCCTCGAGGGGTGCTGCTTCCCATTGGGAATCGACTGGCCCAGAATAAAAATTCAGACGACTGACGCCTAAATAAAGTGATTTAAGATGAGTGTACGACCTATCTTGCGGCCCGGTGAAGTAGGCAGCTCCAGCTGCCGAGTCGGTGAGGCCGGTGCGGTTGAGGTGGCTCCCGGCGGTAGGAAAGCAGATATGTCACGACGGTCGACGGCTACGGGGAAGCAGCGCCGGGGCCCTGGACGCATCTGATGTTGGAGCCGCTGCAGCACCGTGCACAACGACGTGGGTGAATCGGCTTCGGTATGGTTCACGCGGTCGTCGTCGAGGCAGCTCTGGCAGCACGGAGTAAGAGGCACACGGTCCAGTGCATGGTGGCAAACGGACAGTGGCTCCAGCATTGGGGAGGAGGGCGGCAGGGAATTTGGTGCGGTGGGGGCGCCATGGAGGAGGGGCTGAGGTTTCGCGGCTGGGGAGAAGGGAGCTTCCGGGGAGAAGGTGATTTGACGCCCACGATGTATGAATGGGGAATTGGGAGGAGGACGCATGTCTTACGGACGCATTTGGTAGAAATGTGGGGGGAAGTTACAGTTCTACCCCTGCCTTTAGGCTTCTGGGCTTGGGTGTGTGTCTTGAGGGTCGGGGATAGTAGAGTAACTTTGCTTCTCCCAAGTAGTGGGCGCGAGCGATTTCGGGCGAGGAGGGCGTGTTTTGAAATAGTGGGCGCGAGCGATTTCGGCCGAGGAGAGGGTGTTTTGCCGCCCATGGATTATGAATTATTCGGCGCCCGCCATTTCGGCCGAGGAGAGGGTGTTTGCCGCCCATGGTTTATGAATTATTCGGCACCTGTCATTTCGGCCGAGGAGAAGGCGCACTTGGATGAAGTTACGAACCTACCCTCGATGTACAACGGGCCAATTGATGCGTGTCCCACATAGGCCAGTAATTTCGCGTCTCCCATTTATTTGCTCGGGCGAATTCCACCGAGCAGAGGATGTTTAGCGGTTCGTTCAAATTTTGGGAGAACGAGCATCCACGTCTACCTTACCAAGTCGATTCGAATCAAATTTTGAAATATTAGCTTGCCACTTCTTTTTTAGATGGTGAGATGATGCTCGGGACTAATGTGTTTTTACATGCTCGTTGCTAACGATTTACTATATGACAAATAGTTGACCCACTCAAAAACGAGAATCAAACCCAAAATGAAATATTTTGATTCAATGAAATAGCTCGTTCACCAGGTCAAAATAGTGAACTAAATCCAAAATTGAACACCTCAATTGAGTAGCATGTTGTATTATAGTACTCCATGAACTTGTTGAAAGTCAAATTAATGAACTTGTTTGATACACAAATCTCCGTTCATGTGTGGATTGCAGACAACATGTTCTCCAATTCAAATATTTGAATGCAAATTTATATCGAAACATGGTTTATATCAGTCTTTGATGCATAAACGCGACCTCCCCCTCTCCCGGACTCCTGTTCTCTCTCTTGCTGACAGTCTTCATTTCTATCGCACGCATCCAAACACAAACCTTGTCGGTCCCTCTCCCTCTATCTGTGTGTGTGTGTGTGTGTGCCAGTCTTTCTAGTTCGCATGCACACTCCATGTATAGGTCTCTCTAGCACACAATGTATGATTCTCTAGTCCAAGCTAAATATCTAGGGTGCACTCATTGTACGCACACAAATTCCCTAGCTCGCTGTCTGTAACTCTCTCATGCACCACTCTGCCATCTCGGAGCTCTTCCCTCTCTCTCTCTCTCCCTCTCTCTCACTCTCCATCTCCCTGGGTCACACATACACATGCATATCTCACTCGCACTCGATAGACCCATCTAAAACTCTCTCTCTCTCCCTCATTCTCTCTCCATCTCACACGCACACACACACAATCTCATGCCTAGCTAAGTATGACTGTCTCTCACTCAATTGTAGGCACACGCAGTCCCCCCTATGTATATGACTATTTCTCAGTCTCCATCACAAATGTATGCATTGTATCTTTCCCTCACTTGGTCTATCTCAATTTCTATCGGGGCATCTTTCCATCGCACACACACCTTGTCCCTCGATCTCCCACCCATATAGTCCCCTCACGATCTCAAGGGGATCTCTCTATCACAAACACACCCTCTCTCCCTCCCCATGCGTCCATCTTCTCCATGTGTCCCTCTCGACCTCTGTCCCTTGTTGGCCAGACCTCTATTGGACATGTGTTATAGGGGCGTCTCTCTCCGTTGCAAACAATCACGCAATAGCTATCTTCGTGTATATCCTCACCTCGCTTTTCAATCTCGCAGATGCAGGCGTGATATGTTTGCATAAGTAACGAACACACTCTCTCTGTTTTATTGTTTGTTGTCCTTTTCTCTTTCACACACACACTCTTCTGCACACTCACTCTTTCTCCTTCACACGCACTTGATCTCTCTCGACTTAGGTACTCTCTTCGGTCCATAGCATATAGATTTATTGAAAAGTCAAACTTCACAAAGTTTGACCAGGTACGTGGAGAAAAACATTTACATCTAGAACAGCAAACATATATCATTCGATTCATCATGAGATGTAGTTTCGTATGGTGTATCTTTGGTATTGTAGATATAAATAATATTTGCGTAAACCTGGTCAAAGTATCCAAAGTTTGACTTCTAAAAAATTTATATGCACTACATTATTGAATGGATGGAGTATCTCATTCCCCCTCTCAGCTATCTGACGCACCACTCAGCCGTATCGGGGCTCCTCTATCTCTCTCAAACTTTATATCTCCCTGGTTCACACATACACATATCTCGCTCGCGCTATGTAGACCCATCTAACACTCTCTGCCCTTGTTCTCTCTCTATGTGACACGCACCCCCCCTAAGTACCATAATCTCTCACTCCATCATAGGAAAACGCACCCCCCTAAGTATGACTATCTCTCACTATCCATCAGGAACACACGTATTGTCTCCTTCCATCCATACGTCTATCTCGATATCTCTCGGGGTATCTTCTACCGCGCACACACCTTGTCACTCGATCTCCCACCCATGTAGTCCCATCACGATCTCCAGGGGATCTCTCTGTCACAAACACACACTCTCTACTCCCCATGCCTGCATTTTCTCCATACGTCTCTCTCGACCTCTCTACCTTGTTTGTCAGACTTCTCTTGGCCATGTGCTAGGGGTCTTTCTCTCTCGGTTGTAAACAACAACACACTATCTCCTCACCTCGCTTCCACTGTCAAAGATGCATGTGTGATATGTTTGCATAAGACACACGCGTCTTTTCTCTACTTTATCGTGTGTTGTCTATGTCTCTTTCACACACGCACACACACTTTTTTCACTCACTCTTTCTATTTCGCACACACACTCTCTCTCTCTCTAGTTAGGTACTCCCTCATGTCCATAAACATATGGATGTTTTGAAAAGTCAAACCTCAGAAAAGTTTGACCAGGTATATGTGGAGAAAAACATTTACATCTGGAACGATCATTAGATTCATCACAACATGTACTTACTTCATACTATCATTTATCTTTGGTATTGTAGATATAAGTAATTTCTTTATAAACTTGGTAAAAGTTTCAAAAGTTTGACTTTAAAAAAAATATAGGCACTACATTATCTAACGGAGGGAGTAGCTCTTTCCCTGTCTACTATCTCTCACGGGCCTCTCCTCTCACTCGATCTCTCTTTACTGAGGGATTATACAGTCACTGTGTCAGCGTATAGCTCCGTATATTATTTAGTTGACCGGTCAACCAGTCCACATGCGGCCTTGTCAGCTCATGTTCTCTATCTTCGTGTGCTGGCCCATGTGGCAGTGGGTGAAAATAAGTAAACTAGAGGCCCATCTGACACGCGGTGAAGTAAACAAAGTTGAAACCACTCGCGGCAGCACCCCGCACGCTAGTAAATCAGCGCTGCTATAGACACGACGCATGCACGGCTGATGCATGCACGATTCAGACGTGGCAGCACCAACAGCTAGCGTGCATGCAAGAGCACTGTTGGGGAAGGAGAATTGTGCAGGCGTCGTGCGTTTACTGTCGTGCGTGAAGCAATTCCGCTAGTATATTGAGGGCACACTTCTTCTGCGTGAAGGACGCACTCGCGCACACTACACCACTACGCGGCGGCATGCACACAAGGATGCACTAGCGCACACCCAGCACAAAATACACACCAGCACACGTGTACACCGGCGTCGCCGCCAGCTGAGATGGACGGCAAGGCAGCCAACAAGCGGAGGCGGCTTGAGCCAAAACCGCATGCGGCGAGCCTGGACTTCATCAGAAGCCTCCCCGACGACATGCTGCTCGTCATCATTGCCCTCCTCCCCACCAAATCTGCCGTGCGGACCAGCCTGCTCTCCCGGTGGTGGCGCCCCCTCTGGCGCCGCGTCCCTCTCAACCTCACCGTCGACAGCTGCCTCTACGACGGGGATTGCAAACGCATGGCCGCAGTCTCCAAGATCCTTGCATCGCACCCTGGGCCAGCCAGATGCCTTGACATCCGCATGTTCAGTACCAACTGCAAGGTCCAAGCCAAGTTCGACGAGTGGTTCTTATCCCCCGCCCTAGATCAGCTCAAGGAGCTCAGGTTTGAACCTGGATGATGTCACTCTCTGCCGCCGTCTGCGCTCCGCCTCACGCCAACGCTGCGCCTCGCCAGCTTTAGCTCGTGCTATTTTCCCCAGATTAATGACGCGCCCGCCCTTCTTCTCCCTCAACTCAAGCAGCTCGACCTCTTTGACGTTGGCATCTCGAAGAAGGCTATGGAGCACCTGCTCCGCAGCTTTACTGCGCTCGAGTACCTTCGTATTTGGCAGATCCACGGGTTCATTAGCCTCCACATCGCCTCGACGAATCTCCGATGGATTTATGTGTCTTTATGGCCCCTCAACAAGACATCAATTGGGAAGAGATCACTCTAGCTATTCCACGTTATGGTCATTGAGAATGTGCCTTTCCTTGAGAGATTGCTTGTATCTGATCTAGAAGGTCCAACAGAAATCAGGGTCATTGACGCGCCAAAATTGACAGCGTTGGTGTACTCGTCTGCCAAATTCTCCAAACTCTTTATTGGATCCGTAATCGTTCAGGTACAACACTCATCTTCTTCTCCGTCTTCTTGAAATTCACATTTTTAAATTTCTTCTTGACGTATTTGCGACTGTCATCCAGAAAATGATTCCCACAAGCTTGACCCAGTCTGTGCGCAAAGTGAAGATCTTGGCAATAAAATCTATCGGCCCCAATCTGGATCAAGTTGTTGGATTCCTTACATGCTTTCCGTGCACGAGAAGCTACTCATCGAGGTGAAACTTCTTTCCAATTAGTAAACGGTAATCACAACATAGCTCAATTTTTCATAATTTTCCCAAATTACGATGACAAGTGTACTGTTCAAAACTGCATCTACGCACTGCACCGAAAGAAATGTTTTTAGTATTTTTTTCTCACGTGATCACCTGCATCGTTTTTTTGTTGTACTAGTAGCCTAGGCTAGTCATAGTGGCAAGTAACTCAGAATAGTAACTCTATGGTTAGCCTAAGAGCAAGTACTACCTCCGTCCTGGTTTACTCTTCGTATGTAGTATTTTGTAGTATCAAAATTTGACCATAGATTTAACTGACAAAATGTTAGTGCACGTCACTAAAAATTATATCGTTGGATTCGTATTTGAACATAATTTCAAATGGTATAATTTTTTATGACATGCATTGGCATTTTCTTAGGTAAATGTATGGTCAAAACTTTACACTAAATACGAGGTAGTACAAAAATGGGCTATAACGGCCCTCCACTATGTAGGCCAAAACACGTGCCAAATTCACTTCTGATGCATTTGGCATCGATGCCCTCCATTGCTCACCTGGTGCCCAAATCTGGATCACCTATTTTGCTCCGGTGCCAAATTAACTCATGCAATGAAAAAACACTTGCGTGGGAGAGGGAGAGGACTGAGGTAATAAAAAAACACTTGTTTGGGAGAGGGAGAGGCTGGTGTAGTTGGTTTGATTGATTTGTTTGTACATGTGGGTATGTGTGCATGGCGGTGCGAACTCTCTCACATTGCTAGAGCGGTGCCAAAATCTTTTGATTTGACATCGATGCATATTGTATGTGGCATACTTTTGAGAAATATGGCATCGGCCACATAGTGGAAGGCAACAAATGCCCAAGCTCTTCATGTGCTCCTAGGTAAATGAGAGGAAAGAGAAAGAGAGAGAGTGAGAGTGAAAAAATATCACTAGCCTTAGAGCCAACCCTATCGTATGAGCGAATGATATTGGTACCTCTTGATGACACGGCAATCTTATACAGCCAGCTGCTCTAATATGTTCTCTTCTTTTGCAGATAAAAAAAGACCCAAAAGTGAAAAATGTGCTGCACTATAACAATCTCATCGAATGCCTTGATCTCCATCTTACAAAAATTGGTATGATCGACTACCGAGGCAGCACATCTAAGATTAAATTGGCCAGGTTCTTTGTTCTGAAGGCAAGTGTGCTCAAGGTAATGAGGTTTGGCATTCTCTGGCGCAACAATGAATGGCGTGCTGATCACCGCAAGCATCTAAGCCTAAACGACAAAGGCTCCGCAGAAGCTGAATTTGTTTTTGAAACATCAAGTCGCCAGAGACTCAAAAAATTATTTGCCCATTAGTGACTTGTCAGGGCGGTGGATTTAAGTTTGTACGATAATGCTGTATCCACCTAAAGTAATGAAAGTTCTTATGTAAACTTCCTAATAATTCCCTCTTCGTAGGTGCAACATTACTCCTAGCATTTGTAATATCAGCTTGAAACTTGTAATATTACGACTATCCAGCACGAGGTACTATGTTACGATAAATGTTCGCGTGCATAGGTGCGGCAACGATATACCCATTACTCGAGTACAATATTTATTATTACTCGTGGTAACGCACGGGAAATTATGCCGAACATGGCTAGTTAAGCAGGCTAGCTCTACAGCCATGATGATAGTGACTACACACGGTGAGGCTGACTTTGGTATGCCGTACACGGTGCCTACACTCAGGTGTCATCTCCGGCGCAGGGTTTTGTCACTTCACTGTGAGGAGCAGCACGTAATAATTTGACCAACGGGTAGTACAGTACTACTACATTGGTAGTACTACTAGTACTAGCACCACCGTCTGGATTTAGTACTACTACTACCACACCTTCGTCTGGGTTTAGTATTTGACTAGCAATATCTAGTAATGCATGTCACAAAAAATATACTACTCCCTCTGTAAATAAATACATGGAGTATTGTTTTATTCGGTTTTGAATGTAGTTCCCGATGATATTATACACTCTCCCTTCCGGTAGATGGCTCAAATCTGAAATCTCATCAATCAGACTACTATTGTACTCCCTCCATACTAGTGCATTATTCACATTACGAAAACCAAGTAATCCCAAAACTTTTAGGCGCGGTGCATTAACTACCCACCTCGTTCCCTGTTTTTTGCGACGAAAAAGGAAATCAGCCAATAGGAGACGTGGGGTTCGTATGCATTCAAAGACTTGAGACTACTTAGCACAACATGCAGTGCTCAATTCTCTGCATGCAATGACATTAATTACAAAATACTACTCCCTCCGTCTAGGTGAATAAGTCATCTTAGGTTGTGCACCATGACCAAGGAAGATGGGAAAATGAGATAACTTAATGTTTATTTGCTAATTAGTAGCATTGCATGCAATGAACTAACCACTGCATGTCATGTTTGGTAGTCTCAAGTCATTGAAAGCATGCACGCCTCGCATCTCTTAGGCTAGTCATAGTGGGGAGTAACTTAGGCTAGTAACATACATATGTTACTAGTCTATGTTACTACCTTCATAGTGGAAAGTATCATAGGTGTAGTAACATGCATATCTTCATTTATTACTTTGTAGACTCATTTTACATTGGGAAGCTCTATGTGATGGTAACATAATATGTTACTCTATTTGCCTCTCTCCTCATTAATTAGTTGACACATCACCATTTTTGCCTATGTGTCATCTATGTTACCATCTATGTTACTCCCACTATGACCAGCCTTATTGGTTGATATGTCAAGAAACAAGAAACAAGGTGGGAGTTAATCCACCATGCCTAAGTGTTTTGGGATTGACTTTATGCACCTAGACGGAGGGAGTAGTAAACATCAAAGTTCTCTCGTTTTGCCCCAACTTGGTCTCGGTACGGAGGGAGGGCCGAGGAGTAGATGGCCAACACACACGTGAATGCAACACAGTCTGCACTTCTCATATAAAGGCTCCCCACCAGTCCAATCTATGAAATCCTACGCACCTACGCACCCTAACCAAGGGTAAGAGTGATCACTCCAATCACAAGATCAGTTGACTAGAAGCTAGACCCATGGAGGCGATGAGCGCGAGCATGAGCCGGCTGTGCCAGATGGTCCACGATGCCGGCCTATGGCCCGGCACCGAGGAACGTCTCCAGGTCGTGCTTGAGGCCGCCAAGGCGAGAGGCCTCTTGGACGACAGCTTCGTCTCCTTGTTCGACGAGGTCCTCGTCGGCTTCCTCGACAAGTTCAGCATCGTCAAGAAGCTCGTGGACGACCTTGACCTACGCGTCCAGCCCACACGCCCAGGCTCTGCGATGCCCGCCACCCTCAACGGCCTCTATGGTGACAACCTCTTTGACACACTGGTGGCCCTGCGACTGCCCGCCGTCGCGCCGGAGAATGTCCACCTCAAGGTAGCGCTCGCCAAGCGGCGCCTGGCGCAGCAAGACACCATCGACATAATCACCCACGTCTACGAGCAAATCGTCCACAAGGACTACTACGTGCAAGAGGAGGACGATAGGACGCTGGCCTTCTTGGACCGCAGGGCAACCTTGGACGGCATTGTTCAGAAGCACGTTGAGCTTGCCGCCAACGCCGCTGCTCCTCACATGGCGATTGGTGACTCGGCGCACTAGGGCGTGAGGATGTCGTTGATGGATCCGTATGTATCTTTATCTTTCCGTCAATTCCATGTAGTAGTATATTGTACTAGTAATTATCTTACCTTTCGCATCAACTTCATAATTTTCGTACGTACTCCCTCCGTTCCTAAATATTTGTCTTTTTAGAGATTTCAAATGGACTACCACATACGGATGTATATAGACATATTTTAGAGTGTAGATTCACTCATTTTGCTCCGTATATAGTCACTTGTTAAAATCTCTAGAAAGACAAATATTTAGGAATGGAGGGAGTACCATGCATGAACCGTGCCAGAACCAAACTTCCCATTACTCTAAGGAAAATCGTTATTTCTATCTATCGGTCGTGCCAAGGAGCAGAACCAAATTTACAAGTTACAAGTTCAAAAGGAAAAGCCTGCCGTGTTCGCGTTGCACCCCCACACGGTTGGTCCGGCACGCCGCTCAAGGGGGAATGTGTGCTGTGTTGTATTTTCACTTACAAGTGGGACCGCAGTTGAGCAAACCGACTATCGGCAAACCCCCACCCCGCCCACCGTGCGATGGCTGAGTTAGAGAAAACAGGAGGGAGAAGAGATAGTTGTAGCACGGACTCCAAGAAAATTGGTGTTAGATGGGACTCGTGTGGGTGGCGTGTGCCGTACTGCTAGACGTGAATGCTAGTTATGGCCCATGCCACCCCACTATATCGAGGTGCTGGTTACGTAGAGCGAACACATTATCTCTCCAGGAGTATGGTACACCACTAGTACTACTCACATTGTCGCGAAATTTCCTGGAGTCCGTGCTCAGCCCTCCGCTCTCTCTTCTCAGCCAGCCAGCAGATGCGCGGAGTGTGCCCATCGTCTGTTTGCTCACATGCGGTCCCACATGTAAATGAAAATGCAAGACGACACACTGAACCTGCACATCTTTCACCTCGACGTGCTGGTGATGAAAAACAAATCCAATAAAGATCTTCGATGGCCGCTTTTGGAGTTACTCAAGAGTAAGATTCTATTTACAATTTAACCCAAGATGCACATCACGTGGGTTCAACTAGCACTCCATTTTCTTGCATGACACGACCTGGATGCTGGATGTCCCACGTGTCGACAAAAGGAGGAAGAACTCGAAAAAATCTTCTCCACATTTAGACCGAAGGAGTAGGAAACACGGAAAGCCATGTGCCTACATCATACGTACAAGCCCACCTCACACTATCACCATATTTTTCGGCCTCCGTGCGACACCTAGCTCTAGATTATGGTATACTACTACTAGGACTAACTATTGTGCTAGCATGCTATTAGGTTGGCTCTATGTGATGTGGCAACTTCATATAACCGGATGTTGGCTATACTACTACGCTACTGACACTCCAAGAAGTGACTCGAAAACCATTCATAAATTGAGTTTATCACATGCATATGCAAATGTACCATTCATTACATACAACAATTCATCAACACACAACGACAACGAGGATAGATGTTGGATTATAGATTATTTCCAACAAAACATTCTAGTAAATACTAAAGTTTTTATCAAATAACAAGCAATGAAATGAACTTCAGCTCAACCAATCCTCGGCGCTAGAAATGCTTGCTTTGAACCATAAGTAAGCCTCTGGGAAGGGCCAGCTATTGTCAATATCGAGATCAACGCAGGAGTCATCATCCAGGCTGAAGCGGCCTATATCAGGACGCATATTGTCATAGTCAGGGTAGGGAGCCATAGCAATGTTGAGGTATAGATACAGTTGCTTCTCATAAATGGTAGTAACATTGTGCCAAGAGCAGCTGGATCGCCTTTCACCATCATTGGATAGTTTTGTCCAAGGAAGAGCGAGTTTTCTCCAAGACTATCAATACGAAACAAGGCAGAAGGAGCTGGCGCTAGCACACTAGTATCCATCCCGAATACCCTACAACGGATGTTGGAATAGGTCCGGAGAGTGCGCCCATGGGAGACAACACCTGCTTCCTTAGTAACATCAGCAGTACCCTTTATACATACAAGAAGAGGTGATCCATCAGAATAAGTTGCCAGACGCCACTGAGTATGTAGGTCCTGCTCTTCCTCATGCTCATGATCATCACCATCGTCATCTCCCCCTTGGTTATAAATTTTTTCAAGTATAGGTGGTGGAATGTTCACAGGACCTTGGAAACACAAGAATGTTAATTAGTACGGGGATACTAATAACTCGCATGCACTTGGATGAAACAATTCTAATTACGGTGGAAGACAAACGTACCGAAACAATAAGGATTCCATGCAAAAACAGTGCCACGAGTGGTGGCAACAAACACAAGACGCTCGTATTGAATTGCATCACAATACTCATCCGTGTACAGAAATTGATTTTTGAGCAATATCCATCGAGGCGTGGAAGTAAGGACGGCAACAAGCTTGTTGAAGATAGCAACAACATGATAGTTCGTGTAATACCAAGAGTGGTTGGGAACTCGGCAAATTGCTATCTTCTGTAGACGACAATCACCATGATTGTATTTGAATGTACGTAGATCATCTGTGTGCTCAACATCAGGGCACTCTGAGATTTTTGGAAGTGGAACCCGGTGACAAGTGTACACATTCACATGTTCCCACTCGCAGTTGTACCCAATATAAACAACCCAATCTCCATTTGCGCCTGCCCAGGCCTTACCCTTAAGCGATGGCATCTTAACATCACACGTATCATCATCAAGCGGCATCAACTTGCACAAGGCGAGGCTTCCGTCGTCCCTATGCCAGCGAGCAGGGTCATGGCGAAGAAGATAGGGGAGATCAAACCGCTCCTGAACCCTTGGGTTCTTTGTAATGATGTTATTTGTTGAGTCGAGAATGGTCGTGAACGAACCTGCCATGCTAGCCGAGGTGATGACATCGCACCGATCAATGAGTTCCTCCACCACGTCATCTTTCAAATCGGGGCAAGAATAATGGGGTCATTTCTGGCCTGTTCCCTCCATGGAGAAGACGATCAAACAATGGCAGAAGGAAGGGTGAAGGCAAATGGAGGGAGGAAGAGCGTGCGACAGCAGTTCCAAATCGAGAGGGAAAGGTGAAGAGGCGGTGGACGGTTGCCACGGTACAGGAAGAGGCGCCCTGGCCTACATAGATGTCCATTCGGAAATTGTACAAAAGGACTCGCCGTCGTCTAACTGACATGTTGGAACGAGAGCACATGTCAACGAAACAGGGTGTGTCATTTCTCGTGAAAAATGCGATATGGCCGCGTTGGCCCGAGGTGCCGCATTATTTCTCGACTTTATTTTTTTAATGGCGTGACATTTAGTTTTGAAGCACAACTAATTGGTACTATATGCAGAGAAAATATAAACTACTCTACCACTACTGCACCTCTAGTACTAGTATCAAAAAAGATACTATATAGGCTGGAGCTTCAGCGCTTGCTTGCTAAGGGCTGCCCACTTGCTTCTCACACTATCACCCTCTCTCCAGATCTAAAAAAGATGGCGGTGCCCCCTCTCTCTCCCTCCTCACTAGTGGTCACAGATCCGCCAGGATCCCGTCCGTCGGGGAAGAAAAGGACGTGCAGCGTTGACGCACTCGTCGTCGGCAAGCGAGGTCACACACTGATGACAAGGCCATCCTCTCAGACCTAGTGCCCGCGCGGGATGGCCTCCATCCCCAAGCTCGTTGCCGCAGTGTGCGCGGAGGACGACGACCAAGAGCGAAGCCACTTCCCGCCGACCCTTAGGTATGCTACCTCTTTTTGAACCATACCCTTGTTCTATTGCCCCATCTGCCACGTCGTTGCATGTGGATCTTTTTCCACTCCACCATGTCCCCAATTTGCTATCCTCTGCTCTGCTGGTCACGCAGACGAAAACCTTAATTTGCACTATTAAAGGAAACCCTACTTCATGCAGACTAATCCATGTCTGGTTTGAATAAGGAAAGGAAGGGAAAAGTACTGTCAAAGAGACTAGGTATCGAACCCGCATCTAGGTTGAAAAGGGGAAAATCAGTAGCTAAGGAACGAGTCTCGTGTCTCTTGGTTGAAAAAGGGTAGAAAGACATGACAACGCAATAGAGAATGACTAGGTCGATCGGTTTGTTGTCCTCACATAGGAAAAAGGTGGCTAAAGAGAAAAAAATGGGACGTAATCCACATATGCTGCCTAGATATTTGTTGCTCTGGGCAACCATACCTCCCTCACCACTCTATGCGTCCGTGGAGGTACATCGTACTGGTGCGCCCACTGTCCGAATGGGCCTCCCATGCTCTTATTGCCACTTTTTTGCTGTTAGTATAACGCCACCGGTAAAGTCAAGCAATGATACTGCTAAAGTGATGCCACATTTAACTAATGCCGCACTCAGTCTAATGCCACCGATAAATTTAAACAATGTCATTTAATGTCACTGGATTATTTCAGGGTTAGCTGTTGATTGTGGATGTTTTAAAGATTTTTCAGCTAAGGCATTCTAATGTTGTTGCACAGCCAGTATACCATTGATGAAACTTGTTACTAGCTTCAGAGTTTTGCACTGTTAATGCTTATAGATTACATACCTCACTTTCAAGAGATAAGTCAATTTTTTTGTATAGTGTCACCAAAATGCCAAGGTGCTGATGTCATTTTATTTTGGTTAAACTGCACAAAAATTATGAAGAGAAGAGGAAAGGTCAAGAGTGGGCACCTCCTCCTCCGGCTGTTTTCTTGATTCACTTGATCAAGTTTTTATGTGTGATCGATTATCAAGATTGGGATAGCAATTTTTAGGTCCCCTCGAGTTCAAAATGATATTTACCTTGAAGGTACATGGTTTGCAAATTTTTTATACTATCATTAGTTAATAATGCTAGTTACCTTCAGACTTTTGTATTTGGTTTAATGCTGTTGCACAGCTAGTATACCAAAGCTGAAACTTGTTACCTTTACATTTTGTATAGTTAATGCTTATAGAAATCTTCCAGTGCTAGCTTATGGAAATCTGTTCAGTAAAACCATTGTACTGTACCCCGTAATAAAAAAACTACTCTACTGTTGCACTAGCCACTGGATTAGTGTATATTTGTACTATTCGAATGGTGTTGCATTAGCGCATGGACATATATAAGGTGTGGCAAGCTTTCCCAGATATGTGCTCAAGAAAACTACTGCCTGTTTTTCTAAATACTAGACATTTGGGTACTTTAAATTGAACTGCGAAAACGTCTTATATTAAGGAACAGAGGGTGTAGTGTTCACTCAAATTATGCCGGTAAAGCTAGTCACACCTTTGTTAAAATTAATGTTCATTATGTTATCGGAGGAGGTCTGCATGTTTGTCTCTAATGCCTGTCGATTACATACCTGACATCATGATGTAATGGTAAGTCATTTCTTTTTGTACAGTGACACTGAATTGTAGGCGGTGATAGCATTTTATTTTAGTTGAACTGCACAAAATATGCTTAAAAGAAGAGGAAAGGTCAGGAATGGTTCAATCTTTCAGAAAATACTATGTATGCCTTCCTAACATCAGCCGTTGTTGCCTTATTTATTCCTTTAAACAGGTGGTTAGAAACAGTCTTGCTACCTTTTCCCATTAAAAATTGGAATGCTTTTATTTGTGAGTCTATGCTTCAACTAGTGCCACTTTTATAGTAATCACACTTTCAATATCTGTGTAAACAGGGATGCTTGATTTTAGTGGAACTGCACAAAAAGTCCAAATGGTTCAACATTATGAGCATGTTTTCTTCCAAACTGTTATATCCAATTGGTGGCACTATGAGCTGTTCATTACGAAGGTACATGGTTTGCTACTATCTTGCTACTCTTTTTGTACTGTCGTTAGATGGTAATATTAGTGGTTTGCATGTGAATTTATTGGCAGGGTGGACATACATTGGAGGTGTAGGACATGATTCAATGATTGGATGCTCAATTTCGGTTGTATCAGTTTCACCTCTTCCATCACTGCGAACATGGATATCCTTGGTCTGATGAAGAATAGGCACTATATTTCTGCTCTGTAGCAGCAAATCAATTCAGTACGAAATTGTCCAGGGCAAAACATGACAGTATCAAATTGTCCAGTGCAAAACATGACATATGCTAAGCGGAAACGACTAGCAGAGACGTTTTTAAACCGAAAATACAAGGTGGAGTATATGTTTACTAGCTGCTTGATATTTGTGCAAATAGATGTCTGCCCATTGCTATTTGGAAAACAAACAAAGTGACCTCAATTTTGGTGGAACTGCACAAGAGAATAGTATAGTCACTGCATGCAGTGCCATTTGAAAATAGACACAGAAATATTGGATAGTCACTTCATGGACTGCACAAAAGTAGTATTGTACTATTTGTTGGCCAACACTAGGTGCTTCATTGCTTTGGTCTGATTATACAATGGCCATCATTTTGCCTAATTTAAAGTTTGTATTCCGAAAATAGTCTCGCCGTGTGATCGAGAGAAGACCAAATCATATTGCAGTGGATGTTCCTCCATCATGTGTGGTTCATTCTCATGGTTCCAGCTGTTGGTGAAACCACTTATGTTTGCAGGAGGAAATGTAGACTTCACAAACAAATTTGTCTTTCACTCTGTACTGAATGTTGGCCTAGAGAAGCATCCATGTTAGTAGTAAGAACAGATGTTTTTTCTAGATCTTTGCTTTTGGAGCTACATATTTGTATATGATCTGTGAATCATTGAGATGCATTAACATGTTGATCTTATGTATGGGAATCGTACTAGTTGGTTGTGAATTTGGGCTACTAATGTGAACATATTACAATGCCATGCCTGTGAGTCTTGTGTGAACATTTCGAACGGATCGACTCTTACTACTGTGCACATCATGATCCTTATTTTTGTGTGCTCATTGTTTACAAGTTACTAGCAGTTCCTTATTTCTATTCGCTCAGTGTTTACAAGTTACTGATCGATCACTAGCTAGCCTACTAATACGCTCCTGGCAGTTTTAGTTGTGACGCAAGATCCAAAGGTGGCAGTTTTTTGAATAAAAATGCCTACCTCTGCAGAAACTGAGATGCTGTTCTGAAGAAAATGCCATGCGAATCTGAAGAAACTGCCAGCAAAAACGTTCGCAAATGCCTTATCTCCCAGTGAATGTTCGTCATCTATTGCGATCCTACACGTACACTATCCGACCGATTCGATCCTACGCGAATAACCAGCGGATCACGCACGTACCTCATCTGGATGAATCGAGCGCACTCGTTTGACCGTCATGCCGATGTGCGACCCAGCACGGACGGGACGCGCCACTGACGGGACGGGACGGGACAGCAGAGTCATAATTTCAGTTTTTCTAGTTTTCCACGGCAAGCTGGCGCGCTAAGCCATGCCTGCTTATGCATTGAATTTCGATGACCGCGATGACCGTCGCGTTTCCCGCGACACGCTGGTTAACCTACCTTCCGCCTATAATTACTGGTTCCCGGCGTTCTCCGGTGGCACCATCACCCAACTCGCCCTATCCTCATAAGGCCCCACCGGCCGACGTTACTTGCCACTTGCCCTCGCTCTCGCCATGTCCGTCATGACCCCGCCCGTCCGCAATAGGCGACGCCGGAGGCGGTCACCGCCAGAACTAGTGTTTAGTTTTTCACCGGAAGGCAGACGGAGGGAGGAGGCATTCTATCGTTCTTTAGATGTCAATGCGGAGTATGAGGACTTGTTGGAGCGCGACCGCCTGGCGGAGGAGCAGCGTATCGCCGACTTGCTCTGCCAGCAGGGCATGGAGCAGCAGTGCACCGACGCTCTGAGTCGCGAGCAGAGCGCCCGCAACTGGGCCGACTACATGGAGGGCGGCGCCCGGCAAATAGCCCTAGAGGCTGTTGGGCATGCACGCGTTCGCGACGTCGAATTTTACTACCAGCTCGTCAAGTGGGTTTCCCGCTTAGAAGCCGAAGCTTCGGTGGACCACGCCGGCATGGAAAGGGCCAACGCGCGTGAGGAACGCGCCCTATCGCACTTCTGTCAAGTCTGAGGTGAGGAGGAGGACGTCGGTGCTGGCGTTTAGTGTGTACCGCAGATGGCGGCTGGCATCGTCTAGTTAGCTAAGAGTAAGTTAGTACTTGTACACTACTAGAGTATTAGTGGGAGTAGATAGTTAACTTGGCTATGATGGTTGTCAATGTGGAAGTTCAGTACTCTATATTTGGATCAGACCTGTTACTTTGCTCTGAATGTTGAACTTTCCGTTTGAACGCATGGAATGGGCTGTTCTTTTTTTAAATGGGTTGTATTTGTCCGTCACGGGTTTAGAGGCTGACTTGTGGGCCTACTAGGTTGACGCGAACACAATTAGAAGATGATTGTATGTGGAGAGGATGACAGCAGGGACCCACCAGGGTCATGGCAGTATGCAAGCAAGTGCCGCCTTATTTCAAGCCAAAACAAAATGGTTCCTCCTAATGGATTTCTGACATCTGGGTCCCATGCCATTGTCAACATAGTCAATAAACGAGAGAATTGCACAACGAGCGGCTGACACCAGCGACCCAGCAGCTCACCCAGTTCTTTTTGTTTTTGAGACGGGAGCAGGGTGTCAACTGGGCTGTGCGGGGCACTCTGGCCTGTCTAGCCAGCCTTTTATTTTATGTTTACCACAAGATCAACCCAGTAGTATTTTTTCTTTCTGAAAATGGCTTGCCCAGTTTTTTTGTTCTTTTGCAGAATACCCAACCGAGGCCTTCTTGCTTTTGTCAGCCCTGCTGGGCTGCAAATATTTCAAGGCGAGGAGAGTTTCATTCGGCTTGCCCAGAAAATGGGCTATCAGTAATGAGAAATGAGCTGTACATTTTTAAAACACATCAAACCGGCAATTAGTTTCAAAAATATTTTTGTCATTTCGAGATTTTAAATTCCATTGATTTTTATGCATGGACAATTATTTGGATTTTATATTGATATAAATTTATTTTTCAAATTAGTTTGAATGTGACTCGAAATTTCGGGATTAAAAACAGTTTGGACCGCACCGAAATATGCAAAATTTCGTAGAATTTTTTAACCGTGGCCACAATATGGGCTGTAATGCTAACAAAAAGAATATAGGCTCCAAAAAATCCTTAAGAATTAGCAAATGGGCTGTAAATTATTAGAAATAATGGCAGATGGATTGTATGCTGTTTTCCACAGATTTGAGGCTGACTTGTGCGCCTACTATAGGTTGACGCGTACGCTTTCCTAAAAAAAAGATTGACGCGTACGCTTTCCTAAAAAAAAGGTTGACGCGTACGCTTTCCTAAAAAAAGGTTGACGTGCACACAAGGCTGTGTCAACTTAGTCAACACACGAGAGCAGTGACAGTTGGATGTCCATCCAACAGCCGTCGTGCTTCTTCAATCTCTGCTCTTCCTACTCCAGCCGCTCAAACTAGTGCCGGCGGGACTACCTGCTCCCTCCTTCCGTGGCCGGCTTTGCTGCAGCGCAGGCCTCACCGGCCCACCCTAATCCCACCACTGGCCAGGACATCCCTCTACCTACCGGACCTCCTGTTATTTTCCGGCGACGGCAGCCTCACCCCGCAACCGACCAGTATGGCCTCGTACTCCCCTCAGCGTGGGCATCCACTGCTGTGGCTTTGCCAGCTCCGGGTCATTCCCTTCCTGGGCCTCGCCGTCGTCCACCGCGTTGGTGCTCTCGGCGCGGCATGGTCATCATGGTCAACAAACGACAGCCATCGGAAGAGGGATGTAAGTGGAGAGGCTGACAGTAGGGACCCACACAAGCAAGTGTTTCCTTATTACGCTGACTTGTGGGCCTACTAAGTTGAGGCGTACACAGGGCTTTATCAACTTAGTCAACAAATGATTCTAGTAGCTGGACCGTTGGATGTTAATCCAACAGCCATGCTGCTTCTTCAATCTCTGATCTTCTTGGTCCAGCCACCCAAACCAGCGTCGGCGGGACCGCCTGTTCCTGCCTCCCGTGGGTGGCAGTGCTGCCGCGCAGGCCTCACTGCCCCACCCTAATCCCACTGCCGGCCAGGCCTTCCCTGTACTCACCCACACCCCGTGTTATTCTCCGGCGACGGCAGCCTCACACCGCAGCCGAACCAGTCAACCGTCGTACTCCTCTCCACATGGGCATCCACTGCCGCGTCTTCCCCGGCTCCGCGTCGTCCCCTTCCTAGGCCTCGCCGTCGTCCACCGACTTGGTGCTCTCGGCACGGTGTGGTCAACGTGATCAAGGAACGACTTCCATCAGAAGATGACTGTACGTGGAGAGGCTGACAGCTGGGTCCACGGTCGCAGCAAGGAAGTGCCTCCTTATTACGCGTAAAACAATTATTCCTCCACCTGACAGCAGGGACCCACCGGAAGGGACTCTGTATTTTGCGAAAAAAAATGTTTCCCCCTGACAGGATGGGACCCACCAGCTACATCTTTGCACGCAAGGAAGTGCATCCATATTACGGGCACAAAATATTATTCTCCCCCCTGACAGCTGGGACCCACCAGTTATATCTTCGCACACAAGAAAGTGCCTCCTTATCCTCCCAGACAGCTGGGACCCACCTGGTCGAACCGTACGTAGGGTTGTCTGTCTGGTCGCGAACGTGTACGTACATACTGGTCGATCTGTCTCTCTGCAATGATGAACCGTGGCCCAGCAAGCAGCGGCACATGTAGTAGTTGAGCCCCCGACATAGCAGTTCACGCAGTCCAGTCAAAACCGTGTACACATATGTACAGCCAGATGCCAAAAAATACGGCCACGTACGTACATACGGGCGGGGTCTCGAACGCATACTCGCGCATACGTACGGCCAGGGCTCGTGTACATGGAGAGGCAACGGACGGCAGCAACGGCGACCTGTTCATCGGAAGCCAACCGGCTGGGTCGGAATGGAGAAACTGCGTCGTGTTCATCTGGAGGCAACGGAATGTGTTGTGTTCCTCGGGAGCCAATTGGCTTGGACGGAACAGCCGAAACGGGGTCTGGCATACCGCAGTATGGAGGAAATGGCCTTCTGTTCGACCGGCTACGGTTGAAACGGGGTCCTGTTGATCGGGAGGGGTGTGGCGTACCGCAAAACGGAGGAAACAGACTTGTGTTGGAGCGCCTACGGTCGAAACGGGGTCCTGTTCATCGGGAGGAGGGTGGAGTACCGCAAAACGGGACTCCACGGGCTATTGTTCATCCACCGTCTAGTGCCTCGCTCTAGCCTCCACGGGCTACTGTTCATCCACCGTCGACTTCCTCCAGCCTCCACCTGCTACTGTTCATTCACCATCGACTTCCTCCAGCCTCCACCTGCTACTGTTCATCCAGCCTCCACCGGCTACTGTTCAACCAGCCCTCCACGGGGTCCTGTTCATCTAGCGGCAACGGCCTCTACTACCATGAGGTCCTGTTCATCCAACCCCCACCGAGAACTGTTCATCCAACCCCCACTAGGGACTGTTCATCAAGAGGCAGCTTCAATCGGCTTCAGTTAGCAGCAATAGCGAAGGAATCACTCGGGTTCAGTTAACAGCCAAGAGATTGATCGGGGTTCAGTAACGTGGCTAGTGCAATCGCTCGGGTTCAGTTAGAGCCCAATGCCTCGCTCGGGTTCAGTTAGAGCCCAACGCCTCGCAGACACGCGTGTACGTGTACGAGAGAAACGTGCAACCCTCCTTGCATCGCTCGGCCCTGATACGTCTCCAACGTATCTATAATTTATGAAGTATTCATGCCATGTTTACAACAATTTTATATGGTTTTGGTATGATTTGCATGGAACTAACCCGGACTGACACTGTTTTCAGCAGAACTACCGTGGTGTTGTTTTTTGTGCAGAAATAAAAGTTCTCCAAATGAGCTGAAACTTTTTGATGATTTTTTTGCAACAAAAGAGAACCCCGAAGCTTCGTGGAAGGACCAGAAGGTGAAGGAGTAGGGCACAAGACACCGGGGCGTGCCAGGAGGCCCAGGCCCGCCCCGGTGGGTTGTGCTCACCTCGAGGCTCATCTTAGCGTGAAGCCAACGCCAAAAATTCCTATAAATAGAGAAACCATCAGGGGTAACCCTAGATCAGAAGTTCCTCCGCCGCAAGCCTCTGTAGCCATGAAAAACCAATTTAGACCCCGTTCTGGCACCCTGCCGGAGGGGGAAATCATCACCAGTGGCCATCTTCATCATCCCGGCGGCCACCATGATGAGGAGGGAGTAGTCCACCCTCGAGGCTGAGCATTTGTACCAGTAGCTATGTGTTTAATCTCTCTCTCTCTCTCGTGTTCTTGAGATGTCACGATCTTGATGTATCACGGGCTCTGTTAATATAGTTGGATCATATGGTGTTTTTCCCTCTCTATATTGTTGTGAATTGAGTTTTCCCTTTGAGATTTCATTTTATCGGATTGAATACTTTTATGGATTTGAGAGCACTTGATATATGTCTTGCATATGAATACCCGTGGTGACAATGGGGTATTATATTAATTCACTTGAGATATGTTTTGGTACTCAACTTGCGGATTCCCGAGTTGACATTGGGGTAATCTATGCATAGGGGTTGATGCATGTTCTCGTCTTTTGTTTCTCCGGCAGAAATCTTGGGGCACTCTTTGAGGTTCTTTGTGTTGGATTGAGTATTATGAATTTGAATTTGCTTTGGTGTTATTTTAGTACGAACTCTTGATAGATCGATCGAAAAGAATAACTTAGTGTTATTTTAGTAAGAACTCTTGATAGATTGATCGGAGAGATTAACTTGGTGTTATTTTATTACGAACTCTTGGATAGATCGATTGGAAAGAATAGCTACAAACAATTTCTTCTTATGTTCTCCGCTAGATAAGAACTTTGGAGTGATTCTTCATCGCACGTTGAGGGATGGTTATATGATCCAATTAGATTAGCATTGTTGAGAGATTGCACTAGCGAAAGTACGGACCCTAGGCATCATTTTCAAGCATTGCAATACCGTTTGTGCTCCGTTTTATCAATTCCTACCTTGTTGTTTTTTTATTGTTCCTATTACAAAAACCAATATCTACTATCATTACTACGCTTTTATTACCATCTCTTCGCCGAACTAGTGCACCTATACAAATTACCATTGTATTTGGTGTGTTGGGGACACAAGAGACTTTTTGTTATTTGGTTGCAGGGTTGTTTGAAAGAGACCATCTTCATCCTACCCCTCCCACGGATTGATAAACCTTAGGTAATACACTTGAGGGAAAATTGCTACTGTCCTACAAAACTCTGCGCTTGGAGGTGAGGCCCAACACGAGTCTACAAGAATAAAGTTGCGTAGTAGACATCAAGCTCTTTTCTGGCGCTGTTGCCTGGGAGGTGAGTGCTTGAAGGTATATCTTTAGATCTTGCAATTTAATCTTTTAGTTTCTTGTTTTATCACTAGTTTGGTTTATAAAAAGAAAACTACAAAAAAATGGAATTGAGGTTGCATCATATTGTTCATCTATATAATGTCTTTCGTGAAAATGATGGAAAGGAAAATTGTGCTCAATTGATAGAGGAAGAATTCTATAAAATGTTTGACAAAAAATCTTTGAATGATGAGCATGATTGCAATATAGTTGGTATGAATTCTTTGAATATCCATGATGCTAATGATATGCAAAGCCATAAGTTTGGGGATGCTATGTTTGATGAAGATGATATTTTTAGTCCCCCAAGATTTGATGTGAAAATTTATTATAATGGTAGCATGCCTCCTATTTTTGATGATTATGATGATGACATGTATGCTATAGAGAATAATGATAACCATGAAACTTGTCATCATGATTTTAATGCTCAAATTGATCATGCCAATCAAGTATCTCATGATAGTTATTTATTTGAGTTTGCTCCCACCACTATTCATGATAATAAATTTTCTTATGTGGAGAGTAGCAGAATTTCTATGCTTATGCATCACGGAAAGAGTGCTTTATGTGATAACTATATTGTTGAATTCATTCATGATGCTACTGAAAATTATTATGAGAGAGGGACATATGCTTTTACATATTTCAATAATATCAAGTTTCCCCTCTTTATGTTGAAAATCTTGAAGTTTTGCTTGTTTTGCTTTCCTATGCTAGTTGATTCTTGCTCCCATAAATTGTTTGCTCACAAAATCCCTATGCATAGGAAGTGGGTTAGACTTAAATGTGTTTGTCATGTGATTCATGATGCTCTTGTTATGTTTCAATTCTTATCTTTTATGCGAGCATCATTGAAATCATCATGCCTAGCTAAAAGGCATTAAAGAAAAGCGCTTGTTGGGAGACAACCCAACACTTTTACCTACTTTTTTTGTGTTTTCACATAATTTGGCTACTTTATTAATCATGTTTTATAGCTTTTGTTTCAATAAAGTGCCAAGTAAAGCCTTTGGGATAGGGTGGATGATAGTTGACTTGATTCTGTGCAAAAACAGAAACTTTTGCGTCCAGTGCAGAAATTCCTATATTTTAATGGACGTGCAAAAATTATGAATTTTTTACATTTGATGGGTATAGAAATTTTCTACGTTGTCCTAATTTTTAAGAATTTTTGAAGTTACATAAGTATGACCTTAATTCAGATATTTACGTACTGTTCTGTTTTTGACAGATTCTGTTTTCAATGCATAGTTTGCTTGTTTTATGGTTTCTATGGCTCATATTGCTTAATATAAATTGTGGAAATTGTAGAGTACAGTAGGCGTTGTGTGAGAACAATTATGAATCTTGTCTTTGACAGTACCAAAGTGAATGATTTGTTTTATCATACTAATCCATCTCACGAAGTTCCGTTAAGTTTTGTGTGATTGAAGTTTTCAAGTTTTGGGTGAGATATCGATATGAGGAGAACAAGGAGTGACAATAACCTAAGCTTGGGGATGCCCAAGGCACCCCAAGGTAATATTCAAGGAAGATCCAAGCAACTAAGCTTGGGTATGCCCCGGAAGGCATTCCCTCTTTCGTCTTCATCATTATCGGTAACCTCACTTGGAGCTATATTTTCATTCGTCACATGATATGTGCTTTGCTTGGAGCATCATTTTATTTTATTTGTATTTGCTTGCTGTTATTTAGAGTAATGTTTTTCATCTTTTACTTCAATAAAAATGTCAAGTATAACCTTTGCCATGCTTATTTTGCAAGTATATGAGTTGCTGTTTCAAAACACAAAGTTTATCGCTGTTGCAGTAATTCTCCAGAAAAGTCAGAATGTGATAAAATGTTGAAATTTTTTTCACAATAAGCTCTGATAAATTTTCTACAGTGTGGTAAATGTTCAGAATTTTTGGAGTTAGGGAAGTATGAGTACAATTGCACTCTTTACAGACTGTCCTGTTTAGACAGATTGCTGTTATGTTTGCATTGTTTGCATATGTTTGCTTGTTTAATGATTCTATTTGAGGATAGGAGTATTAAATACGCAGAGGCATTTAGTATGCAATGTTGAATAATAATTTTAGTGATTTGCTACAGTAGAGAATGATAAGGTTTTTGCATTGATTTATACTAACTTATCTCACGAGTTCTTGTTGAGTTTTGTGTGGATGAAGTTTTTAAGATTTAGGAAACCGTGATATAAAAGGAATTAAGGAGACACAAAAGCTCAAGCTTGGGGATGCCCAAGGCATCCCAAGTTAATAATCCAAGAAGTCTCAAGCATCTAAGCTTGGGGATGCCCCGGTAGGCATCCCACCTTTCTTCATCAACAATTATCGGTTAGCCTCGGTTGAGCCTAAGTTTTTGCTTCTTCACATGATGTGTGCTATTCTTAGAATGTCATTTTATTTTATTTGCTTGCTGTTTTAATAAAATACTTAGATCTGAAAGTTTTTAAATAAGAAAGAGTCATCACTTAGCTACCCCTTTACTCAACTACTCGCTTGATCTTCACTTATATCTTTTTGGAGTAGTTTGTTATTTACTCTTGTGCTTCACTTATATCCTATGAGTAAATTGTTGAATGAATTGAATATCATGAAGTTGAAATTATATATCCATATCATGACTAGTAGTGGCTTCACATTGGGTTTAGAAAGTGAAATCTTTTGAAGCTTGACAATCACAATATTGGTCATACAAGCAATTCATGAATGATTAGTATAAGGAAGAGAACTTTCACATGCAAATATATTATCTTGGACATCTTCTATGATTGTGAATACCCATTAATTATTTTCAAACTTGAGCAAATTAGTTGAAGTTGGACAAGGAAGACAACGTAATGAGTTATGTTTGGGTATATTTGCATAGAAGTTATATTGTCATGGATCCTCCAACATGTGGTGTTTGCCTAGGATCTTTTGCTAGCCAAAAATTCATACTAAGTAGAGATACTACTTGTGCATCAAAAAACCCTTAAACCCAGTTTCTTGCCATGAGTGTCCACCATACCTACCTATGGATTGAATAAGATCCTTCAAGTAAGTTGTCATCGGTGCATAAAGCAATAAAAATTGCTCCTAAATATGTTTGATCTTTTATTGTAAGGGAAAATTGAGCATTGTACGAACTTGTGATGGCAAAGTAATAAAAGCGACAGACTGCATAATAAAGGTTGCTATCATAAGGGGCAATATAACATGATGTTCCTTTGCATTAAGAGCTTGGATATCCAAATAAAAAGCGCATGACAACCTCTGCTTCCCTCTGCGAAGGGCCTATCTTTTACTTTTCAGTATTTACTTTTATGCAAAGAGTCAATAGTATGAATTCTCATTTCAACCTCAACTATTCTTTAGTTGGCAAGCATCATGTGGTGGGGAAAGATCTAGGCACATATGACCAGTCAAATATATTTGATCATGAATTATTATTGTTGACAATTATCTCTATGATAAATGAGTTGGGAGGCAAAATATTAAGCCCCTATCTTTCTCTGTGTTCGATGGATGCCATTTGTTCTAAGAATATGCTTTGAGTACTAGCAATCATGGAAGACTATATGATGATTGAGTATGTGGAGCTCTTACTTAGACTCTGTTGAATAAGTTGAATTGCAATTGTTTTGTGACTAAGAATATAGGTTGTTGAGTTTCAAGAGAATTCATTGTTTGAACCTTAACAAGTGAATTGGTTGCTACTTTACCATGGTGAGTTTTATGAGAAAGAGTTGCTGTTATGATGCTAGGAAAAGTGATTGAAATTATCATTGATCAAACTTATGCACTATGCTAGCATTCACACTTCATAAATTATTTCTTTTATCATTTACCTACTCAAGGATGAGTAGGAATTAAGCTTGGGGATGCTGATACGTCTCCAACGTATCTATAATTTATGAAGTATTCATGCCATGTTTACAACAATTTTATATGGTTTTGGTATGATTTGCATGTAACTAACCCGGACTGACGTTTTTTTCAGCAGAACTACCGTGGTGTTGTTTTTTGTGCAGAAATGAAAGTTCTTCAAATGAGCTGAAACTTTTTGATGAATTTTTTTGGAACAAAAGAGACCCCCGAAGCTTCGTGGAAGGACCAGAAGGTGAAGGAGTAGGGCACAAGACACCGGGGCGCGCAGGAGGCCCAGGCGCGCCCCGGTGGGTTGTGCTCACCTCGAGGCCCATCTTAGCGTGAAACCAACGCCAAAAATTCATATAAATAAAGAAACCATCAGGGGTAACCCTAGATCAAAAGTTCCACTGCCGCAAGCCTCTGTAGCCACGAAAAACCAATCTAGACCCCATTCCGGCACCCTGCCGGAGGGGGAAATCATCACCGGTGGCCATCTTCATCATCCCGGCGGCCACCATGATGAGGAGGGAGTAGTCCACCCTCGGGGCTGAGGGTTTGTACCAGTAGCTATGTGTTTAATCTCTCTCTCTCTCGTGTTCTTGAGATGTCACGGTCTTGATGTATTGCGAGCTTTGTTAATATAGTTGGATCATATGGTGTTTTCCCCTCTCTATCTTGTTGTGAATTCAGTTTTCCCTTTGAGATTTCGTTTTATTGGATTGAATATTTTATGGATTTGAGAGCACTTGATATATATCTTGCATATGAATACCCGTGGTGACAATGGGGTATTATATTGATTCACTTGAGATATGTTTTTGCACTCAACTCGCGGATTCCCGAGGTGACATTGGGGTAATCTATGCATAGGGGTTGATGCATGTTCTCGTCTTTTGTTTCTCCGGTAGAAATCTTGGGGCACTCTTTGAGGTTCTTTGTGTTGGATTGAGTATTATGAATTTGAATTTGCTTTGGTGTTATTTTAGTACGAACTCTTGATAGATCGATCGGAAAGAATAACTTAGTGTTATTTTAGTACGAACTCTTGATAGATTGATTGGAGAGAATAACTTGGTGTTATTTTAGTACGAACTCTTGGATAGATCGATCGGAAAGAATAGCTACAAACAATTTCTTCTTAAGTTCTCCGCTAGATAAGAACTTTGGAGTGATTCTTCATCGCACGTTGAGGGATGGTTATATGATCCAATTAGATTAGCATTGTTGAGAGATTGCACTAGCGAAAGTACGGACCCTAGGCCTCATTTTCAAGCATTGCAATACCGTTTGTGCTCCGTTTTATCAATTGCTACCTTGCTGTTTTTTTATTGTTCCTATTACAAAAACCAATATCTACTATCATTACTACGCTTTTAGTACCATCTCTTCGCCGAACTAGTGCACCTATACAAATTACCATTGTATTTGGTGTGTTGGGGACACAAGAGACTTTTTGTTATTTGGTTGCAGGGTTGTTTGAGAGAGACCATCTTCATCCTACGCCTCCCACGGATTGATAAACCTTAGGTCATCCACTTGAGGGAAAATTGCTACTATCCTACAAAACTCTGCGCTTGGAGGCCCAACACGAGTCTACAAGAATAAAGTTGCATAGTAGACATCAGGCCCCGACCACCCACCGTAACCGGGAACTCCCCGATATTTTCCTTGGCCTCGCTTCTACCATGATTTTTTCCGTCATGGACGGCCCAAAGAATGTCATGCGGGTGCGTCCCCGGCCCGCCCAGGACGAGAAGCCCATTTTCTGTCATGATTTTTTGTCTTAGAAATAGGAGCCCACCACATCTATGATGATACATGCTTTTGTCACAATTATTGTCACAGAAGTGTCATAAGCATGACAGAAAATAATTCGTTCGGCCCAAAATGTCACAGATGTGTCTTTTTTTTGTAGTGCTCTTCCCCGGTAAGTCTCCTCCGTTCTTCAGCATGAGCGCACTTATCCGCCAATGTGTAGAGCTCGCTGACCATCTTGGGCAACCAAACATTCATCTTGGCCTACATTCTGCGATTGCGCACATTTATGTGAAATGCAGCAATCACAGCTACCGGGTGTATCTTTGGGATGTTGCGGTGCACTCGGCTGAACCTTTGCAGGTACTTGCGCAAACTTTCTCCCTCTTTCTACAAGAGGGTTTGCAGATCGCTGGGCCGCCCTGGCTCTTGATGGCTGCCCGTGAAGGCGCCCACGAATTCGTTGCACAGGTCGGCCCAGGAGGAAATGGAATCTTCTGGCAGGTGCATCAGCCAGGATCTCACGTTAGGCTTGAGGGCCAGTGGGAAGTAGTTGGCGAGCACCTTTTCGTCCCTTCCCCCAGCAGTTTGGACGGCGATCGTATAAATGCCCAAGAACTCTGCCAGGTTTAGTTTTCAGTTGTACTTCTCCGGCAGGTCAGGCTTGAAGGTGCGAGATGATGGCCACTCGACTTGCCGCAGCTCACGTGTGAAGGCCGGGCACCCCACCTCGTAAGGCAGATACCCGCCAGTACTGGGCGCGGTCTCGTCAACATCAGTTCTATTGCGCGTGTTGGATTGAGGACGCGTCTCATGACGCCGCTCAGTGGTGACGCGGGCGTCTTCCTTCTTCCTTTCCCTCAGTACTTGGCGTTGGTCCTGTCGGAGTCGTGGATTGGATGAGGCCATTGATGCCTCATGGATATCGTCGTCGTCCAACAGCCGCCGAGTTCGTCGCGGTTGCTCTTGAGAGTGCTGCCACGGCGTGGACTGCACAGTGGGCGCGGTTCTCCCGTCTTGGCCACCGGTGGGAGTCTCCGGCGTCGCCAGCGGGCGTCGCGACGGCTCTGCACCTGGTGGCTTGTTGATCTTGGCAAATCTGAGGAGACTCTGAATTGGTAGCTCTCCATTCATCCATTTTGTCAGCTGCTGGAGGAAAATCCAACACCAGCTGAGCTCTTGCCACCGCTTCAGCCGCCATCTCTGGCATGGCGTGGGAGGTAGAGCGTGACACCGCTCGGCTCCTGGACGAATCAGAAGGAGCACCGTCGGGCTCTCACCGCCTCAAACCAGTCGCCAAAGAGACTGGACGAGGCCCAAGCTGCTCTTGGTGACCGGGCTCTTGGTCAGCCGGGCCCTTCCCGTGCGTGCGTAATCGCTGGGGGTCGACGGCGACGCCTGGGGCATTGTCGCGCTCGCCTGCCGTGGAACAAAGCACACGCCTTGTCTTCGCCCCTCCGAAAGGTGCGGCCGGTGGGTCTTGGCTCGCACCGGAGCGGGCGTTGATGTCTTGTTGGTTGAGCATGCCGGCGAGGTGAGTGAGAGGAGGCTAGGCGCCTCCGCGACTCACACTGGTGGGAGCTTGGTCGGCGGCACGCTGAAGAGGCTGGGTTGTGCCCACGGCTCCAGCCGCACGGGTGCGTTAGTGGCACCGCTCGCCTCGTCGGCCCCGTCCACCGCAGCCACAGCGCCCACGGCCATGGGCAACGAAGCCTTCGAAGAGGAAGGGTGTGCTCCGGCTCCACTCTTCTTCTTGGGAGCCATGGTCGGCGAAAATCGGCGAAGATCGATGCGCTGGTTACAGCCTCGGGTTCGCACAAGCGACGTCCCCTACCTGGCGTGCCAAAGATGTCGGTGTGGAAGCACGATCACCTATGGGCCAAGGGTGCCCATTTGTGGTTCAGCATGGGGACGGCCACGTTGCACAAAGAGCAGAGGCTGTAGGCACAACACGACGATGGACTCCCTCTCCTTATTACCCAGGTTCGGGCAACTTAGCAGCGTAATACCCTACTCCTGCTTTGGTGGATTGATCTTGAGGTGGACAAAGGCTCGACGCACCCTTAGCCCGGCAAGGTTTCCTTGGGAAGAGCGACGTGAGCTTACAAGTGTTGGGGTTGAGGTGTTCGAACCCCTTGCTAGGTTGCCTCGGGCCCCCTTTTATAGGCTAAGGGGCGACCATAGTGGCAAAATAGTCATTTCGATGTGATTAGATAGCTAACAGTGCTATCATACCTAACTTCGACAGTTAGAAAAAGTGCATTAAATGCACTGCTAGGTGTCGTGTCAAGGGTGAATCCCAGCAAGCTTGCTGCGCCACTTATCCGCCTCCTCTTTATCAGCTTGACACGCCTCCTGGACGGGTGTCAATAAAGCTAATCTTGTCTCCTTGATGCTGCCACATGCCTGACAGTATCCACCTGGTTGCTTAGTAACTTGACACCGCACTAATAAGTGACTTGAGTATGATGAGGTGGAGCGGTGGCGTCTTGGTGATGATCCTTCGAAGGCGCTTGGCAGGGTTTGATCTTGGCGGCCCTGGCAAGCCTGCCGGGGCAAGTTTGGGCTCATCCTCGGGTGCGGCCTCGACCTGACCAGGCCCTCCTTCCTGGCAAGGGAGTCCCTCCCTAGGTGGCCTTCTTCGTTCTTGCTTTGCTTAATGCTCTTCTTGATCTCACGAAGAGCGGCTTTTCTGGCTTGTCTTTGTGTTACACACTAGTGCTAGATGTATAACCGTCAGCATGCCTGTGCATGAGTCCGGTCAATAGACGCGGATGTTTGTTGGACCGACAGTTGCATCTCCTTGTACGCAAGCTAGAATTTCTTTTCCATGTCCTCGCAGACCCGCTGAAACTTTTTTCCATCTCTTCACGCATCTGCTTAATCTTTTGAGACACATCAGCACGCTCATCTTTTAGCATCCTGTCAATGTACGCACGTTCTTGTTTGAGTGTCCTGTCCATCTCATCACGTTCATGTTGGACCTTCACTTCGATCTCCCGGCGGGCTTCATGCAACAACTTGCCGTACCCGCACGGTTGTCATGCACGTGTGAATCCATGGTGCCTACAACACCAGACACTAGAATGCAATTAATGAGATCCAGATTGTCAAAATATACCAATTCTCACTAAAACATCTGAGTATTTAAATACCTCATAATATAGAATAGCATGGTATGTGAGACAAACTGAGTGATGAATTTCCAGCAAAAGCTCTAATCTCCTAACATTCGTATTCCTAGTTTGCTATGAACAACCTCATCCAAATCAGTCCTAATAATCCAGCAACTCCTTCAATAGTACCTCCTTTACTATAGTATTGTGAACAAGTCTGTGTACGACACATCTAAGTGGCTAAATCAAACATCATCCAAATCATTCCTAGTAATGCAACATAGCCTAAAGGTCTAGTAAAGTAACTCCACCGACAAAACAAAATATATCCATAACCAGATCGTATGATCAGCTACCCCTAACAACCAATCACAAAGCTCTTGCATAAAATTCTTTACTCCAACCTCATGCAAATCATTCATAGTAATCCAGCATAGCTCAAAGGGCTAGAAAATTAACTCCATCGAGATAATATATCCATAACCAGATCATATTATCAAGTACTGTGAACTTGCAATCACATATCTCTTCCATAACGGCCTTTACTCCAAGTAAATACAACCACACACAATCTTGCACCCAAACAGTACCTTCCACGAAAAACTAATCTCCCAGGAAAAAATACCAAAGATCTTGCACACAATATGGCATCTCTAATCTCATCACTGATGCCTTGTTGGTCCAATCAATGGAAAAAAGTATCAACGTTTCAAGAGATGGGAGGAGACGTGGAGGATGAGACCTTTTTACTACGGCATCGGCGTGGGCGTCTGCATAGCGATCACGTGACTCCCGGCGACGGCTACGTTAGGAGAGCAAAACTTGATGGGGCGGTTAAGATAGGAGCGATATGCGCAAAAAAAGATGGGAGGGATATGCAGTATGATGGAAGGGTACATATCCGTGATATGAGGATCAATTATATATTTCCAAGTAATGCGCATGGATGGATTGGTATCCGTCCGTGATTTTAGGGTCAGTTAGATGTTTAAAAGATTTGTTAGTTAGCCTATTTAGAAGGAGCACGATCCTATGGTGCTGGTGTTAGGGTTTATTGGGCCAGCGGACGAGCGAATATTTTTGACAATAAACATCACCAGTTCTTCTCTTACCCAAAGGATTAGGGCCACCGTCTGCCATTGCCGCCCTCGCCTGACACCTAATCAACCATGTCATTGTCGAGCTCGATTAGGTGTGCGCCGAGGGGCCGATCAGTTGCTATGCCCCTGATCCCTTGCCCTGACTGTGGTGAAATGGTGAGATTCTATCTCTCCGGTACCGAAGAGCATGATGGCTGGGTGTTCTACAAGTGCAAGCACCGCAATGTACAATCTCTTTATACTTTGGGTTGACATTTACTGCAGGAGTAATTTTTTCTATTGTTTCATTAGTGCTGGTTTGATTTGTGTTCATTTGATTCATAGGATTCATGTGATTTCTAGCGCTGGGAACTAGAGTACGTGGATCATCTTGTTGGTACAGCTGTTCTTGTTGGTGCTTCTGTCGTCGACGCAATTGTTGCGGCAGAGGATAGAAGGGAAGAGCTACAACGCGCAAAAAAAAGTGGGGAAAGAATGCATGTACCAATAGTGGCAATATTGGAGGCAGGACAAATTACATTCAGAGCAATGTGCCAACCATTACGAAGCACTAAGCTTATACGATGTTAGGACTAGGGAGACAAATTGTTTTCATGCTGAAGCTGCTGACGGCTAGTGTAATGGTGTTGCGTGTGTTGCGTGTGATGTTGATTGTGAAGAAATAATCTATTTGTGATCGTATCAAGGCGATTATCATGCTGACCTGTAATAACATCTTAATAAGAAGAGGTGCTCTAACACGCTACCTCTTACCCCCCCCCCCCCTTTAACATGAGAGGTAAGAGTAAGAAATAAATCTGACACGATGATTGCATTAAATAGTTGTTTTGATTAATTCTTACCTTCTTAACTGTTATTTGAAAACAGGGGGTAAGAGGGAGCATGTTAAAATTGCTCAAAAAAGAATGAATAAACCGAGTTCCAATGAAGGCAATCAAATGGATAAACATAAACAACCATTTAAAGTCTTGCCCACTATGTTGTGCACGAACACAAGAGTACCATGAAATAGTAATAAAGTACCTCATTACAGCAATGACTTAAAAATCCCTTAATTTATTTTTGCACACTACGTTTTGCCAAAACTACTCGAGAGGCACATCGGGAACATGGGAAACAAACAGATAAATCCCATGATCTCCCAGGTACAGCAGTATTAGCACCTTGTGTCCTAACAACAAGAGTTTTTCCTTCTTCATGAACTCGTTCCATTTGTTGACGTAGACACGACCGTCAATATCAGAAATGATGTATGTACTTGACACAGTAGTGTGTGGATGACAAACAATGGTTATGGCACCATATTCATCCATATCTTCGGGGACAACACGATGAGGCAATTTCTGTTTGAACACAATATTTGTTATGTCAACACATCGCAACTTATTGTTATGTAGTAAAGGAAGAACAATTAATTTGGAACAAATCTAAAAACATACTGAAATGGCACAACGTAAAGGAAGAAAAAGAAAGATGGTTATCGAGAAATTCTTGTTGCAATCTGACCATGTCAAGGTATGGAGGAATCCATATGCTCTTCCTTGATCATAGTTTCCAGCATCATGACGCTCCACAAACTTGTCAAGGTTCATCACTTGGCGTATGACATTCTCCATCATTCTCCAGTTGAAGTTTGTCCCCTCAGTTACAGCGATACTGCCAATAATATCTCTTTTCTCATTGGACAATTGGTAGTATGCTATAATATTATAGCACAGATAATTTAATTTAAAACATATGGTATATGATACAGTTAGAGTAATAAAACTTCCAGGAGCAAGAAAGTAGTTTACATGGATGTATGATAGGCAAATTCCCAGTTGTCACAAGGCTACTTGGTAGTTCTGAGTTGTCAATACTGAACGTAATCTCCTGACCCACATAAAGCGTGTAAACTCTAATAAATTCCTTCCAAGAATCTCCAGAAATGTATGTTAACTCATTTTCATTGGTAATCTCACATGGGAATTCAAACCCCTCATTGGTACTGAAACTTGCATCAAAATTCCCAAATTTTCCCAAGGGCACTCTGAATTTTTGCATGAAACTGTATTTGCTGTAGCAGGGGATTACCTGAGTAACATATGTACTATTGTCAATAAATATGAACTACCTGTTAATCTAAAGACTTTGTCCAATCATAGTATGCCAGAAATAGATGAATAGCATAGTAGTTCACTAGTTCTTAACAGTAATATCATATACCCCATAGAAGATTTAAATTTACATGCACGTACACAAAACCATTTGATCAACTAACAAATCTACATGCAATATAACTCTTTTTGCAGTAAACATTACAAACAACTGACTGAGTACAATATTCGTTCAATATTACTGCCTCCGTCCAAAAAATTATGGACAAAGAATTGTACATATAGAAGTATCTACCAAGAAAACATGACTAGATACATCCGTATTTGCATGAATCTAAGACATTAATTTTGGATCAGACGGAGTACTAAATTTCTCATGATATTTGCTATGAGACATGTCAGACTGGATCTTACTGTCTTGTTTGTAAATATCGCGCAGGGTGACGGTACATAACTCCCTCATCCCATGCTCAACGGGGCACAAACCCTTGGTGTCCAAACAAATGATGCACTGTGAATCGAGATCAATCACATTACCAGTATTTTCTTAAAGATTTGTGCTAACAGTTGAATTCAGATCTGACAGATTCTATAGTGCAAATACTTACCGCGCTGATCTCCTTAACCATTTTCGCTCGAAGGTGATCCGCACGAAACAATGCCTCGGAGGATGGTCCCACTAGCGCAGGTAAGAGAGAGGGGCGTGAGGAGGAGGCGGCAAAAAGAGCAGTCACGTCCGATCCCTCAGCTGACGATGGCGGTGGCACTGTCCGGAGATTTCGATAATGCGTGTAATTCTGGCATCTCCGATCTAATCTTGGAGCGGACGTGGCGGTGGTAGGAGGCCCCAATGCCGCGGGTGGTTATGAGGGAGGTGGTGCAATCACGGGATTTCGGGAGAGGTGGTGTGCATGAGTTATGGGATCTTCTAACATATATCACCAAGATTAAAAAAACATTATGTTGTGCTAAAAAAATACATTTTGTAAGGGCTGAACTAGGTTTTTGGTTCCAAATAAGTATGAACGATAAATAATTCCAAATTTGGCCTTGTCCATTTTCCAAATATGTTTCACTACATGCCATGACCAAAGCAAGCAAGCATGCAAAATGGTTTTCAGTTTAGCCAAGTTTTTCATTCTCTAGAATTTTTTCGGTTGAAAATGCCCGAATGTAGCTACACGTGACAACACTTGCAGTCATTGCCGAAAATGGTTCAAACTAGGCATGGAGGCCTACAATGGCCATGAATTGTCACCCCAAAAAAGTTGGGTTGACTTAAGATATGTCAAGAAACCATCGAGTATTTTCGGAGGGTGCCAGGCTAGCCCGGAAGGGTGAGTCTGGGAGCACCTCCATGTTAACACCACATACAAATGATCCCAACTTTTTTTCATGGCCTCCCATGAGCAAATCAAGCAAACATGCAAAATGGTTCTCAGTTTAGACAACTTTTTCGTGTGTTGGGTTTTTTTATCGAAAATGCCCGAAAACTGGCCCCACGTGACATTACTTGCAAAATTTACTTAAAATGGTTCAAACTTGTCATGGAGACCTAACATGACCATGAGTTGTTACCCCAAAATTTGAGTTGATTTAAGAAAGGTCAAGAAACCAGCATGTGCTCTCAGAGGATGCCATGTTAGCCCCAGGAAGGGTACGTATTGGAGCACATCCGTGTTTACAATATCTACAAATGATGCTAACTTTATTTCATAATCTCCCATGAGCAAATCAAGAATGCATTCACAATGATTTTCAATTTGGCCAACATTTTTAATCCTTTTGCAATTTCCAAGCGAAAAAGAACAATAAACATCGCCTGCATGGTGTACCCCCCTAGACACCCATCGAAAGTGGGTGGCACATGATGCATTACACTTTGTTTGTCTTATGGTGGACCTAGTTGACACACCAAGCCTAGTTGGTTCATTGGTCTACACCGGATTCCATCTCGTAGAATAGCTCAAGTACATCACATGCGCCTGTCTAGAACCTTCAAGCTACACTGTCCACTTTGTGAAGCAAGTACAACATGAAATATGTGAAATTCCCCCAAGCTTTTAAAGTGCATTCCATGGCAAAATCAAGCAAGCATGCAAAATGCTATTTGGTTTACACAAAATTTACCATGTAGTGTAATTTTTCCGGTCGAAAATACTCGAAAACTGGCCGCACATGTCAAAACCTGCAAACTTTGCACAAAATGGTTCAAACATGGCATGGAGGCCTAACATGGCCTTGAATTGTCACCCGAAAAATGGCCGCGATTGCCAAAACTTGCAAATTTTGCTGAAACTCGTTTAATGTTGTCCTGGAAGCCTAAAATTGTAACCTTTTCCATGTCATGACATAAGTTGGGTTCATTTCACATGTTGCATGATCTACTTGGTTCGTACAGTTGACACTGTAGCACGAAGGTTCTGGACGGAGGCACTGGATGTACCTCTTCGACTCCATGGATGGAATCCAGTTTGAACCAATGTTCCAACTTGGTATGGTGTGTCAATTAGGTCCACCCTAAGGCAAAGAAGCTTGAAGGCATCATGTGCTACCCCTTTTGATGGATGTCTAGGGGGGTAGACCGTCTGGGAGCTGTTTACAGGGTTTTTCGTTACAAAAATGAAAAACATGAAAATGATGTGTAACCTTCAAAGCACTGTGCATGCATGGTTGATTTGGTCATGGGATGGCATGAAAAGAACTTGGAATCCTATGTAGATGGTGTATTCAAGGAGGTGGCCCGAGACGGGCCCTTCCAGGCTAGCCTTGTACCCTTCGAAAGCACATGTTGGTTTATTGACCTATATTAAATGACCCCCAACTTTGTAGGGTTACAATCCATGGCCATGTTAGGGATACATGCCAAGTTTGAACCATTTTCAGCTAAGTTTGCAAGTTTTTTCATGTGCGGCCACTTTTCGAGCATTTTTTATTAAAAAAATCAAGAAAATGGAATTCTTGTCCAAACTGAAAAGCATTTTCATGGCATCTTGTTTTGGTCATGGGATTCCATGAGAAATAGTAGAGATCATTTGTAGATGGTCTAAACATGGAGGTGCCCCCAGACAAGCCCTTCCAGCCATGACTGTTACCCTCCGAACTCACATGCTGGTTTATTGAGCTACCTGAAATCAACCCAACTTTGTAGCATGGCCATGTTTGGGCTACATTCAAGTTTCTATCTTTTTCAGCTAAGTTTGCAAGTTTTGTCACCTACAGCCAGTTTTTAGGCATTTTCAGAACAAACAACATATTTTACCATTTAAAAAATGTATTCCTTTCTCAATGACATATTAGTTTTTTTTTGGAACAATAGATGTTATTGTTCCAACCTCCCATAACTCACGCCGCCCAGATCTCCCGAAATCCCATGATTACAGCTCCTCCCTCGTAACCACCCGCGGCATCCAGGCCCCCTACCACCTCCCACGACCGCTGCAAGATCAGATTGGAGCCGCCGGCCACCGCCCACCGGGAACGTTACCTGAGGGGTTGGACGGCAGTGGTGTTGTTGCTGCCTCCTACTCGCGTCAACACGCCGCTGCTCCTGTTGCGGCCGTCGAGCGCGACACAGCCACATCTAGTGTGGGACGCACTATCCGCCTAGAGCATTGGGCCGCCACCATCTCCGACAGAAGGTTACCTGACCATAGCTCTTTTTAATCTTTCTCAGCCGCATGTCTACCAGTTAAACCCTAATAGGTTTTCCAAAAGTTATTCCAGTCGTCAAGATTACCTGATCATAGCTCTTATTAATAATTTTCTTGTAATCAATCTTGCCACACTACACAAACGTCCAAAGAGGTAATACCACAACAAGGGAAGGGTATCTCTTCCATGAAATAACACATCATATGTTTATGCAATCCTAAACCCTAGTTAAACTGTTCTAATGTTATGCATGACCAAAATCGGTAGTGTGCTTATACTTACAAGTAATTCCTATTATTAAAAAACTCATCCATACCTGATATAAGATTTTATTTTGTTATACATTTCTCAACATTAAGTTCAAATTAATTGACCCAGTTTTCGTTCTGTTCCATACGTGCCAGTAAAATGGAAACTACTGTTAAAAGTCCTACCAATGGAGAAAAACACTTCTCCGAAATGACGGATGAAGTACGTAATTGACATTTTGTTTGAAAACTATACGTGCACATACTTCTTTCATACTCACTAAAATCTAATGCCACTTTGCAAGAACTCTTTGTGAAGCCCGCTCATATGAAGTTAGCATGCTCACCGTCAAGGTTCGCCAAAGCCATGAACTTGTTGTCACCAAAACACATAGAGTCCATCATAAGCGATACCGGTCTTGGGGGTCTAACACTGGTACAGTGAGGTGCTATACAAACAGTTTTTAACCCCTTTTTGCGACGGCATTTGGAACCGTCACCAAGTGAGTGACAGCGATAGGGGGGTCCTTCCCACACGACCCAGAAACCATCGGGGATAGGGAGCCACCCAGACGCTGCATCCTTGCAACTCGTTTGTGCTCGCATTGCCATCGCAGTCGGTATTCTGTGGTGCTACGTTTATGATGCGTGGCCCATCACAAACGGTTCACGATAATAGAACGTGTATGATAAGCAGACAATCACACACATTCGCTTTTCCCAAACCGTATGCAATAACTAATTAAGAAGATTAGCTAATCATCGTATGAGTGTCGGACAGGATTACGAAACATCGGACCATCGTAACATCGTTGTACATGACAACTATCGCACACGCTATTCTATGGTGCAACGTTTACGATGCATACCACATCAGAAACAGTTCATGGTTGCGAATCGTGTACGATAAGGCAACTATCACAAACGTTTAGTTTGCCCGCACCGTTTGTGATATTGTCTGACATCACACACGCTTTGCAAACGGCAACTGTGTGCATGCTTGCACACGTTTCCTCTCTATGAACCGTGTCGGATTATGGTGTATATCGCAAATGTTTGTGTTTTACCAACCGTGTGTGGTGTAACGACCTAGAGAGTGTAATTTCACCGTAATTTAATTGCTGCTATTTCAAATTGTACCGGATTTGAATTTGAATGTATGCTATAGCTTTATTCATATCCATCAGGTTCAAACAACCAATGCATTATTCGATTCATAGGTACATATGTTCAAGAATTACATAAGAACCAAATAAAGAATGATGAACCACAGTTGTATACTTGTACTATTAAAGACGGTAAAGAAAAAGGCGAAATACATTCTAGTTGCTGAACAAGGTGAAGCGGAATGCCCATATTGTGCCCTCCTCCATGCATAAGGCACGCACGACTCTAGTCCAACCCCTTGTGATGGCCGACCGCCCATCCTTCACAGTCTTCATGAAAACATCTAGATAATCATCGTGTTCTGGTAGAAATACTTTAACCTTTGCATGCCCACCAATCATGTAGTTTGAGAGGTAATCTTGAGTAAACTACTTTGGGAACCACTGCAAAGGAAAAAAGATTCAGACATTGTCATCTAAGACAACTCATTATGGGCAGTAAAAAGAAGGCTGCAGAGTTCTTACTTACCATCCTGCAGTTCGCTGTTGTCTTGGATAAAGTGTAAACAAATAGTTTAATTGACATCTTTTGACCCATTTTACTAACAATCTTTATCAGCTTCCTCACTTGATGCTGGTTCATCGATATCTCATTTCTCCATACGCAGAAAGGGTCGAAGCGTGGATCTTTACCAATGACATATGTACCTAAAAGCACCAAGTTAATATTAGAAGCTAAACAGTAATTGCACAATGATGTAGTACAACACTCTTTTATAATATCCTATAACATCCAATATACTCACATATTAGATGAATTAACATCTTATATTATGGGCCGGAAGGAGTTTATTACATTTATACAAATTATCGGTTGGTTAACTACTGCTGTATCCATGGGTTAGAGTTAGTTTGAGCTAGTTCGGGCTCAAATAGCCCTAAAGTATATCCAAACATGAGGGCTAGTTTGAGCTAGTTGCATCTAACCCACCCAAAAAAACTATCCCACCCAAGAGGTGCTAATTGAAGCTAGTTCTCCTAGTGCATTTATTGTCAATCTAACCCTGTCGTCCAAACACCTCTTTGGATGGAGTTAGTTCAGGATTAGTCACGAGCTAGAAACTAACTCTAACCTCTAGCTAAGTTGAGTATCCAAACAGGGATGTGTTGTTGTTGTTGTTGTTGTTGTTGCTGCTGTTGCTCTTCTATGTATATCTAGACATCATCAGAACATTAAGGTAACACTCTTCCTTGTTGCTATGTAGCCTAGGATTGCATATTTAGACATTAAGTATAGTGCATGTTGCTATGTAGCCTCGGATATATTACATATGGCCCTAGTTAACCTAACGATAAATGGGTTACAGATATATTCAGTTAAAAGTACGATTCACCGATTAGTCCCTTATCAGCCCCAGGCCTATATGGTACCAGCTACCGATATCCTGAATAGTGAGTATATATAAGCCATGGGATGAAACTAACCTCGATGGAAAACAACAGTTGTTCCCAAAATTGTCCTGTGTAGGTACATCGAGAGGCATGTTAAGCACAACAGGCTAAACATCAACCAAAATTATCCATGGCAGACAAAATAATCTCCAAAAGATAGCTTCAGTGTGCAGGTTTAAGCACGCTAGTAAAGCAAAACAAGTGGAAAGGTGTGTTAACTACAACAGGCCTAACATTTAACAACAAGCAAACATAGTCATTCAAACTGGTATTGTGCCGGTCTGAGTACACTGGTTATTGTTAAATAAAAATGGAAAGGCGTGTTAACTACAAGATGCAGCAACCAAATGTAGTCATTCATAGTGGTATTGTTGAAACTGATATTGATGAAATTGAACTACACAGTTCATACTTGCACATATAGAACATCACATTGTGAATAACTGGAATAAACAAGGCATACTACGAACAACCAAAGATAGCATTTGAAACTGGACATATGCTACCTACAAACAACCGAACAATCAAAAAACTTTAAAAGAGGCATATGCCAGCTATAACAGGCTTAACAACAAGCAAATATATGCATTCCTATCGGTATGTTTAAAACTGGATTGATGAAATGTACTGCACAGTAAATAATTGCACATATAGAGCATCACATTGTGAACAACTGAAATAAACAAGGCATACTGCAAACAACCAAATATAGCAATTAAAACTGGACATATTCTCACTACACTACAAAAGGGACTCGACAAAACAAATCATGGGTTCCCCCCTGTGAAGATGCATGGCAAAACAAATCATGGGTTTCCTCACTTGTAACAGATGGGCTCGTTCCCGTGGGAAGAGCACGGACCCTGGATGTGCTCCATGTTGTCGCAGATGGGCTCCTTCCCCTTGGAAGAGCACGGCTGTAGGGTGCCCTCCCTGATGTCGCAGATGGGCTCTTTCCCCTTGGAAGAGCCGGAGAGGGTGCCCTCCTCGTGGTCGCCGTCGAAGAAGTCTGACTTGGAAGCTGTGGATCCCAAGCCAGCATCGCAGAACGTGTCCTTCGAAAATGACAAAAGGGGCTCGATGGCGATGTAGGATGGCAAATTCTTGACAGTGAGCCAGAGGAGATCAGCGGCGGGGCCATGGATGAGATCGACGGCGGTTGAACCCGAGGGGTTGGGGGTGGGCCACTTAACCTGTGACATAGCCCACGTCAGGCCGTCGCTGTCGATGACCTTGATGTCGTAGCCAACGTCCGTGACATACCCGCATACTCTAGCCCGCTAATTGAGTGCCTGCGGCCAATAATGGTGCCAGCTTCCTCGGCGACATCGGGCGAAGAGACCGCGATACACCTCTTTTGGGCCAGTCACTCCTCGAGCTCCATGGGAAGCGTAGCCAGGCTTAGGCTACGACGCTCTAGAGTGCGGGATGGGGATGGGGATGGGGATCTGTGGGAAAGAGGGCGTTTGTCAGGCGTCATCTAAGAAACTCAGGGCGGCCTGGGTATGGAGATCGGTGGGTAAGCTACACAAGCAAACCGGCAGATGTTGACAATGGAGGCCTTGCGGCGGTGGCGGTGGCGACCTTGCTAGGGTTTCGAGCGAGGGAGGGGGTGTGTGTGTGTGCGTGTGCGCGCCCGAGGAGGTTTTGGTGTGTGTGTGGAGGGGGGCGGGGGGTGTGTTTGAGGAAATGACGCGGCTACTGAAAATTTTACTACGCGGGAGTCAAACGCGGGAGTGAAATGCTGGGGCTATTGAAAATTTGGATGATGGTGCATCGCACACGGTCCGGAAATAACAACCATGTGTTATGAAATAGAAAAACCCTCGAGGCGGGCAGATATTTTCGAGGGATGAAGGCGGGAGCGGGAACAAGAAACATCACACACGGTCGAAACATAATAACCGTGTGTTATCAAACAGAAAAAACCTACTGGCGGGTAGATATTTTTGAGAGGGGAAGCCTCATGGAGCCCAATGTACTGAGCGGATATGCGTGACAGGGGCACCGGCGTGGCACACAGTTAGTGTGAGTGAACCGTGTCTGTTGCGTCATCCGACTTGTCTAATGTTCATAAATTTGGCGAAAAATGACGCGGGAGAGGGTCAGAACACGAACACACTTGCATGTGGACCAAATATATGTATGAAAAGGGTGGTTTGATGTTCAAATACCAAATGCAACTTCGATGCGGCACCTATCTCGCAAAGCGCACGGTATTGCTTGCCCCCCCTCGTGTCGGCAGAAGGAATCCTAAGCTATGAATGCATGCCCCCCCCCCCCGGAGGTTCACCTAGCAAAGTGCAAGTAGCAATCCCCCCCCCCCCACACACACACTTTTAGTCGGCGGGCCAGAGAGGGCATCTCACCAAGATGGATCATAAAACGGACCAAGAATAATCCACCTTGGTTGTACAACCTCTCTCTTGTTGTTGGTCAAAGTGATGGCCGTCCATGCGACCCCGGAGATGGGCTAGCTCGCCAATAATCACGCAAGTAGCTAGTCCCCGAAGACAACCACTGCTTGTGTGTGGCCCAAACATATGTATGGAGAGGTGTGTTTGAATACACAATGGAACAACTTTGATGTGGCACCGTGCTTTCGAACCAGAAATCCACACGTTGGGCGAGGGTTAGTTGACGATGCATATGTATGTCACACCACACTTCAAGCCGATGACGGGGGTCCATGCATGCATGCGTGCATAGTATGCGCTCAAACTTAATTAGGTCTGAATCTCACCATGACCTATACTACGATAACATGAACCAAAGGAAGAATCCGCCATGGTAACCTATCTTGTTGTCGGTCAAGGTGATCATGGATGTCCACGCGGGCCCACGAATATATAGGCTTGTCGCCGATAACCACGCGAGGGAGTGTACCGTTCGAAGACAACCACTACATGCATATGTATGGAGGTGATGTGTGCATGCATGTTTGAATACCATTTCACAACATTGATGTGGCGCGTGCGTCGAAAATCATACAGTCCCCACACAGAGCGAGATCGGTTCATGATGTGTCATGGTACTAGCCACTTCGACTCGATGGGAGGGATTCATGCGTACACATGCATGTGTGTGCTCAAACTGTATCATGTCATCCCAGAACATGACCTATATATATATACCGTATTACAAACAAAAAAATAATCCCCTCCTAAGTCAAATTAACCTCTCTCATTGTCAGGCAAAGTAGTGATGGACCAAGCGGGCCCACAGATGGAAAGCATCGATATCGCTGATATCTGCTTAAGTGGGTGCGAGAGGACAACCACCATCGCTTTGCATGTGGGCCAAACATATGTTGAATACCCAAAATGCACAACTTTGATGTGGCACATGCCTCGAAAACTGTAAAGTCCCCACACAGAGCGAGGTTCATCAAGCGTACTACATATGATGGTCCCCTTCCCCCTCTTCGACCCATACTATATGCTCTTACCATAATACAACCCAAAATGAATCCTCCTTGATTGTGAAATTAATTAACCTCTCCCGATGTAGGTCAAAGTGATGCATGCATCGATGATGGCCTCGCGGGCCGACAGATGGAAGCGTCACACGTGAGTGTCCTAGGATAACCACCGCCTGCATGCATGTGGCCCAAAGAGGTGTTATGTGATGTTTGAATAGCCAATTTCACAACTTTGATGTGGCACGCGCCTCGGAAACCGAAAAGTCCCGACACTGAGTGAGGTGTACTTGTTCACAGACGCATACGTATAGTATATATGCTAGTCCCCTCCCACCTCTTTGACGCGTACTATATACTCCCACCATAACACAAACAAAAAAGATTCTACCTTGCTGGTCAAATTAACCTCTCTGCCAGCTGTTGGTCAAAGTGATGGATGACGACCTAGCGGGCCCACAGAAAGCGTCACGCGCGAGTATCGAGTGTCATGTAGGACAACCATCGACTGCATGTGGCCAAAACATGTATGTATGAAAGGGTTGTGTAATGTTTTAAGTAATGAATTCACGACTCTGATATGCCACCTGCCTCACAAAACGGCCAACCCACATGGTGGCTCACGACTCGTAGTGTACTGCCAGCCACCCCCACCCCCCAGACGCACACACACACACACACACCACGAATCCACCGCAACTACGACGCATGTTAAATTATCCCGCGGTGAACATATGTTGCCAAAGGAGGGACATTTTAATTTTGAAAAAAAAAACAGAGATCATCAAGATGTTTTAGTACATTGATTGATTTTCTAGGGGTATAATGTGCAAAAATCAAATTTGAGCTACATGCACACGTGACAGTGCACCTAAATGGATTGCAAAATCACATGTGTCCCACTGGGTGCATGTTTACTCCCGTGCAAGAAATTTCAAACATTGAGAATCTTGATTTTTAAATTCTACTACATCCAAAACTTATTTGAAATTCATGAAACTTATCGTGTTGTCATATGGACACCAATACAAAGTGGCATTGTACTTTTTTGTCAAATTTCAGACCAATTTTGATGTAATCTTTATCTTCTTACAAACGGGAGATTATTAATAATTGGGAACCAATATCGCAAATGGATTATTTATTCAAACCGTGAGTGTTAGACCAACAATGGATATGTGTCATGCTCCGGTTAAGCAATAAAGCGGTAGCATTAATCATCCAAATAGAAAAACAATATACGTGCCGCCACGCGACCCGTATGCCGTGCGAGCAGGCGTGAGTTGACGGGACGCATGCGAGTAGTCCGCCGCGCAGGCAGACCGGGAGGCGTGCGTGCAGGTGTGTGAATTGATGGGAGGCGTGCTCGCTACGCAGTGTCATTGAGAGGCGTGCGAGTAGCTGTGTGAAACGATGGTAGGCATGCCAGCAGTCCGGTGCGCAGGCTCACCAGGAGGCGAGCCAGCGGTTTGACTGCCGCCCGCTTCTCTCCCACTACTCCATATTAATGGCGCGCCCAAGCGGTCGCACCCCCCATCCTTGCCACACACACAATCCTCTCTCTTCACTTGCATCCTCGACGCCGCTCTCAGTCCTCAAAGCCGTTAGTGTATGAGGATGCCGCCGAAGCGCCCCATCGGAGGGAGTGGCGACGCTGGGGCTGCTGAAGCACCAGAGCACGGCGTGGAGATGGAGACAGAGGTTGCCGTCACCGCCGGCGAGGTATCGCTGCACCCTGACGTCGTCGATGGCGTCGTGCTTCCACAGCCGGAGGCGGAGGTCCACACCGACTCCGGTGACGACTCGGGCGACGACCCCGGCGATGACTCCGGCGACGACTCCGACGATGATGGACAACCATTTAGTCATCTATACCCATTTATGTGTCAAATAGATCCTAGGGTTTCTCTGGTTACTCCTGCCTCCCCCTTTTTGGAATAGAAATCCTATGGTTATGTTCTCCCAATCCATGAAATCTGAGTAAGTTTCGTTAGATCCGTGTAGTGTATTGATTGTTTGAATGGTACAAGTGATAAGTGATTAGTTGTTTCATCTGTGCAAATGATTTCTGCTAGTAATCCGACTAGGGTTAGTGTTCGTGCTAACAATTCCTAGCCAGGACTTGACAATTGATTTTGAATGACCTACATATATGTTTGTGCCATTATTTTCTTCAAGATTGGTCTGTACATAGACGATTGTGCTTAAAAATTGAACCATATTCTCTGGATATGTATAAAAAAATAGCCATAAATTCCTAATCCTACTTCACGGCATGTAAACATTGATTTGATGCCAAATTTTGGCAACTGCCAAATGTTCGCTAGAGATTAGTTTGTAAACATTAATTTGAAGCCACATTTTTTTTACTATTTGTATAGGTGCTGTCTGACGATGTGGACAGCGAGGATGAAGATGGCCAGAGGAGGTACAAGAGGCAAATCCTGAGGGAGCTTTATGCGGGAATGCATAACAGGCGTATTAGGACCTGGGACGGCGGCTATCGATGCCCATTTTGCAACCAAAAGCTTCATGATGCGTATGAAAGTGTTCTGGCGCATGCAAGAGGATGAGCCGTTGTCTCCTTCAAGCAGAAGTATTCTCGCAGGGTGGCGCACGCCGCGTACGCCGAGTACCTGGAGAAGTTTCGGGATCATGCCGGCAGATGAGATGAGATGTGGGATTGAACTATGTACGCTTGAGTATGCTTAATGACGGTTGAACTATGTGCTTATTGTTGAACTATGCTTGTGTATGCTTATTATCTATGTCTGAGTATATTTAATCTATGTTTACTTATGTCTAAATGTGGGATATGGATGCAATCAGTTCGGTTGATGGAATCTACCTCCGTCCTGGTTTATTGGTCCCCTTTGTAATTTGTGTTAATTTTTGACCAAAGATTTAACTGACAAAATGTTAGTGCAGGTCAGCAAAAATTATATCGTTGGATGCATATTTGAACATAGTGTTCAATGATATAATTTTTGGTGACATGCATAAACATTTTTTAGTTAAATATTTGGTACAAATTACAAAGGGGACCAATAAACCAGGACGGAGGTAGTAGGTCAATCACACACGGTTCCCAAAATTGGAACCGTGTGCAATGACTTTCATTTTCCCTGTTACGTCAATCACACATGGCTGGCTCTAGCAAACCGTTGCCTTCGAAACTCTTCGTGGGATAGAAAACCCTCACCACCCAATTCAAAAAAGAAAAAAAGAAAACCCTCACCATCCCCACGTCACAAAAACCCTCACCCCGCCCGCCACCCCCTCCGATCCCCATTCACACCTGCACAAGCTCCTCCGCGTCTATGCATGGACAAGCGTGCCTGGCACTCGGCCTGGATGGAGAAACTCGACAAAGCTCACATCGTGTACGCGGCCAAGGAGGCGTACACGAGCTACGGACGTACAGGCGGATCGTTGACATGAGGAAGTGCCTCCTTCCCCAAAACGGCCAGGGATCCAGCCGGAAGCAGAGCAATGGCAAGCGTCATCGCAACAAGAAGTAGATGATTAGATGCTCGTTTCTCCTAGTTTAGTATGCATGTAATTTCTTACTTTGGTGTGTGGAAATGTTATGTGTGTAGTCACTTGTGTAATTATATGCTTAATTTGGTTTTGCAATGCTGTCTTTTTAAGTATATATGTTGATGCTCTCTAGACAGAGCGTAGAGGTTGTGCGAACAGAGCAAATCACATCGCACACGGACTAAACAATGGGACCCGTCGGTGATGATTTCATCAATCACTGACAATTGTATACCAGCAATCGTTTGCTCACAACACACACGGCTTGTTAACAGGAATTATCTGTGTTATTATTGGTCTTCCCACACATTTCCGATTACTGACCTGTTTGCCACGTATCACACACATCTTGTTAAGTTGAACCACTTTTGTTCTCTTCCCTAATCGAAAACAGTTCATTCGAGTGAACCGTATGCCGTATATCACACACACCTTGATCTGGCTGACCGTTTATGTTGCTTTCCCTAAGAGCAAACAGTTCATCAGAGCGAACTGTATGCCGCATCGCACACACATTGATATGGATGCATGTTTATGTTATTCTGTCTAATCGCAAATAGTTCGTATGGATCAACCGTATGCCCAGCATCGCACACGCAACTAAAATCTGAACCGTGTTTGATGTATCCACCATCGCAAATGTTTTGCATCTTTTTTGATGGGTTTTTTACATCACCGTTTGTGATTAATGCATCGCGCACAATTTCGTCAAAGGGTCTCTGATCGTAGTGTCGCGTTAGCAGCATCCTGCAGTAGTGTAACCAAGATGCATGAATTTAATCTCTGACACATGATGTTGATAAGACTAGCAACGAGCTTCGATAATGAGACGGCATCCATTACCATAGGTAAAACACCCATTTCTATCACCGTAGAGGACGTGCACCATATATTTGGCCTTGCGATAGAAGGGGAGGATATTGATAAAAAGCTGCAAAGCACAGCGGATCCAAAATTGTTTAACACATTTCAACACAATGGGGTAATTTCTCTGGCTGACCTTGAGAAAGCGATCATAAGTTCCAAAACTCCGGACGATGATTTCCTAGCGCGGGTCGTTCTGTTTGCAATTGGTACAATTTTAGCACCAACAACAAAATCTTATGTCGACGTAAAATATCTTAAACTTGTTGCGGATATTAAAAGCATTCGAACATTCAACTAGGGATGTTTCACACTGAAACACTTGTTCACGTCCCTTTGCAAATTTAACAATCTTGATCAAGTATCTCTACAGGGAAATCTACCTCTGCTCCAGGTTAGTGCAACATCACTAGTTTACATTCTACAATTGTTGTTCTTTTCTATATCTCTCTATATTGATGAAGTAATTTATTATGCAGATTTGGTACTGGGAGCACGTGCATTCTGGCAAATTGATGTATCCTGTTATAACCCCACCATTGATCGCACGATGGGACGAATGCATGTGCAAAATAAGAACAAAAACTTACAACACAGGAGGTCTTCATAAAGGACTGGTGTGTTTGTAGATTTGACCCTTGTATATCCGTTTATTTATTTGCTACTACTTATTCATTCTACCTGATTAGAAGGTTGTGCTGCAAATTTGTGCTCAACAACCAGAGGCCAACAATAAAACTGATCCACGAAGCAATAATTTTGTACATGTGGATTAACGTGATTCGTGTCGAGCACAATCACAAGGTCAAAATATGAGTAGCCAACAAGTAAGCCCAACAAAGACAATTTTCATTTTCCAAGAGCAGTAAAAGGTCGCATCAAACCTCATTCATTTAGCTTTGTTTTGAACGGGGTGTTATTTCAGTTGCACAGGTTGAAATGATAGTTGCAGCCATGAATGCACATTTTGCTGAACAAGAAAAGAAGATAGGCAAACAGTTAATGGAATTTCAGCACAGATTTGACACAAAATTCCTGACCTTGAGCGAAGAGTTAATCGACCTTAAGAGTAAATCTGCCAGTAATCCTAGGCTCTCGATGGTGGAGGACGAAATTAAAGACTTAAGGAGGGAACTGAAGGTATGTCATGTTGTGCATTTTTTATTGTTATGAATATGTTCCTCCAAATTCATTATTGTTTTAATTGTTACAGGAATTAAAAAACCAAATTAAAGGCAGCCGACAATCCGAGTCACAGAAAGCAGGCGTCGAGGTAATAATTATGGCCCACCACATACGTACTATTAACAAACTAATTATAATTGACCATTTTTTTATTTTAGGAACAAGTCAATGTGCGTAGTGAATCCTTCACGGTGACTCCTAAGTTCGACGCATCCATGCCATGTACTTCGACTCCAACACCAAGTGCCAGACACGTCGTGCCGAACAAGGAGGATCCTCGAATCACACTGTTGAAGCCTCTGTTTGATAATGATTACGTGCTCACCGCTCAGGACAAAGAGGCAGCCGTTTTCATCTGGGGAACACACGACCCTATTGAAGTAGCTCTAATCGGAGACATTCCCCTAAGAGCGGAACAACTCAAGCCAATTTACAATAAAAAATACATCTGCGGTGAATTAAGCCCCTTGTACTCCATTGTACATCAACTATTGGAACTGCTGGAACATCATCATATGATTACAAATTTGGCAGGTTATTATGGCGTATGCTCACCTCAGCGGAGTTGAGAATGATACTACATTAGTCATATCCCCCAATGAAACCAGAAGGCTTTTATAATCAAAAGGGGTTATTCCAAGGGGGCGTGGAAACTCGTGGGTTGCTCGTATTGCAAATAAATTTGTAGGATGCCGGAAGGTACCCGTTTTCCTCACTTTCATATATCGTAATAGATAGTGTAGAGGAAATATTTCAGGGGTCCCCCGAACCATAATTGTTACCCATATCTAAATTATTCCAAGGAATGAGTCCGCTTTGATTTTACGGCAGGTGCACATCCCGTTGAATGTGCATAATAACCACTGGATGGTGCTACTTCTTGAGCTTGCGTTGGTTTTTCCCTTGAAGAGGAAAGGGTGATGCAGCAAAGTAGAGATAAGTATTTCCATCAGTTAGAGAACCAAGGTATCAATCCAGTAGGAGGTACAAGCAAGTCCCTAATCTATGCACCTGCACAAACAATCAAACACTTGCACCCAACGCGATAAAGGGGTTGTCAATCCCTTCACGATCAATTGCAAAGGTGAGATCTGATAGAGATAGGTATATAAGATTGCCAAAACAAAAACAAAATAAAAGTAAATAAATTGCAGCAAGGTATTTTTGGTATTTTTGATATATAGATCTGAAAATATATGATGGAAAATAGACCCGGGGGCCATAGGTTTCACTAGAGGCTTCTCTCTTGAAGGCAAATAATATGGTGGGTGAACAAATTACTGTCGAGCAATTGATAGAAAAGCGCAAAGTTATGACAATATCCAAGGCAATGATTATGCATATAGGCATCACGTCTGTGTCAAGTAGACCGAAACGATTCTGCATCTACTACTATTACTCCACACATCGACCAATATCTAGCATGCATCTAGAGTATTAAGTTCATAAAGAACGGAGTAACGCCTTAAGTAAGATGACATGATGTAGAGGGATAAACTCAAGCAATATGATGAAAACCCCATCTTTTTATCCTTGATGGCAACAATACAATACGTGCCTCGCTACCCCTACTATGTCACTGGGTGAGGACACCGCAAGATTGAACCCAAAACTAAGCACCTCTCCCATTGCAAGAAATACCAATCTAGTTGGCCAAACCAAACCGATAATTCGAAGAGAAATACAAAGATATCAAATCATGCATATAAGAATTCAGAGAAGATTCAAATAATATTCATAGATAATCTGATCATAAATCCACAATTCATCGGATCTCGACAAACACACCGCAAAAGAATATTACATCGGAAAGTTCTCCAAGAACATCGAGGAGAACATGGTATTGAGAATCAAAGAGAGAGAAGAAGCCATCTAGCTACTATCTATGGACCCGTAGGTCTAAGGTAAACTTCACGCTTCATCGAAGAGGCAATAGGGTTGATGTAGATGCCCTCCGTGATCGAATCCCCCTCCGACAGATCACCGAAAAAGGCCCCAAGATGGGATCTCACGGGAATAGAAGGTTGCGGCGGTGGAAAAATATTTTCGTGGCTCTCTCTACGGTTTTGGAATATATGTGAATATATAGGACGAAGAAGTAGGTCGGTGGACTCCCGAGGGGGCCACATGCCAGGGGGCGCCCCCCCCCTAGGACGTGCCCCTACGGCTTGTCGTCGCCTCGTGGGTCTTCTGACTTCAACTCCAAGTCTCGTAGGTGTCTTTTGGTCCAAGAAAAATCATCGTAAAGTTTTATTCCGTTTGGACTCCGTTTGATATTCCTTTTCTATGAAACTCAAAAACAAGGAAAAAACAGAAACTGGCACTGGGCTCTAGGTTAATAAGTTAGTCCCAAAAATAATATAAAATAGCATATTAATGCATATAAAACATCCAAAACAGATAATATAATAGCATGGAACAATCAAAAATTATAGATACGTTGGAGACGTATCAAGCATCCCCAAGCTTAATTCCTGCTCGTCCTCGAGTAGGTAAATGATAAAAACAGAATTTTTGATGTGGAATGCTACCTAACATATTTATCCTTGTAATTTTTTTTATTGTGGCACGAATGTTCAGATCCATAAGATTCAAAACAAAAGTTTAATATTGACATAAAAACAATAATACTTCAAGCATACTAATAAAGCAATCATGTCTTCTCAAAATATCATGGCCAAAGAAAGTTATCCCTACAAAATCATATAGTCTGGCTATGCTCCATCTTCATCACACAAAGTATTAAATCATGCACAACCCTGATGACAAGCCAAGCAATTGTTTCATACTTTTGATGTTCTCAAACTTTTTCAACTTTCACGCAATACATGAGCGTGAGCCATGGATATAGCACTATAGGTGGAATAGAATATGGTGGTTGTGGAGAAGACAAAAAGAAGGAGATAGTCTCACATCAACTAGGCATATCAATGGGCTATGGAGATGCCCATCAATAGATATTAATGTGAGTGAGTAGGGATTGCCATGCAATGGATGCACTAGAGCTATAAGTGTGTGAAAGCTCAAAAAGAAACTAAGTGGGTGTGCATCCAACTCGCTTGCTCACGGAGACCTAGGGCACTTTGAGGAAGCCCATCATTGGAATATACAAGCCAAGTTATATAATGAAAAATCCCACTAGTATATGAAAGTGACAAAATAGGAGACTCTCTATCATGAAGATCATGGTGCTACTTTGAAGCACAAGTGTGGAAAAAGGATAGTAGCATTGCCCCTTCTCTCTTTTCTCTCATTTTTTTATTTTGGGCTCTTTGGCCTCTTTTTTCCTTTTTTTTCTCTTTTTTTATTTTTCGTCCAGAGTCTCATCCCGACTTGTGGGGGAATCATAGTCTCCATCATCCTTTCCTCACATGGGACAATGCTCTAATAATGACGATCATCACACATTTATTTACTTACAACTCAAGAATTACAACTCGATACTTAGAACAAAAATATGACTCTATATGAATGCCTCCGGCGGTGTACCGGGATGTGCAATGATCAAGAGAGACATGTATAAAAAAATATGAATGGTGGCTTTGCCACAAATACTATGTCAACTACATGATCATGCAAAGCAATATGACAATGATGAAGCGTGTCATAATAAACGGAACGGTGGAAGTTGCATGGCAATATATCTCGGATTGGCTATGGAAATGACATAATAGGTAGGTATGGTGGCTGTTTTGAGGAAGGGTTATGGTGGGTGTAGTGCACTGGCAAAAGTTGCGCGGTACTAGAGAGGCTAGCAATGGTGGAAGGGTGAGAGTGCGTATAATCCATGGACTCAACATTAGTCATAAAGAACTCACGTACTTATTGCAAAAGTCTATTAGCTATCGAAACAAAGCACTACACGCATGCTCCTAGGGGGATAGATTGGTAGGAAGCTCGTCCCCGACCGCCACTCATAAGGAAGACAATCAATAAATAAATCATGCTCCCACTTCATCACATAACGGTTCACCATACGTGCATGCTACGGGAATCACAAACTTTAACACAAGTATTTCTACCAATCCACAATTACTCACTAGCATGACTCTAATATCACCATCTTTATATCTCAAAACAATCATAAGGAATCAAACTTCTCATAGTATTCAATGCACTTTATATGAAAGTTTTTATTATATCCCACTGGGATGCCCATCATATTAGGACTAAATTCATAACCAAAGCAAATTACCATGCTGTTTAGAGACTCTTAAAATAATATAAGTGAAGCAAGATAGTTCAACAATTTCTATAAATAAAGCCACCGGCGTGCTCTAAAAAGATATAACTGAAGCACTAGAGCAAAATTGCCTAGCTCAAAAGATATAAGTGAAGCACATAGAGTATTCTAATAAATCACGATTCATGCGTGTCCCTCTCAAAATATGTGTACAAAAATTATGATTGTGGCAAACTAAAAAGCAAAGACTCATATCATACAAGACGCTCCAAGCAAAACACATATCATGTGGTGAATAAAAATATAGCCTCAAGTAAATTTACCGATAGACGAAGATGAAAGAGGGGATGCCTTCCGGGGCATCCCCAAGCTTAGGCTCTTGGTTGTCCTTGAATATTACCTTGGGGTGCCTTGGGCATCCCCAATCTTAGGCTCTTGCCACTCCTTATTCCATAGTCCATCAAATCTTTACCCAAAACTTGAAAACTTCACAACACAAAACTCAACAGAAAACTCATGAGATCCGTTAGTATAAGAAAATAAATCACCACTTTTTGGTACTGTTGTGAACTCATTATTTATTTATATTGGTGTAATATCTACTGTATTCAAACTTCTCCATGGTTCATACCCCCCGATACTACCCATAGATTCATCAAAATAAGCAAACAACACATAGAAAACAGAATCTGTCAAAAACAGAATAGTCTGTGAAGATCCGAATTGTTCTAATACTTATGTAGTACCAATTTTTTTCAAAAATTAGGAAAACAGAGGCAATTTCTATATAAATCTTGTGTAAAAAATTCAGAGTTTTTATTCTCATCTGTGAATTACTAAAATTCTACAACTGGACGCAAAATTTTCTGTTTTTGAGCAAGATCAAATCAACTATCACCGTAAGACATCCCAAAGGTCTTACTTGGCTCAAAAACTAATTAAAACACCAAAACACAATTACTACAGAGGTAATAATGTGTATTTTATTCAAGAACATAAGCAAAACAAAAAATAAAAAAATAAAATTGGGTTGCCTCCCAACAAGCGCTATTGTTTAACGCCCCTAGCTAGGCATTGAGATTTCAATGATGCTCACATGAAAGATAATAATTGAAACACAAAGAGAGCATCATAAAACATGTGACAAACAAATTTAAGCCTAACATGCTTCCTATGCATAGGCATTTTATAAGCAAACAAATTTTCAAGACAAGCAAAAACTAGCATATGCAAGGAAGAAGAAAGAAACAATAGCAATCTCAACATAACGAGAGGCAATTTAGTGACATGAAAATTTCTACATCCATATTTTCCTCTCTCATAATAATTACATGTAGGATCATAATCAAATTCAACAATATAACTATCACATAAAATATTCTCTTCATGATCCACATGCATGCAAAGTTGACACTCTTCCAAAATAGTGGGATTATCATTAAATAAAGTCATGACATCTCCAAGCCCACTTTTATCAAAAATTTCATAAGATTGATCATACTCCAAAGTAGTGGGATCATTATTACCTAGAGTTGACACTCTTCCAAACCCACTTTCAATATTATTTAAAACATATTCATCATGAGGCTTAAATAAATTTTCAAGATCATAAGAAAAATCACCCCAATCATGATCATTGCAACAAGTAGTGGACCTAGCAAAACTAGCATCCCCAAGCTTAGGGTTTTGCATATCATTAGCACAACTGACATTAATAGAATTTATAGTAGAACCATTGCAATCATGCTTTTCATCCAAGGAGCTATCGTGAATCACTTCATAGATTTCCTCTTTTAACACTTCATCACAATTTTCAGATTCACGAATTTCAAGCAAAACTTCATAAAGATAATCTAGTGCACTCAAATCACTAGAAATTGGTTCATCATAATTGGATCTCTTAAAAAGAATAGCAAGTGGATGAGGATCCATAAACTTTTAGCAAGCGAAGATGCAAGCAAAAAGAAGGCACATGGTAACACAAGCAAACAAAAGATCGAATGGAAAGAAGGCAAACAAAAAGGGAAATATTTTTGTATTTTTCTGAAAATTGTTTTAGAAGTGGGGGAGAGGAAAACGAGAGGCAAATGACGAATAATGTAATGCAAGAGATGAGATTTTATGGTGGGTACTTGGTAGGCTTGATGTAGACCTCCCCGGCAACGGCGCCAGAAACTCTTCCTGCTACTTCTTGAGCTTGCGTTGGTTTTTCCCTTGAAGAGGAAAGGGTGATGCAGCAAAGTAGAGATAAGTATTTCCCTCAGTTACAGAACCAAGGTATCAATCTAGTAGGAGGTACAAGCAAGTCCCCAATCTATGCACCTGCACAAACAATCAAACACTTGCACCCAACGCGATAAAGGGGTTGTCAATCCCTTCACGGTCAATTGCAAAGGTGAGATCTGATAGAGATAGGTATATAAGATTGCCAAAACGTAAAACAATATAAAAGTAAATAAATTGCAGCAAGGTATTTTTGGTATTTTTGATATATAGATCTGAAAATATATGATGGAAAATAGACCCGGGGGCCATAGGTTTCACTAGAGGCTTCTCTCTTGAAGGCAAATAATACGGTGGGTGAACAAATTACTGTCGAGCAATTGATAGAAAAGCACAGAGTTATGACAATATCCAAGGCAATGATTATGCATATAGGCATCACGTCCGTGTCAAGTAGACCGAAATGATTCTGCATCTACTACTATTACTCCACACATCGACCGCTATCCAGCATGCATCTAGAGTATTAAGTTCATAAAGAACGGAGTAATGCCTTAAGTAAGATGACATGATGTCGAGGGATAAACTCAAGCAATATGATGAAACCCCATCTTTTTATCCTTGATGGCAACAATACAATACGTGCCTCGCTACCCCTACTATGTCACTGGGTGAGGACATCGCAAGATTGAACCCAAAACTAAGCACCTCTCCCATTGCAAGAAATACCAATCTAGTTGGCCACACCAAACCGATAATTTGAAGAGAAATACAAAGATATCAAATCATGCATATGAGAATTCAGAGAAGATTCAAATAATATTCATAGATAATCTGATCATAAATCCACAATTCATCGGATCTCGACAAACACACCGCAAAAGAATATTACATCGATAGATCCACAAGAACATCGAGGAGAACATGGTATTGAGAATCAAAGAGAGAGAAGAAGCCATCTAGCTACTAGATATGGACCCGTAGGTCTGAGGTAAACTACTCACGCTTTATCGGAGAGGCAATAGGGTTGATGTAGATGCCCTTCGTGATCGAAGCCCCCTCCGGCAGATCACCGGGAAAGTCCCCAAGATGGGATCTCACGGGAACAGAAGGTTGCGGCGGTGGAAAAGTATTTTCGTGGCTCTCTCTAGGGTTTTGGAATATATGTGAATATATAGGACGAAGAAGTAGGTCGGTGGACTCCCGAGGGGGCCACAAGCCAGGGGACGCCCCCCCTATGGGCGCGCCCCTACGGCTTGTCGTCGCCTCGTGGGTCTTCTGACTTCAACTCCATGTCTCGTAGGTGTCTTCTGGTCCTAGAAAAAACATCGTAAAGTTTTATTCCGTTTGGACTCCGTTTGATATTCATTTTCTACGAAACTCAAAAATAAGGAAAAAACAGAAACTGGCACTGGGCTCTAGG